>CM074724.1:192719950-193319950 GCA_037306005.1 Rhinophrynus dorsalis
ATCCCTTTAACAAATTTTATTATTGTGTGCGTCACATGATCTGGACATAGAGGGATGCTACTCGACCTTCTATAGTACAGAGCCTGCATGACTGTTTGACCCTGAATATTGCATTTGTCAAGTTTTATTCCTTTGTTCTTATTAGGATGAAGAAAAAAAACGGAGAAGTCGAATGCAAAGACGGTAAGAAAGATTTAAAGTGAGCCCGTCTCATTGAATTGTATGAAACCACCAGTGAAAACTGCCTAAATATCATATTAGCTGAAAATCCTGCATATAAATAGTTAAAGAGTTGTCAGTACTTTTATTTCTGAAGGGTGATTTCTCTCAGCGAAGCACCATATTTTGCACAGAACTCAATATGAATATGGTGCTATACCAAGTGCGGTCACCATCCAGAAATAAAAATACATCCTAAAGTAAGTGTCTTCTGTATGTTTTGGTTGCTTCACTGGTATCTGAACAAGTGTAGGCCAGACCTTTCAATCACATATTGTGTTGGGTATCCAAACTAATTATGCCAAAACCTACAGGAGAAAAATATCTGCCTCCTCACAACAGTTTTGGCCTTGTGCATTTATTATAGAGTGGAATCCATTCCAAAATATTTTTGGTACATCTACCTTCAGGTCTTCCTGCTATGTGGCATGCCCATTCCCAATTTATGTAGTCCTTTGTTCGCTGACAAATCCATGCACATATTCAGAATTTGATGCTCCATACTTCTCTGTGTTACCTTAGGGATAGTAATGTTTCAAAATAAAAGCAGCTCCATAGTATTTGCACCATGGAGAGTGTTTTTTCAATACTGTCAGAGTTGTGGTTCAAGAGTAATTGAATGATAAAGTATCCCCCTCCCACCTCTTTTACCTAGTGTAAGCCACCTATCCTCAGATGTAGAATCTGGTCTTAAGACCAGACAGCTCACACCAAGGGACAATCTTCTGTGAGAACAATGAAAACCCTGCCCCCGTTTACAGGTTTTTCAGATTTTTCCCTTATGCTAATTTAACATTGTCCTTCTCTGCAAGCCATCTGGACACCACCTTTCTCTTCTGAGGTGAGCCATGTTACATCAGTAAAAGGGGTGGGAGGGGATATTTTATCATTCAATTAATCTTGAACTGCAACTCTGATAGTATTGAAATAATACTCTCCATGGCCCAAATACTATGAAGATTAATTGGAACTGCTTTTATTCTGAAACATTACTATCCCTTTAAGTTTTTGTATGGCTTTGGCATTCAGTATCTATGTATCACAGCCATATGTAAGAACTGGGAGGACATGTTGGTGTAAAACCTTTAGCCTGAGACAGAGTGGTAAATTTGTCTTAAAGTCAGCACTTCTAAGTTTTCCAAATGCTATCCCAATTTTATTTGTCCCTTAGTTTCCAACATGTTGTTTCCATCTGTTGACAGTTCCTGTCCAAGGTAAACATACTTGTCCACTTCTAGTTCTTGTCCATCTACTGGGATTTTCCTTGGTATGGTAAATATGTTAAACTCGACTTGTTTTCTGATATTCATATTCAGATCAAAATGTTTGCTTTCCAGTTGTAGCTCTTAAATTACTTCTTGCTTCAGGACTTCTGACAAAAAGCATGATATCATCTTCCAAAACTTAAGTGATGTAGATAGTCTCCATTGATGTTAAGTCCTATTTTGTCCCACTTTAGATTGTGGAAAATGTCTTCTAAACAAGCATAAAATAGTTTTGGGAAGACTGTGCCTGGGGCTAGACCAAAGGCTAAAGACTCTGACCCCCCCCACACACACACACACACTTACTATTCCTCATGCCAAGAGGGGCTCCCTAGAGCGTATTAAGGATCTCTGTGCCTCTCATATGCTGTGGCCCCTATTACACTACCAAGGCCCTCCAGCCTTGAACAAGAGCCTGTCTAGGTTAAAGTCCACTATGGCACAATTTCCCTTATCTCTCCAATGGGTTCTCCATTCATGGAAACCCCCTACCACCTTCAGGTTTGTGGCCCCTAAGGCCCCAGGTATACCCATGTTCATGGATTCCTCTGAGGAGGATTCCCTTGAGGATAATGAAGAAGGGGATTCTTCCTATTCTTTTGGAGACCTCTTTGAAACAGACTCTGATCCATCTGTAGAGGGACTTGTTAAGGCTGTGTTATATACCCTTCAGGTTAATGACACTCCTGATGAGGGTTTGTCTTCATCTGATGTGTTTCAGAGATGTAAAAAGTCTTCTACTGTCTTTCCACCCAACTCCACTCTGGATCAAATTATGTTGGATGAGTGAAAGAATCCTGATTAGAGGCTGTCTATCTCTAAGATATTCTCTAAGCTGTATAGAGGCAGCTTTGGCACAGTGGGCTTCTTCTCCTACTGTTGATCTCCCTATCTCCAGGCTCTCTAAGTCCACTGCTCTGCTCGTGGCAGATGCTACAACTCTTAAGGATACGATGGATAGAAAGTGAGACGCTATCCTCAAGTCCAACTTTGCTGCCATCGGTGCTGCTTTGAGGCATATTTTTTCTTCTTCCTGTGTTACCAGAGTTATTGCTGTCTTACTGACTTACTGATGCCGTCACAGATGGTGCCACTATGGAGGACCTTTCTGCCATCTTAGCCAACATGTCACAAGCTCAGACATATGTTAATGATTCTCTTTTTGAAGTTCAGTTCTTGGATATGCTTCTGCACTCGTTTCACAATATTTAGGTGCTTCTAGCTTAGACCAGTGTGACAATTCAACTCCATATAGCCGAGCACACTTAATCAATAAAAAATTATCTTTATTCAAACATCTTAAAACCTGACGTTTCAGTCCTCCATAGGACTTTCATCAGGGGCATTCACATCACATGTTATGCTTCACACCTGATTAAAATACCTTTTCAAACCTGGTGCCTGAATAGCGCATGTCAGGCTGCCATGGCAACCATCAACGCCACTCACCGTCGGGTTTGATCACAATCTTGCATTACCATATCATAAAAAAACATCATACAAACATTTAAATATAATGTATCAAACTAAACTGCTGATTCAAGCCATTCGGTACCCGTGTACGGAGGGTGTAAACCCAATACATTTCCCTCTTCGCTAATCGGGTCTCTCTGTCTCCCCCTCTCGGAGTTTGTCTGACACATTCAAAAGGAAAACATCTTAGATCCCTGATACAATGGTTCTCTTGTATGAAATGCCTAGCCACCGGAGCTCGTTTTAATTGATCATCTGTCAAAGTCCCTTTCATACCTCTCCCAATGAGGGACCTATGTTCGCGAATGCGATCCTTAAAGGGCCAGGTGGTTTTGCCCACATATACCTTCTCACACGGGCACAAGAGGAGATAGATGACATAAGCTGTTGTGCACGTGATATTACTTTTCACCTTCAAGGTGTAATCCTTGAAGGGCTTCCAATATCGCAATTAATGCGCGTTAAGAGTATCGTATCGGATGAGGGTGAGCTTCAAGAAAAACTTCAAGAGATGGGTTCCAAGTTTGTTAGGAGGGGTTACAAGAGACATATTATTGCGGATAATATCCAGCAAGTGGCAAGTATGGATCGCCAGTCATTGTTAAGCAAAACGCAACATTTGGGTAATAAAGTGGGAGATCGTTTAATCATTTCCACTACCTTTACTGATTTGACCAAGCATTTTCAGGACATTACTAGATGAAATTGGCACCTTTTAGCTGGGGATCCAGAGGTTGGACATATGTTCCAACATCCCCCGCTGTTTGGTCATAAGAGGGGTAGAAGTTTGAGGGACATGTTGGTGAGTGCAGATCCGGTTAATAAATATGTACAAGGACAAAGCGGAGCAACAAGGGGAGTATACAGATGCAACAGTTGTGTGACGTGTAAGCATATGCTGGTTGGCAAAAATTTTGTAGTGCCACGGGTGGATTACACCTTGAAGGTGGAAAGTAATATCACGTGCACAACAGCTCCTCTTGTGCCCGTGTGAGAAGGTATATGTGGGCAAAACCACCCGGCCCTTTAAGGATCGCATTCGCGAACATAGGTCCCTCATTGGGAGAGGTCTGAATGGGACTTTGACAGATGATCAATTAAAATGAGCTCTGGTGGCTAGGCATTTCATACAAGAGAACCATTGTATCAGGGATCTAAGATTTTTTTACTTTTGAATGTGTCAGACAAACTCCGAGAGGGGGAGACAGAGACCCGATTAGCGAAGAGGGAAATGTATTGGGTTTACACCCTCCATACACGGGTACCGAATGCCTTGAATCAGCAGTTTAGTTTGATACATTATATTTAAATGTTTGTATGATGTTTTTTATGATATGGTAATGCAAAATTGTGATCAAACCTGACGGTGAGTGGCGTTGATGGTTGCCATGGCAGCCTGACATGCGCTATTCAGGCGCCAGGTTTGAAAAGGTATTTTAATCAGGTGTGAAGCATAACATGTGATGTGAATGCCCCTGATGAAAGTCCTATGGAGGACTGAAACGTTGGGTTTTAAGATGTTTGAATAAAGGCTCTTTTTGAAGTTGCCAGGTTGTCAGCTAAGGCTTCTGCCGTTTCCATTACTGTGCGATGCACCCTGTGGCTCAATATCTGGTCTGTGGACCTCTCTTCCAAGAAGTCACTGGTTTCCATCCCCTTTCAGGCAAGTCTCTTTTGAGCACCCTGTTACCTCAGGTATCCAAACGCCCTATTGTGGTGAGGAAACTGCGTCTTTTTTGTCCCTGCCAAAGAGAGGAGCAAAGGCCACAAGTGTCTCAAGCCTTCACCCAGCATCCCAACTCCAAGCCCAAGCAGCAGTGGCACTCTAAGCACACTGCTGCCAAGCCCAAATCTGGCAAGCCTACCTCCAGCAAACTTGCAGAAACCTGGTCTGCAGACACCTGTTGGTAGACATCTGCACCATTTTCACATTGCATGGGCAGAGTCTATTGAGGACCAGTGGGTTTTTGCAGGTGGTTTCGAAAGGGTACAGAATAGGGTTCAAGTCCTTTCCTCCCTTCAGATTCTTTCAATCCAGAGTTCCCCAGGGCCAGGAAAAGCTGCATGTTTTTGAAGAAGCGTTTCAGTATCTTTTTGGACAAGGGAATTCTTGTTTCAGTTATGCTTCAAGAGAGAAATTCAAGTTTTATTCCAAAACTACAAGATGCAGTCCTTGTGCTCTGCCTAGGAGAATTCCTGGTGTCTCTGGACCTGCAGGATGCATACTTACACATCACTATCCACCTGGACAGTTAGTGGTATCTCCATTTTGCCTTCTGCTCGGAGCGCTACCAGTTCACCGCTCTGCCCCCTGGGCTAATGTCTACTCCTCAGGTGTTTGCCAGAGATCTGTGGGCCTTGATGGCCTTCATTTGCACCCAGGGAACTTGGGTGACTCCTTACATGGACAACCTTCTACTGAAGGCTCCATCATGGGAGCTGCTAACCCAGCACATCCAGGACTGTGCTCAGATTCTGCTCAACCATGGGTGGATTCTGAATGTGTCGAAGCGTTCCCCAGTCTCTTCTCAGGAATTTGTTTTCCTGTGGCTCAGGTTCAACACCCATTTGGGAAAGGTCTTCCTGACAGAGAACTCCATTCTGCATGATTACGTGACTTTTGTCCCAAGCTCGGGAATTGTCATTGGCCCTAATCAGGAAGCTTATGAAACTTGCGGGCTGCATGGTGTCCACCATGGAGGAGGTGCCTTATTCTATGGCCCATACCAGGGAACTCCACTACTCATCATCGGGTCTAGACACGGTAATCCGGATCTCCTGGATTGGCTGATCTCCCTAACAATGGAAGTCAGACAGGATCTGCATTGGTGGTTGCACAGGAGCAACCTGGAGTAAGGGAAACTGTTTGGATCCAGGAATGGGCCTTTGTCACAACGGATGCCAGCCTGCGGTGTTGGGGGAGGTTCTGGGTCACCAGTGGATCTAGGGCAGATGGACTTTGGAGGAGTCCCTTCAGTCCATAAATGTTGTAGAGCTTAGGGAGATCCGGCTCACTCTGGTGTATTGGTCCCTTCATCTCAGGGGTCATCCAGTACGTGTCCATTCGGACAGCGCCACGGCTGTGGCTTACATCAACAAGCAAGAATGCACTTAAAGCTCCCCCTTGGTCAGAGGTCAAGCATATCTTGGGTTGGTCGGAAGCTCACATTCTGGCCAGCCCCGGCGTTTACAATCCAAGGGTAGACAACATCCTGGCAGACTTCCTAAGTCACCAAATAATGGACCCGGGAGAGTGGGAGCTCCATCAGATGTTTTTGACAAGATTGTGCATCAGATAGACCTGATGTCCACAGGGAATAACAAAAAAGGTTCCGGTGTTTTGTTCCCACTGGAGGGAAAGTGTTTCTCCCCTGAGGTTATAGCCACTATGATTCAGGCTAGGAAGCCTGTTTCCTCTAAGTTTCATTCTAGGTGTGTTGACAGGGATCTATCTTAACAGGATTTTGACCTTTCGTTGGTCCTGTCCTTTCTGCAGGATGGTTTAAAGAAAAGGACTCAGTCTGAGTTCAGACTTCTGTTCCCTCTGTGTTGACATGTATTGCTAGCTTGCCAGATGTCAAGGTGTTCATTCAGGGAGTTGTCCATGCTTTCCCTGGCTACAAGCCTCTCACGCATCCGTGGGACCTTAATCTGGTGTGGGAAGTCTTGCAACGGTCTCCCTTCCAAATCCCTTGCCTACAAGAATCGGGCCCCTGCTGAACAGCTTTGGAAGGCTATGACTTGGTCTTCCGAGCACACCTTTGGTAGACACTATTGTGTTTATGTTTCTGGCTTCGGCTGAAGCAGGTTTTGGCAGGAAGGTCCTTTAGGCACTGCCTGTATGGACCTACTTTTTCCTGTGCCATACTGTTCTATAACTGTTTGAGCCCGGTTGGCTTTTGTTCTTGTGGGCCATGCTATTGTTTTCAGTGTCCGTTGACACTTATGTTTGGGCTATTCCTAGGGAATCTTGGTATCATGGGGACCTACACCAGGTCCTTTCTGTTACTTCCCACCGCTGGGAGCCTACTGTTGGTATGTCCTATGGTACCTGTATTCCATGTTGGATGAAAGAGAAAATAGGATTTTAGTCTTGACTTGTTAAATCCTTTTCTTTTAGTCCATACGGAATACAGTTCTCCCACCCAGAGAAAGGGGACCTTTTACTCACAGGAGCTTACTTATTTAGTGAGCTGGTCTCATATAAAAACTGGATGGGGGGGGGCGGGGCTAACCTGATGAAGGAGAGGGAAGGCTACACCTTCAAAACCTTGTCTTCTGAAATGTTCCAGCCCATGGTACCTGTATTCCATATGGACTAAAAGAAAAGGATTTAACAAGGTAAGACTAAAATCCTATTTCTCTATCGTCCACTATGACATACCGGTACCGTAGGGAGGCTTCAGCTCCACCCTGTAGGCTGGAAGAAGATGTGGATGAAGCCTCCCCTCCTTCTTATCAGGCTATCCCAGTAGCCCCACCCCAATTAGTCTTGTTCCACAACGTGGATGGAGGCTGAGAACGTTTCTGCTTAGTTATTAGTTTTATTATTTTATTTGTTAGATATGGGTTGTCACAGTTCCTCCACTAGTTGGATTACCATTCCTTGCTTCCACTGGAGGACTGTCCAGCTGACAGGTGCTCTTGTGGACCCTTGCAGCCCTGTGGAGAGAATAATGCAACCATGTTTCTCTCTTCTGACTGGGTCTCTCTGAGGCTCTTTCTCACTGGTAATATGAAGACAGAAGTAACGTAAATGGTGAGTAACCCTTTGAGTGCCATGGTCCACTTGTCCCAGTGTCCCCCTCCATACAGGGGTCTTCGGGGTCTTCTTGGAGTATGGAACTCCTGCACTCATGTTGGGTATGTTATTTGGTTTGATCCCAGGGTTTTTGGAGCTTGGATGGCTGCAGTTTTCTAATTAACCCCTTCCCTGCTAGCTTATCTGGGTTATGGGGCTCATTTTTACTTTTCCCTTTAGATTTGTCTGTTTTAATTTATCCCTACATATTCCCTTAGGTATTTGAGTAACTTTATTCACTTTTGTAAAGTCTGTGATTTATTTATTTATTTTTGAGTTAAAGGCGCTATTACTGTTTGGCCGCACTTGCTCCGTTGACTTCTATCAGACAAACTGTTTGGGATGTTTCTCTGTAACCGTTTGACACACAGAGTTGAGAGAGGGCTCATTCTTCTTGTCTCCCCTTACCGTACAATCCGGTTCAAATCCCCAGTGTCTAGGTGGCTCCTGGGGCCCAGAGAATTAAGGTTTGAGCATTACAAGGTAACGTCAAAGAGAGAAAACTACAAATCCCGGAATCCCCGTTTTGCAGGCTTTCTTCCAATTGGCTGCTGCTGTTTCAGACACCATTTCCTCTCTTTGCTGGAGGAAAGATGCTTGTCTCTCCTTGCTCTCCTTCTCAGTTCAACCATACACCTGCCAGATAAGTACTTTCTTGGGCTTTCTGATGTGATTTTTTTTTTTTTTTTTTTTTTTTAAATCTGCATTACAGTATTTGGGTTTTCTCTGGCCTCCAATACAGGTTACTGGTAACTTAGGGTAGGCGACTGCCCCTTTAAGTAGGCAGGAACAATTCTTGAAGAGAATGCTAGGTGGAGCCTACCTCATCTCCTTAGCTGCATCTAGCCACTTCTCTCCAGTAAGATTTGTTCCTTGATGAAGATACAAGGCAAGAGAACAGTTCTGCTATAGTTTTAGCTTATTTTTTGTTTTCTCTTAGATATGGAATACCACCATTAGGCGGATTACCATTACTGACATTCTCTAGTGGATAGCTCCGTTTTCAGGTGCTATGGTGGACCTCTTAGCCCTGGGGGGAAAATCTTGTTTAGCAAGTTCTTTTCCTAGGAGTTGGTCACTGAGGCGGCTTCTTTATCAATGGTAATCTGAAGACAGAAGACGTGCTGTAAAGGTGAGCAACCCTTTGAGTGCTGAGGCCCACTTGTCCCACGCTTCCTCTCCACACAGAGGTCTCCTTTGGAGTTCCTAATACATGCTCCTGCACTCATTGGGTTTGTCTGTATGTCTGTTGGGGGTTTGGAGCAGAGTTTATGTGGTAAATTAACCCTTGGTCTGCTGATTTGGCATCTTTTAGGGGGTTTTTAGCACTTTTCCCTTCAGGGTATAGTGTTTATTTGTGGTGTTTTTACAACTTCTTTTTACTTTACTGTAAAATTTTGCAATTTTGAGTTTGCGCGCTTTACCGCATAGATGCCATGCTGCTTTCACTTCTATGGGACTTTACAGTTTGGGACATATCTCTGCAACAGCTCAATGTGACGACTTCAGAGATGGCTCATTTTGTTTGTCTGCCCTTGGTTTTTCATCCGGTCAACGTTCTGTGTGTTTTGGGGGGCTCAAGGGGCTTCGGGCACTGTTGGGGTACTTTTTTAGGGAAAACTACATTTCCCATGAGCGCTTGCTTTGTGCGCTCGTTTCTGATTGGCTCTCGTTGTGGCAGCCATTTTCAGGATGCATACCTGTATACTGCCATCTATCTAGAGAGCCGGCAGTACCTCAGGTTTGCTTGCGACCAAGGGCATTTTCAGTTTTCTGCTCTTCCCTTCGGTCTGACTACAGCTTCAATCGTGTCCTGGGGGCGTTAGTGGCTGTCCTCAACGGGATGGCATCAGAGTCACTCCATACATGGATGACTTGCTTCTGAAGGCCTCCACTCCGGAACTCCTTCATCAGCAGGTCAAGGACTGCATTCACGCACTGACCCATCACGGCTCGATCCTCAACATGGGCAAGTCTGATCTTGTACCATCTCAGAGACTGGTCTTCCTGGGTCTCCTCTTCAACACCAAGCAAAGGTATGGTGTTTCTCACGGACGAGGTGGCTCACCAGATCATCCACTAAGTGTCTGTTGGTCTGGCTCATGATCCAGTTCCGTCCAAGAAGCTGACCTCCCTAGTGGGGAAGTTCATTTCCACCATAGAAGCAGTTCCGTTTGCCATGGCTCACGCCAGGGAACTTCAGATTTTTGTGATCCATGTGTGCAGGGGTCAGCAGGATCTATTGAAGATATCGGTGTTTCTCCCCCTTCACGTGGCGCTAAGTCTGTCATGGTGGCTCAACCTCTCCATTCTGCTGAAGGACAGTCCATTCCTAATATCCTTATGGACTACCGTGACGACAGATGCCAGGCTTTCCATTTGGGGAGCGGTCCTGGGTCACAACAATGCCCAGGTTTGGTGGTCTCCGGAGGAATCTCTTTCCTATCAATGTGTTGGAGCTTCGGGCAATATTTCATGCTTTTCGCCACTTGAAGGGTCTCGTCCAGTCCGAGAATGCCACGGCCATGACTTACATCAACAAACAAGGAGGTACAAGAAGTCTCGAAGCTTGGTTAGAGGTCAAAGCTATTCTAATCTGGGCAGGGCAACATATTCCTACCATATCCGCAGTTTATATTCCTGGCATAGCAACGTACTGGCAGACTTCCTAAGTCGACACACAGTGGACAGCTGAGAGTGGGAACTGAATCAAGAAGTGTTCAACCTCCTTGTTCAGAAGTGGGGAATTCCTTCATCGATCTGATGGCGACAAGGCACAATCAGAAGGTTCCGTTGTTCTGCTCTCGCTGAAGGGACCCTCTAGCTCTGGCAGTGGATGCCATGTTGATCCCATGGCACTTTCCTCTGGTGTACATCTTTTCTCCCATTCCCATGCTACACAGGGTGTTTCGGAAACTGCGTATGGAAGGCTCTCCAGTCATTGTAATTGCTCCATACTGGCCTTGTCAAGCTTGGTTTCCGGAGCTCCTGGACCCCTCCGTGGTGGAGCTCTTTCGGCTTCCCCGCTGTCCGGATCTTCTTCTACAGGGGTACCTGTGGAATGGGGATTTGGACTGTCTGGGTTTGACACCATGGAAATTGAATCCTCAATACTGAAAAAGAAGGGTTTCTCTTCTGGTGTGGTGGCCACTATGATTAGTGCCCGCAAGCCTGTTTCCTACCATAGAGTCTGGTCCACTTTTCTCTGTTGGTGCGATAAGGATCTTTCTCAGGAATTTGATCTTCCCACGGTCCTGTTCTTCCTGAAGGACGGAGTGGATAAGGGCCTCAGCTTGAGTTCCCTTAAGGTTCAGACTTCTGCACTCTCTGTCTTCTTTCAGAGACGCATCGCTATCCTTCCAGATGTCAAGGTTTTTTTCAGGGCGTTGCTCATACTCGTTCTGCCTTTAAGAATCCCGTTTCTCCGTGGGATCTTAACTTGGTTTTGGGCGTCCTTCAGCTCCCTCCATTTGAGCCCTTGGCTACTATTCCTCTGCGCATTCTGACTTGGAAAATGGCCTTTCTCTGTCATCCAATACAGGTTACTGGTAACTTTGGGTAGGCGATCAGCCCCTTTAAGTAAGCAGGAACAATTCTGTGAAGTGACTGCTAGGTGGAGCCTACCTCCTCTCCTTAGCTTGCAGCTAGCCAATCCAGTAAGATTTGTTGCTTGGTCAAGACACAAGGCAAGAGAACAGTTCTGCTATAGTTTTAGCTTTTTTATTATTTTTCTATTAGATACTAGTTGAAGAGCCCATTACACTGGCCACAGTGCCACTGCCAGCCGCCCGTGGGGCAGTCTTGCACAGTACTGCGTATGATTGCGTTGTTTCATACTTTGTAGCAAATTATTATATAGGATGGGATACCACCATTAGGCGGATTACCATCACTGACAATTCCCATCACCCAAATGTGGATAGCTCAGTTTACCAGGTGCTTTTGTGGACATAAGCCCTGGGGGGAAAATCTTGGCTGCAAGTTCTTTCCTCAGGAGTTGCCCACTGAGGCTTCTTCTTGATACATGCTAATCTGAAGACAGAAGACCTGCTAAAAAAAGGTGAGCACCCTTTGAGTGCTGAGGTCCACATGTTCCATGCTCCCCCTCTGCACAGGGGTCTCCTTGGAGTTCGTATTACATACTCATGCACTCATTGGGTTTATCTGTATGTCTGTGGGGTGATTGGAGCACGTTTATGTGGTAACTTAACCATTTGGCTGCTGGTTTAGCATCTCTGCAGGGGTTGTGGGCACTTTCCCTACTGGGATCAGTGTTTATTGGTTCTACTGATATGTTCTAGTGGCCCTTGGAGTGGTTTTATATTTTGGTATTCACCCTGTAAATTACCGCATAGGCGCTGTTGCTCCATTTACTCCTATGGGCCTTTACCATTTGGGACATATATCTGCAACCGTTCCATGTAGCGAGGTCAGAGATGGCTCATTTGGTTGCTCTGCCCTTGCTCTGTTATCCGGTCAATGTTCTGGGCATGTTTGGGGGCTCAGGGGGCTTCGGGCACTGTTGGGGTACTTTTTCAGTGAAACTACAATTCCCATGAGCGCTTGCTTTGCACGCTAGTTTCTGATTTGCTCCCCCTGCGGCAGCCATTTTGTGCCTTCTCTGAACGAGTATCCTATGCAGGGCTTGGGCTCTCCTTCTCTCCTCAGCAGTTTAACTCTTCTCCTACCAGATAAGTCTATTTTAGCATTTCTGGGGTGATTTTAATTATCATAAACACTGTCTTTTGGGTGTTTGATACTTTGACCTTTTGACTCTGTGAGAATGTCTATTCCGTTAGACCCTGGGACTAGGCCTAAGACTAAGGACACTGGGGTGTCTATGTCCCCCATTGCTCATTGCTCTTCATGTCACTCAGAGTTACCTAGAGAATACTCAGGTTATGTTTGCCCAGCATGCGCTGCTGCCCCTGAGCCCTCTGCAGGGACCTCCAGCCATGCACTAGAGCCAGTTTGGATGCAAGAGTTTAAGGCTACTACCAGGGACCTCCGGTTTACCTTACACCTCCTTCCATCCACCTTGTAGGGGGTCTTCCACTTATGGCAGGCCCCCACCCCTATCAGATCTTCCCTGCCTGAACCGCCGGGTGTACCTGATGTGTCTGATTCCTCTGAGGAGGAATTATTCGTGGATTCTGATGTTGATGACTGTTCTGCTGTTCCATCCTCTCAGTTGTTTGGGAACCCCTTTGAGGCTGATCCTATTCCATCGGCTGAGGGCCTGATTAAGGCTTTGTTGAACACCCTGAACATTCCCTTGGTACAGGAGGTGTCCTCTGACCCATCTGATGTGTTTCAGGAGCCTGTCAGGCCCCATAATTGTTTTCCATCTAACCCCCATCCTTGACCATTTGGTGTCGGAGGATTGGAAGTTTCCAGACAGGAAACAGTCTGTCTCCAGGAAATTTGCTAAGCTTTACCCGTTCTCTGAAGCAGCCCAAGTTCAGCTGGTTCATCCTCCTAAGGTGGATGCCCCTGTTTCCAGGCTTTCTAGGTCCACAGCCTTGCCTGTGGCTGATGCATCTGCTCTGAAAGACTGGACTGACAAAAAGATCGAGACTTCTCTCAAGGCCATTTTTGTGACTGCTGATTCTGCCCTGCATTTGCTTTGGCATGGGTGAATAGGACTGTAGCTGTTTGGACTGAACAGCTCACTTCGGCTGTCCGTCAGGGAGCTCTGACTGCTGGCATGTTGCGGCTTCTCACCAACATCTCTGAGGCTGAGCATTATGTTTCTGCTGCCCTGTTTGACGCTGTGTGTATGGTAGCCAGGGCATTTACCATATCTGTGGTAGCCAGACGCGCTCTTTGACTCAAGATCTGGTCTGCTGACACTGCCTCCAAGAGGGCTCCCCTTTCTTTGCCTTTTCAGGGCACCTCACTGTTTGGGCCTGATCTCAAGGATCTGATCAGTGAAGCCACTACCAGTGGTCCCTAGGAAGAAGACACCTGTCAAGCGGAATCATTTTTTCGTCCCTTATAGGCTGAATAGCGCCAAGCGACCCAGGCAGTGCCTCAGGCTTCACGCGGCTCATCCAAGCCCAAGCAGCAATGGAGGCCTAAGCCCTCCTCTAAGCCCAAGGCTTCCAAACCTCCTCCTGCATGACTCGCCAAATCCGGGTCCCCATGTGCAGGTGGGTGGCCATTTGCACCACTACTTCTCTGCTTGGCAAGCCTCTGTGGCAGACCCAGGGAATTTGCAGGTGGTGGCTGCGTGGTACAAGATCCCCTTCACCTCCCTTCCTCCTTCCTGGACCTTCTCTTCTTGCTCTCCTCTGGGAGCAGAAAATTGCTGTCTTTTCGAGGGAGCCATTCAGGCCCTTCTGGACAAGGCGGTCTTGGAACCAGTTCCTCCTCAGGAACGGGGGTTGGGGTTCTACTCTAACCTCTTTGTGGTTTCCAAGAAAGATGGCGACTGTCATCCCATTTTGGACTTGAAGGATCTCAACTCCTTTGTGGTCAGGTCTCAGTATCGCCAGGAGTCACTACGCATGGTGATCACTGCCATGTCCCCTGGGGAATTTCTGGCTTCTCTGGATCTTCAGGATGCATATTTGTACATTACCATTCATCCAGAGAGTCGGCAATATCTCCGCTTTGCCTGTGACCGAGGGCATTTCCAGTTTTCTGCCCTCCCCTTTGGCCTGACCACGTCTCCTCAAGTCTTCAACAGAGTCCTGGGAGCCTTGATTTCCGTCGTCCATCGGGACGACATCAGAGTTACCCTGTACATGGATGACCTCCTTCTGAAGGCATCTTCTGCAGAACTCCTTCATCAGCAGGTGCAGGATTGCATTTATGTTCTGTCCCGTCATGGGTGGATCATCAGTCTGGACAAGTCAGACCTTGTTCCTTCCCAGAGGATGGTGTTTCTAGGCATCCTCTTCAACACTCAGAAAGGGATGGTGTTTCTCATGGATGAAGTGGCTCATCAGATAACACTGAAGGTCCAGGCTGTCCTGCATCAGCATCAAGTTCCAGCAAAGAAGCTGTCTTCCCTGGTGAGGAAGTTAATTTCCACCATAGAAGCTGTTCCTTTGCCACGGCCCATACCAAGCAACTTCAGAAGTTTCTAATTCTGGCATGCAGGGGTCGTCCAGATCTCCTGGAGAGGTCCCTATCTCTCCCTCTTCATGTGGAGCAGAGCCTATCATGGTGGCTCAACCTGGACAATCTGCTGAAAGGCAGACCCTTCGTGGTGCCATTCTGGACAACAGTGACAATGGATGCCAGCCTCTCCGGGTGGGGAGTGGTCCTGGGGCACTTGAATGCTCAGGGCCGTTGGTCCCAGGAGGAATCTCTCCTCCCCATCAACATCTTGGAGCTTCGGGCAATATTTCATGCCCTGCAACACTGGACGCGCCAACTGGAGGATTGCCCGGTCAGGGTCCAGTCGGACAACTCCACAGAGGTAGCCTACATCAACAAGAAAGGCGGCATAAGAAGTCTTCCAGCTTGGCTAGAGGGGAAGGCTATTTTGTCCTGGGCAGAGGAACATGTCCCTGCCTTTTCCGCAGTTCATTTTTCTGGGGTAGATAACATTCTGGCAGACTTCCTTAGTCGACACGCAGTGGACAGCGGAGAGTGGGAACTGCATCAAGAGGTGTTCGACCTCATTGTCCAATGGTATAGTCTTCTGTGCATTGACCTGATGGCAACAAGACACAACAGGAAGGTCCCAACGTTCTGCTCTCACTGGGCGGACCCTCTGGCTCTAGCAGTTGATGCCTTGTCGATTCTGTGGATTTTTCCTCTGGCATACCTTTTTCCTCCCATTCCCCTGTTTCGCAGGGTGATCAGGAAGCTGCGACTGGAGCGTTGCCCAGTCATTCTGATTACTCCATACTGGCCTCGACAGGCTTGGTTTCCAGAGCTTCTGGATCTCTCGGTGGTGGAATCTCTATGGCTTCCCTCCTGTCCGGATCTTCTTCTGCAGGGTTACCTGTGGAAAGAGGATGTTCATCATTTTGCTTTGACGGCATGGAGATTGAATCCTCAGTTTTGAAGAAGAAAGTTTTTTCTTCTGTTGTGGTGGCTACTATGCTTAGTGTCCGTAAGCCTGTTTCCTCTAAGGCCTACCATTGAGTTTGGTTTACCTTTCTGTCTTGGTGTGCTGATAGGGACCCATCTCAGGATTTTGATCTTCCTACAGTTTTCCTTCCTCCAGGATAGTGATAAGGATCTCAGTCTGAGTTCTTTTAAGGTTCAGACTTCTGCTCTCTCTGTTTTCTTTTCTTGCTATTCTTCCTGATGTCAAGGTTTTCTTCCAGGGCGTTTTTCATTCCTGTCCTGTGTTTAAGGCTCCCGCTCCTCAGTGGGACTTTAACTTGGTTTTGGGTGTCCTTCAGCGCCCTCCCTTTGAGTCTATGGCCACTTTTCCTCTACGTCTGCTGCCGTGGAAGATGGCTTTTCTCCTGGCGATCGTGTCTGTTCTCCATGTTGCAGAGCTGCATGCCCCGTCTTGTCGACCCTTTTTGGTGTTTCACAAGGTCAAGGCAGTGCTTCACACTTCGAAAGATTTTCTCCCAAAGGTGGTGTCTGAGTTCCACATTAATGAGGAGATTGTGGTTCCTTCTTTCTGCCCTAACCCTGCTTCTGACAAGGAGAAGGATCTTCACTTGTTGGATGTCGTACATTGTCTCAAGTTCTTGCGGGAGTCTGATGCTCTTTGTGTCTTTCCTGAGGGTCCCAGGGAAGGGAAGCCTGCTTCCAAGGTAACCATTGCTTCTTGGATTAAATCCACTGTTCGTAGGGCTTACAAACTTCGGAAGAAGCCTGCCCCCTTTTGGGTCACGGCTCATTCTACGAGGTCTGTTCGGGCATCTTGGGCCTACAAAAATCAGGCCTCAGCTGATCAGTTGTGTACGGCGGCCACTTGGCCAAACACTGTCGTGTGGATGTCATGGCATCGGCTGATGCCAGTTTTGGGAGGAAGATCCTGGAGGCAACCTTGTCTGTCTAGGATCTATTTCGTCTCTTCAGTACTCTTTCACTATTTAGTCCTGTTGCCTCTAGTTTAGTGTGCTGTGTATCAGTTCCTGGGGTCTGTTTTACCCCTGTCCGGTGTCTGTCGACACCTTGCGTTTATTGTTGAGCTATTCATGATCACTTGGTTCATTGATGCTCTGGTGACTTTGGGGGCCTTGTGCCTGGTCCTTGCTGTTCTTCCCACCCTGGGGAACTTAATAGTTGGACATCCCAAAATTACCAGTAACCTGTATTGGACGACAGAGAAAATAGGATTTTAGTCTTACCTGTTAAATCCTTTTCTCTTAGTCCATACAGGTTACTGGTCTCCCACCCTGTCAAGGGACCATGCTTGGCTCTCCTGTGGCAGAACGTGGGGGGTCCTTTCGGTTTCATGCTCACGGGAGTCTTCCTTTACCTTCTTACTACCTCTTCAATAGTTTTTAAATCTTACTGGATGGGGACTGGCTAGCTGCAAGCTAAGGAGAGGAGGTAGGCTCCACCCAGCGGTCACTTCTCAGAATTGTTCCTGCTTACTTAAAAGGGCAGATCGCCTACCCAAATTTACCAGTAACCTGTATGGACTAAGAGAAAAGGATTTAAGAGGTAAAACTAAAATCCTCTTTTCTCCTGGTGATCGTGTCTGATCGCCGAGTAGCGGAGTTGCATGCCCTGTCTTGTAAACCACCCTTTTTTTGGTGTTTCACAAAGACAAGGAGGTTCTTTGCACTTCTCATGAGTTTCTCGTGAAGGTGGTCTCTAAAATCCACATTAATCAGGAAATCGTGGTGCCCTCTTTCTGTCCTAACCCTACATCCGACAAGGAAAGGAATCTTCACTAGCTGGATATGGTGCGATGTCTCAAGTTTTTCGTGCACCGCACTTAGTCTATTTGCCAGTCTGATGCCCTGTTCGTCATTCCTGAGGGTCCTAGGGTGGGGAGACCAGCATCCAAGGTGACCATAGCATCTTGGATTAAGTCTACTATTCGTAAAGCTTACGAACTGTGGAGGAAGCCTGTTCCATTTCGGGTTTCAGCTCATTCCACTAGATCCATTGGGACATCTTGGGCTTACAAGAATCAAGCCTCAGCTGATCAGTTGTGCAAGGCTGCCACTTCGTCAACTGTGCACGCCTTTTCTAGATACTACCACGTTGATGTGCTGGCATCAGCCGATGCCAGCTTTGTAAGGAAGATCCTGGAGGCAGTTTTGCCTGTCTAGGTTCTCCTTTCATCTCTTCTGTGCTCCTTCACTTCATCTAGTTCTGTGTGTTACAATTCCTGGTGTGGTTTTACACCAGTTTTGTATCTGTTGACACTTCATTGTTATTGTTGGGCTGTCTATGATCTGATTGTTCATGTATGCTCTGGTGACTTTGGCACAGTTTCCTCTTTCCCTCCAGGGGGTCCTACATTCCTGGAAACCCCCCACTGCTTTCAGGTTTGCGAACCATAAGGTACCTGGCATTCCTGACCTCACAGAAACCTCTGAGGAGGATTCCTTTGAGGAAGATAAGGAGGAAGGAGAGTGTGAGGAAGGGGCTTCTTTATATGCCTTTGGCGACCCCTTTGAAGCTGACCCTATGCCCTGAGCTGAGGGTCTCATTAAGGCAGTGCTAACGACCCTGCAGGTCACAACTGCCGCATTGAGGGCCAATCTTCTTCTGACATCTGTCAGAGGTGTAAGAAATCCTACACAGACCAGGTTATTCTGGATGAGTGGAAGACACCTGACAGAAGCCTATCTCTTTCAAAGAGATTTTCAAAGCTGTACCCTTTTTCTGAGGCAGCTTTGGCTTGGTGGGCTTCACATTCTCAAGTTGATCCCCCTTTTTCTAGACTTTGTCTACTTCTCTGCCCTTGGTTGACGCAATGGCGATCAGTGACATGACTGATAGGAAGCTGGAGGCTATCCTGAAGTATACTTTTGCTGCCATCGGTGCTTCCCTGCGGCCTATCTTGGCTTCTGTTTGCGTCACTAGAGCTATTGCCATCTGGGGCGAACATCTTACTGAGGCTGTCAGAATTGATGTCCCCTTAAGGAGGACCTTTTACCCTTCTTGGCCAACACGTCTGAGGTGCAGACATATGTCACTGATGCTCTTTTATAATATCAAACTTCCATCTAAGGCTTCTGCCTTCTCTTTTTCTGCTAGATGCACATTGTGGCTCAAGATTTGGTCTGCGGACCTCTACTCTAAGAATTCACTGCTTTCTCTCCGTTTTCAGGGCAAATCTCATTTCTCTGTAGTCCAGTATAGCTTACAGGTAACTCTGGGAAGGCGACAGCCCCTTTAAGTAGGCAGGAACAATTCTTGGAAAGATCTCAGGGTGGAGCTTTCCTCCTTAGCTGGTCACTAGCTAATACCCTCCCAGTTAGATTTGTTCTTGTACAGAGAGGCACAGAGAACAGTTCTTAGTTTTTAGTTTCTTTCTTATTTTCTTGTTAGATATTGGGTTTAGAAATCCCACATTAGGTGGATTACCATTACTGACTTCCCAGTGGTGGATTGCTCCATTAACAGGAGCTGTTTGTGGACCTTCCAGTCCTGGGGGAAAACCTTGAGTGCTATATCTTTTCCCTTGGAGAAGCCCACTGAGGTAATCTGAAGGCTGAAGACCTGCAGAAAAGGTCAGCAACCCTTTGAGTGCATTGGGTCCACTTGTCCCACTTTCCCCTCCGCACAGGTGTCTCCTTCTGGAGTTTCTGCTTGTATACTTCTGCACTCATTTGGGTTTTATCTTCATGTCTGTTTAGAGTCCTTGGAGCATTTTGCGTTTTCTGTGGTACATTAACCCTTTCCTTGCCATGTTAAGTGCTTTGGGAGACGTTTGTCACATATTTCCCTTGGGGCCCAGTGTTTTCTACTGTTGTTCAGGTGTTCCCTATGTGTTTTACAACTTTTAGGACCCTTTTGCTAAATTTCGTTTATTTGATTTCCGCAACTTCAAGGTGCTCTTTACCGCAAAGACTCAATGCTCCATTGATTTCTACGGGACAGTTTCATTTGGGACATATCTCTACAACAGCTCCACGTACCAAGTTCAGAGATGGCTCATTCTTCTTGTCTGCCCTTGCCTACACTCCGGTGCACATTCTCAGTGTCTTTGGAGGGCTTAGGGTGATACAGGGGCTGTTTTTAGGGTACTCTGTGAGGACACTACGTTTCCCATAAACACCTTCTTCCCTGGCTCTTTTCTGATTGGCTTACAGTTCGGTCTCCATTTTCTTTCTTTCCTCTCATGAGTATTCCACTCAGGACTTAGATCTTTCTACTGTCCTCCTCAGGTGTATTTTAGCTCTTTCTGGGGTGAATTCTTTAATCTGGGATACAGTATTGGGCTCTTCCTTGTACTATTAGACACTTTATCTCCTGTCAAGATGTCAGACCCATTGGGACCTGGGGCTAGACCTAAGACACTCGGGTGTCTTTGGCCCCCATTACTTACTGTTCCTCATGTCAATCAGGGCTCACTAGAGAATACTCGGGTCATTTATGCCCTTCATGCGCTGGGGCCCCTATGTCTCCGCCAGGGCCCTCCAGCCATGAACAAGAGCCATCCTGGGTGCAAGACTTAAAGTCTACTTTGACACAAATCCCTATGCACCTTCACGGGGTCGTCCAGTCCTGGAAGCCCCCGGCATTTTTCAGGTCTGTGGCCCCTAAAACTCAGGGTATCCCTGATGTGTCGGATTCTTCTGATGAGGAGCTATTTGTGGATTCTGATGAGGGTGAATGCTCTGAAGGAGCTTACACTCAATTTTTTGGGGACCCCTTTGAGGCTGACCCTGAGCCTTCTGCTGAGGGTCTCATTAAGGCTGTCTTAGATACCTTAAATATTTCTGCAGTCTCTGGGGAACCCCAATCTACTTCTGATGTCTTTCAAAGGCACAAGAAGCAGTGTACTGTCTTTCCACCTAACCCCACTCTTGACCAGGTTCTTCTAGATGAGCGGAAGACCACAGACAAACATCTATCTCTGCCTAAGAGATTTGCTAAATTATACCCCTTCTCAGAGGCGGCCTTGGCTCAGTGGTCTCTTCCTCCTAAGGTTGACGCCCCTCTCTCTAGGCTTTCTAAAACCACTGCCTTGCCTGTGGCGGATGCTTCTGCTCTCATGGATTAGCCTGACAGGAAGCTGGAGACTATTTTGAAGGCCACTTTTGCGACCATAGGTTTGTCTGTGAGACCCACCTTTGCTTCTGCTTGGGTAAATAGGGCCATTGCACTATGGACGGAGCACCTTAATGTGGCTGTCCATCAGGGTGCCCCTACAGCTGACCTTTTAAGTCTTTTAGCTAACATTTTAGAGGCTCAACATTACATTACTATCACGGTGCCCGTGCTCTTTCAGCGACATTCTGTCAGTCTACACTCCTGCTCTACTCCTATTGGCTGTACTGTGATTGTCCCACCCAGTATTGCCTTTAAATACTTGGTTCTGGCACTTCTCCGGTGCCCTTTCGTGGTGTTCAAGTACCAGCGCTTGTTCCTGATTACTGTTTGCTCTCAGTGTATCGACCCAGCCTGCCTGACTACTCTGCATCTCGTCTCTTGCATGTGCACCGATCCGGACTGCCAGACCATTCTGCTTCGCATCTCCTGTGTACCGACCCGGCTTGGCTGACGCTCCTGCTCCATGTACCGACCCGGCTTGGCTGATGTTCCTGCTCCGTGTACCGACTTGGATTGGCTGACGTCCCTGCTCCGTTGAACCCACCCGGTTGGGCCACTGCCTCCCTGCACTCCCCTACCGGTCTCCGGTTGAGGGTGGTGATCGTCTCTCACTGTCTGTTACAGCTGTGCAGTTTTGGTCTCGGTTGCCTCTGTATCACCCCGGCGACATTCCTATTGACTTGTCTTACTATGCACTCCCGGTTGAGTGCCTCCCAGGGCGAGTTGCTCAGTTCCGTTACTGTTACGGCAGTGCTCAGTTGCTCAGTCTCCATTACTGCCACGGCAGTCTCTAGTTGCCTAGTCTCCGTTACTGCTACGGCAGAGCTCAAGTGGCCTAGTCTCTGTTTCTGCTACGGCAGTGCCCCTGTGGCTCAGATTCCATTATTGCCATGACAGAACCTCAGTTGCTCAGTCTCCGTTTATGCCACAGCAGTATCCAAGGGCTTAGTCTCCGTTTATGCTACGGCAGTCTCCTGTTGCCTAGTATCCACTACTGCTACTGCAGCGCTCTGGTGGCTTGGTCTCCGTTACTGCTACGGCAGTGCTCTAGTTGCCTGGTCTCCGTTACTGCTACGGCAGTGTCCATGTCACTCAGTCTCCGTTACTGCTACGGCAGTGTTCACGTGGCCTAGTCTCCGTTACTGCTCCGGCAGTGCTCAAGTTGCTCAGCCTCCGTTACTGCTAAGGCAGTTCACCATTACCTGTTATTCTTGAGCGTTACTTGTATTTAAGCTCTCAACCCTTGGTGAGCTTCTAAACGGGCCTTACCACACATGGGACTGTTTACACTCGCTGGCTGCTCTTAACCCATTCAGTACCGATACACTGGGACTCTTTCAAGATCCGCCTGACCTGTGTCAGTATAATGTGTTATGGACTCTATACTTATACTGGACCTGTGTGGGCTTACCTATATATAACCTGTCTTGTGCCTGTACTATATTAAGTGTATATTACTGGACCTGTGAGGGTTATTGTAATCTTAATTGTTTAATAAAACTGTGTTTTAGCCAAACCTACTGTGTGTGTGTGTGTGTGTGTGTCAAACAAACCGTTACAGTATGAAAGGGCCATGACCTCAGACAGTAAAGGTGATGGAAATGCACAAAACATCCATTGGAGGATGGATGTACATGAGCAGCGTTTGGACCAGTTGGCACTGGCCATACAAACTATTCTTGAGCGCACGGCGCATCTCGACAAACCAGCTCAGAGTCCGGTGGTCCCCTCAGTTTCGACACCAGAGACTCAATCCATGACACCTGTGGCCTCGGTTAAAGGGTTAACCGCCTCAGCTCTGTTACTGCTCAGATATGATTGCGAACCCACACTGTGCAGGGGGTTTATTAATCAGTTGGAGATTTTTCTGGAACTAACCCCTCACACTTTTTCTAATGACCGCAGTAACCCCCTGTGGGAGAATGCTAAACCCTGCACCAGGAACTTCAGGGAGTTTGTGCGTACTTTTCGGAGAGTATTTGAAGTTCCAGGTGAAGCCGACTCTGCTGCCAAACGACTGATGGAGATACAACAGGGCAATCGTACTGTGGGCGATTATGCCATTTTCCATACATTGGCAGAATTGGTAGGTTGGAACAACGAAGCGCTGGTGGCAGCTTTTGCTCAGTGACTTGCTGACCGTATTAAGGATGAAACGGCAGCTAGAGAAGTGCCTAGTGATTTGAACGAATACATTGATTTCGCTATTTTGATTGATTCTCGCATGCGTGAGAGACTTATGGCTAAAGACCGCAAGCTGCGGCCCAGGAATGTTGGACAAACCAGTTTTAATGTCCCACCCATGCCTCCCTCGCCTCCCATGCCTCCTGAGCGAACACAGGAAACCAGTTGTCACCTAACGGTTCGCGCTCGGCTTCTGCCCACGGTCCGGCGTGTCTTCCGGGTATTTGCGCATGCGCAGTTCCCCGTGCTCGCGTCGAATGGCCACACATGCGCAGTACATGAGCCTGTGTTCTCCTATCAGTGGCGAGCCAGCTGCCACATCACTGAGCACTGAGAGTGTATATATTCTGCCCTGCCCTGCTCTCAGTGCTCTTTCGTCGAGCTCTCTACCTGGTAGCGTTTTTTCCCTGTGTCTCCTCTTTTTTGCCTTACCGGGTTTTGAATCTGGCTTCCCTTACTGGTATTTGCTGTCTGCCGCCTGCCCCTGACCTTAGGCTTGTTTTTGACGTCTCTCCGTCTGCTGCCTGCCCTGACCTTCGGCCTCCCATCCGTTACGCTTTTTTGCAGTCTTCGCTGTCCTTGGCCCGTCCTGTTTCTCATCTCGTCCCCTCTGTTTTTGGCGTTCCGGTTTTAGGCTATCCGTAGCCTGTCTGCTTTCCTAGTATATTAGCTGCTTGCTACCTTTGTGCATTCCACTTCGCACAAGGCAGCTTACAGCTTACAGTACAAAAGAGCCCACTACCCTTCCCATGGAACCGTCCGGGCTAATCGGTGCCCTGAACTCCCTAGGGAGCCGTATTTCTGCCTTAACAGCAACCGTAAAAGAGCTGCAGACCAACCAGGCCCATCTCCAGCAACAAATTCAAGACCTGCACCCTGGGGTACTTCCCCCGTCTCCTCATCCTACGGCCCATGAGGGACCTTCTACCTCTGGAGCCTCGTCACCGCATGTGCCTGAACATCGTGTCCCACTTCCGGACCGTTTTAGCGGGGACTGCACGAAGTATAGGACCTTTATCACTGCATGTGAATTACTCTTCTCTATCAACCCTCTTACCTATGCCACCGATTTCGTCAAGGTCCGTACAGCGATTGCCTTGCTAACGGGAAAACCACAAGCTTGGGGCCACCACTTGCTGCAAATCAATACCCCTGTGTTGTCTTCCTGGAATGAATTCCGTCTGGCCATGGACGTACTTTATGAGGATCCCTTTAGGAGCTCTTCTGCTCAAGCCTCTCTGAGTTCCCTTTCCCAGGGGAGGAGACCTGCTGAAGACTATGTGTCTGAATTCCGCCATCTGTCCTGCGGCACCAACTGAAATGAGGCCGCCCTATTCAACCAATTTAGTCTTGGGTTGTGTGACAGCCTCAAGGACGAATTGGCTAGGGTCGCCCCCCCCCCCCCTAGTCTCGAGGAGTTGATACATCTATCTATACAAATCGATAGAAGGCTAAGAGGGAGGAGGAGAGAGAGTCTGGCCACAACCCCTGTCTCAGCTCCCAGACGCAATATCCCGGCACCGTACCGGCTCCTGCACCACCTCCAGTGGCTCTCGCACCACAAGAAGAACCCATTCAAGTTGGAGTGGTCCGTGGTCCCCTCACTCCCGCTGAGAAGGAACAACGTCACCAATGGAACCTCTGCCTGTATTGCAGAGGTGGTGGCCATCTTCTACATGCCTGTCTGTCCAGACCTCGTCCTGCCTCAGGTAGTGGTTGTTCTTCTGTCTCTCCTGCTAATTACCCGCCTACTGCCTCTCCGACTTACCTGTCTTTCCCTATCACCTTGAAAAAAGAAAAAATTTTTGGTGTGCACTATCTCTAGATGCACTGCTTGGGGTGCATAGGCACTAAATATATAACATACTAACAAAAGAAGAAAAAAGCAGAGTGCCTATTAAATTGCACTCCCAGAGAGTGCATCACATACAAAATTAATAAAATTACAAATATTTATTGATGAATTCAAAATAATAAAACCGATAAATGCACCAAAAAGAAAAAATCATGTATGAACAAGTTGAAAAAATAGCCTCAACATATGCCTCATGTGTGGGTATTCGGTGGCTATAAAGGAACTACATCCCCAGTAATAATGAAAAACTAACGATTATAGTCTCATCTCCACCGAGATCCCGAAAGTAATAATATGTGTGTGATATATTTAATAAGCAGAAACTAGAATTACGGGCAAGTGTTTTCCACTAACTCCCGCGATGTAGACAAAACTACATCGCTGAGTACAAAAAACAAGCGTGAACATGCGTTGTATATACAAATCGACCACTAGGTAACTCACAATGTATAGATATTAACATACCTCTAGGTGAATAATATCCCAGAATCTATGAAGACAGCAGTCGGTAAAATCATAAATCTCGGCAAGTGGGTAACACTGAACTATTAATGGATCCCGTGCTAGTGATTAGCAGAGAGCTCACGGAAATCTCACCAATTGAGAGACTCGCGTGAGCAAAGAAAAAATTTTTTACCGGGATTCTCAGTGTAACTAGAGTCCACTAATTGCCGAGAAAAAATAGTGAGATCTCAAAACCTATTGCTTCAAAACATAAAGAAAAGTACCTCCGTCAGTGGATCTAAAGAGTACAATAACTAGAACTATAATAGCGGAACCAAACACTTGAACCCTAATCAGGACTGGCCATGAAAGGAGTTAAATCGGCAATAGAAAATAAAAGTAAAGTTAAACAGCAATGACCCGTTAGGAGGTAAATCAACCTAATATAAGAAATAAAACTGTGGATTGTATCAGAATAAGATCCAGAGATAATTAGACTGATGTAGAACATAAGGGGTCAGGTCATAATCGCCTGTAGCAAAAAAATGCATGCTACAAGCAAAAAACAATTCGATGTGATACTAAATAGCAATAAAATGGCTGAAGATACTAAGTGTCCTCAGCCAATAGATCTCAACATCGAACCATATAGACTGCCTAAAAGGTCTGAAAAAAATAATCAGAGATCCACAGTGCCGATAAAGCTCTAGCTACCAGTGCACTACCAGCCCTGAAAAATAAATAAGCTAAAGCCCATCTGCCAAGAATGTGATATATTGTTTAGAATGTCCTTGTGGTTTGAAATATGTGGGCATGACCACCAGAATGCTTAAACAACGTGTTTTGGAACATATTAACAATATACTACATACTAGATCACACAATAGTGAAGGCAGAGCTCTTACAAGTGTGGCCCGACATTTTCTCTTCCATCACGAAGCCTCTGTGAGTTCTCTCAAAGTTTGGGGGTTACAGAAGATAACCTTAGGTTTGAGAGGAGGAGATATTGAGAGAGTCTTATTGCAGCAAGAAAATAGATGGATATTTTTATTAGATACCATGACTCCCAGAGGTTTGAATGAGGAAATGTGCTTAACAGCACATTTATAAATTTCTGATTATTTAATTAATCAAAGGTTTTCTTGATACGATGACATTGTTATTTTTAACCCTTACTCGGAGTTGTTTTATTTATACTTAGTATCTCTTTAATATCCGTTGAATTCTATTTCATTTTTGAGTTGCAATTACTATATTTCCCCACCAGGGGGCTTTTTTTGTTTAAATATTGGCGCGATTTTGTCGGGCCTCAATTCTGATGAAGCTATGGTGAAACGCACGTCAATAACTTGAATGATTCTGTGCTCAGAGCGCTCTATATTATTTACCTAGTCTTAGTGATTTATATGAGTTCATGTACTTATATCGATTATAGGTTTATACCAGCTATCATGACATATCATTTTGTTATATCCAGCTATGGTTCTCATATTTTAGGCTAGGTTTTTTAACCCCTCTCTGCATTACTTTAAGAGGCAAGCCGGATATGCCTCGGTATGTGTGTGAATGGCAGATGGGCTTTAGCTTATTTATTTTTCAGGGCTGGTAGTGCACTGGTAGCTAGAGCTTTATCGGCACTGTGGATCTCTGATTATTTTTTTCAGACCTTTTAGGCAGTGTATATGGTTCGATGTTGAGATCTATTGGCTGAGGACACTTAGTATCTTCAGCCATTTTATTGCTATTTAGTATCACATCGAATTGTTTTTTGCTTGTAGCATGCATTTTTTTGCTACAGGCGATTATGACCTGAACCCCTTATGTTCTACATCAGTCTAATTATCTCTGGATCTTATTTTGATACAATCCACAGTTTTATTTCTTATATTAGGTTGATTTACCTCCTAACGGGTCATTGCTGTTTAACTTTACTTTTATTTTCTATTGCCGATTTAACTCCTTTATGGCCAGTCCTGATTAGGGTTCAAGTGTTTGGTTCCGCTATTATAGTTCTAGTTATTGTACTCTTTAGATCCACTGACGGAGGTACTTGTCTTTATGTTTTGAAGCAATAGGTTTTGAGATCTCACTATTTTTTCTCGGCAATTAGTGGACTCTAGTTACACTGAGAATCCCGGTAAAAAATTTTTTCTTTGCTCACGCGAGTCTCTCAATTGGTGAGATTTCCGTGAGCTCTCTGCTAATCACTAGCACGGGATCCATTAATAGTTCAGTGTTACCCACTTGCCGAGATTTATGATTTTACCGACTGCTGTCTTCATAGATTCTGGGATATTATTCACCTAGAGGTATGTTAATATCTATACATTGTGAGTTACCTAGTGGTCGATTTGTATATACAACGCATGTTCACGCTTGTTTTTTGTACTCAGCGATGTAGTTTTGTCTACATCGCGGGAGTTAGTGGAAAACACTTGCCCGTAATTCTAGTTTCTGCTTAAATATATCACACACATATTATTACTTTCGGGATCTCGGTGGAGATGAGACTATAATCGTTAGTTTTTCATTATTACTGGGGATGTAGTTCCTTTATAGCCACCGAATACCCACACATGAGGCATATGTTGAGGCTATTTTTTCAACTTGTTCATACATGATTTTTTCTTTTTGGTGCATTTATCGGTTTTATTATTTTGAATTCATCAATAAATATTTGTAATTTTATTAATTTTGTATGTGATGCACTCTCTGGGAGTGCAATTTAATAGGCACTCTGCTTTTTTCTTCTTTTGTTAGTATGTTTCCCTATCACCTTGCAGTGGAATAACCAGCACACTACTGTTACCGCCATGATAGATTCGGGGGCCAGCGGCTGCTTTATCAACCAAGACCTGGTACAGAGACTACGCATACCGGTCCAGAAGAAGACCCATCCTCTTCGAATCCTTATGGCAGACCGTAGTAACCTCCAGTCCAGGCCAGTGTTCCTGGAGACCTGTTTGCAGTATGTGTGATCCAATAACCACCATACTGAACGTCTACAGTTTGACGTCATACTGTCCCTGCTCTTTCCCCTTATACTGGGCCTTCCTTGGCTTAGGGTCCATGATCCACACATCGGATGGTCCTCGGCTACTATCACGTTCCTATCTCCGTATTGTAGGAAGAATTGCCTCTCTTCCAGCCTTGTATCAATACTTTCTGCTTCAGAGATGATTTCCTTGCCCCCTCCTTACACGGAGTTTGTGGATGTCTTCGACAAAAAGAAGGCTTCTATTTTGCCTCCTCATAGGGCTTATGATTGTCCCATCAACCTGCTTCCAGGGGCCACGATCCCCTATGGACACATTTACCCGTTATCTGGCCCAGAATCCTGCTACTTAAAGGAGTACATCTCCGAGAGCCTACGACAAGGATTTATTCGTCCTCCACTTCCCTGCCAGGGCTGGAATATTCTTTGTACCCAAAAAGGATGGGGAACTACGTCCTTGTGTGGACTACAGAGAACTCAATAACATCACTGTCAAGAATCGGTATCCACTCCCTCTTATTCCAGATCTTCTTGAATGTGTCTCTTCAGCCAAGGTCTTTTCTAAGATTGATCTGCGTGGTGCCTATAACATGGTGCTCATACGTAGAGGGGATGAGTGGAAGACCACTTTTTGCACCCGTTATGGGCACTACGAATACACAGTCATGCCTTTTGGCTTGTGTAATGCCCCAGCCACCTTCCAATGATTCATTAATGACGTGTTCAGAGACCTCCTTGATGTCTACGTAATAGTTTACCTGGATGATATTCGTATCTACTCTGCCTTCCTTTCTGACCACCGTCTTCATATGAGAAGTGTCCTGACTCGTTTACGTGACCATGGCCTGTATGCCAAATTAGAAAAATGTGTACTCAAGACCAGCAGGATTGATTTCTTGGGCTTCTGCATCACGCCAGGACGTATCACGATGGACCCCAAAAAGGTATCTGCCGTACTTGACTGCCCCACTCCCATTGACAAAAAGTCTGTCCAACGAGTTATTGGTTTCTCTAACTTTTACCGTTGTTTCATCAAGGACTTTTCAAAGATAATAGCTCCTCTCACTCACCTCACCAGCGAAAACAACCAGGTCTGTTGGACTGCTGAAGCTCAGAAGGCTTTCGACACCATACTTCCTCCTCATTTTTTCCTGTTGTTAAACAGCGACCTTCTCACAAGACTGCGTGCTGAGTCCACCCCTACACCTGCTCTTGTACAACGCCACACACTCACGTACACCGATGGTCTCCTGTACCTGCCTCCCTCTGGCAAGAGGTACTACGCTTTCATCATGACCTCACTATCACCGGCCATGGGGGTTTTACTCAGACTCTGGAATACATCCAAAGACATTTTTGGTGGCCCAGCTCGAGGTCAGACACCGAATCCTATGTGGCCTCCTGTGATGTCTGTCAGCGCTCCAAAAGCCGGCACACCCGGCCCCCAGGACTCTTTCATCCTCTGTCTATCCCTAACGGTCCCTGGAGAGACGTGGCTCTGGACTTTATAGTAGACCTACCTCCTTCCAAGGGACATAACACCATATTAGTAGTGGTTGATCGTTATACCAAGTTAGCTCACTTCATACCAGTACCAAGTATCCCGTCTGCTGCCGCGACCACGGACCTCTACTTATGCCACGTCTTCCTCCTTCACGGAACTCCTTGTACTATCACGTCAGACCGTGGGGTGCAGTTTACATCTAAGTTCTGGAAAGCTTTCTGTTCTGGCCTCAGTATCAACAGCTACTTGTCTTCCGGATACCATCCCCAGACCAACGATCAAACTGAACGGACAAATCAGACTCTGGAGCAGTATCTCCGCTGCTTTTCTACCCATCTCCAGGACAACTGATACCAACTGTTACCCCTAGCGGAGTTTACTTACAACAACCATCGGCATTGCTCCCTACAGACCACCCCTTTCTACGCCACATATGGATATCACCCTGCTGTGCTGTCCGATCTTCCTTCCACTACGGTAGTACCGGAGGTAAACTAGCATGTGACTGAACTACAGCAATGCAATAGGGAGCTCCGATCTGTACTTCAGCAAGCACAAGATGTCTATAAGACCCAGGCCGACAAGAAACGACTTGCCGCTCCTACGTATCAAGTCGGAGATAAGGTAAGGTTGTCCTCCTGTTACGTCCGTCTGTCTTATCCATCCAAGAAGCTGAGTCCACGTTTCTTAGGGCCGTTTACAATATCTCAAGTCATTAACCCAGTGGCCTACCGCCTTGACTTGCCACCCACCTGCAAGATCCATCCAACCTTCCACACCTCACAACTGAAGCCATGGAGACCAAGTGCCTTCCCCAACAGGACACCTGCTCAACCCCCTCCATTGGTCATTGGAGACTCTGTGGAATACGAAGTGCAGGAGATCCTTGATTCCAGACTACGACGTGGACGACTAGACTACCTGGTTCACTGGCAGGGCTATGGCCCTGAAGATCGTACTTGGGAACCCAGTACTAACCTACATGCCCAGACACTGGTTCGTGCTTTTCACCTGATCCATCCTGGCAAGCCTGGCCCTCGTGCCACCCGGAGGGTGTCCCTGGGGGGGGGACTCTTCGCCTACCGGTTCGCACTCGGCTTCTGCCTACAGTCCGGCTCATCTTCTCGGTATTCGCACATGCGCGATTCCCCGTGCTCGTATCGAGCGGCCTTGCATGCGCAGTACATGAGCCTGCGTTCTATCAGTGGCGAGCCGGCTGCCACGTCAGTGAGCACTGAGAGTGTATATATTCACCCCTGCCCTGCTCTCAGTGCTCTTTCGTCAAGCTCTCTACCTGGTAGCGTTTTTTTCCTTTGTCTCCTCCTTTTTTCCTTCCCGGTTTTAGACTCTGGCTTCCCTTACTGGTATTTGCTGTCTGCCGCCTGCCCCTGACCTTAGGTTTGTTTTTGACATCTCTCCGTCTGCTGCTTTCCCTGACCTTCGGCCTCCCATCCGTTACGCTTTTTTGCAGTCGTCGCTGTCCTTGGCCCGTCCTGTCTCTCATTTCGCCCCCTCTGTTTTTGGCGTTCGGTTTTAGGCTATCCCTCCATTTGGTAGCCTGTCTGCTTTCCTAGTATATTAGCTGCTTCCTACCTTTGTGCTTTCCACTTCGCACAAAGTCAGTTTTCAGGCAGCTTACACCAGTGAACCAATGCAGCTTGGGTTCACCAAATTATCTAAGGAGGAACGGGCACACCACAGGAGGCAGGGGTTATGTCTGTACTGTGGCAAGACTGGGCACCTACTGTGTACCTGTCCTGTACGTTCGGGAAATGAGCACATCTAGGGTACCTTGGGGGACACGCCCTAGGTGGTGTTCAGCAGTCCCTAGACCCTTTTATGCAGAAACCCACGATCCAGGTGGCATTTTCCTGGGCAGAACATTCGGTGGAGGTTCTGGCCCTGGTTGATTCCGGCGTGGCCAGATACTTTATGGACAGTTCATTTGCTGCACTATATCGATTCCGTTGGTCAAGAGGGAATCTCCCTTAGCTATTGAGGCCTTTGATGGCAGACCGTTAGAACCGGCTCAGATAACTATGGAAACTGTTCCGCTATCCATGACTATTGGGGCTCTCCACACTGAGAAACAGTGGTTTCAGATTATCCATTCTCCTCCTCATGCTGTCATTCTGTGATTTCCATGCTTACATTTGCATAATCCCCATTTTGACTGGCAGACTTGTGAGATCACGTCTTGGTCCTAGTAGTGTATGGGGCATTGTGTGACTCATCCAATTAAGATCTTGTGTACCTCTCCCTCAGTGCCAGCCGAATATCACCAATTCAGTGACGTTTTCAGTAAGGGATAGGCTAGCACTTTGACCCAGCATAGGGCGTACGATTGAGCTATTGATTTGCCTCCTGGCGCTGTGCCTCCTACCTGTTGTAGTGCGAGGAGAATCAGGCCATGGAGGAATATATTGACGATGCCCTTAAAAGAGGGATTATTATAAAATCTACCTCGCCTGCAGGTGCTGATTTCTTTTTTGTGAAAAAGAAGAATGGCGAGTTGAGATCTTGTATTGATTACCAGGGACTGAATAAACTAATGTCCAAGAAAGCCTACCCCATACCACTCATTACCGAACTATTTAAGGTTAAAAGGTTCTTCCATTTTCACTAAGTTGGACCTACGGGCTGCATATAACCTGATCAGAATAAGAGCTGGGGACGAGTGGAAAACGGCATTTAATACCAGATCGGGGCATTATGAATATCTAGTCATGCCTTTTGGCCTTTGTAATGCACCCACTGTATTTCAAGAATTTATTAATGATATCCTCCGCGATATGCTACAGTCCTGCGTAGTAGTCTACCTAGATGATATAGTCATACACTCATCTAGCCTGTCTCAACACATCAAGGATGTGTCTGAAGTCTTGCTCAGATTACGCAAGAATAAACTATTTTGTAAAACTGAGAAATGCGAGTTTCACAGGTCCATGGTGCCTTTTTTGGGCTTCTTGATTTCTAGAGATGGTATTGCTATGGATCAGGAGAAACTTGCAGCGGTATAACAATGGCCACGACTACAAAAATTTGACTTATTTCTCGGAAGCTAAAAGATTGTCCTCACGTCGGGCCAGATGGGCCCTGTTTCTATCTCGTTTTAACTTTACCGTATCTTACTTGCCGGGCTCCAAGAATGTTAGGGCTGATGCCCTGTCTAGGCAATTTGGGCCAGAGATGGATAAGGATGAGGTTCCTGTACCCATCATTCAGCCTGATCGCATCCTGGCTACCCTACGTACTAGCATCACTTTGCCACTGCGAAAGGAAATTCTGGCTACCCAGGCTACGGCGTCCCCTGATACCCCAGTGGGCAAGTGTTTTGTGGAGGAGCCATTTCGTACCCGCTTGCTTGAAACCTACCATTCATCTAAGGCTGCTGGGCATATTGGGAGGGATCAATTAATTTAGTCTCTCTCACAATTATTTTGGTGGCCTTCCCTATGCGCCGACTGCTCCGCATTCATGGCAGCCTGTACCACCTGTGCTCGTGCTAAAACCCTTAGACACCTCCCAGTGGGCTTACTCCAACCAGTACCGAATGGTGAACGACCTTGGTCCCACATATCCAGTGATTTCTTGGGAGAACTGCCAGTGTCCGGGGGTTACTCTTTCATCCTTATGGTGGTTGATAGATTCTCTAAGATGGCTCACTTCCTGCCCCTTCCTGGCCTTCCCTTGGCCCAGGAGCTGGCAGTTGACTTTGTGAAAGAGGTGTTCTGGTTGCATGGGGTACCGAGAGTTTCTAGTGTCTGACCGTGGGAGTCAATTTGTATCCAGATTTTGGAGAGCATTTTGCAACCAGATGGGCATTCAGCTGTCCTTTTCATCTGCCTACCATCCCCAGACCAATGGAGCCGCTGAGCGTGCAAATCAAGGATTGGAGCAATTCTTGCGCTGTTTTGTGTCCGATCATCACGATAATTGGGCAGACCTGTTACCATGGGCAGAGATTGCCAGGAACTGTGCGGTTAATTCATCATCCTGGAGCTCCCCGTTTCTCATCAACTACGGGTTTCAGCTGTGTTTGCTCCCGGACTCATTCCAGTCGCAGTAGATTCCAGCTCTGGACGAGCATATCGAGAAACTCCGCTCCACTTGGGCACAGGTTCAGAGGGCCCTCAGTAATTCGTTCCAGCGTCATCAGCGCCACGCTAACCGTAGACAGCTGCCAGCGGTCTCCTTTCAGGTTGGGGACAGGGTATGGCTTTCCTCCAGAAACCTCAATTTGCAAGTTCCGTGTAATAAGTTGGCTCCCTGGTTTATTGGTCCTTTCAAGGTGATCCGCAACCGTTACACTACCACTCCTGTGGTTCCCGGTCCTGTGGAGGTTCAGGGTCAGGAGGACTACAAAGTCCAAAGCATCATTGATTCATGCAGATTTAGAGGAAAATTGCAATATTTGGTCCATTGGAAGGGCTATGGCCCTGAGGAACGTTCCTGGGTTGATCAGAATGATCTTCATGCGCCTAGATTGCTGTGCAATTTTCACTCCAAATATGCACAGAAACCAGGTCCCGCTTCTAGGAGAGGGGGTCTTTGAGAGGGAGGTACTATCACGGTGCCCGTGCTCTTTCAGCGACATTCTGTCAGTCTATACTCCTGCTTTACTCCTATTGGCTGCACTGTGATTGTCCCGCCCAGTATTGGCTTTAAATACTGGGTTCTGGCACTTCTCCGGTGCCGTTTCATGGTATTCCAGTACCAGCGCTTGTTCCTGATTACTGTTTGCTCTCAGTGTATCGACCCTGCTTGGCTGACGTTCCTGCTCCGTGTACCGACTTGGATTGACTGACGTTCCTGCTCCGTTGAACCCGCCCGGTTGGGCCGATGCCTCCCTGCACGCCTCTACTGGTCTCCGGTTGAGGGTGGTGCTCCTCTCTCGCTGTCTTTTACATCTGTGCAGTTTTGGTGTCCGTTGCCTCTGTGTCGCCCTGGCGACATTCATATTGGCTTGTCTTACTGTGAGCTCCCGGTTGGGTGCCTCCCAGGGCGAGTTGCTCAGTTCCGTTACTGTTACGGCAGTGCTCAGTTGCTCAGTCTCCATTACTGCCACGGCAGTCTCCAGTCGCCTAGTCTCTATTACTGCTACGGCAGAGCTCAAGTGGGCTAGTCTCCGTTACTGCTACGGCAGTGCCCCTGTGGCTCAGATTCCGTTATAGCCACGAGAGAACCTCAGTTGCTCAGTCTCCGTTTATGCCACAGCAGTATCCAAGGGCTTAGTCTCCATTTATGCTACGGCCTAGTATCCACTACTGCTACGGCAGCGCTCTGGTGGCTTGGTCTCCGTTACTGCTACGGCAGTGCTCTAGTTGCCTCGTCTCCGTTACTACTACGGCAGTGTCCATGTCACTTAGTCTTCGTTACTGCTACGGCAGTGTTCACGTGGCCTAGTCTCCGTTACTGCTCCGGCAGTGCTCAAGTTGCTCAGCCTCCGTTACTGTTAAGGCAGTTCACCATTACCTGTTATTCTTGAGTGTTACTCGTATTTAAGCTCTCAACCCTTGGTGAGCTTCTAAACAGGCCTTACCACACATGGGACTGTTTACACTCACTGGCTGCTATTAACCCATGCAGTACCGATACACTGGGACTCTTTCAAGATCCTCCTGACCTGTGTCAGTATAATGTGTAAGCCTGTGTGGGCTTACCTATATATAAACCGTCTTGTGGCTGTACTATATTAAGTGTATATTACAGGACCTGTGAGGGTTATTGTAATCTTAATTGTTTAATAAAACTGTGTTTTATCCAAACCTACTGTGTCTGTGTGTCAAACAAACTGTTACAGTTACTGATGTTATCTTTGATACTATCTGGCTCAAGGCCAAGGCCTCTGCAGTGTCTGTGGTTGCCAGACGTTCCCTTTGGCTTAAAATATAGTCTACTGACTTGGTGTCCAAGAAATCCTTGATTTCCCTTCCCTCTCTGGGCACCTTCCTTTTTGGAACTGAGTTGAAGACTCTCATCATTGAGGCCACTGGGGGCAAGAGCATCTTGTTGCCTTTGATCCCTAAGAGGAAACCTCACCTTCGCAGGCACCATCTTTTTCGTGCCTACAAGGGCGAAACGAGCGGAGCGACCCCAGCGGTTCCTCAGGCCCCATGCCCTTCCTCCAATCCCAAACAGCAGTGGAGGCCCAAGCAGTCCTCCACCAAGCCCAAACCCCCCAAATCTATTTCGGCATGACACTCTGAACCCAGGACCGCATGAGCCAGTGGGTGGTCATCTGCGGCACTTCTTTAGTGTTTGGACAGACGCCATTATAGATCCGTGGGTTTTAAAGGAGGTTTCCGAAGGGTACTGGATTCCTTTCACATCTCTTCCTCCCTTCCAGTTCTTCCCTTCTCACTCCCCTCAGGACAAGTCAGACCCGATTCCATCTCAGAGATTGGTCTTTCTGGGTCTTCTGTTTGACACCCTGCTAGGCATAGTCTTTCTGATGGAGGATGTTGTGTAACAGATCACCAACAAGGTTTCCTCAGTTCTGGCTTTCGAGTCCATTCAAGCCAAGAAACTAACTTCTTTAGTGGGGAAGCTGATATCCACCAAAGAGGTGGTACCATTTACAATGGTTCACTCGAGGGAACTACAGAGGTTTGTCATCCAGGTGTGCAAGGGAACCCAGATCTCCTGAAGCTGTCAGTTTCTTTTCCCTTGCATGTGGAGCTGAGTCTTCCTTGGTGGCTGAATCTCTTCAACCTGCGGAAGGGAAGACCATTTGTGATCCTATTCTGGACAACGGTGACAATGGATGCCATCCTATCCAGTTGGGGAGTGGTCCTGGGTCACCTGAGTGTCCAGGGTGATATTCCATGCTCTGAGGTACTGGTTGTCTCATCTCGAGGGCTGTCCGGTTTGTGTCAAATCCGACAACGCCACAGCAGTGGCTTACATCAACAAACAAGGTGGCACCAGAAGTCTCACTGCTTGGTTGGAGGTCATGGCTATTTTAACCTGGTCCGAAGAACATGTTGCTGCCATCCCCGCAGTACACATTCCAGGCGTAAACAACATCTTAGCCAACTTCCTGACTCAACATACTGTGGACAGCAGTGAATGGGAGCTTCACCAGGAGGTGTTCAAACTCATTGTTTAGAGATGGGGACTTCCATGGATCGACCTGATGGCCACCAGACACAACAGGAAGGTTCCGATGTTTTGCTCCCATTGGTCAGATCCTCTGGCTATAGCAGTGGATGCTCTGTCGATTCCTAGGCAGTTTCCTCTTGCCTACATTTTCCTTCCTCTTCCCCTGCTCCCCAGGGTGCTGAGGAAGCTACAAATGGAAAAGATTCCAGTCATCCTCTTGGCTCCCTACTGGCCCCAGCAACCTTAGTTTCCAGAGCTACTGGACCTGTCTGTGTGTGTGAACTGTTTCGGCTTCCACGCAGACCAGATCTCCTCCTGCAGGGTTATCTGTGGAAGGAGAACGTGGAGCGTCTCGGTTTGACGGCTTGGCGATTGAATCCTCTATTTTGAAGAAGAAAGGCTTTTTTCCTGAGGTGGTGGCCACCATGAGTCAGGCTCGGAAGCCTGTTTCATCTACAGTTTACCACAGGATTTGGTCTGTCTTCCACTCTTGGTGTGTGGACAGGGATCTGTCCTCACAGGAGTGTCTTTTTTTACTGGATAGAGTGAACAAGGGCTTATGCCGGAGTTTCTTGAGGTTTCAGACTTCAGCTTTCTCTGTCATTTTTCAGAGACATGTTGCTGTTCTTCCAGATGTCAAGGTTTCTTTCAAGGTGTCATTCATGCCTTTAAGCATCCCACTTCTCAGTGGGACCTTAATTTGGTTCTGGGGGTTTTGCAGCAGCCTCCCTTTGAGTCTTTGGCTACCATTCCATTCTCCTGACCTGAAAGATGACTTTTCTCTTGGCAATCATTTCTTTTCGCAGAGTCGCTGAACTGCAGGCTTTGTCCTGCAAACGGCCTTTCCAGACGTTTCACAAGGACAAGGCTGTTCTTCGTACCTCCCAGGAATTTCTTCCTAAGGTGGTTTCTGAATTCCACATCAATCAGGAAATTGTTGTGCCTTCTTTATGCCCTGACCCCAAGTCTGACCAGGAGAGGGATCTCCACTTGTTCGATGTGGTGCTCTGTCTGATGCACTTTATGTCATCCCTGAAGGTCCCAGAGTGGGTAAGACTGTGTCCAAGGTGACTATTGCATCTTGGATCAAGTCTACCATTCGCAAGGCCTATGAACTCAGGAAGAAACCTGTTCCTTTTCATGTTATAGCTCATTCCATCAGGTCTATTGGGGCCTCAAGGGCCTATAAGAATCAGGCTTCTGCTGATCAGCTGTGCAAGGTGGCCACTTGGTTGTCTGTGCACACCCAAGTTCTGGCTTCGGCTGAGGCCAGCTTTGGCAGGAAAGTCCTGGAGGCAGCTCTGCCTGTCTAGGATTTTCTTTCTTGTGTCATAGAGATCTTTACCTGTTGAGCTCTGTTGGCTCTTGTTCAGTGTGCTTTGTTTACAGTTACTGGTGTGCTTGTTATGGTTCAGTGTCCATTGACACTTTGTCAGTTGGGCTATTCTATGTCCTGGTTAGTCCATGTAGCTCTGATATCATGAGGACCGGCGGCTGGTCCTTGCCTTCTTTCTCACCACTGGGAACTCAATGTTGGTACATCCCAGAGTTACCTGTAAGCTATATTGTATGACAGAGACAGGAGGATTTTAATCTTACCTGTTAAATTGTTTTCTCTTAGTCCATAGATCTTAAAGATCTCCCACCCGGTCAAAGGACCATGATTTGTTCTCCTGTGGCTGGATGTGGGAATCCTTTCAGGTTCATGCTCACAGGAGTCTTTTCTCTTTTCCTTCTTGCTCTCTAGCTAGATAGGTTAGTGTCTCAAATCTAACTGGGAGGGGAACAGCTAGTCACCAGCTAAGGAGGAGAGGAAAGCTCCACTCTGTATTCTTTCCAAGAATTGTCCCTGCCTACTTAAAGTGGCTGTCGCCTTCCCAAAGTTACCTGTAAGCTATATGGACTAAGAGAAAAGGATTTAACAGGTAAGACTAAAATCCTCTTTTTGAGCCTGAACTGAAACATTTTGCAAACGCCTAGACAGTGTCAGTTGCTGATCAGTGGGTTTTGCAGGTGGTTTCAGAAGGGTACAATATTACCTTCAAATCCCTTCCTCCCTACAGATTCTTCCAATCCAGAACCCCTCTAGGTCTGGAAAAGCTGTGTCTTTTCAACAAGGCGGTTCAGGCTGTCTTGGACTAGGGAGTTCTGATTACAGTTCCTCCCCAAGAGAGTAGTTTAGGTTTTTATTCAAACCTATTTGTGGTAGCCAAGAGGGACATCAGCAGTCACTCTATCATGGACCTCAAGGATCTCAGTTCGTTTATGTAGACTGCAAGCTTCAAGATGGAGTCTTTGCACTCTGTCATCGCAGCTATGTGTCCAGGAGAATTCTTGGTGTCTCTGGATCTGCAGGATGCTTACTTGCATGTCCCGATTCATCAGAAGTACCTCTGTTGCACCTGGGTCTTGGGGCACTTCCAGTTCACCGCTCTGCTCTTTGGACTTACCTCCACTCCTCTGGTGTTTGTCAGGGACTTAGGAGCATTAATTGCTTTTCTGCACACCCAGGGCATTCAAGGACTCCCTATATGGATGACCTTCTACTGAAAGCTCCATCCAGGGAACTTCTGGACCAACACATCCAGGACTGTGCTCAGATTTTCCTCTGCCATGGGTAGATTCTAAACATGGAGAAATCTGCTCCAGTCCCCTCTCAGGTCCTTGGAAAGGTTTTTCTGATGGAAGATGCAATCCATGCATCTGGTATCCCGAGCTCTGGAGTGGCCCTCAGCTCCGGTCCGTAAGTTATTGACCCTTACGGGCCACTTGGTATCCACCATGGAGGTGGTTACTTATTCCATGGCTCACACCAGGGAGAGCCAGAGATTCACTATCCGTGCTTGGCATGGGAATCCGGACCTCTTGGAACTCAGAGTGTGTCTCCCTCCAGAGGTCAGGCAGGACCTGCAATGGAGGCTGGACAAGTCCAACCTGGAGAAAGGGAAACCCTTTGAAATTCATGCGCCTACAGGGCTGGGGAGATGTCCTGGGTCAGATGGACTGCAGAGGAGACCCTACAGTCTGTCAATGTTCTGGAACCTCTGGGTGATTCAACATGCTCTGGAGTACTGGTCCTCTCCAGTGAGGGGATTTCCAGTCCAGTCAGACAATGCCATGGTGGTGGCGTACATCAACAAGCAAAGAGGTACAAGAAGCTCTTCCGTTTGGTCAGAGGTCAAGTCTATTTGACTCGGGCATAAGATCACGTTCCGGCCATTTCCGCCATGCACATTCCAGGAGTAGACAACGTCCTGGCGGACTTCCTCAGCCACCAGCAGGTGGACCCAGGAGAGTGGGATCTCCACCCAGATGTTTTTGACCTGTTGGTGCAGAGGTCTTCCTCAGATAGACCTGATGGCCAGCAGGAACAACAGGGAAGTTTAGCTGTTTTGCTTCCGTTGGAGGAATCCTCTGGTGTTTGCTGTGGACTCTCTGGCGATTCCATGGCATTTTCCCTTAGCTTAGCTCCAATCCCTCTCATCCCTAGGGTGCTGAGGAATATTCGGATGGACTCTCCGGCAGTCATCATGATTGCTCCTTACTGGGCCAGGAGACCTTGTTTCCCAGAACTTATGGCCCTCTCCATTTGAGATCCTTGTCCGCTATTGCTCAGATCTGATCTCCTCCATCAGGGTTAGCTGTGGAAGGAGGACATGGAGCGCATGGCTTTAACAGCATGGCTGTTGAAGTTTCCATCTTGAGGAGGAAGGGATTTTCTCCTGTGGTGGTCTCCACTATGATCCAGGCTAGGAAGCCTGTCTCTTCCAAGGCTTACCACAGGGTTGGTCCATTTTTCAGTCTTGGTGTGTTGACAGGGACCTGTCTTCACAAGATTTTAATCTCCTGGTGGTCTTGTCCTTTTTACAGGACTGTGTGAACAAAAGACTCAGTCTTAGCTCCTTGAAGGTTCAGAGTTCGGTGCACTCTGTATTCTTCCAGAGGCGCATTGCCATCTTACCAGATGTCTTCTTTCAGGGTGTCTCTCATGCCTTCCCTGCCTATTAGGCTCCCCCTCCTCAGTGGGACCTTAATCTGGTTTTGGGGGTCTTGCAGCGGCTTCCCTTTGAGTCCTTGGTTACCATTCCTCTACGCCTTCTTACTTGGAAGATGGCCTTTCTTTTTTTTCTACAGAGTAGCCAAATTGAAGGCCTTGTCCTGAAAACCTCCTTTCCTGGTGTTTCACAAGGATAAGGCTGTTCTTAGCACCTCTCAGGAATTCCTTCCTAAGGAGGTCTCTGAGTTCCAAATAAATCAGGAGATTGTTGTGCCTTCCTTTTGTCCTGACCCCAAATCTGACAAGGAGAGCATCGCCTCATGTTGGATGTGGTACGCTGTTCTATGTGCACAGTAGTGAGTCTGTATGTAAGACCAATGCCTTATTTGTCATCCCTGAGGGTCCTAGGGCAGGTATGACTGCATCCAAAGTCACTATTGTGTCTTGGATTAAGTCTGCTATTCGCAAGGCTTTTGAACTCCGGAAGAAAAATTCCCTTTCCACATTACAGCACACTCTGCCAGGTCTGCTGGGGTCTCTTGGGCCTACAAACATAGAAGGCGGTCACTTGGTCCTTTGTGCACACCTTTGCCAAACACTATTGTGTTGATGTCCTGGCTTCAGCCGAAGCCAGTTTTGGCAGGAAGGTCCTGGAGGCAGCTCTGCCTGTTTAGGACCTTTATATTCCTGTGCCTTACCATTCTTTAACTGTTTGAGCATGGTTGGCTTTTGTTCTTGTGTGCTGTGATATTGTTGTTTAGTGTCGATTGTCACTTAGTTATGTTTGGGCTGTTACTTGTCCTGGAGAGTCCTTAGGAACTCAAGTATCATGGGGACTGGCAATTGCTTCTTTCCTTCTGTTCCCACCCTGGGAGCTATATGTTGGTACATCCCCATGGTACCTATATATCATATTGGATGACAGAGGTAAGAGGATTTTAGTCTTACCTATTAAATCCTTTTCTCTGTCATCCAATATAGGTTACTGGTAACTTTGGGTAGGCAATCCACCCCTTTAAGTAGACAGGAACAATTCTAGAAGTGAATGCTGGGTGGAGCCTACCTTCCCTCCTTGGCTGCAGCTAGCCAATCACCTCCAGTAAACTTTGTTCCTTTGATGAAGATACAGGCAAGAGAACAGTTCTGCTATAGTTTTAGCAAATTTTTTGTTTTTCTGTTAGATATGGAATACCACCGTTAGGCAGATTACCATCACTGACAATGCCCTTAGATGTGGCTAGCTCAGTATCCAGGTGCTTTGGTGGACCTTAAGCCCTGGGGGGAAAATCTTGGTTACAAGTTCCTCAGGAGTTGCCCACTGAAGCTTCTTCTTGATACATGGTAATCTGAAGACAGAAGATTTGCAGGAAAGGTGAGCAACCCTTTGAGTGCTGAGGTCCACATGTCCCATGTTGCCCCTCCACACAGATGTTTTCCTTTGGAGTTCTTATTGCATACTCCTGCACTCACTGGGCTTATCTGTATGTCTGTTGGGTGTTTTGGATTAAGTTTCTGTGGTAACCTAACCCTTTGGTTGCTGGTTAGCATCTTTTGGGGGGTTGCTGGCACTTTCCCTACTGGGTTCAGTGTTTATTGGGTCTGATGACATGTTCTAGTCATGTTTGATGCAATTTTACTTCATAGTTACAACTTTGCAAAATTTGGATTTGTGCGCTTTTACCACATAGATGCCATTGCTCCATTCACTTCTATGGGACTTTACAGTTTGGGAAATATCTCTGCAACCGCTCATCGTAGCGACTTCAGAGGTGGCTCATTTTGTCTGCCCTTCCTCTACAATTCGGTCAATGTGTTGGGGGGCTCAGGGGGCTTCGGGCACTGTTGTGGTCCTTTTTCTGGGAAAATTACATTTCCCATGAGCGATTGCATTGAGTGCTCATTTCAGATTGGCTCCCGCTACGGCAGCCATTTTATGTTTTCCCTGAACGAGTATCCTACGCAGGGCTTGTATTCTCCTTTTCTCCTCAGCAGATTAACCCTTCGCTGCCAGATAAGTGTATCTTAGCGATTTCTGTGGTGAAATTTTAATCATACACACTTTATTTGGATAATTCCTTATACTTTGAATCTTTTGACACTGAGAATGTCTATTCCATTGGAGCTTGGGGCTAGGCCTAAGACTTAAGGATTCTGGGGTACCTGTGTCCCCCATTGCGCATTGCTCCTCATGTCAAGCAGGGTTGCCTAGAGAATTCTCAGGTCATATATGCCCAGCATGTACTGCTGTCCCTGAGTCTCCCCCGGGGACCTCCAGCCATGCACAAGAGCCAATTTGGGTGTAAGAGTTTAAGGCTGCTACAGAGACCTCCAGTCTACACTGCAACTCTTCCCATCCCAATTACAGGGGGTCTTCCACTCCTGGCAGACCCCCACTTCTGTCAGGTCTTCCCTACCAAAACCGCAGGGAGTACCTGATGTGTCAGATTCTTCTGAAGAGGAACTGTTGGTGGATTCTGACGATGAGGAATGTTCTGCAGTGGTCTACTCACAGTTCTTTGGGGACCCCTTTGAGGCTGATCCTGATCCCTCTGCTGAGGGCCTGATCAGAGCCGTGTTAAACACCCTAAACATTCCCCTAGTTCAAGAGGTATCTTCGGACACATCTGATGCGTTTCAGGAGCCTAAGAGGCCCCATTCTTGTTTTCCACCCAACCCCACTCTTGACTGTTTAGTGTCTGATGAGTGCAAAGCTCCGGACAGGAAACCTTGTCTCCAAGAAATTTGTTAAGCTTTACCCCTTCTCTGATGCAGCTCTAGCTCAGTGGGTTCATCCTTCCAAGGTGGATGCCCATGTTTCTAGACTAAATCCACTGCCTTGCCGGTAGCTGATGGTTCTGCTCTCAAAAACTGGACTGACAAAAAGCTTGAGACCTCCCTCAAATCTATTTTTGCCATTGATTATACTTCCCTACGCCCAGTGTTCGCTGTGGCTTGGGTAAATAGAGCCATCGTGGTTTGGACTGAACAGCTTACCCTCGCTGTTTGTCAGGGAGCTCCTACTCCTGAAATGTTGAGTCTCTTTGCCAACATTTCTGAAGCCCAGCACTATGTATCTGCTGCCTTGTTTGATGCCATTCATTTGGTGGCCAGGGTTTCCACCATTTCTGTGGTTGCCAGATGGGCCCTTTGGCTTAAAATCTGATCTGCTGACACTGCTTCTAAGAAAGCATTGCTCCCTTTGCCTTTTCTGGGCACTTTTCTGTTTGGGCCACACCTTAAGGACCTGATTAGTGAGGCCACAGGGGGCAAGAGTACCCTCCTGCCTATGGTCCCAGGAAGAAGACGCCTACCAAGCTTAATCGGCTTTTTATTCCTTTCAGACTGAGACACGTCAGGTGAACCAGGCGGTTCCTCAGGCTCCGCATTCCTCCTCCAAGCCCAAACAACAATGGAAGCCTAAGTCCTCCACCAAGCCCAAGGCTTCTAAACCTTCTTAGGCATGGCTCGCCGAACCCAGGTCCCCACGCCACTGTGGGTAGCCGTCTGCGCCACCACCGCAACATCTGGGAGGACTCCGTGGTAGACCCATGGGTTTTGCAGGTGGTGGTGGAGGGGTACAGGATCCCTTTCAGCTTTCTTTCTCCCTTCCAGTTTTTCCCTTCTCACACTCCTCAGGGTATAGAGAAACGCTGTCTGTTCAACGGCGCCATCCAGGCCCTTCTGGACAAGGAGGTTCTAGAACTGGTTCCTGTTCAGGTCAGGGGTTTGGGTTTTTACTCAAACCTGTTTGTGGTTTCCAAGTAGGATGGTGGTAGTCGTCCGATTTTGGACCTGAAGGACCTCATTTCCTTTGTGGTCAAGACTTATTATCATCAGGAGTCCCTAAGGACATTGATTGCTGACATGTATCCTGGGGAATTCCTTGCTTCTCTAGATCTTCAGGACGTGTATCTGCACATCGCCATTCATCCAAAGAATGGGCAGTATCTCAGATTTGCCTGCGACCAAGGGCATTTTCAGTTTTTTGCTCTTCACTTTGGTCTGACTACAGTTCCTCAAGTCTTCAATCATGTCCTGGGAGCTTTAGTGTCCGTCCTCCATCGGAACGGCATCAGAGTCACTCCATACATGGACGACCTGCTTCTGAAAGCCCCTTCTCTGGAACTCCATCATCAGCAGGTTCAGGATTGCATTCATGCACTCACCCATCACGGGTGGATCCTCAAATTGGACAAGTCGGATCTTGTCCCATCCTGGGCCTTCTCTTCGACACTCAGAAGAGCATGGCGTTTCTCATGGACGAGGTGGCTCACCAGATTACCAACAGGGTTTCTGTTGTTCTGGCTCAAGATCCAGTTACAGCCAAGAAATTGTCCTCTCTGGTGGGGAAGTTCATTTCCACCATAGAAGCAGTCTCGTTTGCCATGGCTCACACCAGGGAACTCCAGAGGTTTGTGATCCAGGTATGCAGGGGTCAGCCGGACCTTCTGAAGATGTCAGTGTCCCTCCCTCTTCATGTGGAACTGAGTCTGTCATGGTGGCTTGACCTCTCCCATTTGCTGAAGGGCAAGTCCTTCCTGGTATCCTATCCGGTAATGACTGATGCCAGTCTGTCCAGCTGGGGAGCGGTTCTAGGTCACCTGAATGCTTAGGAACAGTGGTCTATGGAGGAATCTCTCCTTCCCATCAATGTGTTGGAGTTTCGGGCAATATTTCATGCCCTTCGCCACTGGACCTGCCAGCTGAAGGACTGTCCGGTCAGGGTCCAGTCCGACAATGCCACTGCAGTCGCTTCCATCAAGAAGCAAGGCAGAACAAGAAGTCTTGCAGCTTGGTTTGATTTCAAGGCTATTTTGTCCTGGGTAGAGGAACATGTTCTTGCCATATCCGCAGTTCATATTACCGGTGTAGACAACGTCCTGGCAGACTTCCTCAGTCGGCACACAGTGGAAAGCGGAGAGTGGGAACTACATCAAGATGTCTTCAACCTCATTGTTCAGTGGTGGGGTCTTCTGTGCATTGACCTGATGGCAACGAGACACAACCGGAAGGTTCCAACGTTCTACTCTAGCAGGAGGGACCCTCTGACTCCATGTGGATTCCATGTCTGTTCCTTGGCAGTTTCCTCTGGCTTACATCTTTCCTCCACAGGGTGATACAGAAACTGCGACTGGAGCGTCGTCCAGTTATTCTGATTGCTCCGTACCGGCCTCGGCAGGCTTGGTTTTCGGAGCTTCTGGATGTGTCCGTGGCAGAGCCCTTCCGTATTGATCTTCAACAGGGTTACCTGTGGAAGGAATACGTCCATCGTTTGGCTTTGATGGCTTGGAAATTCAATCCTCAATACTGAAGAAGAAGGGTTTCTCTTCTGGTGTGGCGGCTACCATGCTTAGTTCATGCAAGCCTGTTTCCTCTAAGACCTACCATAGAGTCTGGTCTTGGTGTGCTGACAAGAACCGATCCCAGGATTTTGATCTTCCAACAGTTGTGGCCTTTCTAGAGGATGGTGTGGATAAGGGTCTCAGTTTGAGTTCCCTTCATGTTCAGACATCCGCTCTCTCTGTTTTCTTTCAGGGGCGCATTGCTATTCTTCCTGAGGTCAAGGTTTTCTTCCAGGGCGTTTCTCATACTGATCCTGTCTTTAAGTCTCCCACTCCTCAGTGGGATCTTAACTTGGTTTTAGGTGCTCCCTTTGAGTCCTTGGCTACTATTCCTCTACACCTGCTGATGTGGAAAATGGTCTTTCTCCTGGCGATCGTGTCTGTTTGCCATGTCGCAGAGTTGCATGCTCTGTCTTGTAAACCACCCTTTTTGGTGTTTCACAAAGACAAGGCGGTTCTTCACACTTCTCAGGAGTTTCACCCGAAGGTGGTTTCTGAGTTCCACATTTATCAGGAGATTGTGGTGCCTTCTTTCTTCCCTGATCAGGGCTGTCTTAACTACTCTTAACATTCCCTTAGTCCAGGATTCCTTCTGATCCCTCTGATGTGTTCCAGAAGCCTGCAAAGCCCCTTACTTACTTTCCACCTAATCCCACTCTTGACCGCCTTGTGTCTGAGGAGTGGAAATCCCCAGACAAGAAACCCTCTGTGTCCAAGAAATTTGCCAAGCTTTATCCTTTTTCTATAGCTGCACTTGCTCAGTGGGTTCATCCCCCCAAAGTGGATACTTCTGTATCCAGGCTATGTAAATCTACTGCCTCCGCTCTGAAGGACTGGACAGACAAGAAACTTGAGTTTTCCCTCAAGTCCATTTTTGCCACTGCTGGTTCTGCTATGCGTCCAGCATTTGCCGCAGCATGGGTGAACCGGGCCATTGCGGTTTGGACTGATCAGCTAACCAGGGTTGTCCATCAGGATGCACCTACGTCAAATAAGTTGCGCCTTCTTGCCAACATTTCTGAGGCACAGCACTATGTTTGTTTCTGCTGCCTTATTTGATGCTATCCGTTTGGTGGCTAGGGTTTCCACCATGTCTGTGATGGCCGGACGAGCTCTTTGGCTCAAGATCTGGTCTGCTGACACCGCTTCCAAGAAAGCTTTTCTTTCCCTACCCTTTCAGGGTACCTCTTTGTTTGCACCAGATCTTAAGGATCTGATCAGTGAAGGCCACAGGGGGTAAGCGTACTCTTCTACCCTTTGTTCCCAGGAAGAAATTGCTGCTTAAGCGTAACCAGTATTTTTGTTCCTTTCAGAATGAGACACTTCCGGCGAAACAGACAGTTCCCTTAGCTCAACGTCCCTCCTCCAAATCTAAACAGCAATGGAAGCCCAAGGTCTCCTCCAAGCCCAAGACTTCCAAGACTTCTTCTGCATGACTCACCGAACCGGGACCGCACGCTGCTGTGGGTGTTCGTCTACGAGACTATCACAGCATTTGGGAGGGCTCAGTGGCAGACCCATGGGTTTTACAGGTAGTGATGGAAGGGTACAAGATCCCTTTCATTTCTCTTCCTCCCTTTCATTTTTGTCCTTGTCACACGCCTCAGGGTGCAGAGAAACGCTGTCTGTTCGACAGCACTGTTCAGGGTCTTCTGGACAAGGATGTTCTAGAGCTGGTGCCTGTCCAGGACAGGGGTCTGGGTTTCTACTCAAACCTCTTTGTGGTAGCCAAAAAGGACGGTGGTTGTCGCCCTATTTTGGACTTGAAGGATCTCATTTCCTTTGTGACCCGGACTCATTATCACCAGGAGTTTCTACGCACAGTGATTGCTGCCATGTCCCCTGGGATTTCCTTGCTTCTCTGGATCTTCATGACGCGTACTTACACAATGCTATATTCATCCAGAGAGCCGGCAGTACCTCCTGGTTTGCCTGCGACAGGGGACATTTTCAGTTCTCAACTCTTCCATTTGTTCTGACAACGGCTCCTCAGGTCTTCAACCGTGTCCTGGGTGCCTTGATATCTGTCCTCTACCGGAACGGCATCAGAGTTACTCCATACATGGATGACTTGCTTCTGAAAGCCCTCTCTGCGGAACTTCTTCATCAGCAAGTTCAGCACTGCATTCAAGCTCTCACCTATCATGGGTGGATCATCAACTTGGACAAGTCAGACCTTGTCCCATCCCAGCGTCTGGTCTTCCTGGGCCTTCTCGTTGACACTCAGAAGAGCATGGTGTTCCTCACGGCCAAGGTGGCTCACCAGATCACCCACAGAGTTTCTGCGATTCTGTCTCAGGATCCAATTCCAGTCCAGAAGTTATCCTCTCTGGTGGGGAAATTCATATGCACCATAGAAGCTGTTCCTTTTACCATGGCGCACACCAGGAAGCTCCAGAGGTTCATGATCCAGGTGTGCAAGGGTCAGCCGGATCTTCTGAAGACGTCTGTTTCTCTTCCTCTTCATGTGGAACTGAGCTTGTCATGGTGGCTTGACCTTTCCAACCTGCTGAAGGGCAAGTCCTTTCTGGGACGCTTCTGGACCAAGGTGACGACGGATGCCTGCCTCTAGAGCTGGGGAGCGGTCCTGGGTTGCTTGAGCGCTCAGGGCCGATGGTCCCCGGAGGAGTCCCTCCTTCCGATCAACATATTGGCGCTTCGGGCGATATTTCATACCCTTCGACATTGGACATCTCAGTTGGAAGACTGTCCGGTCTGAGTGGAATGCGACAACGCCACGGCCGTGGCTTACATCAACAAGCAAGGCGGAACAAGAAGTCTTGCTGCTTGGTTAGAGGTCAAGGCTATTTTGTCCTGGGCAGAAGAACACATTCCTGCCCTATCCGCAATGCACATTCCAGGTGTAGACAACGTCATGGTGGACTTCCTCAGTCGACACACAGTGGACAGCTGTCAGAGACTTTGTCCTGGTGGAGCATAGAGGGTTAACGCTAATACTAGAAATTAACTGAAATTCTGTTTAAAATATGTTCATTTTTCATCTAGTAAGTGCACATCTAATATGTTATTATGTGGGTTGCCCTGCTATAGAGAAGATGCTCTTGGAAAGATTGTGCGCTCTCTCTCTCTCCAATTATCACCCGCACCTCCTTAATATATACACCATTGTACTACTCACTAAATATAGCTTGAATCTATCCAGTACATATTGTTTTTGTTATCTGCTGTGCATATTTACAAGTGTACGAAATCTTTCTTATACTATTTTTTTCTTTTTTTTATATTTAATGTATCCATATTCTTTTATTTATATATATATATATATATATATATCTATATATAGATGCATTTTTTATTTTTAAGTTTTATATGTGCTGATATATGTGCTTTCCATTAATTTATCATTATACTACACTTAGAGGAAATTTTTTGCGCTGTACTCCCCATCCCCACTTTCTGCTTGCTTTGCATGTGTTCCGGTGAAACATCTGTAGATCACCTACCCTTGCATTTATTTTGAGGACATGCTGCAAAATAGAGGGGTCTTTTCCAAATAAGACTGTGGACGTTTAGGGATACTACTTTCCCCTTAAAATCCATTCCTTTACACTTAAGACTCAGATTACATCACTTATATACATACAAATTATTTTGGTGTTCTAGAGTAGCTCTGCCTACCCCCTCTACAGTCAATTTGTGGGATTTTCTTCATTTTTCCTCAAACTTGCCCCTCTACTCCATCCCACAAACAGTAGAAGAACTATTTTCTAATAACGCAGTATCTACTTTTCCTCTTTTTCACAAATAATTCTATTATTGCGATGCATGAAATCTGAGCTATATAAATTAACATTGAACCTTGTAAGCTGCATGAAATATCAGTTGACACAACGCTTTCAGAGTCTCGGTTCTTCCGGGGACTTTTTGTCTCTTGCCATCAATTTATTATAACATTTAATAACGTGCTTTCTTTAGTCTTCAATTTACTTACACTTATGGTACAACTTCCGTAGTTTTCCAGAATCTTGAAATCTCAAGTTCTACAAATGGACAAATCCATACAAGAACACACCTATAGCCTGTAGATGTCAACAGAGACATAGAGGCTAGTAATGGACATCATGGACATCACCGGAAATGACTCTTCAATATACCCTATGGCCAGCGTGAAGAGAAATTACAGTCAAGAATCTGTTTTTCTGGAACAAACCAGAAAAACACAAAAAGTTTTCTTGAAAAGGGTTATGATGAGTCCGTATCCAGGAAGCAATGGAAAGAACTAAGAAATTACCAAGAGAACAACTACTGAGAAAGAAAGAGGATGGGGGTGAGAGAACTGAACTTAAGAGAGAATAAAATTCCCATCATCGCCAGGTACACTACTTCATCTAGGAGGATTGAACAGATCATACTCAAGAACTGGAAAATCCTTGAAGGGGACAAGACATTGAGCAACTTCATTCTACCAAAACCAAAGTTTGTTTATCGAAAAGCTCCAGACCTCAAAAGCAGATTAGCCCTGTCAGTGGATAGAACAAACAAATCTGGGTCTAAGGTAAAAAAAAAGTGTCATGGATGGTTCACCAATGGTGGGAACTCTTTAGATGTGTCCATACTAATTGTATTACTTGTGGGCACATCAAAAATCATATCAAGTCCTTTATGTCCCACATTAGTGAAGACTCTCTTTTCTGATCAGACAGTGTGTTAAATACACCTCCAATTATGTTTTTATCTGCTTGAATGTAAATGTGGAATACAGTATGTAGGACACACCACTAGACTTCTGAAGAGAAGGTTCTTGGAGCATAGGAATAGCATACTTAAGAATAATCAAAAACATGTAGTCTCTAGACATTGCAATGAGTGTCCTGCCTTCAGAAATATCAGAGATATAAATGTAATGGGCATAGAGAATATTGCTCCTACTAAAAGAGGTTGCAATAGATTCTTGCTCCTAGCAAAATAAGAGAGCTTTTGGATATTCAAATTACACACCCTGGAACTGGAAGGCATGAACTTGATTTATAGTGCCTATACAATCTTGACTCTTGAGTATATCTATTGGTCTGTTTCTTCCAGCAATTAAATCTAAGTTTGACCAGAGTGGCTCCCCACCACGTATCACACATTATGTTCTAAGTCTTTTTATATGTATATGTTAACCATCTTCACCAAGAATTAATTTTAGCAACCAAAAGAGACCATCAACTATGGAGCCTTGGAGTAACTATTTTTGGCTGTCCTTAAAATTGAGCCACTCATTAACCCAAATGAAACCTGCACAAGTTATATCTATCCTACATAACGAAGACCAAACCGGCACTATTGAATATATTACTAATCAGGAGGTCCATGAAGCTGAATATTGTATAGTGTGCCTGTTTTAACCCAACTTCCCCACTTCAGACTCTCCTAGTATGAATAAATCTAGTTCTAGGCCTGCAAAGATGAATATTGCATTAGGTACTGTGCCATCTACATCATCACACTTATGGGTAGACCCATGAGTAACATCAGGGAGTATTCATTGGTTTGAAAAGCTAAAAACTGGCATTATAAACTATGTGCAGTATCATTCTCTTCTTCCATTTTTACATTGAAACCTATGATTTATTGGATATTTACGATTCCCTGTGTAAATATGTTTGTGTAAATAAGTGTTTTGATTTTCCTCTGATGCACCTTAAAGCTGGCATATATATGTCACATGCTCTATTCTGTATAGGGCTATAACCTAGACAAGAAGCATGTTGCCAGCACATCACTGGAAAACACACACACTGACAGAATGTATTCACCAATACTAAGATCTTGAATATATGGATTCATGTTATCCTCACTGATATAAGATCTCATGCTTAGTCTCATCTAGGATCACTGTGGTATAAGCACAATACTTCTAGCAATTGCTAGAGCTCTCACATTTTTACTCTTAAATTTTTATTTTTATTTTATTTCCTTAAGGTATTTTGTATATAGAAGGTAGTCCTTATTTTATTTTGATGGCATATTTTATTCTTAATATTGTTTTATATTCTGATGATTTGACCTGGCTTCTAGCTATTACTATTGCTACCTTTTATTCAGTCTTACAACTTATGACTTATTCTCTTTATTACATGTATATATAAGGTTCACTTTGAAAATGTCACCCACTATTGGATGACCAACTTAACAGTGCATTTACCATCTCGCTGGGTTGAAAAGGGTGACATGAGAATCTTGGCCGCATCAAAAGGCAAGATTCTCATGTCACATTTGAGCGGTCTCATCAACTCAAACATACCTTGCTGATATTTGAGCTATATTGAACCCATGCTACAGTATGTGCGCATGTGCCTTTGAAGATATTTCACTTCTGCTCTCTCCTTTCATCAGAATCCTGCAGCAATAGAGTTAGCAATAGCAGCAACAGGCGCGCATACTGTAGCCTGGGTTAAATATAGCGACTTGAGGACACTGAGGGGAAGGAGCGCGGGGGTAGACACAGAACTTTACATGCGGGATCTTAAATATTGAAGCAGAAGTTGAAATTCTTCTGTGTACCTCCAAGGCATTGTAAATATTGGGGATGTCTTCGCCCTCCAGCTGGGTAGGACCAATCGTGAAAAAGTTTAAAAAGGCGGATCTGGACCCATATCCTCAGTTTCTTTGGTCCTACCAGCTGGATGGACGCGTATAGACAACCAAGGATGCTGTAAGTGCCACCATTATACTGCCCCGTACCTTTGCCTTCCGTGTGTGGGTCTCCCGTTGGCCACATCACCATTCCTCCGGCAACCCTTACAAGCATCTCATCGGCAACACTATGGAGGTTGCCCCTTTAAGAAGTGAAGGCACGTCTCTTCCTGCTTTACGAGGATAATGACGTCGTGTTCCAGCGTGACACGCATGAAAGTCATGCGGAGCCTGCACAGTCTCATCTTCCGGACACTACCTGGAGGCCATCAAGCATCATCCAATCCGGATACAGGGGGGGGGGGGGGATTTTAGAAGGTAATGTAAGTATACCTCTTTGTTATTCCTAGTCTATCTGTGCCTTATTGTTACAGGGTCCCTCCTTTGCTCAGTTATGTCTGCTCCAACTAAAGCTTCATCTAAAGAGAAAAATTCTGATCTCCCTAGTAAGGAGGAGAAAGCCACTGATAAAGGCAAACAGTGTGCAGGCGGCGCCAGTAATCTTCCAGCCTCTGTCACTAGTAAGCTCTGCGATGATTGTCTAAAAAGGGCAGCCTTCAAGCCTTTCAAGACTTCATCTCTTGGATGAAGTCATCAATGCAGGAAACCTTCAAAGCTATGCAGTGTGAACCGGCACTTAAAAGACAACGCAGGAAGTTTGGTGAGGGTACTTCATCCATGTTAGCAGGGGAAGAATATGACCTAGAATCACCTATGGATGACCAAGTATCTGAATTAGGTTCAGAAGAGGGTGAGCTGGTAGAAGATACAGCAGTTTTTAACCTAGACCGCATTGATCCCTTTATAATGATGATCAGAAAATCTCAAGGTCTATCAGAAACTCAGCAAGAATTGAACATTATGGGCACTGCATTCATTTGAAGCAAGAAATCTGTTCCAGTTCTACCTGTCCATCAATCCATTTCTGATCTAATTACTTCAGAATGGAAGCTTGGGGACAGACGTGCTTCGGTCCCTAAGAAATTCAAATGGATGTTTCCCTTCAGCGATAAGGATGTTCAACACTGGGTGACCTCACCTAAGGTAGATGCCCCCATTGCACATCTAGCCAAACACACTATCTTACTCATGGAAGATGGTACATCTCTGAGAGACCCAATGTAAGGAAAATTAGAAGCGGCTCTCAAGAAACAGTTTTCAGTGATAAGCGACAGCATGAAAGCAGCCACTGCGATGGCTTGTGTCTCCAGAGTCATGCGCATCTGGCCAACAGAACTGGAGGATAAAATAGAGTCTAATGTCTCTAGATCTAAACTCTTAAAATAATTGGCTACCATTAAAGAAGCGACAAATTATTCTTGTGATGCTTCTCTGGACATCATTCGCTTAAAGGCAAGATCATCAGCTCTCTCCATCTCAGCCCACAGATCACTTTGGTTAAAGCCCTGGAAAGCTGACACCATTTCTAAGAACAAGCTTATTTCCCTTCCTTTCACAGGAGCATCTCTCTTTGGCGAACATCTAGATGACATCATCAAAAAGGCCTCAAGTGGAAAAAGCCCATTTCTGCCACAAGAAAGAAAGCGCAAGGAATCACCACCATTTCAGTCCAGATTCAGGGGACAGTCCTTTCGAGAATACAAAAGAAATGACTCAGGATGTCAAGAAGAGCAAAGGGGAAGATATTCCCAGAGAGGAGGCTTCAGGCGTACCTATTCCAAGAAGCCTCAATTTAAAACAGGAAACCAATGACTCTGTGTACCGATTCGGATTGGCTGACATTCCTGCTTCCTGTTCTGACCCGGCCTGGCTAACGTTCCTGCTCCATGTACCGACCCAGCGAGACAGACGATCCTGCTCCATGTACCGACCCGGCGTGTCTGAGGTTCCTGCTCCGTGTACTGAGCCGGCTTGGCTGACGTTCCAGTGCTGTGTACTGAATCGACTTGGCGGTGGTTCCTGCTTTCTCTGTGCCTGGCTGGGCTTCTACCGGACTGTTCCTGCTGCTGCCTGCCTGGCACCGTTTCCACATTACTGTGCCTCCCTGTATTCCGGTACTCCGGTGGTCGGTTCTATTCTGTCCGTGGGTCAGTGTCTCAGTGTGCCCCACACCGTGCTGCAATCGCTTGGTCTGTACTCAGTAGGGTGCCTCCGGTGGTTGCCGTTATCCAGACCATAGTGCGATTAACCCCTTCGGGGAAGGTGCCTCGTTCCGTTACTACTACCCTGGTGCTGTTGGGCTCCGTTATTCTGTGCGATTGAGTCTCCATTAGGTTCCGTTGGGCTCTTCCGGTTGCCATCCATTTTATACTATCGCACATTAACCCTTGAGGGTAGTACGTGCACACGGTGGTGGATAGTCTCGGTAGGGCCTCCGTTCTGGCACGAGCTCTGACCAGTCTTGTAGTCGTTGGTGGGCGGCCACCTTTGAATCCTCCATACAGGTGATCCTTGCCTGTTGTTTGCAGTCCTGTCACTGTCGCCTCCCGCTGCCTATAGGCGACATTGGGCCTTCGCTATACTCTCACTTTGCCAGTGGCTCCACTGGTCACATTGGACTTTCATACACTGTATTAATCTAGTTTACCTGACCTGTGTCAGTATTGTGTGTGTTATCCATACTGGACCCGTGTGGGTTAACTTGCTTGTAACCTGTCCTGTGTCAATTACTGCTGTTGTTACTGGACTCGTGAGTATTACCTCATTCCTTGTTTGCTATAATAAAATTGTGTTTTACCAACATCTACCGTGTCTGAGTGTACTGAACTGTAACAGTACGAAAGGGCCATGACCTCGGACGGTAACGGTGACGGTAATGCACAGAGTATCCATTGGAGGATGGATCTCCATGAACAGCGGTTAGATCAGCTGGCTTTGGCTGTCCAAACGATTCTTGAGCGCACGGCACACTTGGATAAACCAGTGCCGGCTCCGGTGGTCCCCCCTGTTCTGACACCAGGAGCGCAGTCTGGTACGCTAACTAACGCTAACAGAGGGCTGACGGCTACCGCTCCATTACCTCTCAGGTACGATGGCGAACCTACCCTGTGTAGGGGGGTCATTAATCAGTTGGAAATCTTCCTAGAATTAACCCCTCATGCTTTTCCCAGTGATCGCAGTATAGTGTGGTTCATGATTTCCCTGCTTACAGGCAGAGCCCTGGCATGGGCAAACCCTTTGTGGGAGACCGCTAAACCATGTACTCGGAACTTCTCTGAGTTTGTAAGGGCGTTTCGTAGAGTCTTTGAGGTTCCTGGAAGAGCTGCCTCTGCTGCAAAAAAATTGATCGAAATTCAACAAGGGTCTTGCACAGTTGCTGATTATGCAATAGAATTCCACACCCTAGCAGCAGAGGTGGGCTGGAACAATGAAGCGCTGGTGGCTGCATTTGCACATGGTCTCTGTGATCGATGATGGACGAGACGGCAGCACGAGAACTGCCAACAGAGCTTGATGAATTTATCGATTTTTCAATTTTGATGGATTCCCGTATTAGGGAATGTATGGCAACCAAAGACTGGAAGCAGAGGGCTAGAGAAATGGGTTCTGCAAGATCAAGTTTCCCACCCATACCTCCCTCACCTCCCATACCTCCGGCACAAGCTGGTGAGAGTAGTGAACCTATGCAACTGGGATTCACTAGATTGTCTAAGGAGGAGAGGGCGCATCACCGCAGACAAGGTCTCTGTTTGTATTGTGGCCAGGCTGGTCATTTGTTGCGTTCTTGCCCGACCCGGCCGGGAAACAAACGCACCTAGGGTACCTTGGGGGATAGGCCCTAGGTGGTGTTCAGCAGTCCCTGGACCCAACTAGACAAAAGCCCACTATACAGGTGGTAGTTGCTTGGGCCGAACTAGCCGTGGAAACCCTGGCACTTGTCGATTCCGGTGCGGCTGGATATTTTATGGACGATTCGTTTGCTGCCTCTCATAACATTCCACTGGTGGTGAAAGACTCTCCTTTTTATTGAGGTCATTGATGGGAGGCCTTTGGTACCTGCCCAGATTACTATGGAGACAATTCCATTAAAGGGGAACTACGCACGGTTCAAAAGGGACTGACAGCGCAGGCGCACGGACGTCACTGTGAAGAGACATCCGTGCTTCCTGCTCCTGTCACCATCGGTAAAACGCCGATATCTGCAGAACCGGGTAATATTTCTGGCGACTAGTGCTACTAAGCAGCTAGTCGCCAGATGAGCAATCAGTAACACTTAAGTTATTGAGGGGTGGTAGTTCCCCTTTAAGTTTGCGTATTGGGGCATTGCATTCTGAGGTTCAGCGTTTTCAGATTATCCATTCCCTGCATCATGCTCTCATATTAGGGTTTCCTTGGTTGCATATGCACAACCCCAGGTTTAACTGGCAAACTTGTGAAATTACGGCCTGGTCTGAGTTTTGTGATAAACACTGTATTCCCCACCCTATGAGGATCATGTGTGCCTCTCCCTCAGTGCCAGCTGAATACAGCCAATTCAGTGACGTGTTCAGTAAAGGAGAGGCCAGTGTGTTACCGCCTCATAGGGCTTGCGACTGTGTTATTGATCTGCCTCCTGGTGCCGTTCCTCCTCAGGGTCGTGCTTACCCGTTGTCTTGCGAGGAGAATCAGGCTATGGAGGATTACATTACTGATGCCCTGGAGAGGGGCATTATCAGAAAGTCATCCTCGCCGCGGGGGCAGGATTTTTTTTCTTCAAGAAGAAAAGTGGGGAGCTGCACCCCTGTATTGATTATAGGGGCTTGAATAAACTTATACCTAAGAATGCTTACCCCATACCACTCATCACCGAGCTGTTTGATCATTTGAAGGGTTCCTCCATCTTTACTAAACTTGACTTACGTGCTGCCTATAATTTGGTAAGGATAAGGGCCGGTGATGAGTGGAAAACGGCGTTCAATACCAGGTCTAGTCACTATGAATATCTGGTAATGCCGTTTGGGCTATGTAACACACCTGCAGTATTTCAAGAGTTTATTAATGACATGTTACAGTCCTGTGTGGTTGTTTACCTTGACAACATTCTTAGTCATTCATCTAGTCTGTCACAACACATTAAGGATGTCACAGCTGTTTTGCTTAAGCTCCGTGAGAATAAACTCTTCTGCAAAATTGAGAAATGCGAATTCCACAAGCCCATGGTACCTTTCCTGGGTTTTGTTATCTCTAAGGATGGCATCACTATGTACAGGGACAAGTTGGCAGCAGTCCTTCAGTGGCCACGTCCCAAAGGGCTAAAGGCTATCCAGCGCTTTCTCAGTTTTGCTAATTATTATAGGAAGTCTATAAAAAACTTTTCTACTATAGTGAAAGTGCTGATCCCTCTCAGTGGTCCCAGGAAGCTGAACAAGCCTTCATGACACTAAAGTCTGCATTTGCCTCTGCTCCTGTGCTGTCCCACCCTAATCCCTCCCTGCCATTTACCTTGGAGGTAGATGCCTCCGAATCTGGGTTAGGGGCCGTATTGTCGCAACGCCTGGACCCTGGGAGTCTGCTAAGGCCTTGTGGGTTCTTTTAGAAAAAATTGACTAGCGCACAGAGTCACTATGAGATTGGTGACAGGGAATTGTTGGCAATCATTTTGGCCCTCTAGGAATGGAGCCATCTGCTTGAGGGTACCCGAACTCCAGTGCTAATCCTGACTGATCACAAGAATCTAACGTACCTTTCTGAGGCTAAGAGATTGTCCTCACGTCAGGCTATGTGGGCCTTATTTTTGTCACGTTTTAACTTTATTGTGTCCTATCTGCCTGGGTTCAAGAATGTCAGGGCAGATGCTCTGTCCAGGCAATTTAACCCTGACACCAAGAAGGAGGAGGCTCCGGTACCGATTATCCAGCCAGATCGCATTCTTGCTACTTTGCGTACCAGTATTACTTGTCCCCTGGGGGCAGAGATTCTTTCTAACCAGTCTAATGCTCCTCCTGAGACCCCAGTGGGTAAATGTTTCGTAGCCGAGCCTCTCCGTACCCGTCTCCTTGAGACATATCATGCTTCTAAGGCCGCTGGGCATGTCTGCAGGGATCAACTAATCTGGTCACTCTCGCAGTTGTTCTGGTGGCCTTCCTTGCGTGCTGACTGCACAGCATTTACCACAGCCTGTTCTACCTGTGCCCGTGCTAAGTCCCCTAGACACCTTCCGGTGGGTTTGCTACAACCAGTACCCAATGGAGAACGTCCGTGGTCTCATGTCTCTATCGACTTCATGGGGGCATTACCGGTGTCTTGGGGATATTCTTTTATACTGATGATAGTTGATAGATTTTCTAAAATGACACACTTCATGCCTCTGCCCGGTCTTCCCTCTGCCCAGGAGTTGGCAAGGGTGTTTGCCAAGGAAGTGTTCCGATTGCATGGGGTACCCAGAGTATTGGTATCCGACCGTGGGAGCCAATTTGTGTCAAGGTTCTGGAAGGCTTTCTGTGCACAGATGGGCATACAGTTATCATTTTCGTCTGCGTATCATACCCAGACCAACGGAGCCGCTGAGCGTGCCAACCAAGGCTTGGAACATTTTCTGCACTGTTTTGTGTCTGACTATCATGATAACTGGGCCGACCTGTTGCTTGGGCGGAGTTTGCCAGGAATTGTGCTGTTAATTCATCGTCTGGGAGCCCCCCGTTTCTCATCAATTACGGGTTTCAACCTTGTCTGCTCCCGGACTCATTTCAGACACAACAGATTCCAGGTCTGGATGAGCATATGGAGCAACTCCGTTCCACTTGGGCACAGGTACAGAGGACCCTCAGTACCTCGTTCCAGCGGTATCGGCGCCAAGCTAATCGCAGACCGCTGCCGGCGGTCTCATTCCAGGTTGGGGACAGGGTTTGGCTCTCCTCTAAGAATCTTAACCTTCAGACCCCTTGCAATAAGTTGGCTCCCCGGTTCATTGGTCCGCTCAAGTTATTCGTAAAATTAACCCTGTGTCTTATGCTCTGGACCTTCCAGCATCCATGTGTATTCATAATGTGTTCCACGTATCACTGTTAAAACATCTGGTCTGTAATCGTTATACTACTACTCCTGTGGCGCTAGGGCCTGTTCAAGTATAAGGCCAGGAAGAATATGAGGTGCAAAATACTATTGATTCACGCAGATTCAGAGGGAAATCGCAGTATTTGGTCCATTGGAAAGGCTATGGTCCAGAGGAGCGTTCATAGGTGGATTCCAAGGACCTTCATGCTCCCAGATTACAGCGGAATTTCCATGCCAAGTACCCCCGTAAGCCAGGTCCCTCTTCTCGGATGGGGGGTCTTTGAGAGGAGAGTACTACCACGGCGCCCATGATCTAGGCGACATTCTGACCATCTTGCTATTTCTGATTTCCTGTTGGCTGCGCTGTACTGCTCCTCCCAGTGCCAGCCTTTTTATACCCTGGGCTGTCACTCTGCAGTTGCCCTTTCGTGGTGTACCTGATACCTAGCGCTAGTTTTGCTGTCTTGATACCAGTGTATGACCCCAGACTGCTTGACCACGCCATTGTCTCGTTCCTGACTCTGTGTACCGATTCGGATTGGCTGACGTTCCTGCTTCCTGTTCTGACCCGGCCTGGCTGACGTTCCTGCTCCGTGTACTGACCCGGCGAGACTGACGATCCTGCTCCATGTACCGACCCGGCAAGTCTGAGGTTCCTGTCCGTGTACCAACCGGCTTGGCTGACGTTCCAGTTCTGTGTACCGAATCGACTTGGTTCCTGCTTTCTCTGTGCCCGGCTGGGCTTCTACCGGACTGTTCCTGCTGCTGCCTGCCTGGCACCGTTTCCACATTACTGGGCCTCCCTGTATTCCGGTACTGCGGTGGCTGGTTCTATTCTGTCCGTGGGTCAGAGTCTCAGTGTGCTCCACACCGTGCTGCAATCACTTGGTCTATACTTGGTTCAGTAGGCTGCCTCCGGTGGTTGCCGTTATCCAGACCATAGCCTGATTAACCCCTTCTGGGAAGGTGCCTCGTTCCGTTACTACTACCCTGGTGCTGTTGGGCTCCGTTATTCTGTGCGATTGAGTCTCCATTAGGTTCTGTTGGGCACTTCTGGTTGCCATCCATTTTATACTATCCACATTAACCCTTGAGGGTAGTACGTGCACATGGTGGTGGATAGTCTCAGTAGGGCCTCTGTTCTGGCACGAGCTCTGACCAGTCTTGTAGTGATTGGTAGGCGGCCACCTTTGAATCCTCCATACAGGTGATCCTTGTCTGTTGTTTGCAGTCCTGTCACTGTTGCCTCCCGCTGCCTATAGGCGACACTGGGCCTTCGCTATACTACTTGGACTTTCATACACTGTATCAATCTAGTTTACCTGACCTGTGTCAGTATTGTGTGTGTTATCCAGAGGGCTTTTTTGTTGCCTTCCTCTGGATCAACAGGGGTGTTATTGGCATGGGCTGGACTTGATGGACGCATGTCTTTTTTCAGCCTTATCTACTATGTATGTTATCTTATCTACTATGTATCCATACTGGACCCGTGTGGGTTAACTTGCTTGTAACCTGTCCTGTGTCAGTTACTGCTGATGTTACTGGACCCGTGAGGGTTACCTCATTCCTTGTGTGCTATAATAAAATTGTGTTTTACCAACATCTACCGTGTCTGAGTGTACTGAACCGTAACAGATATCTTAATTTCAAAATGGAAACAGTGGAATCGGTTCTACACTCTCTTTTAACCGGGATGTTTCTAACATCCATAGACCTCAAGGATGCCTATTACCACATCCCGATTCATCCGGCACACAGGCACTTCCTTCGATTTGCGGTCAGTCTAGACCACTACCAGTTTACAGCCCTGCCTTTTGGGCTATCAACGGCCCCCAGCGTATTTACAAAAATTCTGGCTCCGGCCCTGGCATGCCTCAGAAGGCAGGAAATCAAAGTACTAGTTTATCTAGACGACCTACTAAATATAGCACCTTCTCGCGAATGTTCCCTCACTCACACAAAAACAGTAATCCAGTTCCTACAGAACATAGGTTGGATTATCAACTACGACAAAAGTCACCTGTTTCTTTCTCAGAAAATAGACTTTCTGGGATTATGAATCAACACAAAGATCTCTCTAGTTCAACTATCAACAGACAGAATACACAAACTCTGGACAAATGTACGGACCTTTCTAAGGAAACCACATTTGAGAGTAAGGGACTTTCAAGAGTTGCTAGGTCTAATCTCTTCGTCCACTCAAATTCTTCCGTGGGCAAAACTACACTGCCGTATTCTCCAACACATCTTTTTGTCCTATTCGAATCCAGACTTTGGGAATCCATTACAAAGGATACCCCTTTCCAGATCGGCCAGACAAGAGCTGCAGTGGTGGCTCAATCCACCCAACCTTCAGACAGGAAGATCATTATTAATCCCAAAGTGGGGGATCATCTATTCCGATGCCATTCTCCAAGGCTGGGGAGCAGTCTGGGAGTCCAGGTCAATCCAGGGGATTTGGTCAAAGAAAGAGAGGTCCCTTCATATCAATATTCTAGAAGCCAGAGCTGTCAGGAAAGTACTTCTTCAATTTCAGCAGAATCTCAGAAACAAAAGTGTCCTTATAAGAACAGACAATACACCCACAGCCATGTACATCGAGAACCTAGGGGGAACCAGAAGCCAGACTCTGCTCAGGGAAATCAGGCCTCTCCTTCTCTGGGCACAAAGACACCTGCTTCAGCTGTCAGCATCACACATAGAAGAGAAAAACAATCTAGAGGCAGATTTCCTCAGCAGGAACAGGCTGGACCAGGGGGAATGGTCTCTAAACCAAGATATCTTCAATCACCTCACAAGCATGTGGGGCTATTCAGATGTGGATTTCATGGCCACAAGCATCAACACCAAAACGAAAGCCTTTCATTCCAGGTGGCAGGATCCACACTCTCTGGGTCAGGATGCACTGGCCATACCTTGGCACTTTAGCCTGGTATACATCTTTCTGCCTTCTCCTCTTCTAATGCAGGTGTTGAAGAAGATACGGACCGACCAATTGGAAGCCATCCTCATTGCCCCCAACTGACCCAGACGGGTGTGGTACTCACACCTGGTACAGATGTCAGTAGACGATCCATGGGAACTTCCTCTGAGGAAAGACCTTCTGTATCAGGGTCCTATACTGCACAACAACCTCAAGATGTTACGCTTAACGGCGTGGAGGCTGAGCGGGACTCGCTAAGGGAACAAGGGCTTTATGATCCTGTGATCAATACTATCCTCCAGGGGAGAAAACCTTCCACATCTGAGGTATATTGCAGAGTCTGGTATACTTTCTCAAAATGGTGTAATGAGAAAAAGATTTCTAGGGAAAATATAGATGTGGCTTGCATCCTGAATTTCCTGCACGATGGATTCCAGGGGGGCCTCCGGACGGCCTCTCTGAAAGTCCAGCTCTCGGCTCTATCAGCTATTCTAGCAAAGCCCCTGGCTGAACATCATCTCATAAGACGAATCACCAAAGCCATCGTTAAGGTAAAACCTACTATTAGTGAGGTTGTAGCACCTTGGGACCTAAATTTGGCTCTCCAGATCCTATCTCAACCGGATAATTTTGAATCTTTGAGCGATATTTCCCTTCATTTCTTGACTATGAAAACCGTCTTCCTGACTGCTGTTACTTCAGCTAGACGTGTTATTGAGCTCCAAGCCCTGTCTTGCAAAGCTCCATTCTTATCTTTGCATCCAGACAAAGTTGTTCTCAGGGCAAAACCATCTTTCTGACCTAAGGTGGTTTCAGACTTCCATATCAACCAAGACATTGTCCTCCCCTACTTTTGTAGCAACCCACTAATCCCAAGGAAGCCCGTCTTCATAATATGGATATGGTGCATTGCATCTCCACCTATCTCCAGAGAACTGAAGACTTTAGATCATCTGACTCCCTATTCATCTATTTTCAAGGTAGATTCAAGGGAAAGGCAGCCTCAAAATACTCCATTTCCAGATGGATAAAGGCATGTTTACTCAAGGGCATAAGGCACTCTCTACCCTTAAGGCACACTCTACCAGGGCCATGGCCACATCTTGGGCAAAATGGGCTCAGGCCTCTCCAGTATTTGTAAAGCGGCTACCTGGTCCTCTATCTCCACTTTCATGAAGCACTACCACCTGGACGTACAGGCCTCATGAAGCAAGCTTTGGCAGAAAAGTTCTAGAGGCAGTAGTATACCACTGATGGGTAAGACCTGATATCCCTCCCTTTTCCTGTTTGGGTAACTGCTTTTAAGTCGCAATATTTACAATGCCTTGGAGGTACACAGAGGAAACCTATAAATTTACTTACCAATATTTAGTTTTCTTCTGTGTACCTCCAAGGCATACCCACCCTACTAACGTATACCTGCTAAAATCTTACAGCTGAGCCAAAAGAGAAACTGAGGATATGGGTCCAGATCCGCCTTTTTAAACTTTTTCACGATAGGTCCTACCCAGCTGGAGGGGGGAGACATGCCCAATATTTACAGTGCCTTGTAGGTACACAAAAGAAAACTAAATATCGGTAAGTAAATTTATATGTATATGCAAAGACACAGGTGATTTGGGGGTTAACTCTATTTCTGTAGGACTCTGATGAAAGGAGAGCGCAGAAGTGAAATATCTAAGGACAGAAACATGCATACTGTAGCATGGGTTCAATATAGCGCAAATATCAGCAAGGTATGTTTGAGTTGATGAGGCCACTCAAATGCAACGCTTAAGTCCGTGATATGAGAATATCACTCTTTAGATGCGGGTGAGATTCTCATGTCCTCCTTTTCAACTCAGCGACATGATTAATGCGTGGTTTAGTTGGTCGCCCAATAGGGGGTGATGTTTTCAAAGTGAACTTTAAATTCATATAATAAAGAGAAGCTCACTGTCAGGATGGAAGACCAAAAAGAAGTATACCAGAGAAAATATGCAGTTCAGCCATCTGCAGAATTGAGACAATGGCCAATAAAAAGGCAGTCTGGAGCATCAAGAGACTTGGAGAAACGAAAGAGAGAGGCTCAAAAGGAGCCTTCTCAACTCCCAGAAACCGCTTCAAATCCCATAGAAGAGTAGGAGCCTGGAAAAAACAGGTAGGCATGAGCCACCACTTGAACAAAAGTTTGCACATCAGGTAAAAAGCCTCTTGAGAAGGAGAAAAGCTGTGAAATGAAAAAGACAATCGTTGAAAGCAAACCAAAGGGAACACTGATGGTCTGCATGAATAGGAATGTGCAGATTGCTGTATTTTATGTTTAGGGAAGCCAGAAACTCCCCAGGACACATGAGTCAAGGACTCTATCATGCACCATGGAATGGGCACAAAACAGTTGAGGCATTTCAAGTCCAGAATAGGATGACAGCTGCTGTCCTTCTTGGGAACTGTGATGAGATTGGAGTAGAATTCTGTGAGTCATTCCTAAGAAGTAACTGATATTAACACCTACATGTCTAGCAAGGTAAAACCTCATCCAAAAAGGTATCCCTTTAAAAGGTTGCACGCAAAAGAGCATGCAACCACTTAACACATTCACCAGCCACCTATTTTTGGATGGTTCACTTTAAAAGGTTGCATGCAAAAGAGCGTGCGACCACTTAGCACAATCACCATGTTGCCTGCATCAAAATGGCAACATGAGAATCTCGCACTGTATAACAGTTTGTAACTGTATACAAATGTGAATTAATATAAGTGGTTTACGTCTACCGACTGAAGTTGCATGGTTGTCAGCTGTTTGCTAGAGGGTGCTGATGCTGTTATTTAGAGGCTAGCTTGAACAACAGGCTGGCTGGATGATCCCCTTCTTGGTCTGTGCCTAGCTGAATGCAGTGAACAGCGATATCTGTGTATATGGGGATTGCGGGCAGAAAGTATGTAGCCTCTTGATTAGATATATCTTTTTAAACATGCAGTGGTCCCTTTCAGGTTAACATATCACTCCAGCAATGAACTCTTGTCATAAAAGGCACAAAGTGCTAGATGTTTTCTGTGTGCAAATATACAGATTGCTCCAGACAGAGTCAGTGGAGGAATCCCCAATAAAAGGGTATCCCCCTCTACAACATCCCTGAAGCTCCTCTTGTCAGCTCAGAATGTCCCATGGACCAAGAATCTAAGACCATCTGAGACCATTTTGATAGAGGAAGGAGTAGGACTAAGTCAGAAAATAAGGACCTTAATTAATGCAGGCTCCTGTTCAGCAGTTGAAGGCTTTGATGAGTGAGAAGGAGCCACAGAGCAAAAGGAGCATGGCATATCAGAAAACTCCCAAGGAAGCACAATCTGGCATGAGGAGCAGTGGGTAAAAGGAGATGGGGGACCCCTGAATCCTTAGTAACCTTGGACTTGCCCATATTTCCCCTGGTTTATGACATAATGATGAGACCCCTGAAATTTAAGAGAAAATAGGAAAAGTAAAATAAAAGTACTTAAAAAGGTTCAAAAGTACTTAATGCGGCCAGCAGGACGAAGAAACCAGCCTCAGTTGACAGCAGAATCCAAAAAGGATGAGGGGCCATTAGGGACCATCTTTTCCCCTGCCAAAGACTGTGGGAAGAACAGTCTGCTGGGAAACATGATTTTCTAGGAAGCAAAAAGGCATCCCCTAATATTGGAGGGGAGTCCCACATTGCTCCAGTGATCAGAGATGCAGATTTTGTCCTTCTTAGAGAAGAGAAATCCCATTGTAGTGTTCTATATGGCCACCGTGCTCTTTCTTTATTGCGCTATGTTAAATCACTTACTTTGATGTAGTTATATGTAAAAGGATCCCCCTTCTGGCCACTTTACGCTGCCTTTATCTGTTGTCCGCATCGAGAGCAGCGAGGGACAATCTTCAGTAAGCAAAGAAAAATCCTGCCCTCTTTCATCAAGGGGGGCAGGGTTTTCCTTATACTTCTAAACTGAATTTTGTCCCTTGCTGCATCCTTCCGGTCCCAGGACCAGATTGCAGCTCCAAGGGGAGGTGGCCAGAAGGGGAGGGAGGGGGATGGACCAAATACTGAAGCCTCCCACGGAACCTACGAGAGTCTACTAAGGACATCAAACTCCTCATGGCCATCAACGGGCACCAAATGGGGTTGAGGAGTGACCTTAGTAAAACGATTACAAACCAGAGGTTTCACCAGTGAGACATGGAACTCATTGTGTATCCGCATATTTGGGGGGATGTCTAGGGGATAGGTCACAGGGTTCCCACGTCGGAGGATGCGGAAAGGCCCCACAAAACGGGGAGCCAGTTTCTGAGAGGGCACTTGGAGGGGGAGATTTCTGGAGGACAACCGGACCCTTTCCCTGGCCTGGTAGGGGGGGTGTGGGTAGGCATTTACGATAAGCCTGGAGCTCCTGGGATTGTTGTGAGCGATTTTGTGGGTGACCTGTGGAGGCTGTATGGGTCTACCATCAATCATCTCAATGACAAGTGGAGTGGTACAGAGCTGCACTGGGATGGAGTGCTTCTGGACAAAGGCACTATTGATAAAGAGGCCCGCTGCACCGGAGTTAATGAGTGCCTCTGAAATAATGAAAATCTTGCCCCAAGGGAGCCCAACAGAGACTAGTGGTATATCCTTAAGGATAGCCGGGGATGCCGAGACGCCACCGAAGGTCTGTCCCCTATAGAGCCTTAGGTGCGGGTGTTTCCCGGAAGTGTGGGGTAAGTTGCAGTAGGTGCCCTGCCTTACCGCAGTAAAGGCACAGGCCCTCCCTCCTCCTAAAGGCCCTTTCCGCAACAGAAAGGCAAGTGAACCCAAGCTGCATGGACACCACATCGCCTGAGGTTTCAAGACTGGGAGGAGAGGGAGGCACGGGTGGGGACAAAAAGCTACCTAAAGGAAGGCCTCTCATTGATTCAGGAGTCAATCAGGATACAATATGAGACCAGTTCCTCTAAATCTCTGGGGAGGTCCCGGGCTGCAATCTTATCTTTAACCGTATCCAAGAGCCCTTTAGAGAAAGCAGCCACGAGAGCCTCATTATTACAACCAACCTCGGCTGCCAGGGTATGGAACACTATGGCATAATCCGAAACAGTTCTTGTATCCTGCCGGATGAACATCAGTTGCCTGGTAGCCAAAGTGGCACAAGCCAGTAAATCAAATAGCCTTTTAAAGGATGCTACAAACTCAGGGTAATTGTATACTATATGTTTCTGTGTCTCCCAAAGGGGATTAACCCATGCCAAGGCCCTGTCAGGGAGTAAGGAAATCACGAGGCCCACCTTACTCTTATCAGATGGGAAGGCCTGTGGGACCATCTCCAGATAGATACTGACCTGATTCAGGAAACCTCTGTACTGGTTAGGGTTGCACCCCTAACGCTGGGGAAGCAGGGCGGACCCAGTCATGCCTCTAGCAACATTGGGATCACCTTTGGCAGCCAGAGTGGCAGGGGCAGCTGAGGCGGTGGAGACAGATGCGCAGTACGGAGCAACAAAGTCTGGAGGGCTAACGCAAACTGGTCTATGCTCTGGTCTACCTGGTCCAGGCTCCAAAAAAACGCTTGGTGGATTGCCTGCGCCTCCTGGGTTACATAATTACATAGTAATTTAGGTTGAAAAAAGACTTGTGTCCATCAAGTTCAACCCTTTTTCTATTCCTGTTTACCGTTGCTGATCCAAAAAATGGCAAAAAACTCTCAATACAGCAATTTCAAATTCTGCTTTGAATGGGGGGAAAATTCCTTCTTGATTCCACATGGCAGTCAGATTTCTCCTTAGATCAACAAGCACTAACTAAATATTAATCCCAATACTAACATACATAGCCCTCTATGTTCTGCTCTTTTAGAAAAGTATCCAGGCCTTTTTTTTTTAAAGTCATCTACTGTATTTGATAGCACCACCTCCCCAGGCAGTGAATTTCATACCTTTATTGTCCTTACTGTAAAGAATCCCTTCCTCTGTTGTAGATGAAATCTCCTTTCCTCAAGTCTAAGCGGATGACCCCTTGTCCTTTGTACTGTTCTGTTAATGAACAGGTCTTTGGAGAGCCCTTTGTATGGGCCCTGAAGATATTTATATGTTATCATATCCCCTCTAAGATGCCATTTCTCTAGTGTGTACAAGTTTAACTTTTCTAGCCTTTTTTCAGAACTAAAACTTTGCATTCCTCTTATTAGTTTTGTAGCCCTCCTCTGCACTTTCTGTAGTTCCATAATGTCCTTTTTCAGAAAAGGTGCCCAGAATTGAGCACCTATTCAAGGTGGGGTCATACCATGAACCTGTAAAGAGGCAGAATAATATCTTCCTCCTGTGAGTCAATACCCCTTTTAATACATGCTAATATCTTATTGGCCTTTGCAACTGCCAGCTGGCACTGCACTCTACTGCTAAGTCTATTGTCTACCATTACTCCCAAATACTTTTCATTAGTAGATTTCCCCAAAGAAACACCCTTTAAACTAGATGTTGCATTTTTAATATTATACCCAAAATGTATAACTTTACACTTGTCTATATTGAATCTCATTTGCCAACCCAGTTACCCAATTTGTCCAAATCCTCTTATAATGAAGAGACATCCAGTTCAGACTTTATTACCCTACTTAATTTAGTGTCATTGGCAAACACTGATACATGGCTTCCTACGCCCACTGGGAGATCATTGATAAACAAATTAAAAAGAGGACCCAGGAAAGATCCCTGAGGTACTCCACTTATCACATTTGTCCAATTGAAGAACTTCCCATTTACCACCACTTTTTGCATTCTGTCCTTCAGCCAATTTCCAATCCACGCACAAACGTTTGCCCCAAGCCTATTTCATTCAATTTGTACAGTAACCTTTTTTGTGGAACCGTATCAAATGCCTTGGCAAAGTCTAAATAGATCACATCAACCACCGCACCCAAATCTATATTTTTACTCACTTTTTTCATAAAATGCAATCAAGTTAGTTTGACAAGTCCTGTAAGCCATGTTGGCTCCTGCTAATTATATTCCAGTTCAAGGTGAATTCCTGAATATATTCCCTCAGCAACCCTTCAAACAGTTTCCCTTCCACAGATGTCAAGCTTACAGGTCTGTAATTTCGTGGCTGGGACTTTGATTCCTTTTTAAATATGGGCACCACATCTGCTTTACGCCAATCTGTGGGTACCATACCTGAAATAAGACTCTCTGAAAATCAAAAATAATGGTCTGGCCAGGGCCTGGTTTAGCTCTTTAAGTACCCGTGGGAGTATACCATCCGGCCCCGTGGCTTTGTCTACCTTAACACCATTTAATTGTTTTAACACTTGTTCTTGTGTCAGCCAATCCCATGCTTGCTGTGACTGTTCTGTAAAAGTAGTTTGCAGGTTCTTGTCCATTGGGTCTTCCTTGGTAAAAACATGGCCCTTGTGTAGTGTTATGGACCAGGGGCCAGACAGACACAAAAATATAAAATGCAAAACACCTTTATTAAAGTAACAAAAACAAACAAAACAGAATGGTGATCAGGAACCAAAAGACAATCCGGGGTCAGGAACCAAGGAGGGTTCTCAGCCAAGCCAGAGTCAGGAACACAGAAGTCAGCGATGTCAGGAACAAGCCAGAAGGGATATCAGAGGAAGCCAGTCATACACGGATAAAGAGGAGCATGCAATTGCAGCCAGCAACATAACACAATGGCCAGGACGAAGTGAGCCAAGCTGCTTTAAATACCCTGGAAGGGGTTGGCTGTCAACAGTCAGGTGAGTAACCATGGAGACAGAGAGGTCAAGGCAGTTCATTAATCATCAGCTGAGTCAACCTGACCAAGGGAAGGCAGCAGCAATCAATAACAGAGCTCTAGAGTAGCTCAGGCAGCAGTAATCAACAGCAGAGTAGAGCCGCTCAGCCAAACCTTTACAAATCCTCTCTTCAGTCTTCAGACTCCCGTTATAAATAGAAAAGCTTCATAGAAGCTAAGAAGAAAATTGGCTATGAAAGTAAGCCATGCTTCATAGAATCACTCCTGAAAAGTATTTGCATTGGGTAATCTTTATAAAATAAGCCAGGAATAGGAGTCTGCCTAATGGGGGATTATGCAGCTCCATATCACAGACCAGAAAATAAAAAAATATATTTTTTCTCTGTCGTCCAATATAACTCACAGGTACCATGGGGAGGCAACAGCTCCTCACAGTGGGCTGGAACAATTGTAGAAGAAGTGCAGGGGTGGAGCCTCCCCCTTCTCCATATCAGGCTACTTCACTTAGCCCCGCCCAGATAGATTTCTTCCAAGTCCTGGTTAGATGTCTGAGAACAGTTCTGCTTAGTTTTTAGTTATTTTATTATTTTTTGTTAGGTATGGGGTGTCCAAATTCCCCCGTTAGGTGGATTACCATTACTGGCTTCCCCTGTACCAGGTGCTGTTGTGGACCCCTTGCAGCCCTGGAAGAGAATCATGCAACACATATCTCTCTCCCTAGATTGAGTCTCTCTGAGGCTTCTTCTTTCCCAATGGTAATCTGAAGAAAGAAGACCTGCAAAAAAGGTGAGCAACCCTTTGAGTGCCATGGTCCACTTGTTCCACAGTTCCCCTCCGCACAGTTGTGTTTCTGGAGTTCCTTATAACTCCTGCACTCATGTGTTGGGTATTTATCTGTCTGTTCTCTGGGTCTTTTGAGCTTTTTGGGTTGTTTTGTGATAATTAACCCCTTCCCTGCCATTTTTTTTTATTAGTTTGAGAGACTTTTATCTCATTTTCCCTTTGGATGAGTTTTTGTAATTTATTATATGTTCTGTTTTGGGGGGTTTTTTAATTCATTTTTCAAAACTTTTTCGTTTTTAGACATGGGGTTAGACCTGGGGCAAATGATTGAGGTGTTTTTGACCCCCATTGATTATTGTTCTTCATGCCAAAGAAACTATTCAGGACATTTATGCCCCTTATGTGCTTAGGCCCCTTCCTCTCCACCAGGGCCCTCCAGCACTGAACAAGAGCCACTTTGGGTCAAGGACTTGAAGTCCTCTATGGCACATTTTCCTCTTTACCTTCAGGGGGTCCTTCAGTCTTGGAAACGCCCCACTTCATTCAGGTTTTTGGCTTCTAAGGCCCCTGGCATTCCTGATCTTTCTGATTCCTCTGAGGAGGATTCTTTTGAAGAGTCAGAGGATGGTGAGTGTGCAAAAGGGACTTCTTCCCATACTTATGGTGATCCCTTTGAGGCTTACCCTGACCCTCTGCTGAGGGTTTCATCAAGGTGGTTTTGGCTACCCTACACATTCCTGTTAACCCTGTGGAGACCCAGTCTACTTCTGACGTCTTTCAAAGGTGCAAGACGTCCTGTGCTATGTTTCTGCCTAATCCCACTCTAGATCAAGTTATCCTGGACAACTGGAAGAATCAACAAGCATCTTGCTCTCTCCAAGAGATTCTCTAATCTGTATCCCTTTTCTCACGCAGCCTTGGCTCAGTGAGCTACACCTCCTCATGCTGATCCCTGTATTTGTAGACTGTCTAAATCCACTGCTTTGCCCTTGGCGGATGCCATGGCGCTTAAGGATTTAAATGATAGGAAGCTTGAAGCTATCCTAAAGTCTGCCTTCACTACAATAGGTGCTTCTTTGAGGCGTACTCTGGCCTTCTTTTGGAATGAACAGCTTACTGATGCTGTCCGCAAAGGTGCCTATATGGAGGACCTTTTGCCCATTTTAGCCAACATGTCTGAGGCTCAGAACTATGTGACTGATGCCCTTTTTGATGCTGTCAGACTTGAGGCTAAGGCTTCTGCCTTTTCTGTGATTGCCAGATGCACTCTGTGGCTTACGATTTGGTCTACTGACCCATCACCTAGAAAGTCACTCATTTTGCTCCCTTTTCAGGGTACGTCTCTTTTTGGGCCTGAACTGAAGAATATCATCAGTGAGGCCACTGGAGGCAAGATCAGTTTGTTGCCTCAGGTTCCCAAATGCCCTAATCTGCGTCTTTTTAGTCCCTGCTTAAGCAAAGAGCAAAGGCCGAGTCCAGGTGGGTCTCAGGCCAGCACCCTGTGCTCCACCCCCAAGCCCAGGCAGCAGTGGAGGTCTAAACACTCCTCCACTAACCCAAATCCACCAAACTTCCTTCGTCATGACTTGCCGAACCCTGGTCTGCACCTACCTGTGGGTGTCACCTGCAGCATTCTTCAAGCATGTAGGCAGTCTCTGTTGCAGATCAGTGGGTATTACATGTGGTTTCTGGAGGCTATAAGATTCTCTTCATATCCCTGCCTCCCTTCAGATTCTTCCTTTCTCAATCCCCTCTGGGCCAAGAAAAGCTCAGTCTTTTCAATGGGGTGGTCCAGGCTTTCTTGGACAAGGGAGTTCTAGTTCGGGTACCTTTGCAAGAGAGAGGTTTAGGTTTTTATTCAAACCTCTTTGTACTTCCCAAGAAGGATGGCAGCAGTTGCCCTATCCTGAACCTCAAGGACCTCGACCCTTTTGTGGTCCATACTCACTACAAGATGGATTCTTTGCACTCTGTCATTGAAGCGATGTGTCCATGGGAATTTCTAGCATCTCTGGATCTGCAGAATGCTTACCTGCATGCTCCAGTTCATCCAGACAGTTAGGTTCGTTTGTGACTTGGGACAATTCCAGTTCACCACTCTGCCCTTTCAGGCTCACCACTGCTCCTCAGGTGCATTGATTTCCTACCTGCACACCAAGGGGATTCAGGTGGCTCCATTCTTGGATGACCTTCTGCTGAAGGCTCCTTCCAGGGATCTTCTGGACTGTCTGGTCCAGGACTGTGCTCAGATCCTTCTCCAGCATGGATGGATTCTGAACATGGACAAGTCAATCCAGTTCCTTCTCAGGACCTTGTTTTCCTTGGTCTCTGGTTCATCACCTGTTAGGGTATGATCTATCTGACAGGGGATTCTGTTAAGCAGACCATGAACAAGGTCTGCCAGACTCTGGGGTGGTCCTCAGCCCTGGGACACAAGTTCTTATCCCTGGTGGGCAAGATGATGTCCACCATGGAGGCGGTTCTGTTTTCCATGGCTCATACCAGGGAACTTCAGAAGTTCACTATCCGAGCTTGCCGGAGGAATCCAGATCTTTTGTATCATCTGGTCTCTCTTCCCCAGGAAGTGAGACAGGACCTCCTCTAGTGGATGGACAGCTCCAACCTGAGGAAGGGGAAACCCTTTGTTGTCCAGTACTCGACCTTGGTGATGATGGACGCCTTTATGGCTGGGGAGCTGTCCTAGGTCACCTTGGGGTTCAGGGTCTATGGACTGCTCCAGCCCATCAACATCCTGGAGCTCAGGGAGATTCTTCACTATCTGGGGTACTGGTCCTCTCCACCAAGGGGCTGTCCACTCTGCGTTCAGTCGTACAATGCCATGGCCATGGCTTACATCAACAAGCAAGGAGGCTCAAGAAGCGCTTCCTCTTGGTTAGAGGGCAAGGCTATTTTGGCCTGGACAGAAGAACACATTCCTGCTATCTCTACCATGCACATCCTAGGTGTAGAAAACGTTCTTGCGGACTATCTCAGTCGCCAGAGTAGGGAGTGGGAGCTCCATTCTGAGGTCTTCGACCTATTTGTCCAAAAATGGGGACGTCCTTGGATAGACCTGATGACTACCAGGGACAACAGGAAGGTTCCAATGTTTTGTTCTCGGTGTTTGCAGCAGATGCCTTGTCCATTCTTTGGCTCTTTCATCTAGTCTACATTTTTCCTCCTCTTCCTCTCATCCCCACGGTTTTAAGGAAAATTTGGACGGAAGTCGCAGCGTCATACTGATTGCTCAGGATCCGTTTCCTCTACCACGCAGACCGGATTTCCTTCTCCAGGGTTACCTCTGCATCAACTGCATGGCTGTTGAATCCTCTATCTTATGGAGGAAGGGCTTTTCTCTTGAGGTGGTCTCCACCAGGATCCAAGCCAGGAAGCCAGTTTCTTCTAAGGTATATCACAGGGTTTGGTCTACCTTTCACTCTTGGTGTGTGGACAGGGATCTGTCCTCACAGGAGTTTGATCCTTCTTCCATTCTGTCATATTGTAGAATGGTATGAACAAGGGCCTTAGCGTTAGTTCCTTGAAGGTCCAGACCTCAGCTCACTCGGTGTTTTACAGAGATGCATTGCTATGCTGCTGGATGTCAAAGTCTTCTTTCTGGAGTTGCACATGCTTTCCCTGCCTATAAGACTCCCACTCCCCAGTGGGACCTTAACTTGGGTTTGGGAATCTTGCTCTGTCAACCCTTTGAGTCTTTGGCTACCATTCCTCTGTCTTTTAACGTGGAAGATGAGTTTTCTTTTGGCTGTGGCCTCTGCTTGCTGAGTTGCAGGCTTTGTCTTGTAAACTGCCTTTCCTGGTGTTTCACAAGGATAAGGCTGCTCTTCGTACCTCCCAGGAATTTCTTCCTAAGGTGATCAGGAGATTGTTGTGCCTTCCTTTTGTCCTGACCCTAAATCTGACAAGGAGAGGGATCGCCACTTGTTGGATGTGGGTCCATCCGCAAGACAGATGGTTTTGCATTCTGGATTAAGTCTACCATCCACAAGGTTTATGAGCTCAGAGGGAAACCTGTTCCCTTCTGCATTACAGCACACTCCACCAGCTCTGTTGGGGCCTCCTGGGCCTACAAGAATCAGACCTCTGCTGAACATCTGTACAAGGAGGCCACTTGGTCTTCTGTGAACGCATTTGCCAAGCCCTACTGTGTGGATGTTCTGGCTTCGGCTGAAGCCAGCTTTGGTAGGAAAGTCCCGGAGGCAGTTTTTCCATCCAGGACTTTATCATATCTTAAAGCTCTTTACCTGGTTGAGACCTGTTGGCTCTTGTTCTTGTGCGCTGTTATGTTATTCAGTGTCTGTTGACACTTACCTTGGGCAGTTCCGTGTCCTGGATAGCCCTTGGGAACTCTGGTATCATGGGGGGGCCGGTGCTTGGTCCTTTCCTTCTTCTTCCCACCCTGGGAGCTCAATGTTGGTACATCCCCATGGTACCTGTGAGTTATATTGGACAATAGAGGAAAGATGATTTTAATCTTACCTGTTAAATCCTTTTCTCTTAGTCCATATAACTCTAAGGTCTCCCACTCAGTGAAAGGGACCATGCTGGGTCTCCTGTGGCTGGAAATGGGAGTCCTCTTGGATTCTTCGCTCACAGGAGTTTTCCTCTCTTCTTTCTTGCTATCTTACTTTTTTTCTCAAATCTATCTGGGTGTGGCTAAGTGAGGTAGCCTGAGGAGGGGGAGGCTCTATCCCTTGCACTTCTTCTAGAATTGTTCCAGCCGACTGGGATGAGCTGTTGCCTCCCCGTGGTACCTGTCAGTTATATGGTCTAAGAGAAAAGGATTTAACAGGTAAGATTGAAATCCTCTTATTTTTTAAATTGTGTGTGTTTATGGTTAAGAGTGCTGATGAGGGTAAACTTTTCTCTTGGGGTGTTTGACTGTGTATCTGCTGTACTTTTGGCTCCAAATGTAATTCTAGGTGACAAGTCCACTTGAACCCTTCTTCTTACTTTTACTTTCCTCACAAAGTCTAGCTCTCCAGACTCTGTTCATTCCTTTAATTGTCTCAAACACTTTCCAGCTGCATTCAAACTCTCTCCAGTGATCTTATTCTCCATGTTACTAATGTTTTACACTTTCTACCTTTATGCAGACAGAGCTTTGTCATGGTGAAGGGGGCTGCCCTTCTCCTGCAGGATGATGGGGATCCCAAAGAAACTACAGAGCCATTTTCCGTATCTGGCCGCACCGAACAGCATCTCCACCTACAGGCCATGGTGCGACTTCTAAGAGAGGAAGACACTCTAAAATTGGTGAGATTAAAAATATAATACAAAAAATGTCCGCACTCCAAGTTCACTCCACAATTCGTTATATGGAAAGCTTAATGTTACTTTAAATCAATTATTATCCCGGGGGTGCTCTCACTCTGTCCACTGTTCTCCACAGTGAGACAACGTAATGCACAATATGTAAATGAATGAGGCACTCACCACTCGTAGCAGATCAGCAAAACGTGTTTTATTGCACTTTGTTCCACTCATATACATTTTACAGCAAGGCAGTAGTGTTTTTCATGCTCAAAAACGTTTCGAGGACTACACTGTCCTCTTCTTCAGCACAGCTCACCTGAATACTTCTCCCCGGAGGCTTGGTTATGTAGCCTCCTACAGCAAACACTCTGTCGTGCATACCCGGAAGCGCGCGTAGTCGCGCCATCAATGACGTCATCGGAGCGACAACGCTTGCTCCCGGATAGCAAGTCCAGTACAGAGTCATCACCATGGCAACCCACCACCACCTATGTATACAACAACCTCTCACAGAGCCCATGTACCAGTGTACTACATAAACATTATACTCAAACATTAAAAAAATGACAATTATATTGAAATCTTCCAGTGAACAGTTTTACAGTATTCTTCCTGAAGAAATATGGCTCTGTAAGACAGAAACGTTAAAAACATTGTTTAAAAACCAGTATTACTATATATTCTACACAAGATCAACACTCTTGCATGATTACAATTACATTTATATCCATTGCATATGTAATTAAATTGCACTCAATAAACACCACCACTTAACTTAACGGAACCACCAGTATTCAATCCTCTCATTTAGACCCAATGGTGTTACTGTCTGTAATTTATATGTCCGTCTGGCTTCCTTTTGCAAGAGAATTTTCTCTCTATTACCACCTCTTTTTAATTTTGGCACCTGGTCTAACACTTGATATCTCATTTGTGCAATCTGATGTCCCTTTTCCTTAAAATGTCGTGCCACCGGGGTGTGTCTACCTGTGCGAATATCTGATTTATGTTGTGCAATTCTTTCCTTTAAGGAATTTATTGTTTTTCCAACGTATCCTAAACCACAGGGGCATTTTAACAGGTAGACTACATAGGTGCTCATACATGTAAAGAACCCCTTTATTTTAAATGGTTTCCCTGATCTTGGGTGTCTCAATAATTCACCTTTAATAATACCATTACAATGTACACGAGTGACAAGGATATGTACCATTTACAGGTTTGGAAATAAACATTTGTTTAGCTGTACTAATTCGTTCAGCTTTTACTATTCTATCTCTAATGTTCCTGGATCTCTTATAGGCCACACATGGTTTTTCTTTGAATAAAGGTCCTATAGCGGGGTCACTCTGTAGATTTTTCCAATTTCTCATCACTGCCTTAATAACACTCCTAGAGTGATAATTATAGGTATGGACAAATTTCAATCTGTCTGACTTTTGTTTAAAATTTTTAGTTAAAAGTTACTGGCGTGATTTCGTCAAGGTTTTTTCCTTAGCCTCTGTCAAAGATCTTTGATCATAGCCTCTTGTCTTAAATCTCTGCATCACTTGATCCAGTGTCCCAGGCTTTGGGACATCTTTGTTTAGTAAGCCTACGGACAGCAATGCCCTCTTGCATGCAGATAGCTTCCATCCTAGACATCTTAAACAGGGGCTTCCATATAGCCAAATGATAAGGGCCAAACAAATTACTAGTGATGAGAAGGAAGTAGCTGGGACACTGGATCAAGTGATGCAGAGATTTAAGACAAGAGGCTATGATCAAAGATCTTTGACAGAGGCTAAGGAAAAAACCTTGACGAAATCACACCAGGAACTTTTAACTAAAAATTTGAAACAAAAGTCAGACAGATTGAAATTTGTCCATACCTATAATTATCACTCTAGGAGTGTTATTAAGGCGGTGATGGGAAATTGGAAAATTCTACAGAGTGACCCCACTATAGGACCTTTATTCAAAGAAAAACCATGTGTGGCCTATAAGAGATCCAGGAACATTAGAGCTAGAATAGTAAAAGCTGAACGAATTAGTACAGGTAAACAAATGTTTATTTCCAAACCTGTAAATGGTACATATCCTTGTCACTCGTGTACATTGTAATGGTATTATTAAAGGTGAATTAGTGAGACACCCAAGATCAGGGAAACCATTTAAAATAAAGGGTTTCTTTACATGTATGAGCACCTATGTAGTCTACCTGTTAAAATGCCCCTGTGGTTTAGGATACGTTGGAAAAACAATAAATTCCTTAAAGGAAAGAATTGCACAACATAAATCAGATATTCGTACAGGTAGAGACACCCCAGTGGCATGACATTTTAAGGAAAAGGGACATCAGATTGCACAAATGAGATATCAAGTGTTAGACCAGGTGCCAAAATTAAAAAGAGGTGGTAATAGAGAGAAAATTCTCTTGCAAAAGGAAGCTAGACGGACATATAAATTACAGACAGTAACACCATTGGGTCTAAATGAGAGGATTGAATACTGGTGGTTCCGTTAAGTTAAGTGGTGGTGTTTATTGAGTGCAATTTAATTACATATGCAATGGATATAAATGTAATTGTAATCATGCAAGAGTGTTGATCTTGTGTAGAATATATAGTAATACTGGTTTTTAAACAATGTTTTTAACTTTTCTGTCTTACAGAGCCATATTTCTTCAGGAAGAATACTGTAAAACTGTTCACTGGAAGATTTCAATATAATTGTCATTTTTTTAATGTTTGAGTATAATGTTTATGTAGTACACTGGTACATGGGCTCTGTGAGTGGTTGTTGTATACATAGGTGGTGGTGGGTTGCCATGGTGATGACTCTGTACTGGACTTGCTATCCGGGAGCGAGCGTCTTCGCTCTGATGACGTCATTGATGGCGCGACTACATGCGCTTCCGGGTATGCACGACAGCATGTTTGCTGTAGGAGGCTACATAACCAAGCCTCCGGGGAGAAGTATTCAGGTGGGCTGTGCTGAAGAAGAGGACAGTGTAGTCCTTGAAATGTTCTTGAGCCCGAAAAACGCTACTGCCTTGCTGTAAAGTGTATATGAGTGGAACAAAGTGCAATAAAACACGTTTTGCTGATCTGCTACGAGTGGTGAGTGCCTCATTTATTTACATATTGAGATTAAAAATATAACATTATGTTTGTTTTTAAATACAAATTTCTCTGTTATCCAATACAGGTTACTGGTAACTCTGGGAGGCGATCCGCCCCCTTAAGTAGGCAGGAACATTTCTCTAAATGTATGCAGGGGGAGGAGCCTCCCTTCCCTCCTTGGCTGCAGCTAGCTAACCAGATTCAGAATGATTTGTTCCTCGGTGTGAAAACACCAGATGGAGAACAGTTCTGCTATAGTTTTAGTTTCTTTTTTATTTTCTGTCAGATATGAAATACCACCATTAGGCGGATTACCATGACTGAGAAATGCCCTTCAATGTGGCTAGCTCAGTATCCAGGTGCTTTTTGGTGGACCTTAAGCCATCTGGGGAAAAAGGTGAAATTTACTCACCGATATCTTGTTTTCCTCTGTGTCCTTCCACGGCAATGTACTGTGGGTGTTAACTCCGCCCCTCAGCTGGTAGGACCAAATTATAAAAACGTCAGTTCCTCCCTCCTCACTCAGTTATTCTTTTAACCAAGCTGTGAATAGAGAGATATGTTAGTCATGAGTAATACCCCTTAAGGTTTCATGCATATAACTTAAATAAATCATGGAACGATCCAAATAACCAAATTAACCAAGCGGTGGGTTGCCGTGGAAGGACACAGAGGAAAACAAAATATCTGTGAGTAAATTTCACCTTTTCCTCTGTGTCCAATCCAATGGCAATGTACTGTGGGACTTACCAAAGCAGTACCCCCCTTTTTATCGGGTTGGAGATTAGAGAGAGGCAGGAATGGCAGCTTCAAGCACCTTTCTGCCAGATCTAGCGTCCGTAGATGCCTGAATGTCCAGCTTGTAATGCTTTATAAATGTAGATACCGATGCCCAAGTAGCCACCTTACAGATTTCATCTGGAGTGGCTACCGCTTTTTGAGCCCAAGAGGTAGAGATGGCTCTAGTAGAATGGGCTTTAATACCTACAGGAGGGTCCAATTTAGCAGATGAATAGGCTAATATAATACAGTCCTTAATCCATCTAGCAATCGAGGCTTTAGAGGCAGCAGTACACTTATATCATCCTGCAAAGTGAACAAAAAGAGTATCCGATTTCCGGAATAACTTAGTTCTGTGAAGGTAGATCTGCAAGCATCGCACCAAATCCAGGTTATGAAATTCCATCTCTTTTTTTGTTGGATGGATTAGCACAGAAGGAAGGAAGGACAATCTCCTGACTAAGATGGAATGTAGACATAACCTTGGATCTGAAAGATGGTCTAGGATGAAGCACCACCTTATCCTGGTGAAAAACCATACAAGGAGATGTGCACAATAATGCCTGCAGTTCTCCCACCCTACGAGCGGAAGTAACTGCGGTGAGTAAAGCAGTTTTCAATGTTAAATGCTTTAAAGATATAGAGTCTAAAGGTTCAAAAACTCATGAGTACTTAACTGATGAAGAACCAGATTAAGATCCCACGGAGGAATAATGTCTCTAATGGTTGGCTTAATTTTAGTAATGGCAGATAGAAATCTTTGAAAAACATACTGTTCAGCATATTGAGTCTCCAAGATAGCTGAAATAGCGGAAAGCTGGACCTTGAGGGATGAGGGTCTGAGACCCTTCTGAAATCCTTCCTGAAGGAAATCTAATATCTTCCCTGGAGACAAGTTGGAACAATCTATTTTCTTTCTGCTGCACCAGTTGAAAAAAGTAGACCAAATTCTGTAATAAATCTTGGTAGAAGATGACTTTCTTCCTGCCAGAATAGTTTGAATAACAGATTCTGAAAGTCACTTTAAACGTAATGAGCTCCGCTCAGCCTCCAGGCCTGTAGCTTCAAGGATGCAGGATCTGGATGGAAAATGGGCCCCTGAGACAGAAGATGAGGAACCACCGGCAGAGGAAAGGGAGGCTTGATGAGCATTCTCCTGAGATCTGTATACCAGATCTTCTGAGGCCAATCCAGAGGTATTAGAATCACTTCTACCCTCTCTCTCTTGACCTTCTGAATAACTTCCATAAGGAAGGATAGAGGAGGAAAGATGTATGCTAGATGATAATTCCAGTCCTGGTGCAGAGCATCCTGGCCCACAGCCTTCTGGCTTTTCCACCTGGAGAAAAACATTCTGCACTTTGTGTTCTCTTCCGATGCCATGAAGTCTATTACTGGGTTGCCGTATCTCTTTATTATGTGATGATAAATCTGGGTGTCCAGGGACCGCTCCCCTGGGTCTATCTGACTTCTGCTCAGATAGTCTGCCTGAAGATTCAGGTTTCCTGAGAGGTATGAAGCTGTTAATGCAGCAAGATGTTCCTCTGCCCACAGGAGAATCTTGAGTGCTAAGTGATTGAGGGTTCTGCTCCTTGTCCCCCCCTGATTCTTCAAATATTGCACAGCTGTTGTGTTGTCTGATCTCACCAGGACGTGCCTGTTTCTGAGTTCTGCTTGAAATCCCTTGAGAGTATTTAAGACTGCCTGGAGCTCCAGAATGTTTATATGAAGCCCTGTTTGTTTTGCAGTCCATTTCCCCTGGACCGATTTTTGCTTCCGGATGCCTCCCCAACCTGTCTTGCTTGCATCTGTACATACAGTTTCCCATTGAATGTGACTTAGACTTCTTCCCTGATCTATGTGGTGTGGCTGACACCACCATTTTAACTCTCTTCGTGTGGATGGTAAGACTGGAATCCTCAGAGCTGTGTTGGATGGCTCCCGCTTGTAGTACACAGGTAGTTGTTTTGGGTCCAGCGACTGTGTGATCTGGCCCAAGGAACTATTTGATGGGCCGAAGCTAGATTCCCCAGTAGTACAGAGAATTCTTGCGCCGTCTGAGTCTGTAGTCTTAGGAATCGAGAAATGTGAAGATGAAGGCATTGCTGTCTCTCCTGCGACAGAGTTGCTAGTCCCAACCTCGTGTTGAATTGGATTCCTAGAAACACTAGATTCTGTGATGGACTGAGCTGACTCTTGTGCCTTTTTATAAGCCATCCTAAGCTTTGAAGGAGTTGAAGACACTTTACTGTGCTTTCCCTTGCTTTTTCCTCTGACTCTTCTATAATGAGAAGATCGTCCAGATAAGGTAGGATCTTTATATGTTGCTGTCTTAGATTTGCCATGGCTACTGTTAGGATCTTCGTGAAAACCCTTGGTGCCAACGCCAGACCGAACGGCAACACCCTGTACTGAAAATGACTCTGGAACACATGGAATCTCAGGAAGCGTCTGTGGGAAGGCTGTATCATCACATGGTAATATGCATCCTTTAGATCTATCCTGGTTAAGAATGATCCTGGTTGCACAATTTTTAGAGCAGTCATCGCCGTTTCCATCTTGAATCTCTTAATTTTGAGATGGGCATTGATCTCTTTCAGGTCTAAGATGATGCGTATATCGTTGGAAGGCTTGGGAACTGAAAAAACTGTTGAGTAGTAGCCATGGTACTCTTGCATCTTCGGGACCGGTTCTATAACTCTGTTGATAACAAGCTGCTGGATAGCCTGCTTCATGAGGATTGCTGTCCTGGGATTCCTGATTCTTGTTGTCTTGTATCTGTGTTTGCTTGGGACAGTTAAGAATTCTAAGTTGTACCCCTTTTCCAGGATCTGACAAACCCAATAGTCTGGGTTTAACTTTATCCAAGCATTCCTGAGATTCTCCAGCCTGCCCCCTACTGGAGAAATAGAAGGGGTCAACTGAACTTCATTGTGAATTTTGATTGAAGCGAGGCTTCCTCTGGAAGTCCCTGCGGCCACTAGGCCTAATTCCCTGAGCGGTTCCTCTTTGTCGCTGATCAAATGGCCTTCCAGGTCTATATCTTCTAGTCTCACGAAAGGACTGCTTTCTAGAAGCTGAAGACCGAGCTGGCGATGATCTACTTCTTTTCTGTTGAGGAAGAAACAGACTCTTCCCACCTGATGACTGCTTAATAATCTCTTCTAACTGTCTTCCAAAAAGCTTCCTGCCAAGGAAGAGACACCAACTTATTCTTTGATACAGAATCAGCATCCCAGGACTTGATCCATATGGCTCTACGTGTAGTAACTGAAAGCGCAGATGATCTGGCTAAGCTGCAGATGTTGTCCAGAGAAGCGTTGCAGGAAAAATTGATAGCATCTTTAATAGGAACCAATTCCTTTATAAGCCTGGATCTTGAGACAGAAGAGTCCAATTTCTCTTCAAATTCGTTCATTCAAATTCTTAATGTGTGGAAAATACAGGCCATAGCCGTGGCAGTCTTTAAGTTTTGCCCTATAACTGCATACTGCTTCTTTAGGGCTGCGTCAGCTCGCTTATCCATAGCATCTCTGAGTGTGGTGCCGTCTTCCATCAATATAGTAGTACGTCTGGAAACCTGAGCGATAGCTGCATCAACCTTAGGTGCGGCCGCCCAACTGTTCGCGTCTTCCTCTTTAAAGGGATACATTCGCTGAGTTCTTCTGGTGGTTTGAGGACGCTTATCCTCTGCTTTCCACTCAGATGAGATCATCTCTTGGATAGATCTATGCACTGGGAATGTGGGAGCCTCTTTCTTGTATCCCACAAACGCTGTATCTATAACATTCATCTCCTTATGGGTGTCTTCTAATCCTAAGGTCTTTCTCATAGCACGTACCAGACCATCCATCTTGTCAAGGCAGAAGGAACCAGCTTCTTCTGTAATCTCCCCTTCCTCTGCCGAGGAGGCTGATTCTATAATACGTGCGAAATCTTCTTCTTCCATAAGATGTGAAGTACCCTCATCTGGATCAGACGTGCGCTGCCTTTTCCTTGAAGCCTCTTGAATGGAGTTAAAGGTCTCCTGCATAGATGACTTCATCCATCCCAGGAATTCTTGAAACTGGGATGAAACTTCACTGCCTGAAATTTTCCTTAGACATTCTGAGCAAAGTTTAGCAGGGTCTGAAGGAGAAAGCTTTGCCTCACACCCAGCACAACTTCTGGGCTTAGCAGAGGACTTGTCTTCCTTAGGAGGATCAACAGGCTGCTTCTGCTTATCTGATTTTTCTGATTTTGAAGACATGTTAACAAACTAGGTCTCAACTAATTACACTCTTAAGCTATACAATAGCATAAAACACAAAAATCTCAAACTATATATACCTACCTGTATCCATGCCGTTTCACCGCTTCAGAACCGCGTCCTGGCTGAGTATGGGACACTTCCTGCTTCTGCGTTCCAAAGCTGGAACGCACGCGTGTGCACTTCCTGCCGCCGACTCAGTAAATGTGCGTGTCATACCGGGCTTCCTCCCTTTGCCCGGTAGCAACATCAGACCGACGGAGAACCCTGGGGCAATCCGGATCAGGCAACAAGGCATCCAAACAGTAGCCAACAGAAAATAACGCTGCTCAAACACGAAAGCATGAGAACCTTGCTGAGAAAGGGTATGGATCCGCTGGCAGTAAGACACATACATGTAACTTGCGATGAAGGCAAGGTACATAAACAAACTTGATTTCTTCTTGGTTTTCCCTTAAAATTTTCAATGCAGGCAATTCCAATACTAGAAACGCTTGTTCTTCATATAATTTTTTTTATTTTTATTTTTTTTATTTATTTATTTATTTTTTTTAGTGAGGTGAAAACCTCTGTCCTCCAGCTTGGTAGGACCAAAATAACTGAGTGAGGAGGGAGGAACTGACGTTTTTATGATTTGGTCCTACCAGCTGAGGGGCGGAGTTAACACCCACAGTACATTGCCGTTGGATTGGACACACAGGAAATCTTGATTCCAAGTGCTTCCCCAGGAGTTACCCACTGAGGTAATTCTTGCTGCATGGTAATCTGAAGACAGAAGATCTGCAGGAAAGGTGAGCTACCCTTTGAGTGCTGCAGGTCCACTTGTCCCACAGTGCCCCTCCGCACAGGGGTTGTGTTCTGGAGTTCCTATTGTACACTCCTGCACTCATTGGGTATACGTGTATGTCAGTTGAGTGTTTGGAGCAGGTTTATGTGGTAACTTAACCCTTTCACTGCTGGTTTGGCATTTCATTGGGGGGGTTTATGGCACTTTTCCTACTGGACTAGTGTTTTCTGAGTGTCTACACATGTTCCCTTTATGTTTTATAACTTTTCATGTTTTACTTTAATTTTGGTAAAAATTGTGTACTGCGCCTTTAAGGCCCGCTTTACCGCATAGACGCCATTGCTCCATTCACTTCTATGGGACTATACTGTTTGGGACGTATCTCTGCAACCGTTTAACTTAGCGACTTCAGAGATGGCTCATTTTACTTGTCTACCCTTGCTCTATGATCCGGTTTATAGTTCAAGTCTGTTGGGGGGCTCGGGGGGGGCTTCGGGCACTGTTCAGGATACTTTTTTGGGAAAAGCTAAGTTTCCCATGAGCACTTGCTTTGTGCCTAAATTCTGATTGGCTCTCGTTGGGGCAGCCGTTTTGTGAGTGTTTCTAGTGAGTATCCTACGCAGGGCTTGGACTCTCCTTCTCTCTGCAGATTAACCCTTTGCCTGCCAGATAAGTCTGTATTTAGCATTTCTGGGGTGTTTTAATCTTAGACACTGTAATTGGGTGATTTACTGTACAGTTGGTTGTTTTGACACAGTGAGTATGTCTATACCGCTGGAGCTAGGGGCTAGACCTAAGACTAAGGAGGCTGGGGTCTCAGTATCCCCCATTGCGCATTGCTCTTCCTGTCATTCAGGGCTACCTAGAGAGTTCTCTGGTCACTTATAACCAGCATGTTCTGAAGTTTTTGACAGCAACCCAGGGACCTCCAGCCATGCTATTGAGCCAGCTTGGGTGCAAGAATTTAAGGTTGCGATTAGGGACCTTAGGTCCACTTTACAGCTCTTTCCATCCCAGATACAGGGGGCCCTACAGACATGGCAGACCCCCTCTACTATCAGATCTTCCCTGCCTAAACCTCAGGGGTCACCTGATGTGTCAGATTCCTCTGAGGAGGAACTGCTGTTAGATTCAGATATTGAGGATGGTTCGGTTCTGGAGTCTTCTCTGTGTCTTGGGGACCCATTTGAAGCTGATCCTGACCTCTCTGCTGAGGATCTGATCAGAGCCATATTAACCACCCTCAATGTTCCCTTGGTTCAAGAAGTTCCTTCCAATCCCTCTGATGTTTTTCAGGAGCCCGCAAAGCCCCTTACTTATTTTCCTCCTAATCCCACTCTTGACCATCTGGTTTCTGAAGAGTGGAAATCACCAGACAAGACTGCTTCTGTGTCCAGGAAATTTGCCAAGCTTTACCCTTTTTCTGAAGCTGCGCTTGCTAAGTGGGTTCATCCCCCCCAAGGTGGATGCACCTATCTCCAGGTTATCTAAGTCTACTGCCTTGCCAGTCTCTGATGCTTCTGCTCTGAAGGTCTGGACTAACAAGAAACTTGAGATTTCTCTTAAGTCCATTTTCACCACTGTTGGTACTGCTGTGCGCCCAGCGTTTGCTATTCAGTGGGTCAACCGGGCTATTGCAGTCTGGACTGAGCAGCTTACTATGGCTGTCCGTCAGGATGCTCCTACTTCAGAGAAATTGCATCTTCTTGCCAATATCTCTGAAGCACAACACTATGTTTCTGCTGCTGCCTTTGATGCCGTCCACATGATGGCTAGGGTTCCTACTACGTCTGTGGTAGCCAGGCGAGCCCTTTGGCTCAAGATCTGGTCTGCTGACGTGCTTCCAAGAAAGCCTTGCTTTCTTTGCCTTTTCAGGGTACCTCCTTGTTTGGGCTTGATCTTAAGGAATTGATCAGCGAGGCTACTGTGGGTAAAAGTACTCTTCTACCCTTGGTCCCTAAGAAGAAAATGTCACTTAAGCGTAACCGGTATTTTCGCTCCTTTCAGAATGAGACACGTCTGGCGAACCAGGCGGTTCCCTCAGCTCCGCGTACCTCCTCCAAGCCCAAACAGCAATGGAAGCCCAAGGTCTCCTCCAAGCCCAAGGCTTCCAAGACTGCTTCGGCATGACTCGCCGAACCCGGGTCCACACCCTGCTGTGAGTGGTCATCTGCGACTCTTTCACAGCATTTGGGAGGATTCTGTGTCGGACCCATGGGTTTTACAGGTGGTGAAAGATGGATACAGGATCCCTTTCTATTCTCTTCCTCCCCTTCGTTTTCATCTTTCTCATACTCCTCAGGGTACCGAGAAACGTCGTCTGTTCGACGGCAGTGTTCAGGATCTACTGGACAAGGATGTCCTGGAGCCGGTGCCCCTTCCAGACAGGGGTTCGGGGTTCTATTTGAACCTCTTTGTGGTCACCAAGAAGGACGGCGGATGTCGCCCTGTTTTGGATTTGAAGGCTCTAAACTCCTTCGTGATCAGGACTCACTATTGCCAGGAATCTCTGCGTACAGTGATTGCTGCCATGTCTCTGGGGGAGTTCCTTGCTTCTCTGGATCTACAGGGTGCTTATTTACACATCTCAATTCATCCGGAGTGCAGGCAGTACCTTCAGTTTGCCTGCGACAGAGGGCGTTTTCAGTTCTCAGCTCTTCCATTTGGTCTGACGACGGCACCCCAGGTGTTCCAAAGGGTTCTGGGGGCCTTGATATCTGTCCTCCACCGGGACAGCATCAGAGTGACTCCTTACATGGACGACTTGCTATTGAAAGCCACCTTGGCGGACCTTCATCAGCAAGTTCAGACTTGCATCCAAGCTCTTACCCATCATGGTTGGATTGTCAACTTGGACAAGTCGGATCTTGTCCCATCCCAGCAATTGGTCTTCCTGGGTCTTCTCTTCGATAGGAGGAGCATGGTGTTCCTCACAGACGAGGTGGCTCACCAGATCATCCACAGGGTTTCAGCGATTCTGACTCAGGATCCTGTTCCAGCTCAGAGGCTGTCTTCTCTGGCGGGGAAGTTCATATCCACGACAGAAGCAGTCCCATTCGCCATGGCGCACACCAGGGAACTCCAGAGGTTTGTGATCCAGGTGTGCAAGACTCAATCAGATCATCAAAGGATGTCAGTTTCCCTTCCTTTTCATGTGGAACTGAGCTTGGAGTGGTGGCTGGACCTGTCCAACCTGCTCAAGGGGAGATCCTTTCTGATTCCCTACTGGACCACGGTGACGACAGACGCCAGCCTCTCGGGCTGGGGAGCTGTCCTGGGTCAAATCAGCTCTCAGGGTAAATGGTCCATGGAGGAGTCCCTACTTCCGATCAACATCTTGGAACTTCGGGCGATATTTCATGCCCTGCGTCATTGGGTGTCTCAGCTGGAGGACTGTCCAGTCCGAGCAGAGTCCGACAACGCCACAGCAGTGGCCTACATGAACAAGCAAGGTGGAACAAGAAGTCTCGCTGCTTGGTTAGAGGTCAAGGCTATTTTGTCCTGGGCAGAAGATCATGTTCTTGCCATATCCGCAGTGCCATTCCAGGTGTAGACAACATCATGGCAGACTTCCTCAGTCATCGGAGAGTGGGAGTTACACCCCGGCATGTTCCAGCTCGTTGTTCAAAGGTGGGGGATGCCTCACATGGACCTGATAGCGACAAGACACAACAGCAAAGTTTGGGTGTTCTGCTCTTGGTGGAGAGACTCTCTACCTCTAGCTGTAGATGCGATGTCCATCCCTTGGATATTCCCTCTGGCCTACATTTTTCCTCCCCTTTCCATGTTGACAAGGGTGTTAGGGAAATTGAAGATGGATCGTTGTCCGGTCATCCTGATTGCTCCGCATTGGCCTCGTCAATCCTGGTTTTTTGGAGCTTCTGGCTCTATCTGTGGTGGAGCCCTTTCCGCTCCCCTCCCATCTGGATCTTCTTCTGCAGGGTTACCTGTGGAAGGAAGATGTCCATCGGCTCAAATTGACGGCCTGGAGGTTGAATCCATGATTTTTTTTTTTTTTTTTTTTTTTTTTTTTCGAGTTGAAATGTTTATTGAGGTAGAATAAAATGCATACATAAAAAAAAAACAGAGAAGTACAATATTACAAGCCATAAAAAACAAGAAAATTATAAGAGAAACATAACCAGATAAATGCAATACCATTAGCAGGTAAATAGGCAATAGTAATGTGTCGTACATCGACAATGTGGTGACACAGTGCGATTTGAAGAAGAGAAAAAAAAAAAAAAAAAAGATAATATTTAGCAGAGCGGAAAAAAGAAGAGAAGAGAGAAATAAAAGAAGAGAGAAGAAAGAGAAAAGAAGGAAGAGAATAAGATTTTTAGAAAGGGAAACACAGGGATGGGAAAGGAGTGTTGGGTAAGGTGTAAAGGAATAAAGGAATAATCCCACGGGTGGTAAGGAAACAGGACATCACCATCAGAAGTAGTAAGTCCCAGGTGGTGGCGAGAACTATAAACAGCCCTACTTAATTAGGAATTATCCTCAACACCCAGAAACGTAAACCACGGCGTATACAGGTGAATAAGCCGATCGTATTTGCCCGTGGATCGAAGATATAGTCGCTCCATAAGCAAGGTCGATCGCAATTTAATTTTCCAGTCAGACATAGTCGGAGATGTTCGAGATCTCCACATAGCGGGAATACAAGCTCTTGCCACCGACAGGGCCAAAAGCCAGATTCGAAAAGCAGTATCCAAAAAGCTAGTGGGTGCTGTCCCCTCTGGCCAGATGTTGAGTAGAAGTATCTGTGGTAAAAATGGAGAAGAAATTCCAGATAAAGTAGAAATACGAGTGTGTATCTCTTTCCAAAAGGGTTGAATCCCAGGACATTGCCACCAGATATGAAACAGAGAGCCAAAAGAGTCATCACATCTCCAGCAAGTAGGAGAGGAATTAGCTACAGACCTATGAGGTGACCAAGGCGTACGATACCATCTCATCATGAGTTTATAATTGGTTTCTCTTAGTGAGACAGGCATTACATGCTGAACAGTCAGTTTATGAGAATTAAACCATTGGTCATCAGAGATGTGAATATGCAGGTCAGATGCCCAAAGAGTTTTATGAAATGAAGAAGAGACTATTGTTTGTGAACGTATTAGTTTACAGAGAACCGATATGCCCTTATTTAACGGTTTATCAGATAAAATTAGCTTTTCAAAGGAGGTTAAAGGTCTAGGAACAAAAGTCTTATGGGGTCTTGAAGATAGAAAATGTTGTATCTGAATATATCTCCAGACTTCTCCAGATGGTATATTGTATTGATGACGAATTGAAGAAAAGGTAGAAGTGGGAAGGGAAGGAAAAAGATGGTCCAAGTCAGAAAGGCCTGCGTCCTCCCAAGCAGAAAAGTTAGAGCGATGTAAACCAGGATAAAAATCCGGGTTGCCTAAAATAGAATATAATGGTGAAGGGAAAGTAGTAAGATTTAAAATATTGTTATACCTAGACCAAAAGGACAGAAGATGTCCTGTAACAATGTGTCGAGTCAGGACCAGCGGAATCGATTTCTGAGATGTCCATAATAATTGTTGATACCTAATGTTGGGACATAACGTTTGTAAAAGTGTAGCCCATGCCTTCCATGGAGCTACACTACATAATTCCATCAGAGTCTGCAATGAGATAGCTTGCCAATAATGGAAAAGATCAGGTAAGCCGAGACCCTCCATAGCCTGTGGGCGTGTCAGAATATCAAAACGTATCCTGGCAGGTCTATTCCTCCCCACAAATCCATTAACTAGTTTTTGCAATTATTTAATAGAAGATATAGGGAGGTGAATGGGTAATGCTCGAAGAATGTATAGAATTTTAGGCAATAGAACCATTTTTGCCAGATTGATCCTCCCTGTCCAGGAGATGAAGATGTGCTCCCAAGAGGAAATATCCTGTTTCAAAGAAGATTCCAAATGACCCAGATTGTACAAAGCAATTTGTTTAACATCAGGGGTAAGATAAATACCCAGATATTTGAGCCCTGTCTCAACCCATTGAAAGGCGAAACCTGTCTGTATCTCAGAGCGTAAAGAAGAGGAGATTCTGATAGGCATAATTTCAGACTTTTGAAGGTTAATCCTTAGCCCAGAGAATGACCCGTAATGTGTGAGGATTGAAGTCAAAGCTTGTAGGGATGCAACGGGGTTAGTCAGAAGTACTAACATGTCGTCTGAAAAGCAGGACACCTTAATTTCATTGGGGCCTAAACGTAGTCCAGAAATAGAGGCGTTAGCCCTTATGGACGCAGGTAAGGGTTCTAGCGAGAGAACGAATAAGAGTGGAGATAATGGGCACCCGTGTCTTGTACCATTGCTGATGGTGAAGGGGGAAGAAAGTATGCCATTAACCGAGATCCTAGCAGAGGGTGAACTATACATTGATAAAATAGCTCCCAAAAACCGGGGTCCTAACCCTATCCACTTCAGGACTTCTGTCATATAGGACCAGTCCACTCGGTCAAACGCCTTTTCAGCGTCAAGGGAGAGTATAAGAGAAGGCCGGGGGTCATCCATTGCAGACTGTAGGAGGGACAACGTTTGTATAATATTATCTCTAGTTTCACGACCTGGTACAAATCCGGATTGATCAGGGGATATCAAATCCGGTAGAAAGGGTTGAAGGCGAGAAGCCAGTAATTTAGCAAATAATTTCAGATCATTATTTAGTAGAGATATCGGACGATACCCTCCGCAGTCTGCGTGATCCTTGCCTGGTTTTGGCAAAACCACAATATGAGCACACAAAGAATGGTCAGACCAGAGGGAACCATCTAGGATAGAGTTGAAGAAAACAATAATGTGTGGCAATAGATCTTCCAGGAAGGTCTGATAGTAAAGGGCAGAGAATCCATCCGGGCCTGGACTCTTACCTTTAGGAACAGATTTAATTGCCCATCTAATCTCATCCCCTGTAAATGGAGTTTCCAATGAGGCCACCGCAACGGAAGACAGATGGGGGACATCAGCTTGTTGAAGGAATTGAGAAATTAATGAGTGTCTCTGCACTTTAGCGGTATGATCCTCTTGTCCCCTAAGGTTGTGTAAAGAGCTATAAAAATTAGCAAATTCATTGGCAATCTTGTCATAACTGTGCAGCATAGCTCCCCCCTTATCCCGAATTCCATGTACATGTGACAACACTCGCGATTTCCTGATCAGAGAAGCCAGTACCTTCCCACATTTGTCCCCATGCAAGTATCGTTGGAATTTAAGCCACATGTGAGATTTAAGTGACTGGGTTCTAAGAAGGGAAGCTAGGTTGGACCTAGCTGCCAAGAGTTCTTCTAACAAAATAGGGGAAGGAGAAGATTTGTGTCTAGATTCCAAAATGCGGATCTTATTCAAAGCAGAATCTAAGACCTTTTTTCGGTCCCTCTTCTTCCAACTCCCAACTGATATGAAAGATCCCCTTATATAGCATTTATGAGCTTCCCAGATGGAGGAGGGAGATGCTTCAGAAGAAGTATTTAGAGCAAAGTAATCCCCCAAGTCCTTTGCGATCCTATCCAGGACCTGTGAGTCCTGGAGCAAAGATTCATTCAGTCTCCAAGGTCTAAAAGGCCTCGGAAACTGACCGAACGAAAGGGTCAGGAAAACAGGCGCATGGTCTGATATTGTTATATTGCCAATTTCCGCTTTGGACAACATGTCCAAGTGAAATTGAGTAATAAAAAATAATCCAGTCTAGAATATGAAACATGGGGATGTGAAAAAAAAGTATAATCTTTCGTGGTGGGATAAACGGATCTCCATGTGTCAATAAGACCTAAGTCCGTCAATAATTTTAAAGTTTTTTTTGGAACATTAGTGTTACGTGACAGTCTAGCCACTGAGTGATCCAGGGAAGGCATAAGGCCCATATTAAAATCCCCTCCTAAAATCAGCAGTCCTTCATAAAAATCCCCTAAGGTCTTTAGTGCTGTGTGAAAAAAAGACAAGGAAGGGGGAGTAGGAGCATATAAATTTGCCAGCGTCACTTTAGTCCCGGCAATATCCCCTTTAAGAAAGAGATATCTCCCCAAATGATCCACCTTAACCACCTCACAAGTCCACGGCACATTGCGTCCTACAAATATTGCTACTCCCCTTTTCTTTTCAAGAGAGGAAGCAGTCGACACCGCTGGAAACTGCTTGGAGGTCAGCTTTGGCTGAGTATCTCTAGCAAGGTGTGTCTCCTGCAAGAAGGCTATGTCAGACTGGAACCTAATTAATTCCCTCAACACCATAGACCGTTTTTCTGGGCTGTTGAAGCCTTTCACATTATAAGAGACAAGGTTAATATGTGGCAAAGGCATAACCCAAAATGAACACAATCCTAGTAATAAAATCCCAAAATGTCCCTCCACCCATGAGATTATCCACAAGAGGGGAATAGGGGGACAGGGGGCGGGGAAAAAGGTATTGGGGCAAAGAGAAAAAAGAGTAGAAAGAAAGGTAAAAGTCAAAGACAGAGAACAAATTATGCGGTAGAGAATAGCCGCTGTGACATCTGATAGCGGCCGCAGCCCCCGTCAGAGGACACATACACCAAATGCGGCAGAGACCTGACGGCCTCTTGACAAAGCGAATAATACAAATAGTAAAGTACATCTCATAGGGGTATATAATTAACAAGATGTGGCATGTTTCCAGGCACTTATACAAATATAGAAAAATAAAAAAGAAATCCAGGAAACCTATATCAGATATGAGCAGTATGCAGCCCAACAGGAATCAGAACTGACAAAACAACAACAGGACTAGGGGAACTATCCTGAAAAATAATCAGAAGTTATAAAACTGCCCACCATCCCCATAAACTACCTAATATGAACCCCCCCACTCCCGCCCGACAGAAAGTGCCTCCCTCCTACATAACCTAAGTACCCAGATTACCATGAAGAAGGGAAGCCTCAGTGGATCCAAGTCCCAAAAGATAAAATCAAAGGTATAGCGTGGGACCTAAATATAGTACCTGTAACCAGTCACCTCCCCCCGACCCAACCCATCACCTTCCACCTTTCCCTGCTCTGTCATGTCTTTCTGCATTTCTATGTCCCTTCCGTTTCCATCCTTCACTGAGCTGAGCCCCCCTTTATGTGTGACATACAATTACTAGAGAGTATGCCTGCTCCCGACATAATAAAATAAACAAGGGCAACATCTCCCCATCAGCAGGATACATAAAGGTTCATAAAGTAACAGTAGGGGCAGAATTCAAAATATACATTAAAGGAATAGGAGCAAGTAATACAAGCCATATACTCATCCAACATAATGAGAGTAAGGAGAAAGACCCCATAGCTGTAAAGGGTCTCCGTCTGGAGCGGTCAAGTCCTCAGGTGTAGACAAATCCAGAGATGAGCAGAACATAAACGGGAATCCAGAGAACTTAAGTCCAGTCAGGATCCAACAATGCCAAAAAGTCACAAGTCCAGCAGTAGAGGTCCCGGGTAAGGAGGGTAATCAACTCATTGAGAAGGGGTGGTAGACACAATCTCAGCATCTCTCCGTTTCTTGAATTTAGGTGGCATCGCCACAAGGTGCCAGCGTAGCCTCTGGTTAGATGCCAGTTTTACCGGCTGGTCCTGGGGAGAGGATTCCGGCACAGGAGGTAATGGAATAGCAAGAGAGGAACAGAAGGTTTCCACCTCGGACGGATCCTGTAAAAGGGCCGATTTCCCTTCATGTTGTGCCGACAATTTAAACGGGAAGCCCCATCTAAACGCAATGCCTAGCGAGCGTAAATGAGTTGTTAGAGGTTTCAAGAGCCGGCGTTGAAACAGCGTATATGTAGATAGATCTTGGTAGACTTGTATTTCCACTCCTGCGTATTTAACATGAGGTTTGTTTCTGCAAGCATTAACCACCGCCTCTTTGTCCTTAAAGTAGTGGAATTTACAAACAATATCCCTGGGGGTATCCGAGATGGTATTTTTAGATCGAAAAATTCTATGTGCTCTATCAAGTAGAATATGATCTTCCAAGGGTCTTTGCAGTAGATTTGAGAAGAAAGACTGCAGAAAAGCAGGTAAGTCCTGGGCAGGAGTGGATTCTGGAACTCCTCGTAGCCGAAGATTGAGCCTCCTGCCCCTGTTGTCTAAGTCATCAATCTTATATTGAAGTTGACAGATGGTCTCTTGTTGAGCCTCATAAAGTTGTTCCAAGCGTTGAAAAGAGTTAGCCAACTCGGACTGGGCATCTTCCACTAAGTCCACTCTGGAGGACAGGGAGTGTAAGTCCCTCCGAAGTTCCGACACCTCAGCATGTAATGCTGCTTTTATGTCTTCCGCCAAACTTTTAAGATCCTCTTTGGTGGGTAACAACGCCAAGTTAGCTTCGGGAGTGGAAGGTAGTAGCGCCATGTCTCCCCCAACGGACTCCACTCGAGACTGCGTAGTAGGTAAGGCAGAAACTTCTTGCCGACCAGGAGTAAGTGCGTCACTACGCGAGGATGGCGGGCTTAAGGCCTTGTTGAAGTAAGAGGGCAATGAGGTATTAGCCTTCTTTGAGGAGCCCGTTTTTTTTTTGGGCGGCATCAGGTGCTATTCCCTTAACATAGGTAGCATTCGTGCTAAAAAAAAATAACATAGAAGCCCGGAGATCAGCGTAGAAGTAACTTGTGCCCTGGAGCTAGAAGATCATGCGGCCATCTTGGTGTGTCGCTGGGAACGCCCCCCCGAATCCATGATTTTAAAGAAGAAAGGTTTTTCTTCTCTTGTGGTGACTACTATGCTTAGTGCCCGTAAGCCTGTTTCTTCCAAGATCTATCACCGTGTCTGGTTGACTTTTGTGTCTTGGTGTGCTGACAGGGAATTGTCCCTTGCTTTTGATCTACCTACTCTCCTGGCCTTTCTGCAGGACGGTGTGTATAAGGGACTCAGTTTGCCTTCTCTTAAGGGTCAGACTTCGGCGCTTTCTGTCTTCTTCCAGAAGCGCATTGCTATCCTTCCTGATGTCAATTTTTTTTTCCAAGGTGTTGCTCATGTTCATCCTGCCTTCTGGAGTCCCGCTCCTCAGTGGAATATTAATTTGGGCATTCTTCAACTTCCTCCCTTTGAGTCTTTGGCTACTATTCCTCTGCGTCTCTTGACGTGGAAAATGGCTTTTCTCCTGGCGATCGTGTCTGTTCGCCGTGTTGTGGAGTTGCAAGCTCTTTCCTGTAAACCACCATATCTGGTGTTTCACAAGGATAAGGCGGTGCTTCGCACCTCCAAGGAGTTATTACCTAAGGTGGTCTCCAAGTTTCACATCAATCAGGAGATTATGTTGCCCTCTTTCTGCCCTAACCCTTCCTCTGACAAGGAGAGAGATCTCCACTTGTTGGATGTGGCGCATTGTCCAAGTTTTATGTCCATCGCACTGAATATGTCAGGAAATCAGACGCTCTGTTCGTCATTCCGGAGGGTCCTAGGGCAGGAAGACCGGCGTCCAAAGTGTCTATTGCTTCATGGATCAAGTCTACTATTCGTAGGGCCTACGAGTTGAGGAATAAGCATGTTCCCTTTCGGGTCACGGCTCATTCCAACAGGTCCATTGTGCCTCTTGGGTTTCTAAGAATCAGACTTCTGCTGATCAGCTGTGCAGGGCGGCCACGTAGTCCTCTGTGCACACCTTTTCGAAGCACTACCTTGTGGATGTGCTGGCTTCAGCTGATGCTAGCTTTTTGAGGAAGGTCCTGGAGGCAGTTTTGCCTGTTTAGGATCTTCTTCTTCTTAGGTTCTTGGTGCTTCCTTACTGTTGAGCCCTGTTGGTTCTAGTTCAGTGTGCTGTGTATCAGTTCCCGGGGTGTTTTTACCCCTGTTCGGTGTCCGTTGACAGTTCAGTTTGTTGGGCTATCTCTGACCAGGTGTCCATAGCTGCACTGGTGACTTTGGGGGCCTTGCGCCTGCTCCTTGCCTTCTTCCCGCCTCTGGGGAACTCAATGGTTGGACATCTCAGAGTTACCAGTAACCTGTATTGGACAACAGAGAAAAGAAGATTTTAGTCTTACCTGTTAAATACTTTTCTCTTAGTCCATACAATTTACTGGTCTCCCACCCTGTCAAGAGACCATTCTTGGATCTCCTGTGGCAGACCGTGGGGGTCCTTCGGGTCATGCTCACAGGAGTCTTCTTCCCTTCTACTATCTAGTCCTAGTTAGTGTCTCAAATAATTCTGGAGCTGATTGGCTAGCTGCAGCCAAGGAGGGAAAGGAGGCTCCACCCCCTGCATACATTTAGAGAAATGTTCCTGCCTACTTGAAGAGGCGGATCGTCTCCCAGACTTACCAGTAACCTGTATGGACTAAGAGAAAAGGATTTAACAGGTAAGACTAAAATCCTCTTTTTAGTTTGAAGATTTTTTTTAAACTTTGCACACTAAGTAGGCAGAAAGATTACGAATAGCTTACTTTGCTTGTGTTGAAAAATAACTTGTATGAAAAATTTTCTATTTGTAAATTTGTTTGGTTCACTCCTCCAAAGTAAAGTAATTTATATTTTAAATTATAATAATATAATAAAAATTATTCCAGTAAAAGGATGGCTGTTTTTAATGTCAACACAATCAGAGTAAAGTTTTTAAGTTTTATATTGTTGTGAGAAATAATCTAAAATGTAAACAAGCAAGTATATGCACTTGTTCAGAATCAACTGTATTATTATCAAAAACAATAAAAAACAATTATTAAACAGTAACCGATTACTAGCACTACTAAAGGAAACATGGGCCTCTATTAGAAAAAATATTAAAACATAAGCTATACGGCGCCACGGCAGTGTAAAACAGATATTCATTCCAGGCTGCCCTGTTTCCTCTTCTTTTTTCTTTCTTCCCTTCTCTATCCACCTGTGTCGCTGTTCTTGTATTAAAATATGGTCGGAAAGGGGCTTTATTCATCGTGGTTCTTCTAGTTTTGTGATGAATATGTACCCATAATGTACCTGCTTTCTATATTTCCATATTCTAACCCATAAATGTGAAGGATTGTGTTAAGCCATTTCATGTATGCTTGTATATCATTTATTTTTTCCAACCTATTTGAATTAAAACATAAGTATTTTTATCGATAGACCAGTGTGATTTAGAGTAATGCAAACATTTGCAAACTGTTTTAGTCCCAGTGTATTTATTCCACCTTGTATGACTTGTACCAAATCTGTGAAATATTTTAACTGTACTTCCAAGCAGGCTATGTCAAAGAAATCAGTAGTTAACTCTACTTTCTCTTACGTCCAGTATGGAACACAGGTAGTGTCCCTCCATTTGGAGAGCTTGGGGGTTGGCGGGCCACAAGGGTAAAGGTATCATGGTGCCCGTGATTGCTGCAATTCAGTGTCTATCACCTGTAGGGGGCTCCCATTGGCTGTCTGCCTTCAGCCTGCCTCACGTTGCCTTTTTAAACTCAGTCTGGGCACCCTTTGGTTGCCCTTTAGCGGTGTCTTTGACAGCATCCACTTCCTTCTTACTATAGTAGCTGATTGGGCCTGTTGCTGAGTTCCTGAGTCGACCTGTTCCTGAGTTCCTGCCTGCTATGTCAGTTCTAGTCCGGTTCCGGTTGTTCTCATCAGTAGCTGATGTTCCTGCTGCCAGTCTGCTTTGCCACGCTTGATCCGGTTGATCCTCTCTGCTGGTTCCTGTTGTTTCCTGCTTCCAGTTCCTGCATCTGTGGCGACACTGTTCTTCATTCGCTTCGGCGACATTTCCTCCTGTTGGTCCCAGCGTGCGGACGCTGGTTTGCTTCACTAAGCCTTGCGGCTTACATTCAGCCTGTTGGTTCCAGTGTGCGGACGCTGGTTTGCTCCATTAGCCTTGCGGCTCACATTACAGTCTGTTGGTCCCAGCGTGCGGACGCTGGTTGGCTCCATTAGCCCTGCGGCTCACATTACAGTCTGTTGGTTCCAGCGTGCGGACGCTGGTTGGCTCCATTAGCCTTGCAGCTCACATTACAGTCTGTTGGTCCCAGCGTGCGGACGCTGGTTAGCTCCATTAGCCTTGCGGCTCACATTACAGTCTGTTGGTCCCAGCGGGCGGACGCTGGTTTGCTCCACTAAACCTTGCGGCTCTCATTCTGCCTGTATATTCCTAACATAGGGTGCTGGTTTACTCCCTGACTTGCAGTCAGGTACTTGATGGTTCCGAGTGCTCTGTCCAGTCCTAAACAGCATTTATTCCTACAGTATATGGGCACGAGAGTTTCTGATTACAGTGAAACCACTTGACCTGGTAGCCGCTATCTTCCATCTTACTGTCATTACCATCTGACAGTCATTAGGTCACTGTGGTTGTCACCTTCCCTTGGGCTGCCTTGCCCGGTATATTGGTAAGGCCGGTAGAACCTTTCACTTTGCCACCTTAAGGTTGCCTTACCCGGTATTGGCAAGGCCGGTAGAGCCTACTCATTGGTATTCCGTCAGGCTGCCTTGCCCGGTATATTGGTAAGGCCGGTAGAACCTTTTACGTTGCCACCTTACGGTTGCCTTACCCGGTATTGGCAAGGTTGGTAGAGCCTACTCATTGGTATTTCGTCAGGCTGCCTTTCCAGGTATATTGGTAAGGCCGGTAGAACCGCTTACTGTTCCATCTTAAGGTTGCCTTACCCGGTATTGGCAAGGCCGGTAGAGCCTAGTACACTGGTATCCCGTTAGGCTGCCCAGCCCGGTATATTGGCAGGGCTGGTAGAGCCTCTTGTTCCAGACTTGCCTGGGTTGCTTTGCCTTGTATATTGGCAAGGCCGGTGAACCTATTTGCTATTGTCATTATCTTCTATGTATTGTTTGTATGTGTATGAAAACCCTATGGGATTGCCTTTAACCTTTCAATAAAGTTATGTTTTTACCTAAACCTTACGTCTGAGAGTCTTAACAAACCGTGACAGTACGAAAGGGACATGACCTCAGACAGCTTATGGCAAAGAACGCTTATCCGATACCACTCATCACTGAGCTTTTTGACAGACTCAAGGGTTCCTCGATTTTCACCAAATTGGACCTACGGGCGGCATACAATTTGATACGTATCAGAGCCTGTGATGAGTGGAAAACTGCCTTTAACACAAGATCTGGGCATTATGAATATCTAGTCATGCCGTTTGGCCTGTGTAATCCACCCGCAGTATTTCAAGAACTGATCAATGACGTTCTCAGAGATATGTTACAGTCATGTGTCGTGGTCTACCATGACGATATACTTATTCACTCTAAAGACTTGTCGCAACACATCAAGGATGTGTCTGAAGTATTGCTATGATTACGGAAAAATAAATTATTCTGTAAATTGGAGAAATGTGAGTTTCACAGAACCAGTGTGCCATTCTTGGGGTTCATAATTGGCAAAGAAGGCATTGCCATGGACAAGGAAAAGTTAACAGCAGTCTTACAATGGCCAAGGCCTAAGAGTCTGAAAGCTATCCAGTGATTTCTGGGCTTTGCCAATTATTATAGGAAGTTTATTTAGAACTTCTCTTCCATTGTAAAACCCCTGCCTGACCTCACGCATAAGGGCGCTAATCCATCTCTTTGGCCAGTGGCTGCGGAGGAGGCCTTTGAAAAACTGAAAGTAGCTTTTGCTAATGCTCCTGTGATATCCCACTCCAACCCATTACTCCCGTTCACCTTAGAGGTTGACGCCTCAGATATTGGGGTTGGGGCAGGGCCGGATTTACATCTCAGGCGCCCCCAGGCACAACACCTTCTGGTGCCCCTAGCCCCGCCTTTTGCCCCAACCCTAACCACACCCATCCATTACCCACACCCTCTTGTGGTCACACCCATGTTAACCCTTTATATCAGTTTAAGATCCAAAGATTTGAATTGGAGATCTCTTTAGCATGCAGAGGGTTAAATTGAGATATCATACTGGCTCTGAAGCTCCCAATATCAGCATAAAACATCTCATAACTCACTCTGCACTGTCTCCAGTATAAGCCTTTGAGTGCTAGAGAAGTATTCAAAGGGTTAACCCCCTCCCACCGCCTCTGTACTAAAGTAGTCTTCAAAGCATTGCTTCGCTGAAGGAATCTATATCATCTAAGGGGTTACATTTTTCCAACCATTTTTTAATCTTTGATTTCTTGCTGTACTGGACAGGGAAATGAGAATGAGTGTACATTGTAATTCTTCTGCACGGTCTATCAGAGTCAGGCTACTCTGAACATGTGTGCAAAAACAATGCCTTGGATGAATCCTGCATCAAACCTGCCTGCTTCATAGGGTGTACAAATATATTCCAAATGACTTAAATGAGGCTTTTAAAATACCAGTTTAAATCAGATGATTACTAGCAAATGGCAGTTTTATTCCCCCTATGGTACCATTGGTTTGATCCTTGCTCCCTTTCTATTTTATAAATAAATGCATGTGAATACTATACATTTGTATAGTGTTAATCTTTGGGGCACACCAATTGGGACATTTATGGCTACCTACCACTGCACTGATCAGTGTGCCAGTTGGTTGTAATTGCTATTGATCTCCTGAGAGATGGTCACACAGCCTCTGCCCCCGCCCAGTGGTAGCTTATCAGTCACTGTCCTCTGAACCCACCTCAAATTCTTCCTGGTTGTTTTTTGAATGTGTGATATTGGGATGATCTTGGACAGTCATCCATAACACTTCCTTCAGCTTCCCCCTCAGCTTCCCCCTCTACAGGGCCTACCTGTACCTCAGCTTCCCCCTCCCCAGTCCCACTATACAATCTTCCTGCAGTGTGTTGTTTGTACAATCAAAATGCACTGTAATGTTATATACTTTGTTTTTTGTGTGCAGATATAATGCTGTTTATTATTATAATTATTATTATTATTAGTACCCACTATTCTTCTATTCAGAACGTCTGTTATATTGGGGTTAATAAAACAGTATAATTTCTGAAACACCTATCAAGATAGCTATTGCAATGGAAACCCAGATAAAAGCAGACATTGGAGCACCCAGAGCGTTCAGAAAAGGAACAGTGAATGTTTAGAGGCTAGCATGGCGTACATTGTATTTAAGTGTATATAGCCATAGATCATTCTAAGTATCATTGTTCCTTTATACATGGAGAATTTCAGGTTTTGGATGATGAGAATAGTCCCGAGCCTGGAAAGCCAAATGTCTGCCTACCCCTGAATTCTGGGTTGCTATGTCATATCGAGATTTTGCTGTGTGATGCTGTATACCAATGGAATGAAATGGTGGGATGTGATGATAGGTATTATTGTGTCTTACGATATCTTCTGCTGTGCCACCTCGTATTGCAGGAAGCCTTTGAGCTGGATCCATCCCGGTTGCTCCAGAGCAAACAGTCAGGGATCCAATCCCGATCACACATTTCTACAGCTGAGAAGCGTTGTTGCGCCTCTATAACAACCAAGCACTTCCGCGTCTGATTGCCATAGTGACAGATCTATAGGTGCGCTCTCTCTCTCACTATTCCCCCGGAACCAGTAGGTTGAAACTGTGGTTCCAAATCAACAGTGCGCCTTAGAAAAAGAAATTAACCCTTTTATTGCCAGACTTGCGCATGCCCTCTAGCACTCAGGTGGTTAAAACATAAAGTTAACATTTTTAATTAATAGGCAAAACAAATTTTAAAGTGATATGTCCGCTTTAAGGGAAAAGGGGAGAAATTAATGGTGGGTGTGACAAGGCCTTTGCCAGGCGCCCCTGAAAATCTGGCGCCCTAGGCAAGTGCCTTGTCTGTCTATTGACAAATCCGGCCCTGGGTTGGGGCAGTGCTTTCGCAACGACACATCAAAGGTGGAACACTCAGACCCTGTGGGTTCTTTTCTAAAAAGTTGACTGGAGCTCAAAGCCATTATGAGATAGGGGACAGAGAATTATTGGCCATTATCCTCACTCTTAAGGAATGGCGTCAGTTACTTGAAGGCACTAAAAATCCTGTTTTAATCCTGACGGATCATAAAAATCTGACTTATCTCTCTGAGGCCAAGAGATTGTCCTCTCGCCAGGCCAGATGGGCATTGTTCCTGTCCCGATTTAATTTCATTGTATGATATTTGCTGGGATCCAAGAATGTTAGGGCTGACACTCTGTCAAGACAATTTGAGGCTGAAATTGACAGAGAAGAAGCACCAGCACCTATCATTCAACCTGATCGAATACTGGCTACCATACGTACCAGTATCACTTCACCACTAGGGGAGGAAATTCTGGCCTCCCAGGCCTCCGCTCCCCATGAAACCCCGGTGGGGAAATGTTTTGTCGCTGAACCATTCCGTACTCGATTACTTGAAACTTACCATTCCTCTAAGGCTGCGGGACATATTGGTAGAGACCAATTATTATGGTCCCTCTCTCAGTTATTCTGGTGGCCTTCTATGAGATCAGATTGTGCCAATTTTACTAATGCCTGTGCCACCTGTGCCCGTGCTAAAACCCCTAGACATCTCCCGGTGGGCTTCCTTCAGCCGGTACCTAATGGTGAACGCCCCTGGTCTCCATTGATTTTATGGGAGAATTGCCCATGTCTAGAGGGTATTCCTTCATATTGATGGTGGTGGACAGGTTTTCTAAAATGGTTCCTGCCTGCTATGTCAGTTCCAGTCCAGTTCCAGTTGTTCTCATCAGTAGCTGATGTTCCTGCTGCCAGTCTGCTTTGCCGCGATTGATCCGGTTGATCGTCTCTGCTGGTTCCTGTTGTTTCCTGCTTCCAGTTCCTGCATCTGTGGCGACATTGTTCTTCATTCGCTTCGGTGACATTTCCTCCTGTTGGTCCCAGCTTGCAGAAGCTGGTTTGCTTCACTAAGCCTCGTGGCTTACATTCAGCCTGTTGGTTCCAGCGTGCGGACGCTGGTTTCCTCCATTAGCCTTGCGGCTCACATTAGTCTGTTGGTCCCAGCGTGTGGACGCTGGTTTGCTCCATTAGCCTTGCTGCTCTCATTACAGTCTGTTGGTCCCAGCGTGCGGACGCTGGTTTGCTCCATTAGCCTTGCGGCTCACATCACAGCCTGTTGGTCCCAGCGGGCGGACGCTGGTTTGCTCCACTAAGCCTTGCGGCTCTCATTCTGCCTGTATGTTCCTAACGTAGGGCGCTGGTTTACTCCCTGACTTGCAGTCAGGTACTTGATGGTTCCAAGTGCGCTGTCCAGTCCTAAACAGCATTTATTCCTACAGTATATGGTCACGAGAGTTTCTGATTACAGTGAAACCACTTGACCTGGTAGCCGCTATCTTCCATCTTACTGTCATTACCATCTGACAGTCATTAGGTCACTGTGGTTGTCACCTTCCCTTGGGCTGCCTTGCCCGGTATATTGGTAAGGCCGGTAGAACCTTTCACTTTGCCACCTTAAGGTTGCCTTACCCAGTATTGGCAAGGCCGGTAGAGCCCTACTCATTGGTATTCCGTCAGGCTGCCTTGCCCGGTATATTGGTAAGGACGGTAGAACCTTTTACGTTGCCACCTTACGGTTGCCTTACCCGGTATTGGCAAGGCCGGTAGAGCCTACTCATTGGTATTTTGTCAGGCTGCCTTGCCCGGTATATTGGTAAGGCCGGTATAACCGCTTACTATTCCATCTTAAGGTTGCCTTACCCGGTATTGGCAAGGCCGGTAGAGCCTACTACACTGGTATCCCGTTAGGCTGCCCAGCCCGGTGTATTGGCAGGGCCAGTAGAGCCTCTTGTTCCAGACTTGCCTGGGTTGCTTTGCCTGGTGAACCTATTTGCTATTGTCATTATCTTCTATATATTGTTTGTATGTGTATGAAAACCCTATGGGATTGCCTTTAACTTTTCAATAAAGTTATGTATTTACCTAAACCTTACGTCTGAGAGTCTTAACAAACCGTGACAAAAGGTCACAGCCTGGGGACTGAATCCATCTAAGGTAGAGAGAAGCTGTGTGATGCCCATTATGCATCCAAGGTCTCAGAATATGGGGGAAGCAGAGGAGTGGGGTCAGAAGAGGCAGGGGGACCAGCTAGCCAAAAAGGATGGCTCATCCCCAGAAAGCAGGTATGTATGTTTCTCAAAAATCAAACTATCATGCACCTTACTCCTCCACAAAGCTAAGGAGGGCAATTAGTCTGATTTCAATGCAACAGTATGCATATCCCAGCAGTAAGAAGATGGGATAGGAGCAGCTGGAGGGGCTTAGTCTAGGCTATATCACTCAGACCTATGGAAAAGAGAAGGAACCTGGGGTCCATAGGTATCCGTTATGTTAAGATTGAAGAGATTTCCTCAGTAATCTGACTCCAAAAGGGAGATATCAAGGGACCGTTCCACCACAGATCACCCATTGTACAACTGGCTTTCCTACATTTCCAACACAATACAGACATTTTGGGGTAGAAACCGTGTAGATGAGAAGGAGATCTGTACCATCAGGTTATGATCTTATAATCTGTGTCCATGGCAGTGACATTATGAGAAGAGTGAACCCCCAAACAGCGAAGTCCCAGGACTCCGGCAAAATGGAGGTCTGAAGGTTTCATTCCCATAAGGTGCTATGATGTTTAGAATCTGACAGGGGATCAGTGAGGAAGGCATATATCTTCTCTATGGGATGTTGTAGGTGACCGAGAGGGGGGTCCTTATGGGATTCTGGAGGACAGCACTGAAGTTTGAAGTGTGTGGAAGATCATAAGATGTCAGGCTGATGGTATCTCCAAAATGTGTTGGATTGCAGGCCCCATTGATCCTGAAGAAACTCAAATGAAGCCAAGCTTCCTCCTTTCAGCACATCCTACACAGCTAATCCATCACCCGGGCCCCATCCGAGAAAAGTTTGATCGTGCTGTAGCAGGGGGAAAATCCAGGTTGCCCAGTATGGATAAGAGAGGAGAAGGCACACTGGACAACCTGGAGGAGAGAGAGGGTAGGAGAAAGCAGTGGGTGGCCAGAGATCCCATTCATTCAGGAGGACGGGGGTAGCCAGAGCGGAGATGAAGGAGGCACAGGGGAGCAGAGGAAGCTGACAGAAGCCAATGGGGGATAGAACTTAGGAGAATGGCCCTATGATAACAAAACAGATCAGGAGCCCCTTGTCCCCCTTGTCGCTTTGCCAGTGTAATGTTTGAAAATAGCAGGCTGTGTTGGTTTCCATCCCAGATAAAGGAAATGAAAAGGTGCTGCAGTGACTTAATATAAGCCCTGGAGAGAGATATCGGGAATGTCTAGAAGAGGAAAAAATTTTGGGTAGAAAAACTGACTTTAGTAGGTTAATTCTACCTGACCAGGAAAGGAATGGAGAAGAGCATTTGTGAAGATCTGAGGCTAAAGAACGGTCCAATGGGAGGTAGTTGAAGCAAAAAAGATCAGAAATCGAAGATGTCACCTGCACTCTAAGATAGGTAATCAATGAACCAGTCAATGTATAAGTCCAAAACCAAAAGAAACTTGCACTACCATAAGCATATAATGTATAATGCTAAAACCAATATAGCACAGTTTACCTCTGTACTGGTTCTACAAATGATTCAAGGAGAGACTTCAATCATGGAGTGGCAAACAGCAGAGACATTCTAGTGACATCCCACCGATCAATGCGTTTTGAGTGTAAGACGCTAAATCAAGATCAGAGATGAACATGCCTATTTAAATGGAGCTAAGGCCTTAAGGTGGCAGGGTAGGAGCAGATAAATACTCATTTCGAGGGCTTCGGACTTAGACATGTTGGCCTTGAATTTGCTTACCGCGTTGAAATGCGTCAATTCTCGTAGAACAGCCAGTAAGGAGATCTCCAGGCGGGAGAGGGAGAAAATAACATTGTTGGCAAATAGAGATCTTGTGGTCACAAAGCCCCGTTCGTATTCCAGAGATGTCGCCATTAGAGGGAATTCTGCTGGCCAGAGATTCCATGATCATGATGAAAATAATGGCAGAATGGGGGCAACCCTGTTTGGTGCCGTTGTGTAAGCAGAAGGGGTCTGACAGAGCACCATTTACACAGACATGCACAGATGGATGACAATAGAGTATCAGTACCATAGAAATGAAATCCTGTCCCAGACTAAAACCCTGCAAGGTAACTTCCATAAATTCCCAATCCACCCTGTCAAAAGCTTTTTCCGCATCAATCAACAGGAGAAGGGAGGAATCTCCCACCAATCAAGCCTGGTGGATTAGATTCATCAATTTGATATTATTATCCCTTCTTTCCCTCCCAGGGACAAACCCATCCTGGTGAACATGAACAACATGATATCAGAAACAACATGATATCAGAAAGAATGGGCCAGAGACTGTTCGCCAAAACTTTAGCATATATCTTCAAATCTATATTGAGAAGGTCTGTAACTTGCATACAACTACCACGTAATAGTATCTTTTAGACCAAAGCGGGGACATGTCAATCTGGGTCATTAGGAGAGACCTAATTCGGGAGCGATATGATATAACCTCTTCATTCCTAGAATAGAATGAATAGGGGGAGAGAGAAAAAAAAAAAAAAAAAAAAAGAGTATGATTGGGAAGACTGATGAAGATGTACCAGCCCTCATCATCTCTCACATTCGAATAAAAAGGACTTATGGAGAAAAATGGCAAATCGAGACGACTTATTGTGAGCACAACTAAGATAGGAAGCTGAGTAATGTTTACTGCTGAAGGAAGGTATAAGAGCTACCGCAAAGTGGGTTTCCTGTACAAAACACACCTTTTCCCCCCTAGTCGAGCAAATTCTCTGAAAAAAAGAGATAATTTTGTGGAGAGTTGAGCCCCTTGGAGTTAATGGATATAGTTTTGAAAAGGTAGCTCATGGCAGGGGTAAAGAATGGGGGGATTGTAGATGGAAACCAGCCCGGCGAGGTCCAGTGGCCCGCAGGAGAAGGTATGTGGAGGGCAAAGGATGAAAAGAAAGTAGGGGACAGAGAAGAAAGGAGACTAGCATACAGAACACCAAAGGAATGCAATTCAGAGAGCATACAACATGATAAAATCGAAAAACCACTAAGTAAAACCCTTTGAAGATCCAAAGGTAGAGAACAGTAACAGGGTGGGGTGATGTTAAGAGCAATATTAAAGAAACGGGCCTCCACCACATAACTAAGAGCCCACATTTCAAACTGCATTATGGGTAATATTAGTGATGAGGCGGGGGCAGCATATGAAGAGGCAGGGAGGGGCAACGCCTCATCAATAATGAAAAAGTTTCCCTCTCGGTTGGTACTCACTGGGGAGAAAAGCAGGGTCAAGGGGATGGAAGGAGCAGAATGGAGAGGAAGGAAAGGAGGGAGCCACGTTAAGGGAGGGAGTGGAGCATCAAGGAAAGGTGAGGAGGAGCAGATTAGAAGGCCAACCAGGAGTAAAGCAATGGAACAAGGAAATAAAATGCAAGCTGTAACAGCGCACAATAAAGTGACAAAAACCTGTGTAGAATAGCAAGGGAATCAGGCAATATCAAAGGAGCCAAGTAAGCATAACAATGGGTGATAGCTGGTGGTGGCGAGTAACACTTCCAGACCGGACATATAGGATAAAGAAAGGTCAGGGGGAAATGGAGCAGAAAAAGGGGAGGGGAGAGAAAAGGAGTGTCTGGCCTGCAAAGTGCAGCCCACCAAACAGCACCAGAGGCCAAACCCCATGACACAGAGAGAGACAAGTTCCTGATACATACATCCCCAGGCCTCAATGATGTTGGGTTGGAGGGCTAAGCTCCAAATGAAGTAAACACAGATGCAGACATCAGTCCCGTTATATCACAGCACATGGCCGATGAAGCAGGGAGGCATTAAGAAAAATAGTGCAAATTATGACTCCACATATTCTAATGAACATATTGCCCAAGTAATAACAAGTGAGGATGTGGCAAAACCGTAAATGTTAACCGTGGGCTGACGGCACCGTGCTGAGCAGTGACACAGTGAGCTCTGCTAGTGGGTCCCCTGGGAACACCGGGCACAAGCACATCAAGACACCCCCCCCAGCGGTCCGCAGAGACCACTCCACCTAAACCCTAGGAATGAACAAATACCAGAGTACCCTCCAGGGCTGGACTGCCAAGAGGGAAAGGGAGCTGGAGAGGAAGGGAGCAGATAAAGTGGCTGGGGAAGGGTGAAGGAGGGAAAGCGAAGAGAAGGGAAGATCCGAGCTCAGGATCAACTCAACTAGGCTAACTAAGAAAATGAAATTAAAGGAGGTCCCCATGGGAGAGAAACAGTGTATTCATACCACATGGACCTCTCTAGCGAGTGAAGCTCCCAGGCGCAACCATAGTCCCTAAAGTCCCTCCAAAGACAGTGGCCTAGATTCACAGGACTCCGGATATCCAGTGGCCGGTCTCCAGTGGTGCAGGTCAGAACTGAGGTCCGATATGTCTCTCTTAATGGAGTCACTGATAGAGGAAATTAGTTGCTCCAGATCTGCTTTAGTGGGTAATAGTCTCAGCTCCTGTCTAATCACAGCAGATGTAGGGTTGGTTTTGAGGTTCTCCTTCTCTGCTCCTGCCATTGCTTTATCCATGAGGGTAGGAGCCGGGTCTGCAAGGCCTCAAAGGGATCTGGTCAAATTAGGGCTACAATAGGTGCCTATGGAGAGTGATTTTTTTTTTTGCCAGGCGTAACCACTTCCCTGGGGCAACATCACCAAGAGTGCCCCTCTCAGCGTGTGAGAAATAGCTAAAAGAAGTGGATAGAAGCTGTGGGCTAAGGAGCAATTGGATCTCACGTCCGCCATGAACAAGGTGCGGGCATGCCCCCTGGGTAGTTTTTTATTTTTTTATTTTTGGGGTTTCCTATTTAGGCTCCCCTTACATGTCCACTGGAGGTTTTGGGTCTTTGGGTATCTTTCCTACCTTTTCCCTAATTTCTACTGTGACCCCTTTAAGAATGATAGCCCACACCACTGCCATCTTTGCTCCATTGTCATCTTTGGGTGAACTTCATTGGGACATATATCTGTAACTGTTTGACAGAAGTCAGAGAGGGCTCTATCTTCTTGTCTTTTCATGTCCTCTCATACAGTTCACATACTGAGTGTCCAGGGGGCCTGTGGCGATTGCAAGTATGGATTCATTGCTAGACAACAACAACTGAGAAGACTACATTTCCCAGAACACCCTTTTCATGGGCTTTCTTCTGATTGACTGCCAGATTTGCAGACTTCATTTTACTTCTATCTTGCTTATCCTACTCAGAGGCAGACTCTCATTGCTTTCCTTCTCTAAATTAAACTTTTATCTTCCAGATACTTGTGTTTTCTGGGCTTCCTTTGGTGATTTGCTAGTCTGGGAATAGTTACTCGTAGTTTCTAATAGTGTGGGATGCTATTTTTATTAGAGACCATTCAGAGCATTACAATATGGTTAGTATAGTTTCACCAGGGATACAGAATACTTAAAAGATTCACATGCACGTATCCAATTAGAGCAGGTTACAAACCGTATGTCTCATGAATTTTCCAGATTAAAAAATGACAAATCAGAGTCCTAACTAAAGGGCCTAACTTACCCTTGAAGGGATAGTAATACTTCGTTTTATCTTTATTTTATTTTGTAGGCATTAAAAAAATATGAAGAACGATATAAGTCTTATCTCTCAAACCTTTATGGTTTAAGAGATATTCACAAGCAAAGTATCCCCCCCCCGTTCAGCCACATCAGAAGGGAGGTGCCCAGGTAGACTGCAGAGAGGGACAATCTTCAATTAAGATAAGGGAAAAAGCTGAAAAACTTGTCAAGGGGGGAAGGGCTTTCATTCTCTTCATACAAAGAAGATTGTCCCCTGCTGTTATCCGTCTGGTCTTACAACCAGATTCACATCTGAGAAGAGATGGCTTACACTAGGAAAAAGGGGCGGGAGGGGGAAACTTTGCTTGTGAATATCTCTTAAACCATAAAGGTTTGAGAGATAAAACTTATATCATTCTTCATGTTTTTTTAATGCCTACAAAATAAAATAAAGTTAAAACGAAGTATTACTATCCCTTTAAAACAGAAGGCAGACCACCCAGCTTCCCCCCCCATTCCAACTCCCCAGGGAGACCACTAGGGTCTCGATCAAAACGGTATAGCCTAATATATGATTACGATCGAATGTATTCAGTCACTAAAGTGTGACTTGTGAGTGTGTAACTGAATTGCAAGAGGAGTAACTGAATTGCAAGAGAAGTATGAGAGCCAGGCATCCCAAATTTGACTACATTTATGAGGGTACCTCCTGTGGAGATATTGTAGTTTATAAAAGGAAATGTTATGGCTGACTAAATTAAACCAGACAGCAGTCTGTGGAGAGCTGTCCGCCACCCAGGCCATGACCACCACCTTCTGTGATATTACCAGTAGCAGTCGCCCAGGACATTACAAGGCTGAGTAAGGGGAACTTCATTGTGATGACAGTGCATGTCTAAGCCAGAAATAAGAGTAAAAGAGGTTATTTGGAATGCCAAATTCCTCATTCAATTGAGTAAAGGTTTTAATGTTGTTATCCCGTAGGTTAAGAACTCAGGAGCGTCCCTTACTTCCCTCACTTACTGTTCCTCATGCCAGTTTGGGCTTCCTAGAGAGTATTCAGGATCTCTCTGTCCCTGTTACCCAAGAGCCAGCTTGGTTAAAAACACTCCTGTTCTCAGTGGCCCAAATTCTTTTCTCCCTTCAGCGGGTGCTACAATCTTGGAAGCCCCTCACTATCCTACTGGCCCTTGTATCCCAGAGTGTTCCTCAGATTTTAGAGGCTTTCGCAGAGAAAGAATTGTCTGAAGGTGGGAAGATGAGGAGAGGGGATATGAGGATATCATGCTCGTGTGGGGACTCTTATGAGAATGACCATCTTCCTTCTGCTGAGGGACTCGTTAGGGACGTTATGGAGGCGCTTCAGTTCTTCTTCTGCTGATGTCTTGCAGAGGCAGAAGAAATCTTCACTCTTTTTTCCCCTAATGCCACTTCTGGATGAGTGGAAGACCCCATGTAACTGTCTATCACTAAGAGGTTCTCTAAGCAGTATCCCTTCTCAGAGGCAGCTTTGGTGCAATGGTCTCTCTGCCAACCACGTACCCCCCTGTTTCCAGGTTGACTAAGACTACTGCCCTGCTTTTGCAGATGCAGTTGGACTGAAGGATTCTGTGGAGAAGAAGCTGGATTCTATCTTCAGGGCCAGTTTTGCAGCCACTGGAGTGGAACTTTGGCTGTCGATGTATGGAGTGATGGAGGCGCTGTGCAGATGTTTCCAAAGAGGATCTGTTTGTTCTTTTGGCCTATATTAAGGAGGCTAACACTTACGTGTTTGAGACTCTTTTTGAGGCGGTCAGGTTGTCTGCTATAGCCTCAGCCTTTTCAGTTGCTATACAACGCACTTTGTGGCTTAAGATTTGGTCTGCAGATCAGTCCTCCAAAAAGTCACTGGTTTCCTTGCCCTGTCTGGACTTGAATTGAAGCAGATCATTGTGATGCTACTGAGTGCAAGAGCACTTTGTTGCCTCAGATGCTTACCAAACATCCAATTATGGAGGCCTTTCACCATATTTTCTTTTTGTCCTGAAAAGGCAAGACTGTTTCAAGAAGCAGTGGATTAACTGCTGACAAAGAATGTTCTTATTCCAGTACCTCTCCCAGAGTGGGGATCAGGTTTTTATTCCAACCTGTTTGTGGTTCCAAAGAAGAAAGGTGGCGCTTGAGAGTGTGGCTTGGGAGCATAGACAGTTACCCTAATCCCTTGCTATGGCCGTATCCCACTTGAGCCGGGACCCTGACCAGGATAGGTAGAAGGGTATACTGTGAAGGAACAAACCCCTAGAAAACAGGAGATCCAAAGGGCAGAAATGATAAATACAGAGGCCAAGAATAGGAATACCAGAAATATCCTGAGGTAAAATGGGGAGAGGAGAGGCTACCAGAACTGAGAGTCTGAGAGAAACATTGCAAGCCTGAATGACCCCCTAAGAGATACCAAAGTGTTACGGTTGGCAAGCAAAACCAGGAGTCAGACAATATAGTTAATAGAACCTTTATTATGAGAATGACAGTAGTGCAATATATAAATATACACACAGTGGGTGATTGAAACGGTGAGCACTGTATCAGCAGTCTCCCAATCTCTGCACCACACTGTCCGAGACTAGACCTCAGCCCACTGGAGTCTCGTGGTAAGGTAACGCCCAAGAGATACTGACTGTAGTCAGTAGCTAGGAGTCTGCTAGAGCCACAGGTCAGTTCTAGGAAGGATGTCTGAATAATGGAACCATGAAACTGAGCGAACAGTGTGAGCTTTCTAGTAAGCACCAAATAGGACAGTCAGATGAGCCAAAGTCATACACGGAGCGGGTAGTCAGCCAGAGCCACAGGTTTGCACCAGAAAGCATATCCACTGAAACAATGGAATGCTGGATGAGCAGTGGATAGAGCCCCAGGTCAACACCAGAGTGGGTATTCAGACAAGCCTAGGTCATACACGGCGCAGGTAGTCAGCAGGGCCACAGGTTTGCACCGGAAAGGATATCTGAGCCAAATCGGAACGCCAAGGAAAATAGTCCGACAGAGCCACAGGTCAACACCAGAATGTATGGACAGACAAGCCGGATCATACACAGGAATCAGGAATACTAGAAAAGAACTGCTCAGAACAACAACGTAAGGGTGACTGAGTCTACCCTTTAAACCCCTACAGAGGGAGTAGGTAGGAGGAGCAGCTGGAAGGAGGAAATAGGTAGGAGGAGACTACAGGAAACAAACACACATAAAACAGAGGCCTGCAGCATACTTGAAGCCTCTTGCCTGCAGATGACACATGAAAAGACACAGAGCGTCGCTGAAGCGGCGGCGCTGGAAACAAGGTACTGTGACACAAAATCCAGAAAGGGAAGCAGAGGAACCCACAGAGACTGGCCGACAAGACACTGAAAGACTGACCAAGGCTGACCACTATCGCCGCTGGCTAGGACTGCTAGAAGCTTCCTACTCTGTCCGGAACCCAAAGATGCAACATTGAACCAAGACTAAATCTACACCACCAGGTCCACAAGAAAAGAGCTAACACAGCAGAGTAGGATCGCCCCAATCCAGTAGCCCAGCGGGCCACTACCGCTAAGGGCCCAGAGGAAGGGCCAGACTGACTGCAGAGAGGAAAAAGGCTACTACCGGCCAATCCTGTGTAGCAACCCCAATTAAGGCTTAAACAGCCAACAATAGACAGAGGAAGACAAATCCCATGGGCAACAACAATGACCTGCTCACCAGGTCTAGAAGCCACGTGGACCTAATGGAAGTGTGGAGCAGGAGCGCACAGGAATGAGCCAGGACCAATATGGTGGACAATCTCAGAGTCAGTCAGGCACACGGACTGAAGGTAACCGGGAACAACAGGATCAACGGAGGTAAGGCAAAAAAAAGTGGTCAAATAACAAAGCCATGGTCAAACAGGAGCGTCAAGAGCCAACATAGGATAAGCAAAATAATAGGAGTCGGAGCAAACCGGGGTCTAGATCAGGAACACAAAAATAACAACAGGGCAACGCACAGGAACTCTAACTAGCTCGAATAATCGGGCAGCTTTGAAACAGTTTCCAGGGAACTTAAACCTCCCAGAACCAATAGGAGGTCAGAGAGCAAAAACCTACCGGTCCTCCATAGGACCAAAAATCAGTAGGGTGCAGAATGTGACACTACCCCTCATCTAAAGATGAGCCCACCGAGCAACCTGGTTTATGGGGAAAAGTCCAATAAAAAGCTGATGTGGGGGGGCGTGTCCTACCTCTGTGGTGAATGGCTGTGTGTTGAGTGAGCTCCCGGCCTTATGATCTTTTAGATGCCCCGAAACAGCTATTTTCAACTTGGCACATCCCTTGCCATTCTCTTCCCCTGCTTCTACCCATTGCTATGTCCAGTTGGAGGAAGAAAGCAGCCAAGATAACTACATACTTACTGAGTAATTCCACTATGCCACCTTCTCCCGCTGGCTCCTCACATACGCCTAAGATGATGACACCGGCTAAGGAAATCTCGATCCGCTGAGATGTGGAACCTCTCACTGGGGCTGATCTTCAAAACCTCTCAACGAAGGATGCTCTCCAGCGCTTTGTTCTTAAAGATGATATTAGAAATATACCGTCCCGAACCGACAATGAGGATATCGTGTTGAACCTACACACTACTTTGCAGGCCGACATCTCGGGCCTCAGTACAGACATTAAACATATTGGCTCTTGCGTTGCAGATTAAGAAGACACTTTCAAACCTCTCACTGATAATTTGCAAGAAAATCACATCCCTTATCGCTGGGGCTTCCCCTTTGCCCTCATAGTTACTCACAAAGGCGCCAGTCATGTCTTGAGGAATTCGGCAGATGCTGTGCAGTTGTGTTCGCTCTTAAATTTTACTCCGATTCATCTACCGGACCCTTGTATTAAAAAAAAATAAGAACCTGCTGCCCTCGGGACTGGCAGGAATCACTGGCAAAGAAGAGACGGAGTCCTGCTTCGGATATCCAGTCTCCTGTTCCACCCTCCCCAGGTTCCATTTAATCTATGATGGTGATTTTGGGTATCGGTCACTGTACTCTTCTATTGCATTTTCCATACAAGGATTCTTTAATGCTTGATGCTGAGATATATATATATATATATATATATATATATATATATATATATATATATATATGTATATTTATTTATATGTTTGTTTTTTGGGAAAGCTTGACTGAGCCCTGACATCACGGGCTGCTGTGGCACTGTGGGATTTCAGTCCATATTGATCTGGTGAGTGCAGATTTATACTGGGATGCTCCTGTGCTACACCGCTGGTGGTTGTCAGGCTCTTGCTAGATTTTTTTTTTTATATGTACTTCAAATATGACCCTGTCGGGGCCCAGGCTGCAGTATATGCTGACGTGTGTTGGGAGTATGGTCGCATGGGCCTTGACTCTTTCAGTTTAGGGGATCTCAAAGATTATAGTAGCTATGGGGATGTTTTACTTGCTCAGTAGTTTACAGTGTTACTGTATTGTTTCTATATCTTGGGACTCAATTGGAGTTGGGTGGTTTCATCTGCAGTTTAGGCCGCGATGGGGCCACCCTCGGGTTTCGTCTAATATTTATTAAGAATTATGGCGCCGGATGAGTTCCCGTTCCTTGGAACTTTTCTTTAAATTTACAGAAGCCCCGCTGATCTCACCACCAATGGCGAATTGTTACATGAGTTATGCTCACTGTGCTTTGGGTGCGGCGAGATTATGCAGGCATTGCAGAGGTATTTCGAGTCTATAATGAACGTCTGTACAACATACCCGAAGATTCCTCTGAATCTCCTCATAATCTCTCATTATACATTTCCTCATCTAATATGCCTAAACTTTCGCAGTTTCAGTTGGACCCCATAGAGGCTGATATTTCTCAAATGGAGTTGGACCTTGCACTGCGTCAATCCCCTTCTGGTAAGGCACCGGGTCCTGATGGTTTCCCGCTCCTCTTTTACAAAACATTCTCTGCTCTCTTGACCCCTTTGCTGCTCCGAGTCTTTAATGAACTTCCAACTTCTGTGAGCTCTCATAAACCTTTTATGGAAGCTCATATTTCTGTCATCTTGAAACCAGGGAAAGACCCCAAACTCCCGGCCAGCTACAGGCAGATATCTCTACTAAACATTGATGCGAAATTATACGCTAAGATTTTGTCCACCTGCCTTTCTCCTCTCCTTCCCAACATTGTTGATCCTGATCAAGATGGTTTCATTCAGGGTAGGGAGGCCAAAGATAATACTATCCAATTAATACAATTGATTGATTTTGCTAGTGTCACAGTACATTGTTTCCTGCGCCGCCACTTCAGTGACGCTTGGTGTCTTTCCACGCGTCATCTGCAGGCAAGAGGATTCAGAGTGAAGCAGGCCTCTGTTTTATGCCATGTTTCCTGTAGTCTCCTCCTGCCTACTTCCTTCCTCTAAGCCTGCTCCTCCTACCTACTTCATGAGAAGGGGTTTAAAGAGCATTCTGAGTCCTGACTCAGTTAACCTTACACTGGTGTTCTGTGCAGTTCATTATTTGTATTCCTGGTTCCTGTGTATGATCCGGCTTGTCTGTCCATCCATTCTGGTGGTGACCTGTGGGTCTGTCTGACGATTTTCCTTGTGCGTTCTGATTTGGCTCAGATATCCTTTCTGGTGCAAACCTGTGGCTCTGGCTGACTACCTGCTCCGTGCATGACCTGGGCTTGTCTCACTACCCACTCTGGTGTTGACCTGGGGCTCTGTCCACTGCGTATCCAGCATTCCATCGCTTTAGTGGATATCCTATCTGGTGCAAACCTGTGGCTCTGGCTGACTACCCGCTCCGTGTATGACTTTTGCTCATCTGACTGTCCTATCTGGTGCTTACTAGAAGGCTCTGTCTGTTCGCTCCTTTGTTAGTTCTGTTATTCAGTCATCCTTCCTAGTATAGACCTGTGGCTCTAGCAGACTCACAGCTACTGACTGCAGGCTGAGTCAGTATCACTCTTGGGAGTTACCGTACTGCAAGACTCCATCAGGCTGAGGCCTAGTCTCGGACAGTGTGGTCGTGATATTGGGAGACTGCTATTCCTGATACAGTACTCACCTTTTCATTCACCCACTGTGTATATATTTATATTGCATTGCTGTTATTATTCTCATAATAAAGGTTACATTAACTGTACCGTCTGACTCCTGGTTTTGCTTGCCAACCATAACAGCTAGGTCACAATCTCTTCCCATGTTCTGCCTTTCGATCGATGCCGAAAAGGCGTTCGACAGGGTATCTTGGTGCTTTATAGATGCTGTTTTGGATCATATAGGATTAGGACCTCAATTTTTATATTATATCAGGACATTATACACATATCCCACTGCCCGAGTCCGTGCCAGTGGATTGCTTTCTCATATTTGTCTTGATCATTGAAGTCTTAGGATGTAAAATATGTTGTAATCCTGAAATTATAGGGATACGTACAGGATTCAGGGAACACAAGTTATCGTTGTTTGCTGATGATCTGATATTGTCTCTCTCTTCCCCATCTCTCCTGACGGTAATGACTGAGCTATCTACTTTCAGTGTCTTCTCCAATTTTTCACCGAATTGGTCTAAATCAGAATTGATGAATATCTCAGTTCCTGCCACGCAATGGCTCTCAGCGACCAGTATGCCTTCATTCAAGTTAGCTGCTGCTAAATTGAAATACTGAGGATTTTTTTATTGGCTTATTTAACGACACTCTATTCCTTGAATTATCTACCACTCCTGTCTACGGTAGAGTTAGATTTTAAGAGGTGGTCTAAGCTATACCTCTCTTGGGTTGGCAAAATAAAGCTAGTGAAAATGGTTGTGATCCCCAAATTGCTATATATATTCCACACTGTCCCGATACGGATCCCATCTGCTTTTCTTAAAACCATGCAACTCCTCATCAATTCTTTTATATGGAACTACAGGCCTGCTAGGATCAAAATGATGGATCTGGCTCAGAGATGACCGCAGTGGGGCTTAGCTCTTCCTTTGGTGAGCTACTACTATTCCGCTTCTCAGCTTGCTCTACTTGGTGCCTGGCTACATCCTGATGCCTCTAAATTGTGGCTGGGGATAATGTCTGATATGTCTGCACCACTCTCTCTTCGCTGCGTACCTTGGCACCCGAGATTGAAAAGATCTATCTGGGCTATCCCAAATCTCTTAAGACACTTTGTTTTGAGAGCCTTCGACTCTCTGGTCCAGAGTTTCCCGTCTTGGACCTCTCACCATTCGCCTTTGACGTCTCTTTTTTACAATCCAGACTTTTCCCCTGGGCTTCAGGGTGATGCTTTCCACAAGTGGCTTGTTAAGGGTACCCTGCTTGTCATTCACCTTACGCATGGGGGGAAATTCTGCTCTTTTAAGGAACTACAGGTCAAATTTGATCTATCATCAGGGGACTTCTGGCAATATAGACAGATTCGGAGCTACTTGTTTACTTCTTTAACACATTCTTCATGCCTTCGACCTTTGAGTCTCCTTTTGCAGAAGTCTCAACTTGCCGCTGTAAGACATCTGTGTTTTATAAAACACCGATTTCTCTTCTGACCAAGCCTTTCTCTAGTATTAGGCATTTGTGGGAGAGCAACTTGAACATAACCATTTCAGAAGAATGTTGGCGGTCCATCCAGGGGTCTGTGACTTATAGCTCCAGGAACATCTTGACTTTAGAGATGAATTATAAATTGCTAAACCGCTGGTATCGAACTCCAGTATTTTTACATTGTATATTTCCTTCCATTTCCCCTCTCTGTTGGAGATGCCAGGCAGGCAGTGGCTCTCTGGAACATATATGGTGGCCATGCCCCAAGATCCACTCTTTTTGGAGTTGGATAAGCACTCAAATATCATCATGCTTGTCTCTTCCGATAAACATTAACCATGAAATCCTTTTTCTGGGTGATTGCCCTCCAATCCTGCAAGCATTCCTGGCCAAACGCCAACTATTCTGATATATGCTCCATGCTGCTAAGATGTGTATTCCAGCCCTTTGGAAATCCCAGATGATTCCCTCCCTCCAACTTTGGTTCTCTCGCCTTTCAACTACACTTATTTTGGAAAATATAATCACTAAATCGGATTCTGCCAAAGAGACATTCGTGGTGATATGGTCATTATGGCAAGCTTATTGCCTTACCATAAATCTTACTGCTCCAACTAAATTGGTTCCTTCTGGCACACCATAGATCTTCAGCGCAGGCCAGGGATTTTACTTCTTCTTTCTTCCCCTGTTCTCTTTTCCTACGTTATACTTTCTCCTTCTTTTCTTATACTCTCTGATCTTCTTCTTTCTATTTTTTTCTCTGCTCTACTCTTGTGGCATATACTATTCTTGACACTTAGTTTTATATCTCTTGTTACACACTTAATATTGTAACCTAGATGCTAATTGTGCTCATTTCTTTTGTATGGTGTGATATATAGTTTATGACATTGTCTAATAATGACTAGGATGCATGTCTCTCTGTGACAATTCTGAAGAGATGTTCTCTTTATGATGTATTAAGATACTTATGCCTTTTTCTTTATCTTACTACGTATACTTCTTTATTCTTAATAAAGCTTTTTAAACGAAAAAGAAAAAAGCTGACGTAAGGGAAGAAGCATGAACATCACGGGCAGGAACCCAAGAATAGTCCTCAGGTCCATAACCCTTCCAATCCACTAAATACTGCAGGGACAGACTGAGTTTTTGGGAATCCAGGATGCAATGGATCTCAAATTCTTGTTCACCGTCAAACAATACTGGTGGAGGAGGAGTCGACGTTATGGAGAATCGATTCTGTATGACTGATTTCAAAAGGGAGGTGTGGAAGGTATTATATACTCTCCATTGAGGAGTAAGAATCACTTAAAAGGTTATTGGAGTTATTCTTCGAAGAATTTTAAATGGTCCCATGAACCGAGGAGCAAATTTCAGTGTAGGAACTTGAAGACAAAAATGTTTGGTTGATAACCATACTTTGTCACCTGGTTTTAAGTTAGGACCCTGGGAACGATCAGCAGCCCGTTTGTGAATAACGGAGGAAACTGAGAGGTGAGAATGGACCGAAGTCCATAGGACCTGAAGATCTTCTACCATAGTATCTGCTGCGGGAACCCCTGCCATTTCACCCCAAGGGATAGTGTTGGGATGATAACCTAATGCTGCAAAAAATGGCGAACACTGGAGGGATTCATGGTACTGATTATTAAATGCAAATTCTGCAAATGGTAAAAGATCCACCCAATCAGAAAAGGATGAATTCATGTATTGACTGGTTAGATCGTTCCGACTGGCCATTCCTCTGTGGATGGTAGGCTGACGAAAGTTGAAGAGAAATGCCTAGTCGAGAACTAAAGGCTTGCCAAAATGTTATGTTAAATTGTGCTCCCCGATCAGATATGTTGTGAGTGGGAGCACCATGTTTGTGTAAAATATCCCGACTAAAGATGGTCGCCAGTTCTGCAGATGAAACTCCTGTAGCATGAGTGTTGAAACAGTGTGGTAGGGTATTGAAATGTAGTAAGCACTAGTTGATAAACTATCACGGTGCCCGTGATTGCTGCAGTTCCTTGTCTGTCACCAGTAGGGGGCTGCTATTGGCTGTCTGCAGATAGCCCGCCTTTCATTGCCTATTTAAACCTGGATTGGGCACCCTTTGGGTGCCCTTTCGTGTTGTTTCTGACCTTCTTGCTATCACTATGCCAGTGATAGCTGGGCCTCTGTTCCAGTGTTCCTGAGTTCCTGATCTCATGTGTTCCTGAGTTCCTGATCTCTGCTGTTCCAGTGTTTCCTGCATGCTGAGTACTTCCAGTCCTGGTTCCGGCCTAGTCTCTGGTGTTGCAGTTCCAGTTGAACTTCTTCTCTGCTGTTTCCTGACCTGACTGATCGTTGCTGGTTCCTGTGTTCTCATCGCCTGTCTCCTGTATCCTGGCGACCTCCTGCCTGGTCGCGTCGGCGACATTGCTTGTTACACCAGCGTGCGGACGCTGGTTTGCTCCTAAGCCTTGCAGCTATACAAACTTGCTTGTTACACCAGTGTGCGGTCACTGGTTTGCTCCAAAGCCTATCGGCTATACAATTCTGTGTTTGTCTCAGCGTGCGGACGCTGGTTTGCTCCTAAGCCTTGCGGCTATACAAACTTGCTTGTTACACCAGTGTGCGGTCACTGGTTTGCTCCAAAGCCAATCGGCTATACAATCCTGTGTTGGTCCCAGCGTGCAGACGCTGGTTTGCTCCTAAGCCTTGTGGCTATACAAACTTGCTTGTTACACCAGTGTGCGGTCACTGGTTTGCTCCAAAGCCTATCGGCTATACAATCCTGTGTTGGTCCCAGCGTGCGGACGCTGGTTTGCTCCTAAGCCTTGCGGCTATACAAACTTGCTTGTTACACCAGTGTGCGGTCACTGGTTTGCTCTAAAGCCTATCGGCTATACAATCCTGTGTTGGTCCCAGCGTGCGGACGCTGGTTTGCTCCTAAGCCTTGCGGCTATACAAACTTGCTTGTTACACCAGTGTGCGGTCACTGGTTTGCTCCAAAGCCTTGCGGCTATACTAACTCGCTTGTTACACCAGTGTGCGGTCACTGGTTTACTCCAAAGCCTATCAGCTATACAATTCTGTGTTTGTCCCAGCGTGCGGACGCTGGTTTGCTCCAAAGTCTTGCAACTTTACGATTCCCCAGTTGGTCTCAGTGTGTGTACACTGGGTTGCTTACGATCCTGTCAATTTGCCATTACCATCTGACTGCTGCTACTATCTCTGGGCTGCCCTGCCCGGTATTGGTAAGGCTGGTAGAACCGTTTGCCACATTCCATCTGAGGTTGCCTTACCCGGTATTGGCAGGGCCGGTAGAGCCTACATTGTAAATCTATTGAGGCTTCCTTGTCTGGTATTGGTAAGGCCGGTAGAACCGTTATGCTATTCCATCTGCAGGTTGCCTTACCCGGTATTGGCAAGGCCGGTAGAGCCTAACATTCTATTACTTCAGACTGTCCTGTCCGGTATATTGACAGGACCGGTAGAGTCTGCCTTCTGTCTTTGTTATATTCTGCATATATCTGTATGTATGTGAATGCCATCCTACATTATCAATTTATTATTTCAATAAAATTGATTTTTACCTAAAACTTGTGTCTGAGAGTCATAATAAACAGTGACATAAACCCTCTACATTCAGCGGGACTGCCAGCGTATTTCTCAGGAAGCGTTAGTCTAGGAGTAGCTGAAGTTGCTCCAATTTCCTGGATGGGATGATACTAGTGGGTTCATTGGACCACGCATAGCAGGTGTAGCTAATCCTCATATAATTTCTAGCATGACATCCATCTTATTCTCTAAACTGTGAAGATGACTCTCATGGGATGTAAGGATTTTTTCTTGTTGGTCCTGTCTAGTGACCAACCTAGCCAAATCTGTCGCATCCATAATATGGCCTGATTATTCTGTCACAGTCCTAGGGGTCTGTGCAAGAAGCTTGAGTGCGACGCTTGAGAGCGTGGTTCAGGAACGTAGACAGTTATCCTAATCCCTTGCTGCAGCTGTAGCTGAGTTAAAGGTGCTGGCCGCGAAGCCAGATATCCAGTCCCAGTTGAGCCGGGACCCTGACCAGGTTGGGTAGAAGGATATACTGTGAAGGAACAAACCCATAGAAAAAAGGAGGATCCGAAGGGCAGAAAGGATAAATACAGAGTCCAAGAACAGGAATACTAGAAATATCCTGATGTAAAACTGGGAGAGGAGAGGCTACCAGAACTCCAACTGGAGGCTGAGGGAAACAATGCAAGCCTGAGGGACCCCCTAAGAGATACCAAAGCCCAGAAAGGGAAGCAGAGGAACCCACGTAGATAGGCCAACAAGACACTGAAAGACTGACCAAGGCTGACCATCGCTAGGACTGCTAGAAACCTCCTACTCTGTCTGGAACCCAGAGATGCAACACAGAACCAAGACTAAATCTACACCACCAGGTCCACAAGAAAAGATGCTAACACAGTGGAGTAGGACTGCCTCAACCTGGTAGCTCAGCGGGCCACTACCACTAAGGGATCAGAAGAAGGGCCAGACTGACTGCAGAGAGGAAAAAGGCTACTACTGGCCAATCCTTTGTAGAAACCCCAAATAGACTTAAACAGCCAACAATAGCGAGCGGAAGACAAGTCCCGTGGGCAACAACAGTGACCTGTTCACCAGGTCTCACCGCACCTCTTGGCAGCCCCCCAAATGACACAGCCAGGCGGAGCCTTTACTGAGAGCAGGGTCCCCAGCCGAGGCTATTGGCTGGCAACCCTCCAGATCTGGAATAACCAGCTCGAACAGCGGAGGATGTCATCCGTGTAGCAGTGATGGCTGCTGGAGTGAGACAGGCAGAGGTACGGACAATTGGAGGAGCGGATGTAGAGGGTGAGAGGTCTAGAAGCCACACGGACCGAATGAAAGTGGGGAACAGGAACTCACAGGAATGAGCCAGGCACAATATGGAGGACAATCGTGGAGTCAGTCAGGCACAGTACCGGGAATGTTGGGATATATTGGAGACCAGAAAGAATGGTAACCAGGAACGACAGGATCAATGGAGGTAAGGCAACGGGGACACGCACAGGAACACTAACTAGCTCGAATAATTGGGCAGCGTTGAAACATTTTCCAGGGAACTTAAACATCCCAGAATAAATAGGAGGTCAGAGAGCAAAAACCTACCGGTCCTCCATAGGACCAAAAATCAGTAGTGTGCAGAATGTGTACCATTTTGGACCTCAAATGTCTCAGCAAATATGTGATGACTACATGCTTCAAGATGAAATCTTTACATTCTGTCATTGCTGTGATGTGCCATAGGGAGTATCTGGTGTCTCTAGACCTTCAGGATGCATATCTACACATCCCTATTTACCCAGACAGCCAACGTTATGTGCGATTTGTGCACCTGAGAGCCTTTGGAGAGTATCATTACCAGTTCACAGCTCTGCCATTTGGCCTGGCTTGTGTTCCTCGGGTGTTCACCAGTGTCATGGTGGCTTTAGCGGCCTTCATTCACACCAGGGATATCTCCATGACCACCATCAGGGAATATATGAGGGTGGTGGGCAGACTATTGTCAGTACTAGAGGCTGTGCCTTACTCTGTCAGGTGCACATGAGAGAACTTCAATGGCATGTCCTTCAGAGTTAATCAGGAAATCTGGCACACCTGGATAGCCAGGGCTCTCTCTCCCAGGAGGTCAGCCGAGACCTTCAGTGGTGGTTGTGCCGAAGCAACCTGGAACAGGGGAATACCTTTGTGATACCAAAATGGACTCTGATCATGATGGACGCGAGTTTGAGCTGCCGGGGTGCAGTTCAGGGTCACCTGCGGTTCAGGGCAGGTGGACTGCAGAGGAGCCCCTTCATTCCATCAATGTTCTGGAACTCTGGGTGATCCTCTGGTCCTTGTGTACTGGACTTCACTATTGAAAGGGAGACCACTGGGGGTCCAGTCAGACAATGCCATAGCCGGGGCTTAAATCAACATTTAAAAGGGCACTTGCAGTGCCACTACCTGGTTCGAAGTGAGGTACATTCTAGGTTTGGGAGAAGCCCACGTTCTGGTCGTGTCCGCTGTGCACATTCCAGGGATAGAAAAAGTTCTATTAAACTTTCTAATTCACCAAGATGTGTATCCTGGAGAGTGGGAGCTCAATCCAGAGGTGTTCTACCTGATTGTGCAACAGTGGGGTGTGCCAACGATAGCTTTTATGGCCACCAGAGAAAACAGGAAGATTTTGAGCTTCTGCTCCCAGAGAGAATATCCTCTGGCCTTTGCCATGGATGCAGTGCCGATTCTGTTGAATTTCCACCTCGCTTATATCTTTCCTCTGACTCCTCTCATTCCCAGGGTACTCGGGAAGATCAGGGTGGATGGAGCGACCTTAATTCTGGTCACTCCTTATTGGACCAGGTGGAAGTGGTTTGCGGACCTGGTCATTCTTTCCATTCAGGATTCACTCCACCTTCCTCCCAGGCCAGACCTCCTTCTCCAGGGTTTTCTCTGGCAAGAGGATTTGGAAAAGATGGCTTTGACAGCATGGCTGTTGAAGCCCACATCTTGAGAAGAAAAGGATTCTCCACTGAGGTAATTTCTACTATGATTCAGGCCGTAAGCCTGTCTCTTCTGAGGCCTACGATACTGTGTGGTCTATTTTTCACAAGTGGTGCGTGGACAAATATTTGTCCTCAAACGAGTTTGACCTTTCTTTCTTCAAGATGGACAAAGAACTCTGCTTGAGCTCTTTAAAATGTTCTGATTTCAGCACTTTCTTTGTTCTTCCAGGGATGTATTGCCACCAACCCGGGTGTCAAGATGTTCCTTCAGGGGGTGGCTCGAGCATTCCCTGCCTTTAAGGCTCCCAATCCCCTGTGGGGCCTTTTTTGTTTTTGGGAGTTCTGTAGAGGTCTCCTTTTGTGCCCCTTGCTTCCATCCCTCAAGATGAGTTTTCTTTTGACAGTGGTCTCAGAGTTGCTGAGTTGGTTTTACAGGCCACTTTTCCTGGTCTTTCATAAGGAAAAGGCGGTGCTTCAAACCTCTCTGGAGTTTCTTCCTAAGGTGGTTTCTGAGTTTCACATCAGTCAGGAGATTGTTGCGCCTTCCTTTGTCCTGATCCTAAGTCTGACAAGGAGAAGGATCTTCATTTGTTAGAAGTTGTGCGTTGCCTTAAGTTTTATGTGCATCGTACTGAGCCTTTTTGCAAGGCTGACCTCTTTTTGTGATCCCTGAGGGTCCTGGGGCAGGAAAAGCTTCTTCCAAGGTCACTGTTGCATCTTGGATCAAAGCCACCATACGCCAGGTATAAGAAGTTCGGAAGAAGTACCCTTCAAGGTCACAGCACATTCCATTAGGTTTGTGGGGGCCTCCTGGGCCTACAAGAATCGGGCCTCAGTGAGCAGTTGTGCAAAGCAGCTAATTGGTCTTCTTTGCACACTTTTGCTAAGCACTACCGTGTTGATGTTCTGGCTTCAGGTGAAGCCAGCTTAAGCCGGAAGGTCCTGCAGGCAGATCTGCTTGTCTAGGGACCTGCACATTTAGTTGCCTTAGTGTTGTTCAGATGTTTGTGCCCCATTTACTCTTGTTATTCTGTGCTGTGCAAGTTCAGAGTTCACTGAAATTTTTCTGTTTGATCTATTCTGATTCTGTATAGTCTTTGAGAACTCCAGTATCATGGGTACAGCCATGAGCTCCTTTGTCCTTTTTTCCCACCTCTGGGAACTTAGCAGTGGTATATCCCCATGGTACCTGTGTTTCATATTGGAAGTAAGAGAAAATAGGATTATAGTGTTCTTACCTGTTAAATCCTTTTCTCTATAGTCCATATGCCTATATGCCTGTCTGGACTTGCGGAGACCTCTTAGAGTCTTTCTCCTCACAAGAGATTTCCTTCTTCTTCTCTCACTTGCCTTGTTGGTGTGGCTTCAATCACATTCATACTGGGGATTGCAAGGTGGGGGACGAGTTGAGCTGGAGGAGTGGCAGGGAGTCTCCACCTTAAGACTCTGTCTTTTGAGATGTGTTCTGCCCTCCAAAAGGATCTAATAGGTAAGAACATTAAAATCCTATTTTCTTTTAAAAGGCTAAAATATATTCCACATGGTGCCAAATGTGTTCTAGTGTGCCAATTCACACATGACAGTGTAAACCTACAACATTCCTTTTTTGTCCCTTGTATTCATTTAGTACTATAAGTTTTAATGTCTTTTTTTTTTCTATTCTCAATTTCAATACTGTGTGGTCCTACAGTTGATGTCAATCATCTGAACACTATCAGAACTGGAGAGGGATAGATGAAAATGTCATCTTAGCAGATCCTTCTCATTCTTTTTACATTTTATTAACCAATACCACCTAGATTTCAATCTGACCTGTGTAAATTAAAGCAGAACTTTCATGCCATTAATATTGAGCCCCAAAATATAAGTATGATAGTGATATGTATTGACTTACTTGTAGTTTTATGTATAATTGCAGCATTAGCGAGAAATAAACCTTTCTAGGCAGACAAGCAACGGGGAACAGTGCAGACATGTTGCAGAGCCGGCAGCTCTGAGTCTGCGCTGTCTGTCCCCTTCAACTCCACGATTGATGATTTGAATGCCATTGTGCCTTAAGGTACAAGGAGAGACTGACAATACAGGCACAGTGAGTGCCTACTGCAAGATCCCTGCCAGTGCCTGTCTGCGTTGATAATAATTTTAGCTGGTTGCTGGTAACTTTGGGTAGGCAATCAGCCCCTTTAAGTAAGCAGGAACATTTCTGAGAAGTGACTGCTGGGTGGAGCCTACCTCCTCTGCTCAGCTTGCAGTTAGCCAATCCCCAACCAGTAAGATTCGTTCCTTGGCCAAGACACAAGAAGAGAACCGTTCTGCTATAATTTTAGCTTTATCATTTCTCTGTTAGATATGTAATACCACCATTAGGTGGATTACCATCACTGACAATTCTCATCACCCAAATGTGGATAGCTCAGTTTACCAGTTGCTTTTGTTGACCTAAGTCCTGGGGGGAAAATCTTGGCTGCAGATTTTTTCCCCAGAAGTTGCTCACTGAAGCTTCTTCTTGAGATATGGTAATCTGAAGACAGAAGATCTGGTGAAAAAGGTGAGCACCCTTTGAGTGCTGATGTCCACATGTCCCATGCTTCCCCTCCACACAGGGGTCTCATTTGGAGTTCCTATTACATACTCATGCACTCATTGGGTTTATCTGTATGTCTGTGAGGTGTTTGGAGCAAGTTTATGTGGTAACTTAACATAGTAACATAGTAATTTAGGTTGAAAAAAGACTTGCGTCCTTTTCCTATTTCTGTTTACCATCGTTGATCCAAAAGAAGGCAAACCTCCCCCCCCTCAATTTAAAATTCTGCCCTGAATGGGGGGGGGGATTCCTTCCTGAATCCAAATGGCAATCAGATTTCTCCCTGGATCAACAAGCCCTAACTAAATATTAATCCCAATACTAACGTACATAGCCCTCTATATTATGCTCTTTTAAATAAGTATCCAGGCCCCTTTTAAAGGCATCTAATGTATTTGATAGCACCACCTCCTCAGGCAGTGAATTCCATACCTTTATTGTCCTTACTGTAAAGAAACCCTCCCGCTGTTGTAGATTAAATCTCCTTTCCTCAAGTCTAAGCGGGTGGCCCCTTGTCCTGTGTACTGTTCTGTTAATGAACAGGTCTTTGGAGAGCCCTTTATATGGGCCTTGAACATATTTATATAGTGTTATCATATCCCCTCTAAGATGCCGTTTCTCTAGTGTGTACAAGTTTAACTTTTCTAGCCTTTCTTCATAACTAAAACTTTCCATTCCCCTTACTAGTTTTGTAGCCCTCCTCTGCACTTTCTCTAGTTCCATAATGTCCTTTTTCAGAAAGGGCACCCAGAATTGAACAACATATTCTAGCTGGGGTCTTACCATGGACCTGTAAAGAGGCATAATTATATCTTTCTCCCTTGAGTCAATACCCCTTTTAATACATGCCAATATCTTATTGGCCTTTGCAGCTGCCAGCTGACACTGCATGCTACACCTAAGTCTATTGTCTACCATTACTCCCAAATCCTTTTCATTAGTAGATTTCCCCAGAGGAACACCATCTAAACTATATGTTGCATTTTTATTATTATACCCAAAATGCATAACTTTACACTTGTCTATCTTGAATCTCAGTTGCCATTTGCCTGCTCAGTTACTCAATTTGTCCAAATCCTCTTGTAATGAAGACACATCCAGTTCAGACTTTATTACCTTACTTAATTTTGTGTCATCGGCAAACACTGATACATGGCTCCCTATGCCCTCTGGGAGGTCATTAATAAACAAATTAAAAAGAAGAGGACCCAGGACAGATCCCTGAGGTACTCCACTTATCACTTTTATCCAACTGGAGAACTTACCATTTACTACCACTCTTTGCATTCTATCTTTCAGCCAATTTCCGATCCACACACAAACATTTTCCCCTAGGCCTATTTCATTCAGTTTGTACAGTAACCTCTTGTGTGGAACTGTATCAAATGCCTTGACAAAGTCTAAATAGATCACATCAACCGCCGCTCCCTCATCTATATTATTACTCGCTTTTTTCATAAAATGCGATCAAGTTCGTTTGACAAGACCTGTCTTTCACAAAGCCATGTTGGCTATTGCTAATGATATTCCTGTTCCAGCAGAATTCTTGAATATATTCCCTTAGCAACCTTTCAAACAGCTTCCCTACCACAGATGTCAAGCTTACAGGTCTGTAATTTCCTGGCTGTGACTTTGATCCCTTTTTAAATATGGGCACCACATCTGCTTTACGCCAATCCATGGGTACCATACCTGAAATAAAAGAATCCCTGAAAATCAAATATAACGGTCTGGCCAGGATCTGGCTTAGCTCTTTAAGTACCTGTGGGTGTATACCATCTGGCCCCAGAGCTTTTTCTACCTTAACACCATTCAATTGTTTTAACACTTTTTCTTGTGTTAGCCAGTCCCATGCTTGCTGTGACTGTTCTGTAAAAGTAGCTTGCAGATTCTTGTCATTGGATCTTCCTTGGTAAAAACAGAAGAAAAGAAATTATTTAAAATATCTGCCTTCTCTCTGTTCCCTTTGACCATCTCACCCGTTTCAGATAACAAGGACCCAACATTATCAGACTTTAATTTTTTGCCATTAATGTATTTAAAGAATTTTTTTGGGTTTCTTTTGCTCTCCTTAGCAATATTTTTTTCATTCTCCAGTCTAGCTAATTTAATAGCCTTTTTACAGGTTTTGTTGACATTTTTGTATTCTGCAAATGCCTCTGCTGATCCCTCAGCTTTGTAATGTTTAAATGCCGCTTTCTTGTTATTTATTTCATGAATTACTTTACTGGTTAGCCACATTGGTTTTAATTTGCTTCTTTTGTATTTGTTTCCAACAGGGATAAATTTATGTGTGTATTTTTGCAATGTTATTTTGAAGGCATTCCACTTACCTTCTGTGTTTTTTCCTGAAATTATTTTATCCCAGTCAACAAGACCAAGGGATGAATTAAACCTGCTAAAGTTGGCCTTTTTAAAATTCAGTGTTTTGGTGGAACCCATACCAAATTGCTTTTTTGAATTAATCTCAAAAGATACCATGTTATGGTCACTATTCCCCAAGTGCTCCCTAACTTGGATGTTAGAGATAAGTTCTTCATTGTCAGTTATTACCAAATCCAGACATGCATTCCCTCTGGTTGAGGTCTGCACTAGTTGTGACAAAAAATTGTCATTCAACAAGTTCATAAACTTGCTGCTTTTAGCAGAATTAGCTGTTTCATTTTTCCAGTCTATTTCTGGATAATTAAAATCCTCCATAATTATAGTGCTCCCTATTTGAGAAGCCTTTTCTGTTTGCATTAATAGCTTTGATTCTTCAAGGTCACCAATGTTTGGTGGTTTATAACAAATACCACTAATATTTTCTGGGCAGTTTTACCCCCAGTGACTATTTCAACCCACAGGGGTTCCACATGTTCACTACTGTCATCACATATATGTTCCCGCAACTGAGGCAATAATGCTGGTTTGACATACAGACAGACCCCACCACCTCTTTTGTTTGACCTATCTTTTCTAAATAACATGTAGCCCTCCAAATTGATTGACCAATCATGTGTGTCATCCCACCATGTTTCTGTTATGCCTATCAAGTCATAGTTTTCAATTTCAGCTACCAGCTCCATTTCCCCTATTTTACCAGTTAAACTTCTGGCATTTGCAAGCATACAATTTATGCCACTGCTGTGTTCCATTTGTGATTTAGTTTTGACGTGGTTTATAGGCTTCTCCCTATCATCTGTACTAACCCCGCCCCCAGATCCTCCCACCTAGTTATTAACTACATCACCTTCCCTTTCTATACTATCTATCCCAGTATTTATTGCCCCCCCTCCTAGTTTAAAATCTCCTCCAACCGTCTAGTCATCCTCTCCCCAAGCACTTGAGACCCTCTTGCATTCAGGTGCAATCCTTTTGGGGGGTTTTGGGCATTTTTCCCTACTGGGACCAGTGTTTATTGGGTCTGCTGTTTAATTCTAGTGGGCTTTTGAGTGGTTTTACATTTTGGTATTCACCTCATTCAGTTTATGTGTTTACCGTATAGACACCATTGCTCCATTCACTTCTATGGGACTTTACAGTTTGGGACATATCTCTGCAACCACTCCATGTAGCGAGGTCAGAGATGGCTCATTTTGTTGGTTTGCCCTTGCTCTGTCATCGGTCAATGTTCTGGGCATGTTGGGAGCTTTAGGGGGCTTCAGGCACTGTTGGGGTACTCCGTTAGTGAAACTACGTTTCCCATGAGTGCCCACTTCACTCGCTCTTTTCTGATTGGCTCCTGTCGCGGCCATTTTGTGTATTCGCAGATCGAGTATCCTGTGCAGGGCTTGGACTCTCCTTCTCTCTGACCGCAGCTTAACCCTTTGCCTACCAGATAAGTCTTAATTTAGTGTTTCTGGGGTGCATTAATTATCATACATGCTTTATTGTGGGTGTTTTGATACTTTGACTGTTTTGACTCTGTGAGAATGTCTACTCCATTAGGCCTTGGGGCTAAACCTAAGACTAAGGACACTGGGGTGTCTGTGTCCCCCATTGCTCATTGCTCCTCATGTCACTCAGGTTTAACTAGAGAATTCTCAGGTCATGTTTGCCCAGCATGCCCTGCTGCCCCTGAATCCCCTGCAGGGGCCTCCAGCCATGCACTAAAGCCAGTATGGATGCAAGAGTTTAAGGCTACAACCAGGGACCTCTGGTCCACCTTACAACTCCTTCCATCCACTTTACATGGGTTCTTCCACTCGTGGCAGGCCCCCACCCCTATCAGATCTTTCCTGCCTAAACCTCCAGGTGTACCTGATGTGTCTGACTCCTCTGAGGAGGAATTGTTGGTGGACTCTGATGATGGTGACTGTTCAGCTGTTCCTTCATCTCATTTGTTTGGGGACCCTTTTGAGGCTGACCCCATTCCCTCGGCTGAGGGCCTGATCAGGGCTGTGCTAACCACCCTGAACATTTCCTTGGTACAGGAGGCATCTTCTGAGCCCTCTGATGTGTTCCAGGAGCCTGTTTGGCCCCATACTTGTTTTCCATCTAACCCCACCCATGACCATTTGGTGTCTGAGGAGTGAAAGTTTCCAGACAGGAAACCATCTGTGTCTAGAAAGTTCTCTAAGCTTTACCAGTTCTCTGAAACGGCCTTCATGCAGTGGGTCCATCCCCCCAAAATGGATGCCCCAGTTTCCAGGCTTTCTAAGTCCACTGCTTTTCCGGTGGCTGACACCTCTGCTCTCAAAGACTGGACTGACAAGAAGCTTGATACCTCTCTCTTTGCAACGGCTGGCTCTGCCCTCCTCCCTGCCTTTGCTGCAGAGTGGGTGAATAGGGCTGTGGCTGTTTGGACTGAACAGCTCAATTCAGCTGTCTGTCAGGGGGCCCCTATTGCTGGCATGTTGTGACGTCTCGCTAACATTGCTGAGGCTCAGCATTATGTCTCTGCTGCCCTGTTTGACGCTGTGCGTATGGTAGCCAGGGCATCTACCATGTCTGTGGTAGCCAGACATGCTCTTTGGCCCAAGATCTGGTCTGCTGACACGGCCTCCAAGAAGGCTCTCCTGTCTTTGCCTTTTCAGGGCTGCACCCTGTTTGGACCTGAGCTCAAGGATCTCATCAGTGATGCCACTGGAGGGAAGAGTACTCACCTGCCAGTGGTCCTGAGGAAGAAGGCGCCTGTCAAAAGGAATCAGCTTTTTCCTCCCTTTCAAGCAGACTCGTGCCAAGCCTAAGCAGCAATGGAGATCCAAGTCCTCCGCGAAGCCCAAGGCTTCCAAACCTTCTTCTGCATGACTCGCCGAACCCGGGTCCCCACCCTCAGGTAGGTGGCCACTTACGCCACTACCTCTTGGCTTGGCAAGCCTCTGTGGCGGACCGTGGGTTTTACAGGTGGTGGCTATGGGGTACAGGATTCCCTTCACCTCCCTTCCTCCTCCCAGGTGTTACGGCTGGCAAGCAAAACCAGGAGTCAGACGGTATAGTTAACAGAACCTTTATTATGAGAATAATCACAGTAATGCAGTATGTAAATAAACACACAGTGGGTGATTGAAACGGCCAGCAATGTATCAGTAATAGCAGTCTCCCAATCCCTGCACCACACTGTCCGAGACTAGGCCTCATCCCACTGGAGTCTTGTGGTAAGGTAACGCCCAAGAGATACTGGCTCAGCCTGCAGTCAGTAGCTAGAAGTCTGCTAGAGCCCCAGGTCAGTACTAGGAAGGATGTCTGAATAACGGAACCAAGAAACTGCGCGAACAGACATAACCTTCTAGTAAGCACCAGATAGGATAGTCAGACGAGCCAAAGTCATACATGGAGCGGGTAGTCAGCCAGAGCCACAGGTTTGCTCCAGAAAGGATATCCACTGAAACAATGGAATGCTGGATGCGCAGTGGATAGAGCCCCAGGTCAACACCAGAGTGGATATTCAGACAAGCCTAGATCATACACAGAGCGGGTAGTCAGCCAGTGCCACAGGTTTGCACCAGAAAGGATATCTGAGCCAAATCGGAACACCAAGGAGAATAGTCAGACAGAGCCACAGGTCAACACCAGAATGGATGGACAGACAAGCTGTATCATGCACAGGAATCAGGAATACTAGAAAAGAACTGCTCAGAACAACAACGTAAGGGTGACTGAGTCAGTCTGCCCTTTAAACCCCTCCACAGAAAGTTGGTAGGAGGAGCAGCTAGAGGGAGGAAGCAGGTAGGAGGAAACTACAGGAAACAAACACACACAAAACAGAGGCCTGCAGTATGCTTAAACCCTTTTGCCTGCAGATGACGCGTGGAAAGACGCCTAGTGTCGCTGAAGCGGCGGCGCTGGAATCAAGATACTGTGACACCAGGACCTTCTCTTCTTGTTTTCCCTTGGAAGCGGAAAAGCACCGCCTTTTCAAGGAAACTATTCAGGCCCTTCTAGACAAGGCGGTTCTGGAAACAGTTCCTCCTCAGGAGAGGGGCTTGGGATTCTACTCCAACCTCTTTGTGGGTTCCAAGAAGGATGGTGGCTGTCGTCCCATTTTGGATCTGAAAGATCCCAACTCCTTTGTGGTCTAGTCCCAATACCGTCAGGAGTCTGCGCACAGTGATAGCGGCCATGTCCCCTGGGGAATTTCTGGCCTCTCTGGATCTTCAGGATGCCTATCTGCACATCACCATTCATCTAGAGAGTCGGCAATATCTCCGCTTTGCTTGCGACAGAGGGCATTTCCAGTTTTCTGCCCTCCCCTTTGGCCTGACCATGGATCCTCAAGTCTTCAACAGAGTCCTACATCAGAACGGCATCAGGGTGACTCCATATATGGATGACCTCCTTCTGAAGGCCTCTTCTCTGGAACTCCTTCATCAGCAGGTGCAGGACTGCATTCATGCTGTCCCCTGGCTCTTGTCGATCCCGTGGACATTTCCCCTGGCGTACATCTTTCCTTCTATTCCCCTGCTACGGAAGGTGAGACTGGAGCACTGCCCAGTCATTCTAATTGCTCCGTACTGGCCTCGACAGGCTTGGTTTCCGGAGGTTCTGGACCTCTCAGTGGCGGAACCTCTTCGACCCCCCCCCCAAAAAAAAATCCAGATCTTCTTCTACAAGGTTACCTCTAGAAAGAAGACGTTCATCGTCTGGCTTTGAAGGCATGGAGATTGAATCCTCAATTTGGAAGAAAGGTTTTTCTTCTGGTGTGGTGGCTACTATGCTTAGGGCTCGTAAACCTGTTTTCTCTAAGTCCTACCATCGTGTTTGGTCTGCTTTTCTATCTTGGTGTGCTGAGAAAGACCTGTCACAGGATTTTGACCTTCCTCCAGTTCTTTCTTTTCTCCAGGATGGTGTGGATAAAGGTCTCAGTCTGAGTTCTCTTAAGGTTCAGAGTTCTGCGCTCTCTGTCTTCTTTCAGAGGTGTCTTGCTATCATTCCTGATGTCAAGATTTTCTTCCAGGGGGTTGCTCATACCCATCCGGTGTTTAAGTCCCCTTCTCCTCAGTGGGATCTTCACTTGGTTTTAGGAGTTCTTCAGCGTCCGCCTTTTGAGTCTTTGGCTACTATTCCTCTTCGTATGCTGACGTGGAAGATGGCCTTTCTCCTGGCAATTGTTTCTGGTTGCTGAGTTGCGGAGCTGCATGCCCTGTCTTGCAGAGCACCCTTTTTGGTCTTTCACAAGTACAAGGTGCCTCACAAGAGTTTCTCCCGAAGGTGGTGTCTGACTGCCACATTAATCAGGGGATTGTGGTTCTTCTTACAAAGAGAGGGATCTTCATCTGTTGGATGTTGTTCGTTGTCTCAAGTTCTATGTGCATCACATTGAGTCCTTGCGGCAGTCTTACACTCTTTTTGTCATTCCTGAGGGTCCTTTGGCAAGGAAGCCTGCTTCCAAGGTAACCATTGCTTCTTGGATCAAGTCCAGGATTCGTAAGGCTTACAAACTTTGGAAGAAGCCTGTTCCTTTCAGGGTCATGGCTCATTCTGTGAGGTCTACTGGGGCTACTTGGGCCTACAAGAACCAGGCCTCAGCTGATCGTTGTGCAAGGTGGCCACTTGGTCATCTGTGCATAATTTTGCTAAACACTATCATGTGGATGTGCTGGCATTGGCTGATGCCAGTTTTGGAAGGAAGATCCTGGAGGCAGCCTTGCCTGTCTATGATCTCTTAAGTCTCACTTTTGAGCCCTGTTGGCTCTAGTTCAGTGTGCTGTGTAACAGTTTCTGGGGTTTGTTCAGTGTCCATTTACACTCTGCGGTTATTGTTGAGCTATTCATGATCTGTAGGTTCATTGGTGCACTGGTTACTTTGTGGGCTTGCGCCTGGTCCTTGCCTTTCTTCCCGCCCTGGAGAACTCAATGGTTGGACATCCCAAAGTTACCAGTAACTTGTATTGGACAACAGATAAAATAGGATTTTAGTCTTACCTGTTAAATCCTTTTCTCTTAGTCCATACAGGTTAATGGTCTCCCATCCTGTCAAGGGACCATGCTTGGCTCTCCTGTGGCAGAACATGGGGGTCCTATCGGGTTCATGCTCACAGGAGTCTTCCTTTATCTTCTTACTACCTAGTGAATAGTTAGTCTGCAAATCTTACTGGTTGGAGATTGGCTAGCTGTAAGCTAAGGAGAGGATGTAGGCTCCACCCACAGGTCTCTTCTCAGAATTGTTCCTGCCTACTTAAAGGGGAGGATTGCCTACCCAAAGTTACCAGTAACCTGTATGGACTAAGAGAAAAGGATTTAACAGGTAAGACTAAAATACTCTTTTATACCTCATTGGGGGGGTGGGGGCATCAGTACCACTTCTGTCCAGCTCATTGCAAAGCACGTATGTTGGACCCATCTTTTGGCACATGCAGGTTTTATGGTGTTTTTTCCCAAAAAATATTTTTGTGTAGACCTCATTGTGCGTCATCAGAACTCCTCCCGATGACCCACCTCATCAGAACTCCTCCTGACTGTATTGTATTGTATATTTTTATTTATATAGCGCAAACCAGTGTACTTGGCACTTTACAGGTTACATTTAATATTGAAGGGGTACAATAAGTGTGGTGATTAAGTGCTTATATAGGCAGTCATAAGGGGAACAACAGGTGAGTATACATTAAGATAAGAGGTCCCTGCCCCGAAGAGCTTACAATCTAAGTATAGGATGGGTGACATACGGATACAAGCTGGTAGAGGAGGAAGTGCAGTGTTTGGCTTATGATGATTATGTTTGATTATGTATCAATATTATGCTGTTGCTAGAGATAAAAGGTACTCTTTTAGCTTTGATTTAAAGTTGTTGAGGGTTGAGGCTTGGTGAATAATGGGTGGTAGGGAGTTCCAGAGGCAGGGGGCAACAAGTGAGAAAGCTTTCAATCGTGAAACAGCGATAGTGGTTAAAGGGGCAGAGAGTCGTCCACCATGTGTGCTGCATAGTGCAGGAATATGGCGCGATATCAAAGATGAAATATAAGGCGGGGACAAGTGATGGAGAGCCTTGAAGGTAATGAGGAGGATTTTGAATGTGATACGCTGCTTTATGGGAAGCCATGACAGTGCTTTTGAAAGTGGTGGGGTGAGTACTGTTCTGGAGGAGAGGAAGACTATTCTGGTGGCTGAATTAAGAACTGATTGAAGAGGAGCGAAATGGTTAGTATGAAGACCAATAATTAAAGAGTTGCAGTAGTCCAGATGTGAAAGGATAAGAGCATGCATGAGGGTTTCTGTTGTAGAGTGAGAGAGGAATAGCTGGATTTTTGCTATATTCTGAAGAAAGAAGCTACAGGTTTTGGTAATGTCGTTAATGTGAGTGGGGAAGGAAAGAGAAGAGTCCAAAGTTACCCCGAGACAGTGGGCCTTGTCTACAGGGTAAATTATGGAGCCTTCGACGGTTCTAGAAAATGGAGGTGTTGTGCAGGATTTAGGAGGGAAGATAAGGAGCTCAGTCTTGGACATGTTAAGTTTTAAGCGACGATGAGCCATCCAGGAAGAGACAGCAGTAAGGCAATCTGAGACCCGCTGCTGTATTTCAGGTGATATTGAGGGTGTGGAGAGATATAGTTGCGTATCGTCTGCATAGAGATGGTAGTTAAAGCCAAAATATTTTATCAGTTGCCCCAGGGAGAGTGTGTACAGAGAAAAGAGAAGTGGTCCCAGAACAGAGCCTTGGGGTACACCTACTGAGAGGGGGATTGGAGGTGAGGAGGTGTTAGCTTATGTCACAGAGAAAGACCGTTGAGAGAGATAGGATAGAAGCCAGGAATGTGCCAGTCCGCAGACGCCAAGTGATTGGAGAACCTGGGATAGAAGGGTATGGTCGACTGTGTCTAATGCTGCCGATAGATCTAGGAGGATAAGAAGAGAGAAAGTGGGCCGAAAGCCAGACTGTAGAGTGTCCAGAGTGTTATGGGCGTTGAGGAAGGTAAGTAGACGAGAGTAGGCTAGGCGCTCAAGGAGCTTAGAAGCAAAGAGCAAGAGGGATATGGGGCGGTAGTTGGATGGTGAGGTAAGGTCTAATTAACTTTTCTTGAAGATTGGCGATACTATTGAATGTTTGAATGAGGAGGGGAAGATGCCAGAGGATAGGGAGGAGTTGAATACCTGAGTTAGCATGGGAACTAACTTGGGTTGCAGAGGAATGAGGAGGTGGGATGGTATAGGATCAAGGGAGCAGGTGGTGAGTGGTGATGTGGACAGCATAAGGGATACCTCTGCTTCTGTGACTGAAGTAAAGGAATCAAATAAGTAGGATGGAGGATCAGGAAGGTACAGTTGTGAAGGCTGGGAGGGTGGGATTGTTTGATGTATTGTGTTAGTCTTTTGTGTGAAAGATTCTGCAAAGGCTAGAGGGGTTACATGGTATCCCGAAGGTTATTGTGTCTGATAGAGGAAGTCATTTTGTGGCTCGGTTTTGGAGACAGTTTTGTGCTCAAATGGGTATTCAATTGGCTTTCACCTCCGCCTATCACCTGCAATCTAATGGTGCGGCTGAGCAAGCCAATCAAGCCTTAGAACAGTTTCTCCGTTGCTACATTTCTGACCATCATGACAATTGGGCCGAGTTGTTGCCATGGGCAGAGTTTGCCCGAAACTGTACGGTAAACACCTCGACTAGGAGTTCCCCATTTTTGATTAATTATGGATTCCAACCCTCAGTGTTGCCCGAGAATTTTCAAGTACAATCCATGCTGGCTCTGGATTTGCATTTACGAGCCCTCCGGTCTTCCTGGGTAAAGGTGCAGTAGACCTTACGTGGGTCCGTATTGCTGCAAAAATAGCAGGCAGATCGTAGAAGGTTGCCGGCTCCTCACTTTCAAGTAGGAGACGGAGTGTGGCTGTCTTCCCATAATCTGCACTTAAAAGTTCCATGTGGCAAGTTGGCTCCTAGATTCATTGGGCCTTTCCGTGTATTACGTAAGATTAATCCAGTTGCTTATGCTTTCGAGTTGCCAGCCAGTATGCGAATTCACAATGTGTTCCATGCATCTCTGCTTAAGCCCTTGGTCTGCAACCTGTCCACGACTGTTCCTGTTCAGCCTGCTCCCGTGAGAGTTGCAGCTCACGAGGAATTTGAAGTACAAAACATTATAAACTCCCGGTTGGTTAGAGGGTGCTTACAGTATTTGATCCATTGGAAGGGATTTTATTTTATTTTGTAGGCATTAAAAAAACATGAAGAATGATATAAGTCTTATCTCTCAAACCTTTATGGTTTATGAGATATTCACAAGCAAAGTTCCCCTCCCCGCCCCTTTTACCTAGTGTAAGCCATCTCTTCTCAGATGTGAGTCTGGTTGTATGACAGTACAGATAACAGAAGGGGACAATTTTCTTTGTATGAAAACAATGAAAGCCCTTCCCCCCTTGACAAGTTTTTCAGCTTTTTCCATTATCTTAATTGAAGATTGTCCCTCTCTGCAGTCTACCTGGGCATCTCCCTTCTGATCTGGTTGAACAGGGGGGGGATACTTTGTTTGTGAATATCTCTTAAACCATAAAGGTTTCAGAGATAAGACTTATATCATTCTTCATGTTTTTTTAATGCCTACAAAATAAAATAAAGTTAAAATGAAGTATTACTATCCCTTTAATCTTTTATTGGGTGTCTTGCAGAGACCTCCCTTTGAATCCTTGGTTACCATTCCTCTACGTCTTCTGACATGGAAGATGGCGTTTCTTTTGGCTGTGGTCTCCGTACACAGAATTGCTGAGTTGCAGGCTTTGTTCTGCAAACCGCCTTTCATGGTGTTTCACAAGGATAAGGCTGTTGTCATGGTTTCTGGTTTTTTTTCTGTCCTTTCTGGGATTTACCACTCTACTTCTTGGAGTCCTCTGGTCTCCGCCTTGTAGCTATGCCATCTGTCTGTAGGCCTATATCTAGCACTGACACTCTTGTGTCGGAGTGCGATCAAAGCTTTTGAGTTTTGTAATTCCTGATACAGCGTTTCCTGTTTTTGATCCGGCTTTTCTTAACCTCGATATCGTCTCCTGATTTGGCTTTGTCTGCTGTCCTGCTCTGATCTGACCCAGGCCTGTTTTCCACTTTTCTCCTGTCTCCTGTTCTGGTACCATACTGCTCAACTGGTTTTGACCTTGGCTTGTTCAACTTCCCCTCCAGCCTCCTCCTTAGGTTTGACGTCGCCTGCCTGTTACCGAACCTGATTGTCGACCCTCCTTCCTTCTTGCCAGTTGGTTGAGGCTGTCGTGGCTCCCTACCGTCTGGTTCGACGACCCCATTTCATCGATGGATTCTTTGTTTGTCATCCCTGAAGGTCCCAGGGCTGATTTGGCTGCATCCAAGGTGACTGTTGCATTAAGTCCTAGATCAAGTCTGCCATCGGCAAGGCTTATGAGCTCAGGAAGAAACTTTTTTCCTTCCGTGTTTACAGTACACTCCACCAGGTCTGTTGGGGCCTCCTGAGCCTACAAGAATCTGGCCTCTGTGCAAGGCTGCCACTTGGTCTTCTGTGCACGCCTTTGCCAAATACTTTTGTGTGGATGTTATGGCTTTGGCTGAAGCCAGCTTTGGCAGGAAAGTCCTGGAGGCAGTTTTGCCTGTCTAGGTCTTTTCTTTCCTGAGCCTTATAGCTCTTTAACTGTTTGAGCCCTGTTGGCTCTTGTGTGCTGTGTTATCAGTTATTCAGTGTTCGTTGACAGTTAGTTTGGGCTGTTCTGTGTCCTGGATAGTCCATGGGAATTCTGGTATCATGGGTGACTGACGCTCGGTCCTTTCCTTCTCTTCCCACCCTGGGGACCTCAATGTTGGTACATCCCCATGGTACCTGTAAGCTATATTGGATGACAGAAAAAAGAGGATTTTAGTCTTACCTGTTAAATCCTTTTCTCTTAGTCCCTATAGCTTACAGGCCTCCCACCCAAATAAGGGACCATGCTGTGGCTGGACGTGGGAGTCCGATTGGGTCCATGCTCACAGGATTATTCCTCTTTTTGCTATCTTTTTCAGTAGATTTATTGTCTCAAATCCATCTGAAGAGGGAAGTGGCTAGGTATCCTGTATGGAGGAGGGGGAGGCTCCACCATGCGCTTCTTGAAGAATTGTTCCAGCCTACTGGGAGGAGCTGTCCCTGAAAGCTATATGGACTAAGAGAAAAGGTTTTAACAGGTAAGACTAAAATCCTTTTTTTTTATTGTCCAATATGGAACACAGGTACCATGGTGGGGTCGAGTACCTCTATAGATATTTTAGATTTTTTATTATTTTTCTGATAGGTAATATGCTGTCAGAATCGCCCATTAGGCAGGTTACCATTACTGGGCTTCCCTTGGAATGTACTGACCAGGGTGCAGGTGCTGTGTGGACCCTTGCAGCCCTGTGGAGGAAATCTTGCAGCCTAAGTTTCCCCTACCAGTCCCTTGGGGCTCCGCTCCCTTCACAATGGTTAATTAAAGAAAGAAGATTGGTGAGTCTAACATTTTGAGTGCCCTGGTCCACATTGTCCCTGCCTTATGCCTCTGCATACAGACGTTTTCTCTGATCCCTTGTGCTTGCTTCTGTACTCATGTTAGGTATTTTACCCTAGGATCATTTGGTCTTTTGGGTAAGAACAAAAGAACCTGGTGCGCTCCTACCGGGCTAAATGGTTATACCAAAAGTCAATAAAATAACAGTCAGTGAACGGATCCAAAATACAGAAAAAGTGTCCAGATATGCAGCTTCTCCCACTGGTGTCCTAGATATCACCCTCGCAGAACTAGTGCACAAACAAAAAGAAGAAGAGAAGACCACAAAAATCTGAGAGCACTTCTGTATATAACATATATGTACAGTCTGCTTGTATATACCGTACTTACAAGATCTTCTCTTGTAAGTTGCCTCAAACGCCAAAAATTGGCTTGCTGATAATGTGTACCTTGGTCTTTCTGTTAAATAAGTATCTCTAATCTCTCGGGCTACAAGAGCGTTTGTCGTTACTATAGAGCTTATCCAGCGGATCCGGTCATGTCACTTCTGCTCCTTTGAGCGATGGATGTCTGCACTGACTCCAGTCCTAGTTGTGATTTCAGCTCATTTATGCCGGACGCTCTGTTTACCCAGGGATTTCTAAATTATATAAATGTAAGTGTCATTTTATGGGTTTTATATTATCCCCTGACGAAGTACGTTGACACGCACGAAACACATAGGGAAATAAAGACTTTGAATTGAGCTGTCTGATGTACATTGTTTGATGTGTCTGTCTATAACAGCGATCTGATGAGTGGGGTTGTATTGGGGGCCTTTACATCACCTCTATCAAACAGTGTTGCCCTTAAAGGGTTTTGTGTTATCTTGTTTTTCTGCTGAAGGTTTTCTGAAGAATTTGGCCTACTAAGTCTATTCTGAGCAGGTCCTTGGAGACCCCCCTAAACGTTTTGGTGGTACACTTTATCAGCAAGCCAATTTTTGGCGTTTGAGGAAACTTACAAGAGAAGATCTTGTAAGTACGGTATATACAAGCAGACTGTACATATCTTATAAACAGAAGTGCTCTCCGATTTTTGCACTCTTCTTTTCTTCTTTTTGGTCTTTTGGGTACCTTAGCAAATTGTCTGTTTTATGGGGGTGAGGTCCCTTTAAGAATGGTTCCTGCACCGCTGTCATCTTTGCTTCATTGACTTCTATGGGCAAAATTAATTGGGACATATCTTTGCAACTGTTTGAAGTACAGAAGTCAGAGTGGGCTCTTTCTTCTCGTCTCCTCATGCCCTTTCATCCTGTCCATGTCTTGATTGTCTTGGGCGGTCAACAGAGAATAATAATAATAACTAGTATTTATATAGCACCTTTCTCCCAGTGGGACTCAAAGCGCTTTCAGCGTACGCTCTTGGAACTAACCAAATCAGCAGCTGAAATAATAGATGTTATTATTACCCAATCAATGGTACTGATTTTATCGACCTCGGAAGGATGAAAGGCTGAGTTGACCCTGCCGGGATTTCAACTTGCAACCTTGAGGTTTGAACAGGTTCCATAGTCAGGGAATTTACCACTGAGCTATCTCAACGGCCCCTCATCTGAAGGGCTCATTAGCACTGTCTTAGAGACCCTTTAGGTCCCTGACATCCCTGATGAGGGGTCTTACTCTATAGATGTCTTCCAAAGGCTTAAGAAATCATCTTCTGTTTTTTCTCCCTAATTGCCACTCTTGCTCAGACCCTTCTGGATGAGTGGAAGACCCCTGATAAGAGGTTGTCTATCGCCAAGAGGCTTCCTAGAGAATACACTTTTTCAGAGGCAGCTTTCGCACAGTGGGCTTCTCCTCCTGCTATGGATCACCCAGTCTCCAGGCTAGCCAAATCTACTGCTCTGCCCTTGGTGAACGCAGCAGTTCTAAAGGATACTGCAGATAAGAAGCTGGATTCTATCCTAAGGGCTAAATTTATGGCTGCTGGGACTGTGCTGAGGCCTATTTTCACGTCTGCCTGGGTCACCAAGGCTGTTGCCGTGTGGGATGAGCAGCTGATGGAAGCTGTCCATGCCGATGCCCCCAAGGAGGATCTGTTGGTCTTTATAGCCAATATGAAGGAGGCCAATACTTTCTGAGGCTCTTTTTGAGGCAGTCTGGTTGTCTGCTAAGGCCTTTGATTTTTCAGTTACAACTATGGAGACTGCACACTTCAACATGGAATCCTTGTGTTCAGTCACTGCGGCAATGAAGTGGATCCAAGAGAGCTGTAACTCAATCCAGAAGCGTTCTCCCTGATTGTGCAACAGTGGGGGTTGCCAACGTAAACCTAATGGCTACGAGGGAAAACAGGCAGGTCCCAGTTTTCTGCTCCTCAAATGGGGATCCTCTGGCTTTTGCCACGGGGTGCGATGTCTATTCCATGGAATTCCACCTTGCTTTTGTCTTTCCTCCAATTCACTTCATTTCTAGGTTGCTCAGGAAAATCAGGATGGATGTTACAACTGTTATTCTAGTCGTTCCTTGTTGGACCAGGAGGGCGTTGTTTGCGGACCTGGTCAGTCTTTCCATTCAGGATCTGTTCCTGCATCCTCCCTGGCCGGACCTTCTCCAGGGCTACCTTTGGAAAGAGGATGTGGAAAAGCTGGCTTTGATGGCATGGCTGTTGAGGCCAACATCTTGACGAGGAAGGGATTCTCCGCAGAGGTCCTTTTCACTATGATTCGTGCTTGCAAACCTGTCTCCTTTATGGCCTACCACAGGGTATGGTCTATTTTTCATTCCTGCTGTGTGGACAGGTCTCTGCCCTCCCAGGATTTCGACCTACTGGTGGTGCTATGCTTTCTCCAGGATAGTGTGGACAAAGGACTAAAATTGAGTTCCTTAAGAGTTCATATTTCATCTCTTTTTTTGTATTTTTCCAGAGATGTTTTGCCACTATTCCAGATGTCAAGGTGTTCCTTCAGGGGAGTCGGTCATGTTTTCCCTGCTTTCAAGGCCACTCCTCCATGTGATGTTAATTTGGATTTGGGCGTTATGCAGAGGCCTCCCTTCTGAACCACTCGCTCCCATCTCTATGTATCAATTGAAACATATGAGTTCCACATAAATAAGGAGAATGTTGTGCCTTTGTTTTGTCCTGACCCTAAGCCTGACAAGGTGAGGGATTTCCACTTGTTGGATGTTGTGCGGTGCCTTAAGTTTTATGTTCACCGCGCGGAGTCTTTTCTTAAGACAGATTCCTTGTTTATCATTCCTGAGAGTCCCGGTGTTGGTTAAGCTGTTTTCAAAGTCACTGTGGGCTCTTCGATTAAGTCTACCACATGTCAGGTGTATGAGCTTAGAAAGAAACCTGTTCCCCTCAAAGTCACTGCACATTCCACTAGATGTGTTGGGTCTACAAGAATCAGGCCTCGACTGAGCAGTTGTGCAAGACAGCGACTTGGTCCTCTGCACACACCTTTGCAAAACTCTTATCGTGTTTATTTCCTGGCTTTGGCTGAAGCCAGGTTTGAGAGGAAGGTCGTTCAGGCGGTGCTGCCTGTCTAAGACCTAATTTTTTCTTGAGCCTTACTGTTGTACTGCTCTTTGAGCATCGTTGGCTTTTTTTTTTATTTTGCTGTGCAAGATTAGTGTCTGTAGATACTTGGTTTTGTTTGGGCTGTTCCACTTCTGGATAATCCTAGGGAACGCTGGTATGGTGACATGCATGGGGTCCTTTCTCCTTCTTCCTGCCTCTGGGAGCTTAGTGTTAGTGTATCCACATGATACCCTGTGTTCCATATGGGCTATTGAGAAAATAGGATTTTCTCCATCATATGATATGACATACAGGTACCATGGGGAGGAGACACCCTTCCTAGTAGGCTGGAACTTTTTAAAGACAAGTTTTTGGAGGTGGAGCCTTCCCTTCTCCTTATCAGGCTACCCTAGCCCCGACCACTCCAGAGTGAAGTCTAGGAACTTTTTTGCTTAGTTTTTTAGATTACTTCATTATTTTATATCTTCGATATGGGGTATCACAAATCCACCATTAGGCGGGTTACCATCTCTGGCTTCCCCTGGAGGACTGTCCAGCATGCAGGAGCTGTTGTGGACCTTTGCAGCCGTGTGGAGAGAATTTTGCAGCCCAAGTTTCTCTCTCCTACCTGGTCTTTCTGAGGCTCTGGTTCTTCATAATGGTAACCTGAAGACAGAAGATAAAGATTAGTGAGTAAGCCTTTGAGTGCTATGGTTCACTTGTCCCAATTGCTCCCCTCCAAACAGGGGTCTTCTTGGAGTCCAGGACTCCTGCACTCATGTTAGGTATTTTATTCAGTTTAGGTTTTGGGTTTTTGGAGCTTGGATGGCTGCAGTTTGTGTAGTTAACCCCTTCCCTGCTGGTTTAACTGGGTTTAAGGGCTTCTTCCTGGGTTTTCTTCTCTGGGTCATACATTTTTATTGCCCTTTACATGTCCCATTGGGTATTTGGGTGTTTTTCGTCACTTTTTTAAAATTATTGTTTAGTGTATGACACCATTAAGGAGTGCTTACCATGTTGCCGTACTTGCTCCATTGACTTCCATGGGACAAACTGCTTTGGGACATATCTCTGCACCCGTTTGTCATACAGAGTTGAGAGAGGGCTCATTCTTCTTGTCTCTTCGTGCCCTATGATCCAGTCCATATCACCAGTGTCAAGGGGCACAAGTGCAAGATAAGGCATTGCTAGGATACAGTAACTGGTTAAGACTACAACTCCCAGAATGCCCATTTCCTGGGCTTCCTTCCGATTTGCTGCTGTTTTTTATAGACACCATTTTAGCCCGCTTGCTTATCCTATGTAGAGGTGGCCTTCTCCTTGCTCTCCCTCTCAGATTAACAATTCACCTGCCAGATAATTACCTTTTTACCTTTCTGAGGTGAATTATTTCTCGGAGACACAGTTTCTTGGTTTTTCTATACCGTTTAGACACTTCTGTTAGGATGTCGGATCCAAAGGGACATGGGACTAGGCCTAAGGCTAAGGACTCAGGGGGTCTCTGTCTCCCCTTGCTTACTGTTCCTTATGCCAAACGGGGCCCTAGAGAATATTCTGGACCCCTATGCCCTTCATGTGCTGTGGCCCCCACTACACCACCTGGGCCCTCCAGCCTTGAGCAAGTGCCAGTCTGGGTAAAAGGCTTAGACTTCTATGGTACAATTTCCTCTATCTCTTCAGGGGGTCCTCCATTCATTGAAGCCCCCTACTACCTTCAGGTTTGTGGCCCCTAAAGCCCCAGGTATACCTGAGCTCACTGAATCCTCTGAGGAAGATTCTTTTGATGGTGATACAGAGGAAGGCGATTCTACCTACGTCTTTGATGATCCCTTTGAGGATGACCCCACTCCCTCTACCAAGGATCTCATTAAGGCAGTTTTAATGACCCTTCAGGTCTCTTAACACCCCTGATGAGTCTTCTTCTGACGTCTTTCAAAGTCTTAAGTCTTCCACTGTGTTTCTGCCTAATGGAGGCTCAGACATACTCTTTTTGATGCAGTCAAACTGTCAGCTCAGACCTCTGCCTTTTTTGTTACAGCACGATGCACTTTGTGCTCAAGATTTGGTCTGCTGACCTCTCATCTCTCTCCCTTTCCAAATCAAATCTCTTTTTGGACCTGAACTAAAACAGATTATCAGTGAGGCTACTGGGGACAAGAGCACCCTGTTACCTCAGGTCTCCAAACTCCGTAACATGGTGAGGAAACAGTGTCTTTTTCATCCTCACCAAACAGAGGCGCAAAGCCAGAATCCAAGCATGTCTCAGGCCGGCACTCTGCTCCCCTCCACCAAGCCCAGACAGCAGTGGCACTTAAATCACGCCTTGGCCAAGCCCAAGTCTGGCAAGTCTGCCTCTGAATGACTCACAGAATCTTGGTCCACAGCTGCCTGTGGGTGTGTGGGTGGTCATCTCTGCCATTTTTCAAACATGCGGGCAGAGTCCATTGAGGACCAGTGGGTTCTGCAGGTGGTTTAAGAACGGTACAAGATTACATTCAAATCCCTTCCTCCCTACAGATTCTTCCAGTTCAGGACTCCCCTGGGCCAGGAAAAGTTGCAACTTTTCAACAAGGAGGTTCAAGCTCTCATGGACAAGGGAGTTCTTGTTCCAGTTCCTCCTCAAGAGAGAGGTTCAGGTTTTTATTCAAACCTGTTTGTGGTGGCCTAGTGGGATGGCGACAGCCATCCTATCTTGGACCTCAAGGACCTCAATTCTTTTGTGGCGACTGCCTGCTTCAAGATGGAGTCCTTGCTCTCTGTCATTGCAGCTATGTGCCCGGCATAATTCCTCGCATGTCCCAATTCATCCGGACAGTCAGAAGTACCTCTGCTTCATTATGAATTGGCGCACTTTCAGTTCCCCACTCTGCCCTTTGGGCTTACGTCAAGGGATGGTTTTCCTGACGGAGGACTCCACTCAGCAGATCATGCATCTGGTGTCCCAAGCTCTGGAGTGGCCCTCCTCTCGGTTTCGCAAGTTCATGACTCTTGCATGGTGTCCACCATGGAGGCAATTCCATACTCTATGGCCCACTCCAGGGAGCTCCAGTGATTAACCCAGTGGTTCTGGAACCTGGACCTCTTGGATTGGAGGGTCTCTCTTCCTCCGGAGCTCAGACAGGATCTGCACTGGTGGCTGAACAGAGCCAACCTAGAGCAGAGGAAACTGTTTGTGATCCAGGAATGGGTCTTTGTCACAACGGATGCCAGCCTGCAGGGCTGGGACTTGGTCCTGGGTTACACGGGGATTCAGGGCAGGGGGACCTTGGAGGAGTTCCTTCAGTCCATCAATGTTCTGGAGCTCAGGGAGAATCAGCACACTGTTGTGTACTGGTCCCTGCAGTTGACGGGCCATCCAGTGCTCGTCCAGTCGGGCAACACCACAGCTCTGGCATACATCATCAAGGAGGCACAAGAAGCGCTCCAGCTTGGTCAGAGGTCAAGTTTATTTTGGCTTGGCCAGAAGATCATGTGCCGAATATTTCCCCCATTGCTATCTTGCCGAATGTCAAGGTATTCTTTCAAGGGTTTGCTCATGCTTTACCTGCCTACAAGGCTCCCACACCCCAGTGGGACCCTAATCTGATTTTGGGTGTTTTGCAGTGTCCTCCCTTTGAGTCCCTTGCCACCATTCCTCTACGTCTTCTGACATGGAAGATGGTTTTTCTTCTGGCTGTAGTCTCTGTGCGCAGAGTTGCTGAGTTGCAGACTTTGTCTTGCAAGCTGCCTTTCCTAGTTTTTCACAAGCACAAGGCTGTTCTTCCCAGGAATTCATTCCTAAGGTGGTCTCTAAGTTCCACATTTTTCAGGAAATTGTTGCCCTGACCACAGACCTGACAAGGAGCAGTATCTCCATTTGTTAGATGTGGTACACTGTCTCAAGTTCTGTGTGCACAGTACTGAGTCTTTGCATAAGACTGATGCCTGAGGGTCCTAGGGCAGGTAAGGCTGTGTCCAGTGTCACTATTGCATCCTGGATTAAGTCTACCTTTCTCAAGGCTTATGAACTCAGGAAGAAACCTGTTCCCTCTTGTGTTACAGCACACTCCACCAGGTCTGTTGGCACCTCCTGGGCCTACAAGAATCAGTCTTCTGCTGAACAGCTGTTCAGCCTTGTACAGCTGCGACTTAGACCTCCATGCACACCATTGCCAAAGTATTGCTTTCACTCTGTAAGTGCAATGTAATTATACGTTATTACAATTACACATAACCATTGAAACGCTTGGCTTCAGAATATTTTGTTGTAGCTGCCACCTGACCTTATCAATGAAAGCAGCTGCATTTACTAAAGTTTCTTTCTCTAAACCAATTGCAACAGATGTGGAATCTAAATATTTAAACTTTTTAACAAAAGCCTTAACTATAGATAATTGAGTTTGGTCTTCTGCAATCCCCATAACTAATCTGTATGCTTGCTCAAATGTTATCATGAAAGCATAGGGATCACCTGTGATAGTGAATTTAAGATTTTCTAAGGTTTCTAATGTTGCTGTTGTGCCTTATTACATCTGTCTCTGTTTCCTCTCCATTTTAATCATACATACTAGTGTCAGGGTTGGGTATGATGGATGCTCCCCCAGTTATGTTTGCCCGCATACACATTTTATATTGTTATGCAGTTGTGTTATTATATCACAAAGTTGTGTGAACTTGTTCTTCTGATTCAGCTATACTTTGTTAGAACATCACAGTCTGAACAGTCAGTTGGGTGATAACTTCTAATGTTAGTACACACAGCATGCTTATGTTCATCTTAATATCATTAAGTTAAACATTTTAACCATTTTTGTACATTTTTAAACATTTCCTTATCTTTGCCTATATAGAAAAAGTTATCTATCTTACTATTAGCTACCTAACATTGTTCCCGCAAAAAACACCAGCGTTCTGCATCTGTAGAAGTATAAGACAAAAATTTTAATCATAGACTGCTTTCCTTAGCAAGTTTAGAATTAAAATCCATACTCCACTATTGATACTTCCTTCTCAATCACTACTTACTGCCATCCTTCAGACAAGTGTTTTGCACCAGGAACAGGACCACCTTCTCCTTGCATCTGGAATTCTCTGGAGACTCACACAGCCCCTTGGTCCTCTGTAGTTTTGCCCTCGGGATAATCTGCTGTCGTGGGCTGGCCTTGCCAATATTCCGTTCTCTGTCATCCAATATATCTTACAAGTACCATAGGGAGGCGACAGCTCCTCCCAGTAGGCTGGAACAATTCTCCAAGAATTGCAGGGGCGGAGCCTCCCTAGCAGACTGCCTAACTGCTCCCCTCCAGTTAGATTTGTTCCATCATCCTGGTAGGAAGGCTGTGAACAGTTCTGCTTCGTTTTAGTAATTTTATTATTTTCCTTTAGATATGGGGTGTCCAAATTCCCCCATTAGGTGGATTACCATTACTGTCTTCCCCTTGGTGGATTGCCCAGTTTACTGGAGCCGGTTGTGGACCCATGTCTGTCTCTCCAGAAGGAGTCTCTCTGAGGCTTCTTCCTGACAATGGCAATCTGAAGAAAGAAGACCTGCAGAAAAGGTGAGCAACCCTTTGAGTGCCATGTTCCACTTGTCCCACAGATCCCTTCTGCACAAGGGTTTCCTTGGAGTTCTTTGTAACTCCTGCACTCATGTTAGGTAATTATATTTCTGTTCTGAGGGTCTTTGTAGCATTTTGTGTAATTTTGTGGTAATTACCCCCTTCCCTGCCAGTATTCGGACTGTTGAAGGATTTCTTTCTCATCCTCACATTCTTATTTTTCAGTTTGTTTATGTTTATTAGTTTTATGTGTGTTTCTACACTTTTTAGTAACTTTTTACTTTAATCGTTTTTTTTTTTTTTTTTAATTTTGTGCCTTAAGACTTGCTTTACTGCATAGCTGCAATGCTCCCTTGACCTCTATGGGACAGATATGTTGGGACATATCTCTGCAACCGCTCTGTGTACCGAGTAGAAAGATGGTTCATTCTAATTGTCTACCTTTGCCTAACTATCCAATGTACATTCTCAGTGTCTGGGGAGCTTTGGGGGGATTCGGGTCTGTAATTGGTACTTGTCATTGCGAAACGAAGTTTCCCATAAATGCCCATTTTGCTGACTTCTTTCTAATTGGTTCCCTTTTGCAGTTGCCTTTTTGTTTTTCCTCTCTACCGAGTATCATTTGCAGGGCTTGGTCTCCTCAACTCGTCTCCTCAGGTTAACCCTTCACTTTCCAGATAAGTGTATTTTAGGCTTTCTGGGGTGAAATCTGTAATCTGGGTGACAGTATTTGATTATTCCTTTACTGTTTTGACACTTTATACTGTAGAATGTCAGATCCACTAGGACATGAGGCTAGGCCTAAGGCTAAGGACTGTCTTTGAACTCCCTTACTTATTGTTCCTCTTCCCAAACAGGGCTTCACAGAGAATACTCAGGTCACTTATGCCCTTCATATACTGCGGCCCCCGTGTCTCTGCCGGGGCCCTCCAGCCATGGTCAAGAGCCTCCTTGGGTCAAGGATTTAAAGTCCTCTTTAGCACAGCTTCCTCTTTCTCTCCTGGGGGTTCTCCAGTCCAGGAGACCCCCTACTTCCTTCAGGTTTGTGGCCCCTAAGTCCCCTGGTATTCCTGATTTATCTGATTATTCTCTGGAGGATTCAGATGGGGATTCTGAGGATGGTGTGTGCTCTGATGATGATTCTTCCCAATTTCATGGTGACCTCTTTGAATCTAACCCTGAACCCTCTGCCAGGGGCCTCATTAGGCCGGTATTAACTACCTTAAACAATCCCTCTACTACTGTAGAGCCTCAGGCTACTGCTGATGTCTTACAGAGGTTCAAGAAGGTCCTGTACTGTTTTTACGCCTAATCCCACTCTGGATCAGATTATCTTGGATGAGTGGAAAACTCCTGACAAGCGACTGGCTTTGTTTAAGAGATTCTCTAAGATGTATCCTTTTTCTGAAGCTGCCTTGGCTCAGTGGGATTCTCTTCCACTGGTTGACTCTTCCATTACCAGACTCTCTAAATCCACTGCCTTGGCAGTTGCGGATGCTTCAGCTCTTAAGGATGTGACTGACAGAAAGCTTGAAACTCTCTTGAAGGCTAATTTCACTGTCATTGGTGCGTCATTGAGACATACTTTTACGGTTTAAGGAGATGGAATAAAACACAGTTTTATTGAACAAGTTTAGCAACATTAACCCTCATGGGTCCAGCAGTATAGGTGACACAATACAATGCTGACACAGGACAGGTTATGGCAAAAATTACAATGAATACCCACACGGGTCCAGTATATGTACAAACAGACCGTACAGTATACTGACACAGGTCAGGTATAGATCGTGTGAACTCAGACTGAGACAGTCAGGAACGGGTTACTATTAGGCCAATACAGCGAGCTGGCCCTAATAATGCAAGGCCCTTGGAACTCCCACTCTGTACAGGGAGTGAAAAATAGCGAGGAACGCCCAGGAGAAAACAGAGGCCCAGGATAACTAGATCTGTCTCTGCAGAACCTCATCAGTGAGGCTTCTGGGACTAAGAGCTCGATGTTGCCTCAGTTTACTAAACGTAACCCTCAGGCGAAAAGGCATTGTCTTTTTTGTCCCAAACAAGACGAAGTGTATAGGGCGAACCCGGTGGCGCCCCATGCTCCACGTTCCACCCCCAATCTCAAACAGCAGTGGAGGTCCAAACACTCCTCTGTACCTTATTGTTCTTTAATCTTTGAGCCCTGTTGGCTCTTGTTCCTTATGTGCTTTGTATTGTTCATCAGTGTCCATTGACACTTTATTAGTTTGAGTTGTTCTGTGTCCTGGTTAGTCCAGGGGAACTCTGGTATCATGGGGGACCGACACTTGGTCCATTCCTTCTCTTCCCACCCATGGGAGCTCAGTGTTGGTACATTCCCATGGTACCTGTAAGCAGTATATTGGACTACAGAGAAAATAGGATTTTAGTCTTACCTTTTCTCTTAGTCCATATAGCTTACAGGTCTCCCACCCAGTGAAAGTGACAATGCTTTGTTCCTGTGGCTGGACGTGGGAGTTCTGTTGGGTCCATGCTCACAGGAGTCTTTCTTTTCTTCTTCTCGCTATCTAGCTCAGTAGGGTTAGTGTCTCAAATTTAACTGGAGTCGAGCAGCTAGGTAGCCTGCTAGGGAGGAGAGGGAGGCTCTTCCCCTGCATTTCTTGGAAAATTGTTCCAGCCTACTTGGAGGAGCTGTTGCCTCCCCCATTGTTCTTGTAAGCTATATGGACTAAGATAAAATGATTTAACAGATAAGACTAAAACCCTATTTTTAGTGGTATCAGTTTCTTTTGCTTGAAGATGAAACCCCTTAGGATTTTACTGTTGAAATTTTCTTTATTTGTTCAATATGGTGACAGGTTTACAGGAAGCTTGATGGTTACAGTGATGTTCGTGATGTTACAGCTTGATGGAATAGGTGTATTAAACTTAACTCTTACAGTGCCTGTGACTGAGTTATATACAGTTTAACCTGTATCATTAGAGTCAGTGCATGGAACAAATAGCATAAATGTATCTTTACAGAGTGAAGACACGTTATGTCATAAATATGTAAGTAGCTAAAGCTATGTATAGTGAAGGCATATTATGTTATATGAATATGTAAATAGATGATCCTAACAATAGTTGGAATGGAATATTGACACGTGTCCTGAAATACACTTTCTGCACATATTCCAGTGGTCTGTTCTGGTTACTAGCAGTGACAGCTTAGAGGTTAGAATTGACATATGACTAGTGAAAAACACATTTAGTGCAAAGACAGTTGGTTTTAAATTTAAACGGATAGTAATGTTTCAGTACTGTCAGAGTTGTAGTTCAAGAGTAATTGAATGATAAAGTATCCCCCTTCCTCCCCTTTTACCTAGTGTAAGTCACCTCCCCTCAGATGTGGAATCTGGTCTTAAGACCAGGCAGCTCACAGCAAGGGAGAACAATGAAGACCCTGCCCCCCCTTGACAGGTTTTTCAGGTTTTTGCCTTGTGCTAATTGAATATTGTCCCTCTCTGCAAGCCATCTGGACACCAGTTTTCTGTTCTGAGGTGAGCAGTGTTACATCAGTAAAAGGGGCGGGAGGGGGATACTTTGTCATTCAATTACTCTTAAACTTCAACTCTGACAGTATTGATGTAACACTCTCCATGTCCCAAATACTATGAAGATTAATTGGAGCTGCTTTTATTTTGAAACATTACTATCCCTTTAAAGAGACAGATTTTAGTTCTACCATCCACCAAAACCATAGCAGGCTTGGGTGGGCAAGAAAAAACAAAAAAACCAAAAAAAAAACTTAAACTTAAAGCAGAACTTTCACCTATTATGTAAAGCTGATTTCATTTCTTGTGGGCAAACAACATGTAATAGTAATTTTTTTTAGAAAAAAAATTGCTTTGAGAAGAGCTATCCATCCCATTGTATGTCCCGCTTCACATCAGTGGTCCTGTTGCTGCAGGACACTTAGTCCCGCAGTGCTCGCTAGGTCCCCCCAGAAGTCCGTCAATCCTGCCTGCCACCCGCTGAAGTGCATCTTTGACCTGGGAAGTCTCTTGGTGATATACTCGTCCAGGTCAGAGATATATATATAGTGCCAGTCTGCTTACATGCACTGTATTATTGTGCACTTCATAAGCACGCTCTTCTGAGGGAAATCAATGCCCACTGAATTGCGTAACAGGAGGGAGTTGACAATCATTGTACTTGTCACAGATAGGGTGCCTCTCTCACTCTTTGCTACATCAAAGTCAAAGGTAGTTTTATAGTTGCCTACAAGCTTTGAAAACTTTACAGTTACTTAAAACTAACTTCAGACTAAACTGTGTAAAGTTCTGCTTTAAGGCTGACAAGTCCACCTTTTCATTACTTGCGAGGGCCTGGTCTGTCTGTACCCCTACAAAGTCTCCTCCATTTATTCCAAGACATGAGCCATTTCTGTAAGGGATCAGTGCATTTTGCTGGTAATTTTTGAAGGGTATTGTATAAACTTTGAGTCCCTTCCTCTTCACTTATTTTGTTTTTTGGCTTTTTTTTTTTTTATTTTATTTAGACACAATTTCCTCCCTGCTAGGCATAAAGGTGTTGATTCCTATTCCTTCTCAGGAAATATTGATAGGATAAAGTGCATCAACTGTTTTGTGCTGACCCCATGGTTCAAGATGGCATCTTTGTGCACTGTGATCACAGCTATGTGTCCAGGGGAGTTTACAACCTCCCTAGACTTGAAGGACGCTTATCTGCTCTTCCTGATCCATCCTTGTTTTGCATTTCAAGGCAGTCACTTCCAGTTAACCGTCTTTCCATTTGGTCTTTGGTCTAGCATCCGCTAACAGCCAGATCAAAAAGTAACTTGGATCACAGATGTCTGTGTCAACTCTGCACACAAAATTTCGGGGTAAAATAGCTTTAATCCCTCCTCACACTGCCATACTCCTGTAGCACATAGATAACAGCCAGATCAAGAAAAAGCTTGTAACACGGCTGCCTGTGTCTTCTGTCAGTCAGTCACACTGAATTTTGGGGTTAAATTCCTTTCTCCTTTCCTTTCCTCCAGAGTTCCCCAGACTTACCTTACAGAGAAAAGATTTCCTGCCTAGAAGACTCCCTAAACTAGGCTTCACCTCCACTTTATTAGCCTGTCTTCTCTAGCTCAAAAATGTGCTGCTGTCTCTTCCTCTCACAAACACAGAATGGCATGCTGTGAGAATGCATTTATATGCCTGTAGGAAAGGAAGAGAAACTTGCTATGTGGTGTGGAGAAATTGTGTCTTTCCATTGATTTCAATGCAACGAGCTAGGTGAAAAACTGCACATTTTTCTCCTGTTTCTCTTTTGCCCATCCCTACTAGCAACTGACTTTTTCAAAGAGATGGGGGAGTTTTGAACAGTCCAGGTTTTAACAGATGTCAGCAAATATCATTGTGTACCCAGATTCAAGATGGAGTAGTTAAGAACTGTCATTCTTGCCATGGAAGCGGAAGCATCTCTGAATATGAGATTTTCATGTTCCTATAATGCCAGTTCACTACCAGTTTCTGAGATTTGCATTACAGGAAGTAGATTTTTAATTAATATATATTTCATTTGGTCTAGCTACAGCTCAAAAAGGCATTCATGAAAATCCTGGCGCTTTTGGCATGTTTTTCAAGTCACTGTGAGTAAACCTGACCCCTTATCTGGATGACATGGTGTTCTAGAAACCTTCAGCCCAAATGTTAAAGGATCACCTTCAATTAACAGTATAAGTTCTATAGCAGCATGAACAGGTCATAAATATACACAAGTCTCCTTTGGTACCCACTCAGAGACTTGAGTTCTTGGGCCTGATCTTTGGCACACACCCCTTCAGATTGTTTTTGCCATTAAGCAAAATAATGATATTGCACACCAATGTCCACATCATTTTGGGCTATCTGTAAAGTGTTGTGTCATTTGCCCGGTTTCATCTGAGACCATTACAACTAAATATGTTCCAGCATTTGAACAGGAGTCTCTATCAAAATCATTGCAAAGTGATCCTGTCTCAAGTCCCCCCAACAGTCATTCAATTGGTGGCTTATATCGCCACCTCTCAATAGTAGTCATCTCTTCTCAAATCTAGAGCCATATTCAATCACAACTCTGTTCAAGTTCTGTGGGACTCAGCAGAAACAGGCCTTTGTATCAATAGCTTGGAACTCTGTGCCATATTCAGTGCTTTTACAACAATAATGACCATCTTGAAGGGACATATGGTTTTTGTCCAATCTGACAACACCACAGCAGTAGTCTTCATCAGCCATTAAGTAGGCACAAGGAGTGATGCTACTTGGGATGAAGTGACAAAAATTCTATTATGATCAGAAGCTCAAACTCTACCTTTATCTTCAGTTTACAGGAGTAGACCAATGGGATATGTTATCTCTGCAGACACTCTGGATCTTGGAGAGTGGGAATTAAAACAGCATATCTTTCTCCAAATCACAGATCATAGAGGAATGATAGAAGTTGACTTGATTGTCTCCAATCACAACACATAACTTCCAAAATGTTGCACAAAAGCAAGAGGTCAAGAATCGTCAGCAGTGCATTCCATGGTGATATAATGACAATACACTCTAGTGTATGTATTTCCTCCAGTCACCAAGATTCCCAGGGTTCTTGCTAAGATCAAGACATAGCCAACTCATACACTACTAATAGCTCCATTATGGCCAAGGAGAGCATGGTTTCATCATCTTCAGGCCCTGTCCATAGAAGACCCTCAGTGTCTGCCTCTGCAACTGGATCTGCTCACACAGGGTCCCATCCAGCATCTCAAATGAATCCATCCTCACCTTGAAGGCTTGGAACTTGAGACCCAAATTTTGCTATTGGAAGTTCTTCAGTCAGCACCCTACCGACATCTTTCTTCAGTCTTTATCAAGAAACTCACATGGCTATTTCTTTTGCTAGGCAAGTTTCAGAGCTTAGTGCTTTGTCTTGCAAATACCCATACATTTTCTTTAGTCAGGATAAATTGTTTGCAAAAGTTGTTTCCTCCTTCCACATCAATCAATTGGTACTTTCCTCCTTATGTCCTAAACCACATAATCTAATGTCTCAACTGAGCAACTGAGGCTGCCTAAGTACACAGAAGAACTGTGGTTAGTTCTCCAAGATGTTTGGAACAACCTATCTGCCGAGTTCCTTAATATTAAAAAACTGTGTGTAGGTATACCTAGAAGAATTGCTGTTTTGAACACAAAGGGTGGTCACACCAAATATTGACTTAATTTAGATTTTTCTTCTGTTTTCTCACTATGCAATTTGTTAACGGGGAACTTTCACCTTCTAAACACTTCATCTTACTGTATTAGTATTGTCTATGGGACCATCGTTATCTATTTTTTATTATTCAAAAACGTTTAAATAAAAAGATATTTGGTCTTAATGTCAGCATGTTCAATATGAACGGCAGTATACTTGCCGCTCATGACACATGCCCGGCAAGGAGGGGGACGGAGCTAAGCTGATGATTTTCATACATGTAGTGAAAGAGTGCTTCCTCTCGCGCTGAATGTCAGCAACATGGCAGCGGTCTACTGCTTGGAATTATGGACTTACAAAGGTATGTTTGTTAAGGAAAAGGGACAACTTTAATTTTTTTACTTTATAATTTAATTTATAGACATGAACAGTCTATATAAGCTCACTGTGATAAACATGAAAGTTCTGCTTTAATTGATAAAAATAAACTATTACCTTGTCTATTTTTGAAAGCATTCTTACTTAACAGCATTTTTTCACACCTGCCTAAATCTTTTGCACATTACTGTATCTCTGCAACAGTTTGTCATACAGCATTCAGAGTGGCACATTCTTCTTGTCTCCTCATATCCTTTAATTCGGTTCACATCCTGAGTGTCTTCGTGGGCCCTCTGGGGCCCACGATCGGAGGTTAGGTGTTGCTAGGCAACAGCAACAAAGAAGATTACATTACCCAAAATGCCGCTTAACAGGCTTTTTTCTGGCTGCCTGTTTTGCAGTCGCCATTTTTCTTCTCTCTTGCTTATCCTACACAAAGGCAGACTCTCCTTGCTCTTCTTCTCCATATTTACCCTTCGCCCACCACATAAGAACCTTTCTGGGCTTTTCTAGGGTGATTTTATTGGTCTGGGGAACTGTTACTGGTATTTATGTACTGCTTCTGTGAGGATCCAAAGTAATATGGGAATAGACCTAAGGCTAAGGACTCAGGGGAGTCTAACCTCCCTTGTTTACTGTTCCTCATGCCAAGTGGGGCTCCCTAGAGAGTATTCTGGATCTCTCTACTTTCCTGTGCTGTGGCCCCTACTACCTCGCCTGGGCCATCCAGTATTGATTAAGTGCCGGTTTGGGTTAAGAATTTGTTGTCCACTATGGCACAATTGTCTCTCTCCATCCAAGGAGTTCTTCAGTCTTGGAAACCTCCTACCACCTTCAGATACTTGGCCCATAGGGCCCCGAGTATGCCTGCACTCATAGGCTACTCTGAGTAGGACACTTTTGAGGATGACTGAGAGGAGGGGGAATATGAAAACATGGATTTTTCCTCCTCCTGTGTGGACTCTTACGAGGCTGATCCTCTTCACTCTGCTGAGGGACTCATCAGGGCTGTTTTGAGGACCCTTCAGGTCTCTGGCACCCCTGATAAGGGTCCTCCCACTGTAGGCATCTTCCAGAGGCATAGGAAATCATCTGCTGTATTTCTATTCTTCTGGATGAGTGGAAGGCACCTGATAAGAGGTTGTCTATTCTTTAAGCTGTACTCCTTCTCAAAGGACTCTTTGGTGCAGTGGGCTTCTCCTTCTGTGGATCACCCTATTTCCAGGCTAGCTAAGTTCACTGCCTTGCCGTTGGCAAACGCAGAGGGACTTAAGGATGTGGTGGATAAGAAACATGACTCTATCCTCCAGTTTTGCAACCATTGGGGCTGGGGTGAGGCCTATTTTTTCCTCTGTCTGGGTAAACAGAGCTGTTGCAGTCTGGGGTGAACAGCTTATGGGCGTTGTCCATGCTGATGCCCCCAAGGAGGACCTGCTGGCAATTTTAGCCATCATGACAGAGGATACATGTATGTTTCAGATGCCCTGTTTAAGGCCAAGGCCTCAGCCTTTTCTGTTACTGTGCAATACACTTTGTGGCTTAAGATTTGGTCTGTGGATCCTTTCTGGGCAAATCTCTTTTTTTGGTACTAGGCTAAAGCAGATTATCAGTGATGGTACTGGGGGCAAGAGTACCCTGTTACCTCAGATGTCCTCCAAATGCCCCCTCCAAAGATAAGTCAGTTATCTAATGAACCTGATTGTTGTCAAGACAAGTTAAAACTCTTAGCCAATCACAATTTCTATAAAAATAAGGAGCACAAAAGAACATCTAAAAGTATCATCTATTCCAAATTAGATATGCAAGTCATACAATTTCACTCACCAGACCATCACTGTATTCTCTCATATATATTCCCGGTCATTTTAACCGCTATCTGGCCAGATAATGTCCGTTCTGGAAATCAATCTGGGGAGTAAGCCACAAGGGTTCTATTCCTACCAGAGTTCGTTTTATTTAGCCCTTCTTGGGTCTCCGTGCTCTTGATGTTGCGGCAGGCTGCAAGATAGAAAGTGCAGTCCAGGAGTACCATAACGGCCAACCACAGGGGGTGTGACCGGGATGATCATTTCTAAATCTGTTGTACACTTTCTATCTTGCAGCCTGCCGCAACATCAGGAGCACGGAGATCCATGAAGGATTGAATAAAACTAACTCCGACAGGAAAAGAACTCTTGTGGCTTACATCTCAGATTGATTTATAGAACGGACACTATCTGGCCAGATAGAGGGCTCTATCCAAATGAAATTTTTGAAAACACTGTACATATCAATTTGAATGTTTGCGTTAGCCATTAAAACCCAATAAGGAACTTAAGTTATTGCAGGAAAGTTAAGACCCTTTTTTTTTTTTTTTTTTTTTAAACTTGAGTCCCTTATCAGTTCTTTAACAGCTGATGCAGAAACATCAATACATCCAAAGTATGAAAAATGTGTCAGATGTTAGTAGAATTAACCCTATGAGTGCTAGTGGTGTATAATTACCCCACCAGCATTCATAGAGTTAACCCGACTAATTTAAAAAAAAAAAAAAAAAAAAAAAAAAAAAATCCCAATAAAGGTAACACTTACCATTAATCCTGCTGTCCAGTGGAGTCCTCCGCTTCCTGATCATCTTCTGTCCTCTTCAGTCTATCTTCTTTCTTCTCTTCCTTTTTTCTTCTGACTATAAAATAAAACATAAATATGGATAAAAAGAATTAACAATGAAATTGTTTAACCCTCTGAGTGGCAGATGCTTTGCGTACCTCACTGGCACTCAAAGGGTTAAAACATTATTTTGCCATGAATATTCAGTTAAGTAAATGCCTCCATTTATTGCCCAAGTATGCAAAAATGCCATGAAGAAATACTATAAATATAGGCCATGAAAAAATGTCATGAATAAATGCCAAATATATATACTTAGCTTAAATTTTCATGTCTTCACCGCGTGATGCAGCCACGGAGACACTGATGAGCCGATTGGGTCCTCTTCGGTCCTGCACGGGCCGATGCCCATAGCACACTGAGGGAATTGGAAGTGAGCCTGCCTTTACATATGGGCTGTCTCACTTCCATTTCCCTCACAACCATTGGCTGGGATGTTCTTAATTGAAGATTGTCCCTCTCTGCAGTCTACCTGGGCACCTCCCTTCTGCTCTGGCTGAAAAGTGTTACATCAGTAAAAGAGGCAGGAGGGGGATACTTTGTCATTGAATTACTCTTGAACTACAGCTCTGACAGAATTGAAATAACACTCTCCAAAGTCCAAATACTATGATGATTAATTAGAGCTGCTTTTATTATGAAACATTACTATCCCTTTAACTCATCATATGTTGTTTGCTGTCATTTCATCTAAGGTGAACATGGGCAGTGTAGCTTACCTTTGTTTGCAGAGTGATGTATGATATCCTTGAAGTGGCAATGTCATCATGGCAGAGTGAATGGCAGATGCTAGTTGAATCCACACCCTCAATATGACACATCCATGGAATAGCTGCTGCACGGGTTATATCCTGTAGCAGCTATGTGGTTGTAGCAGGCAATCTCAGGGCTGTTTATGTCATTCATCCTGTGGAGTAAAACCGATGATTATGTGTTGTTTGAGTATGTTTGCACACATTCTCCAAGCCCGGTAATGGTGAACCTTTTTGGGTCCGAGTGCCCAGTTTGCAACACAGAGACAAGGTTGGAGATAGCAAAGTGCCAGTTCTGAAAATTTACCATGGAAAGGAGTTTTTTTTGGTGCATACATATGTAAAAAGACAGCTATATACAGTGTGTTCCCTTTATATTATCAGACAGATGGAAATTGTTTTTTTTTAAGACTAAAAACACATAAAACAAACGTCTTAGAACTGTCATTAATGATGTGACACAAGGCAAGTGATACCACAAAGCTTACAGTTAAAATGGTGCTACACTAGTGATACTACATAGTTTAACATTGAAATGAAGCTACACTAGTGATACCACAGAGCTTACAATTTTAATGGAGCTACAGACAATTCCACAGAGCTTACAATTGAAATGAAGGTACATCAGTGATACCAAAGAGCCTACAATTAAAATAAAGCTATTCTCTTGTTGCCATTGAAGTGACATTCCACTAGTGATACCACAGTGCTTACAATTCTATGACTTCCAGTGATGCCTCTACAATTGGACCTGTAGGTCTCTGATGCACACATCACCTCCACTGGCCCTCTGCCCACAATACCTTGATAAGAAGCACCTACTGTTGCATGAGAAGCAAACATTTGTCGATGGCAAGGGCAGTGTGAAATGCAAATAGAAAGTGGGAACCACTACTGCTGGTCTGGTATCTAGCATGCATGTACAACTGTGGTGAGCTTCAAGTTGCCGATTGAGGTAAGATTGTGTTTCACAAAGCTAAGCACCGTCATAATCTGCCCTCTATTTACATAAATACAATATGTATATTCTGACTTGCCTGCTGGTATTGTGCTCTTCTTCCTGGCTCAGATCATCAGTGACCATTAGGTGCTGCTGAAAACCTGCATGGTGACACATTGGTGTCAACATCACAGCGCAAGAGGTGTGTGGAGCTTTGCTCTCAGACATCTCTTGCTGCTTCCTCTCTCCATCACAGGCCTCCACATAGCCACCTGCTCTCTTCCTCACAACCCTCCACATTGCTTAAGGAGACAAGAGGGGGAGAAAGAGAAAGAGGCAAGAAGGGGAGAAAGAGAGAGAGGCAAGAAGGGGAGAAAGAGAGAGAGGCAAGAAGGGGAGAAAGAGAGAGAGGCAAGAAGGGGAAAGGGAGAGAGAAAGTGGAGAGGCAAGAAGGGGGAAGAGGAAAGAAGGCGATAGAGAGGGGGAAGGGGCAAAAGGGAAGCTAAAAAGGGAGGCAAGGGGTGGGAGAAAAAGGTGGGGGGGGAGAGAGGCAAGAAATAGAAAGTGGCAAGATGAGATAAAGAGTCATGCAGGGAAAGAGGCAAGAGGGGTGGGGCAAGAGGGGAATAAAGAGGCAAAAATGGAAGAGAGAGAGAAGGGAGTTAAAAAGAAGTAGTGGTGGAGAAAGGTCAAGGGGCAAGAGAGAGAGAGAGAGTTAAGAATAAAATATGAAGAGGGGGAGAAATACTATACTACCCCTTTTGCATTGTTCTCCCTCCTCTTGCCCCTTCTTCCCTTTCTCCCTCCTCTTGTCCCCTCTTGCCTTTTTCTACCCCATCTGGCCCCTTTTTCAATTCTCTTGCCCCCTTGCCTTTCTCCCTCCTCTTGCATCTTTCTCCCTCCTTTCGCATCTTTCTATTCCCTCTGGTCTTTTTCTCCATTCTCTTGCTTCTTTTGTCTCTTTCTCTACCCTCTTACCTCTTTCTACTTCCTCTTGCCCCCCTTGCCTCTTTCTCACTCCTTAGCCCTCATACCTCTTTCTCAATCCTCTTGCCCCTCATGCTTCTTTCTCAGTCCTCTTGCCCATCATGCCTTTTCACTCCTCTTGTCCCCCCATGTCTCTCTTTCACTCCTCTTGCTCCTATGCATTTTTCACTCCTCTTGTCCCCCCATGCCTCTTTATCACTCTTCTTGCCCCCATGCCTTTTTCACTCCTCTTGCCCCCCCATGCCTTTTTCACTCCTCTTGCCCCCCATGCCTTTTTAACTCCTCTTGTCCCCATGCCTTTTTAACTCCTCTTGTCCCCATGCCTTTTTCACTCCTCTTCTCCCTGTGCCTCATTTTCACTCCTCTTGTCCCCCCATGCCTCAATTTCATTCATCTTGTCCCCCCATGCCTCAATTTCATTCATCTTGCCCCCTCTATGCCTTCCCACCCCCTTGCCTCTTGATCCCTCTCTTGCCCAGATTGCAAGGCTGTGCTTTCCGTAATGCCTGCATCATCTTTCTGCCTCTGTGCCCCCACTAACCGTACTGATGACAGCCGCAAATGAATGACACATGGAGCCGTAAATTGAATGCTGGGGGTGTCTTCCTCACTCTGGGTGCCAGTTTGAAACTTGGACTTTCAGATGAAAAAACTCCCACCACTTACCTCCCCATAGCCACTTTTCATTCAGTTGCAGCTGTTATCAATGTGTGCAGTGTGGGGGGACCAGACAGAAATATTTCACAGGAATTACGGAGTACACAGCCTTGAAATTTAAACCATGGCCATGTGCCATCATAAAGGGTTCTGTGTTCCATAGGTTCGCCGTCACTTCCCAAGCCTGATCTTGGACATACATGCATTGTATTTGATTCCTATGTTATACTCACAGTGGGTGAAATGGTCCCTGATGAGCTTGTGTCTTATCTCCACACATCCCTGGGTTGTCCTCATCCTGTGCCTAGGGAACAGGGACTTCCATGAGGAGTTGTGGCTCCATATCCTCAACTAGCCTAATGTCCACTGCTGTGTTGTGGAGGATTGCATATGCCAGTATAATTTTGCATGCTTTTCCTGGTGCATATTGAAGTGCTCCTCCAGAGTGATCAAAGAATCTGAATTTGGCTTTGAGGAGCCAAAAGGTGCTTTCAATGGCATTCCTTGTTCCAACACATGCCTGATTGTAGAGCTCCTGTGCATGTGTTTGTGGATTTAGTAGTGGTGTTAGACATGGTGAAACAGGGCGCACATGTAATATGAATGATATACAACTTGTGTGTTTGTCATTACCATACTTAGCTATGTTTTCATTACTCATGTGAATGCTCCTATGGCTCTGGTGTGATGTCTGTTTTGTTGACTCGCTCAAAAAGCCATCTTCCTGTATAGGGCCCATTCTCAAAGTCCTTGTGGATGGGGTAGTGTGTGAGGATGTATGAAACATGACAACAGCCGGGATACAGACACGAGTTATCCCCCATCTGTTCATTGATGGAGTGGAAATTCTTCCTGTTCATGTATAGATGGTCCCGCTTGTGTTGGAGCTTTTATTATCACGTGTACAGTCTATGGCACCCATGACCCTGGGTTTTATGTAAAACTGCTGTTTCACAAGTGTCCACTCCATGTCGGTTGAGGGGAAGTGCATATATCTCCTGGCCTTCCTCTTGAGGGCGGCCAACACCTGAGCCAGTGCCCTTGAACATGTGGCCTGGGACATGCCAGATACATATCCTTCTGTGGACTGGAAGGATCCACTTGCCATGAAATTGATGTGAAACATCCGCTTCTGCAAGCCGGATAGAGCACTGTTGGTGTTGTAAATGGGGTCGATGTCATCTTTGATCACCTCATATAACTGGATGATGCTGTAGTGGTCGCTGTCTTCAGCATCCATCGTTCCCAGGAGCGTGACCCTTGTTTGTAATATCCTTTGGGCAGATGTCTGTCATCCCTACGCTGCTCCACAGGTCCCTGTGGTAGCTGTGGGAGATACGGTCATAGCAGCTTGGGGTGCTGCTTCCTGGTGTGGTTCTACAGGTGGAAATGGGCTCCTGTCTGACTGTCCAGGCATAGCATCGGCAACAACAGGTATGCTTGAAGGAGGATGGTGATCCCTATTATTATTATTATTCTTTATTTATATAGCGCCAACTAAATCCACAGAGCTGTACAGTTGGAATAGATATACAGAGGTATTAAAGATGTGGAGAACAGAAAGCTCAGAGGGCCCTGCTCTTGAGAGCTTACAGTCTAGAGGAAAGTAGGTTTGACAAAGAGGGAGTAAGTGCTATTGGGCTCCCTCGCACGCCTTTGCCTCTATGGTCTTTGAAGTGATAGGTATGCAAACATACTGGTCGTAATCCCTCCCTCCCTCTCTCTCTCTCTGTCTTTCTTTGTCTGAGTTGTGTCTCACTGTAAAAATGCCATGTTTGTGGACACAGAGATGTCCCTTTAAGACAGTGGTGTGTTATTGTCCAGGTGCAGTCATGAGGTAGGTAGTGACCAATGGGAAGGTGTTTGTTGTACAGGTAAGTGTTTGTCGGTGTGCATGTTGTTTTTTTGCTGATCTGTTCTGATTGCTGTGTAGCTGTCAGGTGCGTGTGTGACATAAGGTGCAGGTCATGTCTCCATGGGCTGGTGATGTTGCACAGGTGAGCTTGGGTTGCTTTGGATTGACAGGTGTGCATGTTGTGTGTTAACCCCTGTTGTTCTGGGCTATGTTGTGATGCCTTGTATTGCTTTGCTTTGTGAAGCCCTTGTCCCTGGTAGGGTTGATATGTTTTTGTTGTTTGTCCAGGACTTGTTTGTAGGGCATGGGCATTATTAGTGTGTTTACATCCATTCCCAAGGCATTTCTCTGACTCCATATTTGGATGATCTCCTGCTCAAGGCTCCTTCAGAAGAACTCTTTGCTCAACACATCCCCTGCACTGGTGCTTCATGGCTGTATTCTCAAGCTCAATAAGACTTCTTCCATTCCAGGTGCTGGTGTTCCTAGGCATGAAATTTGACACCTTTCAGGGGAAGGTTTTATCACAGAGAAGATTCAGATTGTGTTCCAGGACATCTCAGGCACCGGAGTGGCAGTTGGCCACTATCAGGGAATACATGACTGGATTGGTTGATGTCCCCTACTCACAGTTCCACATGAGAGAACTGCAGAGGGACGTCTTCCAGACATGTCCAGGAATCTGGAGCATCTCTCCCATCAAATGATCCTCTCTCCGGAGGCCCAGGAGGACCTTCAGTGGTGGCTTCATCGGACATACCTGATGTGAGGGAGGCCTTTTGTGATTCTGCTGTGGACCTTGGTGATAAAAGATGCCAGCCTGAGAGTCTGAGGTGTGATCCTGGGCCACTTGGATGCCAAGAGGGGAGGAGAGTCTTCTGTCCATCAGCATTCATGAGCGAGTCATCTGGCTCTCTTCCATTGGTGCTAGGTAATCACAGGGATTCCAGTGAGGGTTCATTCAGACAACACTACTGTGGTTGCGTACATCAGTTGCCAAGGAGGACTCCTCAGCGAGATAGCTTTGAGAGAGATGATGGACCTCCTCATTTGAACAGAAGCTCACGTCCCAGCCATTTCAGATGTATACAGTGCAAAACTGGGAGCTCCATCTGGAGGCATTCTAACTGATAGTTCAACACTGGGGGGTACTGTCGGGAGAACAGGAAGGTGCATGTATTCTGTACCCAAAACAGGGATCATCTGGCCTTCTCAGGTTCTCCATTGACATCACAGAAGACCAGGCACTGTATATCTCACATAAAATAAACAAACAATATAAATAAATAAATTTGAGATCTTGTATACAATCTAGGTATGACACACTTTTTCACAATGAACAGAATTGATTAAAAAGTATCAATTACTCATATTCTCAAACACAGGGCTTTTTTTTTTTTTTTTTTTTTTTTGCAATTCCGGTTTAGGGCTTCCGGAGCGGTGTGCAGCCGCACCGGGAGCCCTGAACTCCATGACGTACCAGGACCGTCAATGGTCCTTAAGTGCCGGACCGCAGTGGCGGTCCTGGTATGTCAATGGTCCTTAAGGGGTTAAATGCATGGCAACTACCTTGAAAATAGATGTCTTACCATAAAAAAATACGTGTGTCTAAAGGAATCCGTCCCGTTTGGAGACCGGAACTGAGGGAAGAGCACAGACATCTTGTCTCCTTTAGACACATGTATTTTTTTACGGTAGTCGCCATGCATTTAATGAATGCATGGTGACTGGCTATTATCTGAAAGTTCTGCTTTAAGTGGCAATAGGGCCACAGGTCAAGTGACAACCCTTTGATAATCAAAATGCACAATATTGCAAGAAGTTAACCTATCTGAAAGACATAAGGTCCCCAGATCTGCTAAATATAGAATTTAACTATTTATCTGCTGTTTTTAATATGCATACCTCTGGATGTAACACAGAATAATGACATGCATTTCCCAGTAAAAATTTGCATTGCCGCATTATAATCTTATAGCAACGCAACAATAATAATATATGTATATATAAAGCACTAGCCTGCGAAGCTCCCTGTGTGCGTAACTGCACGTGTACTGTAGAGACTGCTGGAATGATGCAGTCATGCACTGATCCAGAGTGAGGAGCTCCGGATGACTTACTGCCTGTGTTTGCTCCCGGGTCCGGGACAGCAGCCGAGGCCGCTGGGTGGCACTTTCGCCCATGTATATGGACTTTCATACTAGTATAATAATAAATCTGTGAATATATACCATAAAGATTATAAACACAAAATCTTGTCTGCTCACAATTCAGCAGCGGGGTTAATAGAACCATGGACCATAAGGACCAGCCAATTACTCAGTCCAAAGTGGCTTACGCTTCTTTGTTCTGTCAGGATTTTCACCAGTGTGACAATTCCAACAGATCAAATCCACTCCTTGATACCACACGCAGACAATGCAATTTTTAAACAGAAACAGCTATAAAGTACCAGAACCACAGACAAGAGAAACAGAATGAAAATTTTCCGGACAGCAATGCAAGTGTTAATTTAGAACACCAGATCAATGGAGCAAAATGACCATCTCAGAACAAAATTGGTGTGAATTATTTGCACATGCTCGTTGTAGGATAACAACACATCCCACAGCATTCATATTATAAGGCTTTCCAGCCTGACCTTCTCCGGCATTTAACCTCATTATTTAATAATTTCCTCTCTGGCTTAGCTCCGCCGCCGGAGATGTTGGAGGCAAAGATAGTTGTGATCCCGAAGGATGGCATGGATCCCATTTCCTGTGCTAATTATCGGAGCATTTTGCTTATCAATGTGTTGGCTTTTCATCTGGTGTCGGTGATTGGGTCTTTGGTTCATCCTGATCCGGTTGGTTTCATTCCGTGCCGGGAGGCCCCAGACAACATCCGTCGTCTGTTGAACTTGATTCACGCAGGGAATTCTGGTACGTCCCCTAAGATGGTGCTTTCTCTTGATGCTGAGAAGGCATTCAAAGGGTGGACTGGACTTATATGTGGGAAGTGTTGCGATCCTTCGGTTTTGATGGCCCTATTTTAACAGGCATCTGAGCTCTGTATTCTTCGCCCACTGCGCCCTTTTTGATCTTTCTATGCCTTTCCCTGTGCAGAACAGCACCAGGCAGGGATGCCCGCTCTCCCCTTTGCTGTTTGCCCTCTGCATTGAACCACTGGCATGTGCGGTGTGCCTTAACCCTGACATTAAAGGTATGGAGGTCAATGGGGGGGTCCTATAAATTTAAGTCTGTTCGCGAATGATGTTTTACTGACTCTCACCTCCCTGATGACGTCTCTTCCGAATCTGTACTCTTTATTGTCCTTGTTTTCCCCTATCTCAGGGTTTAGAGTCAATCATTCTAAATGTGAGGCTTTGAATATTTCCTTACCAGACCCGTTTGTGAAATTGTTATCCCTAAATTTTGATTTCCGATGGCGATCTGATTTTATCACTTCCCTAGGGATCCGAATCACCAAATCATTTTCTGGCTTATACGCTGCAAATTATTCACCTCTTTTAAAATCGCTCCAGGAGGACTTGACCCATTGGGATTCCTTTCACATATCCTGGATGGGTAGGCTTTTTGCCATGAAGATGACCCTCTTACCTAAACTTTTGTACTTTTTCTGATCCCTGCCTATTTCGGTGCAGATGCCAGATGTTCTCCTCCTGCAGAAATGCATTCTTCGGTTTATTTGGGCGTCCAAACATCCTTGTCTTAGGGCATCACTTCTTTATAAGCGTCGTTTGATTGGTGGTCTATCAGTGCCACATCTGTGGTCATATTATAAAGCATTCCAATTTGTGAAGGTGGTGAACTTACATGAGACGATTAGCACACCCCATTGGGTGTCCTTGGAGAGTTCCACATTTAGAGTACATTCCGAGGCTATGGTGCTGTGGACTTCAGGGGAGCGCCATCATACGTCTTTCAGTAGCCCCACACTATCCCATACCCTATTGCTTTGGCGTAAGCATGGTGTGCGAGACGCCTTGAAATCCCAAGTCTCGCTGCTTTACTCTTTATTCCGCAATTCAAGTTTCTCCCCAGGTCTTGTTCTAGATTCCATTAGTTGGTGGATTAGCAAAGGGATCATCAGAGTTCAGGATTTGATGTTGCCCTCTGCCTTGATGGATTGGGCTTCATTCAAAGATAGGTGTGATGTCCCTCAAGGGGAATATTTTCACTTCTGTCATTTTGTTCAATCCTATCTTGGGCGCCCTCCCTATCCTTGGCGCACCCTTTTTGAAGTTTTGTGTTCCTCCTCGGTCCAAAGTAGGGGGACCATCTCTAAAATATATTTGCACCTTCTTTCTGTGTCTTTTCCTAGTTCCCCGGCCTATCGGACCAAGTGGGATGCGGATCTGGGTGAGGAGCTTGATGCTGATGAGTGTCACGAGATTACAGCGAATACGGCGAGTTTGACCCCGTGTACAGATATAAAGGAAAATAGCTTTAAAGTGGTATCTCTGCCCTTTACAACTGTCCTGCTTTTTTCCCCTCCTCCTCTCCTCTTTGTTTCCGGGGGTGCGGGGCACTGGGAACATATCGGCACATGTGGTGAGATTGTCCCTCAGTGTCCCCATTGTGGAGCTACACTTTTCAACAACTGAGCATTGCACTAGCTACCCAGGTGTCTCCGGACCCATGGACGGGCCTCTTGAGTAGACCTTACTAGGCTACCCCTTTGCCGGTTTCATCCCTTAAAACTTATATACAGGATTTGTGCTGCGGTTTGCTGTCATGTCGCATATCATTGGAAATCTGTTCCTCCTGGGACTGAACAGCTGGAAGGTCAAATTTGACAGCTGTTGAAGATGGAAAAAAATACGGCGTATGTATGTAACTCGTCCTCTTCCTACCTTCGTATTTGATCTCCTTGGGTTGACAATGTTTCTGCTCCGGGACTAACTCGGGATCTTCTACTTCACTGACCCAGTTATATTGCCTTGCTCTGAAACATCTGGCTGGGGGTGTGAATCACTGGATGCCTACTTTCCCATTCCCTCCCTTTTCTCCCTTTCTTTCCCTCCCCCCTTTTTCTTTTTTTTTTTTATTCTCCTTTCTCCTGCTGTAGTCTCTTTATTTCCCCTCTCTGTTCTTTCCTTAGTCCTCATCTGGATGAGTTAATTATTACTTTAGTATTTTTTAGTGACCGTGAGTGGCCTACCCTTTTTCTTATGGAGGGTCAGGGATGCCGTGTCCATACCCTTTTTGTACATGTTGTATTTCCCTGGTCCTTTAATTGTGACTATGTCATTGCTTTATTGTACTTATTTTGTTGGTTGTAATACCTTGTAAATCTTTAATAACATTTTTTTTTTAAATTCAAAGTTTATCGCTAAAACTGGAAGAGAGCGTCTGTTATATCCTTATAGCCATGATTGGGTTTTATTGTTCTTATAAACAGCTAAGACCACAGCTCCCATCTGGAATCAATAAACCAAGTTGGTTGATGAATAAGAGAAATAATATCTGATATGAACATCTGCTTGGGCTACTCAAGGCTCTCCTTAGTCTTGACTTGGGAAGACATGACTTTCACAACATATCAGGCTTCCAGCCTTTAAGACTGGATGTGAGAAATATCAATTTCTTTGTAATGACTATCTTTGCATCCATGCTGAGAAAAATCTTCTGGTATATAAATATTTTTCTCTGTGAGGATGAATCCTGGCATCTCTCGCCCAATGATTTTTGATGACAGCCTTGGAACCACGATTGGCTTTGCCCAGAACTCCTGTCACAAAGGAAGGATGATCCACATTACGTCCTTGGTTTGGACTTACACAGCAAATGAATTAGTCAGCTGACCTCTCAATCTTTCAAGACCTCTTAGGATCTAAAGAAACAGCTCATGAGTGATCTGACATTTGAAACAGTGTAGCATAACAGCATTACAGTTTCAATACATATCCCTATAACACTGGCAATATAAGAATAAATGCCTATTCCTTACTAGTACTGCTTGTGGCACTTGTTGCCTTAAGCTGAGCTAGGAAGCAGAACACTTCCTACATTTGCTCTTCCCCCTTACACAAAGAAACACAACCTCAGATTTATGCTTAAAAGCAAAACCATGTTGGGAGAAAAATATGATTAGCATAAAATACATTCTGAGAATTTAATTGAGCAACATTTCATTTGGTGAAACGGTGTTAGAAGTGTTACTGGGGAACATACATGCAACACAGACAGACAAAAGAGAGAGAAACGTTTCACAGAAACACAAAAAAGACAATAGGACCAGACATGACAATGTCACTTGGACAATCAATGAATACTCATTATCCAATGACTGAATTAGAATCCTTGTTCTTCTTCAGCTTCTCTTTCTATGACTTGCAATGGAGATGTATGGTGACAAGCACGTAATTGGTTTATATGAACCCACTTTTCTAAAGTCTCGCCATTAGTCGGGATAGAAACCTTATAGGCAGCTGGAGATATTTTATCAGTTATGATATATGGTACTCTCATGAGTGTAAGAATTTCTTCTTTTTCTCCTGGTTTCTAGCAAAATTATACAGATAAACATTTACCTCTTATTCCTTTTTGATGGTCTTTAGATCATAGTAAGTCTTAGTACTTACTGCTGCCTGTTCCAGATTTTTCTGGGCAAACGCAAATGCATGTTGTAATTGTTTGCGCAGGTTGTCTATATATTTATGTGTTGTGGAGGCATTTATTAGATCAGATGTCGGTACAGCAAGTGTTGGGGCTGGATCATCTTTCTTCCTGTCATCAACTCAAATGGCAATACTTTTGTGGCTGTGCTAGGCGTAGCCCGAATAGCCATGAGGACTAAGGGTAACTTACTGGATTCCTTAACAGTCTTTTTAAGAATGTTGATAATGGATTAATTATTTCGCTCCATCCCATCACTGGAGACAGGACGGTAGGCAATATGTAATTTGCTCTTTACTCCTAATATTTTCCTGAGTTTAGTCATCACTTCACTGGTGAAATGGATACCTCTACCAGATTCAATCTGCTATGGTAGGCCAAACCTGGAGAACATATGGTTAATTAACAATGCAGCACCAGTTTCTACTGTATTATTGTTAGCGGGTAAGTATTCAACCCATTTTGTGAATAAACAAGTAACAGTTAACATATACTTGTTCCCCCTTGCTGTTCTGGCTACCGGTCCTACAAAATCTCTTTGGATATCCGACCACGGTAATGACATCCCCCCCCCTTCTGCAGTGGATCACGATCAGTGGAGCCATGTGGTTGGAACTGAGAACACACCAGACAACCTTGAAAATAGGTTTATACATCTTTAATCATATGAGGTCAATATGCATAGTCAAGGAGCATTTCATATGTGATTTTGTCTCCACTATCACCTGAAGTAGGTGCATCATGAGCATGTTGGAGCATAAGACCCCTGAATGCAGTGGGTGCAACCCATTGCTGTATCCCATTTTTAAAGGTTCTGATTAACAGACCATCTCGTATCTGGGACTGTGCTTTGGATTTCATCAAGATCCTCATGTCTTCTTTACTTACACAATCCTCATCAGAGATTGGGAGGTTTTTGACTTGTAATTAAGTCATCATTAGATGAGTCTTGAATTCACTGAACTACTCAGGTCTACTTCGTTACGGGCCTGTTGCTTGGTGACAGCATCTACCTGAATAGGTCCCAGTAGGTGTGAAACTTCTAAGGCTTCCCCTTTAAGGGAGTCTTCTTTAGCCAATAAATTGGCTAGATAATTTCCCTGCTTTTCAGGGCCTATGACTTTGAAGTCACAAGGTTATCAATCTTGAAAAACAACTTACCATGTTTTACTGGTCTATTATTGGATCAGAGCATTTGGCTCCTTTTCCAACCTGGGAGGTATTCAACAAAACTATTGTGAACCTAATTGGAATTCGTTATGATCACAAATTCCTTTATGCCATGTTCAATAGCTAATTGGACCATCTTCTAGACCGCACAGAGTTCTGCTGCTTGGGTACTCTGAGGTCCTAGGCTATATCCCTTAGATATAATACGGCGCTCACCTGTCCAGGCAATCCCTGTACCTGCCACTAGTTTCCTTTCGGAACCAGTTACAACATGACATGAGCAACAGTCACTGTATGCGTTTAGCAAATTTAGACAGTAAGTCTCATCAAATGCCTTATAAGGGGAAAGCAGTTGTACCATAAGGTAGTCATCTCCATCTATAGCAGTCTCCAAAGAAGCCGCTGAACAATCATGGAGTTTGGCTAATCCTTGAGCTACAGGACTCCTGTTCTGCTTATACCGGGCTTCCAGTGGCCATCCCTGTAGGGATGAGGTCCGCGCTGTGATCCTACTCTTGGAAAGGTGTCCTTCCCTTATTTTATCACTTTGCAGATATTGCAAAGGCTGTTGTGCAGTTTCAGTGATGATTACAGAAATGTTGTAGTGCCCAAACAGTAGCTAATAAAGCTATCTCACAGTAATTGATTCTCATTTCCACGAAAGATATGGATTTACTGGCATAAGCAATAACCTTATCTCTCTGTCGTCCAATATATCTGTGAAGGACAAACCCACTCAGAGCACTGTACCCATTCTCTCTTTGGTAAATGTGTACATTCCAGCAGATAGGACAATGCGACAGCTCTATAATAGGAATGCACATGAATCATTCCTAGGCCCCCTGAGGATGGTGGTTGAATCAAATACTTCAAGCCTAGTCTAGGATGTTTGTACTTCCAGATAAAGTTTGTAAGCTCACATTGGAGTTTGTCTATGTACTGACGGGGGTAGATAATGGCATGGCTTTAAAAAGATAAAGAATCTTTGGCAACACTACCATTTTCAAAAGATTAACCCTACCTAACCAGGAAACAAACAGGTTGTCCCAGATTTTAAGATCTCTAACAATAGAAGCAAAGCGAGACGTCACGTTACGCGAGATTATGGTACAAGGGTCATTGGTCAAAATCACTCCCAGATATACAATGGAGTCTTGTACCCAGGACAGAGGACATTGAGTCTTAAGTTTTGTGACCGAGGATATTGGTGTATTAATGTTCAAAACTTCAGATTTCGTGGTGTTAATTTTAAAGAAAGATAGGGAACTATATTCCTCCAACAATGAAAGTAGAGCGGGGAGGGAGGTCTCTGGATGTGTAACGTGAAATAGTACATCATCTGCATAAGCCTAAAGTTTAGTTGGGGCAGAGGCTGTCGGGACACCCAACACAGATTCCGACAGGCGGACAGTGTTGAGTAATGGTTCTAAAGCGATAACAAACAACAGAGGGGAAAGGGGGCACCCTTGGGGTGTGCCATTGGTAATATCAAACGGTGTGGACAAATACCCATTCACTTTCACCTGTGCTGACGGTTGGGTATAGAGACTGTGAATGGAATTCAAACAAGTGGGTCCTATTCCTATGCATTCAAGTACCGAAAAAAGAAGCCGCCAGCTGACCCTATCAAATGCTTTCTCAGCACCAGCGCTGAGAAATACAGTGGGGATCTTGCGTTCTAGTGCCGTATGAAGAATAGCTATAGCCTTTGCTGTATTATGTTTAGTTTCTCTACCGGGGTAGAAAGCCCGACTGATTGTTGTGAATGAGCGTTGCTAAAAGAGGGGAAAGTCTACGCGCCAACATCGAAGAGAAAAGTTTCAGATCTACATTTAGGAGCGAAATCGGCCTATAGTTTCGGCAATGGAGCTCGTCCTTACCAGGCTTATGCAGGACCGCAATGTGTGCTTCCATCGTTTGTTTTAGGAAAGAGTGGCCTTGAACTATATAATTATAACTAGAGAGCATGTGATGAGAAAGGATCCCTTCAAAAGTCTTATACTAAACTATCGGGAGTCCATCAGGACCTGGGCTCTTCCCATTAGGGGACTTACGGATGACAGATGACAACTCGTCATCCTGAAAAGAGGCTTCTAGAAGAGCAGTATCCTCAGGGGATAGAGACCGAAGACCAGAACGTGCCAGATATCCATTAATGAGATTGGTGGATGGTTGAGATAAAGGAGTGACCTCATCAGAGGCCAGGTTATATAACCTACTATAATATTGGCGACAAACCTCCGCAATGTCAGGAAAGGATCGTTTGAGAGTGTCCGTAGAGTCCGTGATGGAGTATATAAAGGAAGATTTTCATTTTATCTTTATTATCCTCGCTAGAGTCTTCCCACATTTGTCTCCATTAAGATAACGAGAATACCTGGACCACAGAAAGGATTTGTGGATCTTGCTCAATAGAATAGCAGAAAGATCAGACCGTAATTTTTCGAGGGTCGCCAGAACAAATGGAGATAGAGAGGTTTTGTGTAATTGTTCCTGCTTTCTAATGTCTACCAACAAAGCGTCAATTTGCTTTTGTCGAGCTTTTTTCCGTATAGCACCCCACTTAATTAGTTCTCCCCTAATCACACATTTGTGCGCCTCCCACACTATAGGTGGTGAGCAATCGCCTGTCAAATTGATCTCGAAATACTCTACCAACTTCTACTTAATGTCATCCACAATCAGCGGATCCTTGAGCAGGGTATCATTCAGCCGCCAGGTAGGGGCTCCAGGGTCCACTCCAGCAAAATCAATGGTTATCCAAATGGGGGCGTGGTCCGACCACATGATAGGCTCAATAAGAGCTTTAGATACTTTATGCAAGTGATGTTGAGAGACAAAAATATGATCAATACGAGAGTAAGACCAGTGTGGGCTGGAGTAAAACGTATAGTCTTTAGTTGTGGGAAAGAAGTGATGCCAAGCATCTACAAGATATCTATCCCGAAATAAGTCATGCAGTTTGGTGATGGATCCTCCAAGATGAGACTTTGTCGCGGTGGTATCCAGAAGAGGATGAAAAATAACATTCAGATCGCCACCCACCACAAGGGTGCCGTTTGCAAAGTCATCTAGGATGTGCAAAGTTTTAGCGAAGAACTGAGCATGGCCAGTGTTAGGCGCATATATATTAGCAAAGGTGTATCTAACAGAGTAAATGGTGCCCTGAATAAACAGATATCTACCTTCCGGGTCTGCAAGAGATGTCTCCAACTCCCAAGAGGTTCTGGAATCTATCAAAATAGCGACCCCCCCCTCTTTTTTTTCTTGCTCAGATGCAAACCATGCCGTAGGATAACAAGAATTAGAAAGATTAGGAGGATTCTGTGATGAGAAATGTGTCTCCTGTGGAAACAGGACATTCGCCTTTAACCTAGATGCTTCCCTAAAGGTAATTGATCTCTTTTCCGGGGAATTCAGGCCCTTCACATTCAGGGAGACCAGCTTAAGTTGCGCCAAGGACATGGTGCAGTCCCAAGTAGTACAAACAGCCAAAATATGGAACTTCAAAGTCCAGCAGGGAGTCGGTCAGGGAATCAGGAGAAAGAGGAGGGGAAAAGAGGAAAGAGATTGAAGCAAAGGAAAGGAGGAAAACGAGTGGAGCACAACCAATGAGAAATTAGAACCGTATAAGGGTACAGAGTAGAGGGGGGGGATGCACTTCATAATCTCTCCCTATTCGAGATATATAGGAGATGGAGGAAGTAAATGAGACTGAAGGTCAAGAAGGAACCGCAGCCAGGCATAGGTAGCAGGGAAAAAAAAAAAAAAAAAAAAAGGACTAAGCTGTATATAGGAAACTGAGGACACACAAAGTCTAAAGCGGTAGGAGAGTGGAGAGTACCAGGGCAGGGACAGGGAACATAAAAGAAACCTAGTATCACTGGTATATCTCACTACGCTAATAGAGATAAGGGAGGTTTTATGGGGAAAAGGCTAAGTTTTCCCTTTTCTTCTCTCTTTTTTTTTTCTTTCTCTTTTTTTCTCTCCCTTTTTCTTTTTTTTTTTTTTCTTTTCTTTCCTCCCGCTCCCCTCCCCCTCCCTTTATATAACACATAGAAACCCATAGGTTCTGACATTGAATTGAACTATAACAGTCAACTAAAAATCGATTATAACAAGAGATGAGTAGTAGGGCACATATAAAGCGTCTGAATGAACGCGGTGTGAAGCACAGGTCCGACGTCCGTGTAGGGCAAGCAGATGCAACCTATAAGTGTTCAGAAACGCAATTACCCTTACACAGAGGCCGTAGCGAGTCATAACCATACAATCAGAAAGAACCTCATCTCTCCAAAGCACAAGCTATGGGACATAAATACCAATAGAAATAAAGCAAAAGGAAGTGACTCGAATAGCAAACTAAGGAGTTATGGTAGACCTCGCCTCGGGGGTAGCAATAAAAGAAGCGAAGTATGCAGTAGTAGGACTGCCACAGGACTACCACAACCCTGAAATCAGAACGATGTGCTTGTATATAAAATAACAGAACTACATTAGCTCTAAATTACGTTAAGGCATCCATTTAACGGGACACAAAAAGTGTAACATGAACAAGGGACATGTAAGGATCCTGCATAATAAGAACACAAACTACATGCACAGTCGCATTTGCGAGGGGCAAGTCAGTGGAACGGTAGGCACGTCAAGACAAGCCCGCCACTCCACAGAGACCCATGCAATTCAAACATGACAGAGCTATGCATGGCAGTACTGCAGCAGAAACTAAAATATCTGTCAAAGGGACCCGGTAGAAAATCAGGCATCCTCCAGTAAGTCAAAAGAAACCCCAAAGTGTCCAGAAGCAAATTAAGGTCATTCGGCTGAAACAAAAATAACAATGAGCCCAAAGAAATTGCAGTGTCCAGTGTTAATGTAATGAGTAGGTTCTCTAGAAATGCCCATCTGTAGTAAGACAGTCAGACATCTAGTGGTTATTATAAGGATATCTCCCCCGTCCCAGCCCAGCTAGGCTGGACGGGACCCTAGGTGTAAAGTATAATGGTAATGACGGTCAAGCATGGGTTGTTAGGGCAGTAAGTAGGAGGGTAATAATCAGTCAGGTAGGGCCCTGTACAAGTTCTCTAAGAAAGCAAGTCAAGGAAAGTAAGGGGTAGCCAGGGCAGGACTGTGTCTTTAGAAGGGAGGCGGCTGTCAAAAGGGAAACCCTGTGTATCGTTGGCAAAGATATGGAGGAACTTTTTAGGGAGAAATCAAAAATAAACAAGCATGTAGCACAAACATAAAGCCAAAAACAAAAGCATGCAGATACATATTGTACACACAAGGACTAAGAGGCTATTTTCCAAGCGAAAACGAGGATCGTGAGATAAAGGTGGTGAGGATCCAACTACGCTTTCGGGCTGCACAGTACATCCCAACAAGTACCATCTAAAGTCCTTGTTAAATGTAGAAGTCCCGCATATTTTACAACTGTGTAACCTACTAAACTGTGAAGACAAACCTCAATTCCGAGGACTATTGTGGCAAAGTCCATGGGCCAGTAAGTAAGAACAGCAAACCGGTAGCCCATAGTCCTGATCCATCCGAAAGGAAGAAGCACCGATAATCTCAAGACCAGTCTGTCCTTTTAGATGATCGAGATGGAGAATCCGCGCCCGTCGAGATTTTCTGTTTCGCTTTCTTGGCGGCAGGCTCCAGGGTAGATGACCATCTGTCTCTCCTCTCTTTGCCCCCATTGTTTACCGAGGTCTCAGGGTTGGGGTGCAAGAAGGCCGGAACTCCAATGCCAAGGGAGGAACAGAACGTAGCCATCTCTTTAGTGTCGACTAGAGTAGCAGATATACCGTTATTGGTAGCGGTCAGACTCATTGGGAACCCCCAACGGTACTTAATGTCGAGGCTCCGGAGGTGGTCTGTGAGCGGTTTCAGTGCTCGACGCTGCTGCAGTGTATTAAGCAACAAATCGTTGTACAGCTGTATTGGTGTACCCACAAATTTAATCTCATGCATTTCGCGGCTACGCTGCATCAATCTGTCTGATCGTGTAGTCATGTAAGCAGCATATAACATCTCTCGGCTTCGAGCCAGGAGGCCCTCTGGGCCGCAAGGCTCGATGAGCTCTATCAATTTTAATAGATGCGCCATCTGGGAGCAACAGGATCTCAGCAAACAAAGTCTGCAACAATGCTACAAGGTCTTTGGGGGGAACGGTTTCTCAGAGGTCTTTAATCCTGATGTTGGACCGTCGGCTTCGGTCATCTAAATCATCCAACCTTGTGAGTAGCTGCGCAATAGTTTCGTCGTGCTGAAGCAACACGTGCTCGAATGTCTGCATATGTTGTAGTGAGGCATCCTGACCCTCTTCCAGAACATGAATCCATTTGCCCAGTTGATTCAAATCTTTGCGTAGATCAGCCATTTTGGATTTAACAGCATGGCGTAAAGCTAGTTTGATCTCCTGCATAAAGGAATGCAGATCATCTTTGCTCATGAGGTGTGATATCCTGCTTAGTCAGAAAATGTCTCGTAGTCGATTGGACTGAGGCATCTGTCACCTCCGGTGTCGCCATTATCATCGTGGGTAAGGGAGAAGAACTGCGGGATGGTGGTGGTGTGGTAAGTTCTGGCGGTGCTGCGTCTTCAAACTGAAGTGTTAAGGCAGAAGGAGACACAGTACTACCGCTATGTGCGGGTGTCATAGAGGCCTTATTCCCGGGGATCAGGCCTCTCCTCGATGGGATGTAGTCCGTTATGCGTGTCACCGCCCGTTTCTTCGATTTCCCAGTACGGAACATCAAGCAATATCAAGAAGTGTCCTATAAAATACAGAAATAGTCAAATATCGCTAAATCCAGCTCTATACGCCTGGGTTAAGCGGAGCAAGCCGTTCACACGTCCATCTTGGTTGGTGGGTAACTCCGCCCCCACAACCGCCCCTTTAATAGACAGGAACAATTCTTGGAAAGAAGTGCAGCTTCCAGTCAATCCTCTCCAGTAAGATTTGTTCCTTGACCAAGCAAGACATGAGAACTGTTCTGCTATAGTTTGTTATATTTATTGTTTTCTGTTAGATATGGAATACCAACCATTAGGCGGATTACCATTACTGACATTCCCAAGTTGAATAGCTCAGTTTCCAGGTGCTTTGTGGACCTGTTAGCCCTGAAGGGGAAAATCTTGTATAGCATGTTTTTGAGTGCTGAGGTTCACATGTTCCACGCTTCCCCTCCGCACAGGGGTCTCCTTGGGAGTTCCTAATACCTACTCTTGCACTCATTGGGTTTATTTGTATGTCTGTTGAGGTTTGGAGCCATTGGGTTTCTATGGTAAATTTACCCTTTGTCTCCCATTTTGGGCACTTTTGGGGGGTTTAATACACTTTCCCTACTGGGTTCAGTGTTTATTCTAGTGTTTTCTGATATGTTTTGTACAGTTCAGACACCTTTTCTCATTTTCATCTTATTTGAGTTCAGTGCCTTTAAGGCGCTCTTTACTGCATAGACGCTATGCTCCATTCATCTCTATGGGACTTTACAGTTTGGGACATATCTCTGCAACTGCTCACCGTAGCGACTTCAGAGACGGCTCATTTTGTTTGTCTGCCCTTGTTCTATCATCCGGTTCACATTCTGAGTGTGTTGGGGGCTCAGAACTCTGCTTTTGGGGTACCTGAAGGGAAACTACATTTCCCATGAGCGCCTGTTTTGCTCGCTCATTTCTGATTGGCTCCTATCGTGGACACCATTTTCTTCTTTCCCTTCACGAGTATCCTACGCAGGGATTGGACTCTCCTTTTCTGCTCAGCAGATTAACCCTTCGCCTGCCAGATAAGTGCATTTTCACTACATCTGGGGTGAAATGCTTAATCTTACACACTGTATTAGGGTTTTCCCTTATATTTTCAGATGTTTGTACCCTGCGAGGATGTCACCTCCGTTGGAACTTGGGGCTAGGGCTGTGACCCCCCATTGCGCTCTGCTTCTCATGTCAATCAGGGCTTCCTAGAAAATACTCAGGTCATTTATGCCCTTCATGCTCTGCTGCCCCTTCATCTCCCCAAGGGACCTCCAGACATGCACTATAGCCAACATGGATGCAAGAGTTTAAGGCCACTACTAGAGACTTAAAGTCTACCTTACAGCTACTTCCATCCCAATTACAGTGGGTCTTCCAGTCCTGGCAGCCCCCTACTTCTATCAGGTATTCCATACCCAAACCTCAGGGTGTACCTGATGTATCAGATTCCTCTGAGGAGGAACTGTTGGTGGACTCGGATGAGGGTGAATGTTCTGCGGTGGTGTCCTCACAGTTTTTTGGGGACCCCTTTGAAGCTGACCCTGATCCCTCTGCTGAGGGCCTGATCAGGGCTGTCCTCACTACTTTGAACATTCCCCTGGTTTCTGAGGCTCCTGAGGACCCTTCTTATGTGTTTCATGAGCCTAAGAAGCAGGCTACCTGCTTCCCACCTAATCCCACTGTTGATCACATTGTGTTAGATAAGTGGAAGTACCCTGATAAGAAATCTAGGGCTTGATTCTATTACCCGCACTAAAACCGGCGTTACAAGAAAAACAAGTAGCATGAATTTTGCAAACGTGTTACGTCGGTATTCTATAGCAGAACCACAGTAAAACAAAACTGGCGTAGACAGCACTTTCCAGAGTAGTAACAAAACTGGCGCTGTCTGCTTTTTTTTCGACTACCGACTACAAAAAAACACGCTAAATGTCAATGTCCAAGGAAATAGGCGTACATTTGACGACAGATCAAGTTCAGTGTTAGATGTGTTCTCCACATAATAAAATCCGACAGAGTGTCCCCTTTCGACATATTACCCCCCTCTTTTAAAAGTTGACTTGCATTGCTTTCCTTCACCATTTTAATTCCACTGATATTGTTCACATTAAACATTTTAACCCCTCCCCCTTGAAAGTTCGACTACAGTGCTCCCATGACTTTCTTTCACCATTCAAATTTGACATTTTTCTTCTCCTATTTTTTTCGACATGCTCTAGTATTTTGTTTTGCAAGATTAACCCTATGAGTACCAGAGAGGTAGCAACGCACTGCAATGTGTTTCCTACCCTTCTGGTACACATAGGGTTAAGACTGATTGAATTTCTTTTTCCTTGCATCCAGCAGGAATACAGTAATGTATACATCTATATTAAATGTATTTCTGTGCTAATTCAAAAATAGTTTACTAATAAGAATAAGCTTGAGCCGAGAGAGAGCCGTGTGGGCCCATGTGGTTACAGAGTTCTATGAACAAAACCTTGCAGAACTCCTTGGCACAGAAAGGGTTAATGCACTGAAAGAATTAATGGTGTATGTGAAATATCCGTGAACATAAAAACGAATGTTTATATTGTGACATGTATTAAAAAAAAATGTGAGGTCAGACTCTGGCAACATTCCGGTGCCTGATCTTTGGTATTTTGACTAGATCATTACAGTATACAAATGTACCATATTTACTGCCACAAAGTCATGGGAGCACTGTAGTCACATTTTCAAGGGGGAAGGGTTAAAATGTTTAATGTGAACAATATTTGTCGAATTAAAGTGGTGAAAAAAAGCATTTTAAGTTGACTTTTATAAGGGGGGTTAACATGTCGAAGGGGGGAACTCTATGTCGGATTTCTATGCTGTATACTGTACTATACACTGCTTTTGTTCGAACAATGATGGTTTTGAAAGTGTTGTTATGGCTTCTACGCCTCAACCTCTGAGGTGCAGAATTTCCGACTTAAATGTAACCACAAAACAGGCGGTAATACTGAGAGTGAGTAATAGGATACTAATTTGCACGTTGTTTTTAGTTGTTTCCTATGGCCATTTTTTAGACTGGTGGTAAGTATAATTACCGCTGATTTTGTTTTCACAAGTCGAGTAATAGGATAGCAAAAACTGACTTTTAAAAAAAAAAACATAGCGCCTGTTTTATTTTTAGTGCGGGTAATAGAATCGAGCCCAATCTGCATCTAGAAAGTTTGCTAAGTTGTATACCTTCTCTGAAGCGGCCCTAGCGCTTTAGGCTCAGCCCTCTGAGGTAGACACCTCAATTTCGAGCCTCTCTAAGGGCTCGATTCAATTGTTGGCGTCGGCAGAAAAAACTGGCGACACTGGTTTTAACGTAAACTGAGCAATGCAAATGTTCCACTAGTAACAAGAGACGCCAGTTCTGAAACACACTTCGCCCGTCTCCAGAACAGCAAGATCTCACCCATGGAGGATAATGTACAAGTGACGCCAAAAGCTATTCAAATGTTGGAGTTAGGGCTAACTCGAGTTAAATTGCAACATTTCTCTCCAGAAATCGAACGCCTATTTTTTTTGGAGAACAGCACACCACACAGAGTAAAAAAAACCACAGTCGCCAGTTCTGAACAGCATTCTCTGTGCTTTTCCCTCCCTACTCAGCCACTAGGAGAACACAGAGATGGCATTCAGCACCATGGACAGCTTTGAATGCCATAGGGATGTGCGCTGCTCACCCCTGTGGCATTCAAAGGGTTACAATCAATAAAACTAGTACACCAAGCACTACACAATGCCCCCTTCCACATCCCCCCCCCTTAGTATGTCACATATATTGCATATATGCGACATACTAACCCCATCCACATCCACCGCACGGACTTCCATGTAGTGGACAAATCTGTCTTTTATTCCACAATTAACCCTTTGTGTACCAGAGAGGTAGGAAAGCATTGCTTAGCATGTTTCCTAGCCCTCTGGTACCCAAAGGGTTAATAGGAAAGGTATGAACTACATACCTTGCCTGTATATATGCGTGTGTGTGTTTTTAATACATTTTTTATTAAAATATCATTAATAAACGTATACTGACTTAGATTCATTCATTTATAATGCCCTACCTCCTGTGTCCCATTTCTATTAGTACTTTTGCTCCACTCTCCTTCAAATGGGACATAGGACATTATGAATGAATGAATCTCATTCATAAACCATTGCTGAAGAAGCCCTCCCCAGCGCTCCCTTCAGTTACTTCACAAAAATGCTGTACTGCTGGCTGGGGGCATTGAAGAGGACCAGAGGCATTGGAGGAAGCGGCTGGAGGGGACAGAGACATCGGAGGACGCGGGTGGCAGGCTTGTATTTGCTGCCCGCTTCCTCCGATACCTCTCTTCTCCTCACGCGTTGGCATTGTGCCCACGCGTCGGCATTGTCCCCTGCCTGGCGTTGCGTGTTCCACAATTCGCCGATGCGCGGGCACAATGGAGAGTGGGGCAAAAGTACTAACAGAAATGGGACACAGGAGGTAGGGCATTATAAATGAATGAATCTAAGTCAATATACATTTATTAATGATATTTTTATAAAAAAATGTATTAAAAACACACACACACACACGCATATATACGTGCAAGGTATATAGTCCATACCTTGCCTATTAACCCTTTGGGTACCAGAGGGCTAGGAAACATGCTAAGCAAGGGTTAATTGTGGAATAAAAGACAGATTTGTCCACTACATGGAAGTCCATGAGGTGGATGTGGATGGGGTTAATATGTCCAATATATGCAATATATGTGACATACTAAGGGGGGAGGGTCAAAGGGGGGCATTGTGTAGTGCTTGGTGTACTGCTTTTCATTATTGTAACCCTTTGAATGCCACAGGGGTGAGCAGTGCACATCCCTATGGCACTCAAAGCTGTCCACGGTGCTGAAAGCCATCTCTGTGTTCCCCTACTGGCTGGGTAGGGAAAAGCACAGAGAAGGCTGTTCAGAACTGGAGACGGTGGTTTTGTACTCTGACTTGTGTGCTGTTCTCCAAAAAAAAATAGGCGACGGGGTGGTTTTGGATTTTCTGACTGAACTTTCTAGTATGGAGTGCTGTGATTGGCTGTGGTGCTAGGTAACATTTTTATCATGTGTTTTTAGGTAAGATTTTGTAAGCGACGCAGGTTTAAGGTTAACGTGTATTTTGTTGGTCATCGCTCGTTAGCCTTTCTGGGTAAGGAAGATTTGAATCTCACGTTACCCGGTCTTGCTTAACTCGCGAAGGCGGTTTTTTTTCTTCACGTTGGTTTTAACGCCAACATTTGGATCGAGCTCTAAGTCCAATGCTCTGCCTGTGGCGGACGCGCCTGTCCTTAAGGATTGGACTGACCGGAAACTTGAGGCCTTTCTAAAGGCCATCTTTGCTACTGCAGGCACCTGCTTGCGTCCCTCATTTGTGGCCGCTTGGGTGAACAGGGCCATTGCTGTCTGGAATGAACAGCTGACAGTAGCTGTACGTCAGAGTGCTCCTGCTTCTGACTTGTTACGGCTTCTGGCCAACATTTCTGAAGCTCAGCATTATGTATCTGCTGCTATATTTGATGCTGTCCAATTTATGACTAGGGTTTCTACTACGTCTGTGGTTGCCAGATGTGCTCTTTGGTTCAAGATCTGGTCTGCAGACACTACCTCTAAGAAAGCACTACTTTTGTTGCCTTTCTTGGGAACGTCCTTGTGAGTACACTGGGGGTAAGAGCACCCTCTTGCCATTCGTCTCTAAGAAAAAGCCTCAGGCCAAGAGAAATCAGCTTTTCCATCCCTTTCAGGCTGAGGCGTGCACCGCGAACCAGGTGGTTCCCCAGGGTCCGCTTTTCTCCTCCAAGGCCAAACAACAATGGAGTTCCAAGCAGTCCTCCACCAAGCCCAAGGCCTCCAAACCTTCTTCGGTATGACTCGCCGAACCCCGGACCCCATGCGCCAGTGGGCACCCGACTGCGCCATTTCATCAGTGTCTGGACAGACACCATGGCGTATCCATGGATTTTGCAGGTCATTTCAGAGGGATACAGAATCCCTTTCACTTCTCTTCCTCCTTTCAGTTTCTTTCCTTCTCACACTCCTCAGGGAGTAGAGAAGCGCTGTCTTTTCATTGGTGCTATCCAGACCCTTTTAGACAAGGAGGTCCTGGAACCGGTTCCAAGGCTGGAAATAGGCTGGAAATAGGTTCGGGTTTCTACTCCAACCTGTTTGTAGTCTCTAAGAAGGACGATGGCTGTCATCCGATTCTGGACTTCAAGGATCTAAACTCCTTTGTGGTCAAAACTCATTATCACCAGGAGTCCTTACAGACGTTATTGTGGCCATGTTTCCTGGGGAATTTCTCACTTCTCTGGACCTTCAGGATGCCTACCTGCATATAGCCATCCATCCGGAGAGCTGTCAGTACCTCAGGTTTGCCTGCAACCAAGGCCATTATCAGTTTTCTGCCCTCCCTTTTGGTCTGACTACAGCCCTACAGGTCTTCAATCGTGTCCTGGGTGCTTTAAAGTCCATCCTACACAAACAGGGTCACTGCATAAATGAACAACTTGCTTTTGAAGGCCCCCTCTCTGGAACTCCTTCATCAACAGGTCCAAGACTGCATTCATGCTCTCACCCATCACGGGTGGATCCTGAACATGGACAAGTTGGATTTGATTCCATCCCAACAGCTGGTCTTTCTGGGTCTTCTCCAACACCATGAAGGGCATGGTGTTTCTCACGGACGAGGTGGCTCACCAAATCACTCACATGGTGACTGCTGTCCTGGCTTTCGATCCAGTCCCGGCCAAGAAGTTGACCTCTCTAGTGGGGAAGTTCATTTCCACCATAGAGACGGTTCCATTTGCCATGGCTCACATGAGGGAACTTCAGAGGTTCGTGATCCAGGTCTGCAAGGGCAAGATGGATCTCCTGAAGAAGTCAGTTTCTCTACCTCTTCATGTGGAGCTGAGTCTGTCGTGGTGGCTCGACCTCTCGAATCTCCTGAAGGGCAGACCCTTCATGGTATCCTTCTGGATGATGGTGACGATTGATGCCAACCTCTCAGGCTGAGGAGTGGTCCTGGGTCACATGAATGCCCAGGGTTGGTGGGCCATGGCGGATCCTCTCCTTCCCATCAACGTGCTGGAGCTTTGAGCAATCTTTCATACTGTCAGGTACTGCACCTTCAAGCTGGAGGGCTGTCCTGTTCAAGTCCAGTCCGACAACGCCATGGCCGTGGCTTACATCAACAAGCAAGGCAGAAAAAGAAGTCGTGCAGCTTGGTTAGAGGTCAAAGCTATCTTGTCCTGGGTGGGAGAACATGTTCCTGCCATATCCGTAGTTCACATTCCTTGTGTAGACAACGTTCTAGCAGACTTCTTAAGTCAACACACAGTGGACAGCAGAGAGTGGGAACTGCATCAAGATGTATTCAATACGATTGTCCAGAAATGGAGACTTCCTTGCGTCGACCTGATGGTAACGAGGCTCAACAGGAAGATCCCGTTGTTCTGCTGCTGCTGGAAGGACCCTCTAGCTCTGGCAGTGGATGCCATGTCGATCCCATGGCGCTTTCCTCTGGCGTACATCTTTCCTCCCATTCCCATGCTACACAGGGTGTTGAGGAAACTCCTCCTGGAGGGTTTTCCAGTCGTTCTGATTGCCCCATACTGACCTCATCAGGCTTGGTTTCCAGAACTTCTGGATCTCTCAGTGACGGAGCCCTTTTGGCTTTCCCGTCGTCCGGATCTTCTTCTGAAGGGGTACCTGTGGAAGGGGGCTGTAGACTGTGTCTGGGTTTGACTGCATGGAAATTGAATCCTCAGTATTGAAGAAGAAGAGTTTTTCTTCAGGTGTGGTGGCCACTATGCTTAGTGCCAGGAAGCCTGTTTCCTCCAAAGTGTACCACAGAGTTTGGTCCACCTTTCTCTCTTGGTGAGCTGATAAGGATCTTTCCCATGATTTCAACCTTTCCACGGTCCTGTCCTTTTTACGCGATGGGGTTGACAAGGGGCTCAGCTTGAGTTCCTTGAAGGTTCAGACTTCTGCTCACTCTGTTTTATTTCAGGTAGTCATTGCCATCCTTCTGGACATTAAGGTTTTCTTCCAGGGTGTTACCCATGCTCGCCCTGCCTTTAAGAACCCCGCTCCTCAGTGGGATCTTAACTTGGTTTTGGGCGTCCTTCAATGCCCACCATTTGAGTCCTTGGCTACTATTCCTCTACGTCTGCTGACTTGGAAGGTGGCTTTTCTCCTGGCGATAGTGTCTGTTCGCCACGTCACAGAGTTGCATGCCTTATCTTGCAAACCACCCTTTTTGGTGTTTCACAAGGACAAGGCGGTTCTTTGCACTTCTCAGGAATTTCTTCCTAAGGTGGTTTCTGGATTCCATATTAATCAAGAAATCGTGGTGCCCTCTTTCTGTTCTGACCCTGCATCTGACAAGGAAAGGGATCTTCACTTGTTGGATTTGGTATGGTGCCTTAAGTACTGTGTGCACCGGACTGAGTCCATTCGTCATTCTGATGTGCTCTTCATCATTCCTGAGGGTCCTGATGCAGGTACACCGGCGTCTAAGTTTACTATAGCTTCCTGGTTTAAGTCTACTATTTGTAATGCTTACGAACTGAGGAAGAAGCCCGTGCCATTTTGGTTCACGGCTCATTCCTCCAAGTCTACTGGGGCCTCTTGGGCATACAAGAACCAGGCCTCGGCTGTTCAGTTGTGCAAGGCGGCTACCTGGTCATCTGTGCACGTCTTTTCTAAACACTACCGTGTTGATGTTCTGGCATCGGCCAATGTCAGCTTTAGTTGGAAGATCCTGGAGGCTGTCTTGCCGGTCTAGGGTCTTCTTCAGTACCTTTAGTACTCTTTAACTGTTGAGCCCGGTTGGCTCTAGTTCTGTGTGCTTTGTTACAGTGCCTGGTGTTTTATACTCCAGTTTCGTGTCTGTTGACACTTTGTTCATTATAGGGCTGTTTTATGATCTGTTTAACTCATATATGCTCTGGTGACTTCGGGGACCTGCGCCTGGTCCTTGCCTTCATTTCCACCTCTGGGAAACTCATTGTTTGGATATCCCAAAGTTACCAGTAACCTATATTGCACGACAGAGAAAAGAGGATTTTAATCTCACCTGTTAAATCCTTTTCTCTTAGTCCATATAGGTTACTGGTCTCCCACCCTGTCAAGCGACCATGCTTGGTTCTTCTGTGACTGAACGTGGGAGGCCTTTCGGGTTCATGCTCACAGGAGTCTTCTTTTCCCTTCTTGCTACCTAGTCATTAGTTAGCGTTTCAAATCTTACTGAGGGGATTGGCTGGGGACCAGCTAGGAGAGGAGGACAGCTCCACCTTGCACTTCTTTCCAACAGTTGTTCCTGCCTATTAAAGAGGAGGTAGCCTTCTCAAAGTTACCAGTAACCTATATGGACAAAAAGAAAAGGATTTAACAAGTAAGACTAAAATCCTCTTTTAGGTTGTCATGCTTCTGATACAAAACCCCACTGAGACTAAGATTGGTGAATCCTGTCTCAAGGCAGAATGGCTTACCTCCTTCTGGATAGGCCAGACAAGAGACCTGGGTGAGTTTCCTCTTGAGCTCGGACACAGCTTGTTCCTGAGTTTCATCACAGATCCATGGTTGATCCTTCTTCAATAAGAACAATGGTTTTGTTATTTCAGCATAGTTATCAATAAACGTCCGGGAATAATTCATCATACCTAGGAATGATCTCAATTCCTTGAGATTTGTAGGTGTTTCTGATTTACTTATCACTTCAGCCTTCTTACTCTGAGGGTTTAATCCTACAGTGGTCACCTCATGACCAAGAAAGTTAACTTTAGTGTGGCACATCTGTGCCTTTTTGAGCAACAGTTAAACACCTGCTTCCTTTAACTGATTAAACACCTGTTTAATCTCTGTGATGTGTTTTTGGAAGGTCAATAGCATCAAGCATGGCCTTATGAATGAATACGGCAAATTAATGACCAGAGTTAATGTATCCAAAAGGCGTTCTAACCCAGGAATACAGTTTATATTGGTCTTCTTCACTTACCTTGATGGTCCAGTACCCTTGGGAGCAGTCAATTGCTGAAAAGATTTTAGACCCTTGCATCTGAACTAAACACTGATATATACATATATATGGTACCGGAGAGGCGGACATATAGACACGGTTGTTGAGCTGCCTTAAATCACCACATAGATACCATTGACCATTGGGCTTAAGGATTCCTATGATGGGGTTATTATAAGAGCTGTGCACCACCCTGATAATGCCACTCTCTTTGAGGTTCCTTATATCTGCCAGTGAGTCATTAGAAGCAAGTGGAAGACGGTACTGTTTGACATACACAGGAGGTAACTTAGGGTCAGTCTGTATGGGGCCGACATATAGGTTAGTTAGCCCATAATCATAAGAGTCTTTAGAGAACAGATCTTGGAATTGCATTAGGATTTCCCTTAGCTGTTGGCGTTGAGTCATCAGAGAATGCATTTGCTAGAGAGATTTGTTCCTCTACCAGTTGAATCCTTGAAATACTTCAGGCCTACCTATCTCATAGGTTTTCTCAGGCTGTGTGGATAAATCAAAAGTGATTGCACTAACCTTATCCACAGCCTCCTGATATTCTCTGGACTCTTGTTCATCCAGTTGATGTTCAAATACCAGAGATGATTCTTCACTCCTGCATGTACCTTTATTAGGAGTATGTGGATACACAGATTGTACAGAGAACAGTCCCTCTGGGAGGAAGTAAAACATTTGCTCAACCAGTTGCTCTTCAGAAAGATAGTTATCAGGCAGTAGACCAATTTCTTGGTTCTCATACCCAAATGTATAGTTTTCTGAATCTAGTGCATAACCTGTAACAGTTCCCTTATCCGTATCCGTAATGTTATGTGCGGTTATATTATTTACCACAATGTGGATTGGTGTTTTGCGAATACTTACCATAGGGATATGAGACACATAAACGCAGTCAATTGCTGAAAAGATCTTAGACCCTTGCATCTGAACTAAATACTGATCTATATATGGTACTGGCCAGGTGGACATATAGACACATTTGTTGAGCTGCCTTAATTCAGCACATAGTCACCGTTGAATCTTATTTGAGAGGCATATTAATGCATCAGAACGCCTGAGGTTCTGACCACTTACATACCTGTAATGATATGGGGAAGGGACTCTCTCCGCCAGGAATAGTGACCTCATTAGCCACCTGTATCTTAATTGCAAATGGCAACAATGTTGTGACTTATATTATCCTCATCCAGGTCATGTACCCAATTATCATGTGGAGCAAGATACTTAATATGCATGAGATCTCTACCTGTGCCAGCAATCAATTACTGATATAACTGTGTTCCATTTTCAAATTCAGCTTGGCCTGTCTGATACTCCCCAAGTCTTTAACGTGTAAGGGAACAACTCACCATCTACATATTCAATTTGCGTCATAAACTGAGAATGATTCTCTGGGTCTGTTGGCTCAGAGGTTGATCTGTGAAAGAAATTGTTAGGATATCACCTTCTAACTTCACATCCTGGATTTGTTCTGGTAACACTTTGATGGAGAGGTCGCCTTCCATATTTTCAGCATTTGTATCACACACCTGTAAAACAGTGAGGTTGGGGTTCTTGCTATTAACAAAATGAATCTCAGTTGTATATCTGGTTTGCTGTACCACATGGTCATTCCTATGAGGGTGTTGCAATGCCTGCTCATATATGGTGGTATTAACCTGTAACCAGATGACATTATTCACACAGTCTATTACGGGGCTTAATTGCCTTAGCAGATCAGCACCTATAATTATCCTGTCATAGGGAACCTCAACCACTATGACTTTGTGTGTGAATGACTTACTAACGATTCTGAATTTTAACCAAGTGGTTCCTAATACGTTTAAGGGGATACCTCCTATGCTTCTTGAGTACCCATCAAATGCTTGTAACACTGGCTTGACCTTGGCACACCTCATAATATGATGAAGGTGAGAACTAGAGATGATTGATGTTTGCAACCCTGAGTCGTTAAGGGCCTTAAGACTCCTATCATCAAGATTTTGTAGAATGACATCTATAAAATATCTCCCTTCAATTTCATGAATTTCGCATAAATAATTACGATGTAAAATCATTTTGGAATTCCTCCACCGCTTGCAAGGGTTAACTCCTGTAAATGCGGAAGTTCTCTCAGTGTGTTGTACAGATAAGATATCCCCCTTCACCCCTCCCTCTCCTCCAAGCTGCTTTGAAGAAATGCTGGGAGAGACGATGAGGTCATCAGGGATTAACTTTTGTGTACCTAGCTGTGCGGGACACAAGGAAGATTTTAATGTCATTTCTAACATTTACATTCTGGAAAGAAAGGGTGTTAGCATTTGCATGAGTTAAAACATCATCGGTAGTTGCAGGGCTTATATTAAGCTGTTGTGCTGCTATTGGATGGCTGTTGGCTCCCCAGGAGCTATCCCTAAAAAAGGATTTGATACCTGTTGTGTAGTAGTAGTATTGTGGCTTTGACCTGACTGTCCCATATTAGTCATCAGCTTAGTCATCATGTCTGTGAGGTTGTTAACCAAAAACCTAAGGCTTACCTTTATTTCAAGAGTCAGAGCTGGTGTGTGGCTGAGGCTGCTGAGACCTGTGTCCCTGGTTATTGGAGGATTTATTTTTCTTAAACCCCTTGGAAGATTTATTCAGATTTTTGTTATAACCCTGGTTCTTCTTAACAAAAGGCTTTTATGGCCTTTTGTTTCTGTGGACCCTTGGGAGCTAATAAGGGTAGTTGCAGGTTTAACTAGAGCCTGATCAGGGAGCTGGGGCATTATATAGCTTTAAAGATTGGGAGAGTAACCAATCTAATGTCAATCTGGGCGAGTAATCCCTGGCCAGATTGGTTCTCCTATACCTGGGCAAAGCATTAAAGAATAACTCCCTAAATTTAAACAACTGAAAATCAGCACCCTTATCAGCTAGGAAGTATTCACACTTAAATTCTGACAAGAATTGCCTGGGGTTCTGGTCTTACATCTGAGTGCACATACAGCACACTTAGCCTCATGGCGGGTTTTATAGGGCCCAAGACTATTTCATCAACAGTCTGCTCCCATGTGGTTATTTCCATATATTTTAGTGAGCGGAAGAAATATCCTTTGCTAAAATTAAAGACCCAAGACACACAGTATATTTTGTGCCTATCAGTATTAAGACCGATACACTCCAGACCCTCCACATAATTTTCCAAATGATTAACATACTGACACATTCGTCTTCCTATCTAATGGTGGGACAGTCTCCCTGAGCAGTCTAATGAATTTTTGGAACTCGTGCACTTGGGATGACCTATCTTCCTGCTTAGACCTATCTAGCATGGGCCTTGCCCTCTTGCTAGGATGAACCAGTGGCTTCCTGTGTGAGGGTAACCTGTTACCTGTTAGCAAGCTCTGAGGTGGACTATGTGACACATGTCCATGGAATCTGCCCTCATCATCACATTTCAATATGAACTGTGACTCCTGGGGTTCCACTTCACTCCTCTCTCCATCTGAGTGATCAGAACTACAATCATCAGCAGCAGATTGGGTCTGTACATAGGCACAGTTGTAGGATTGCCAGCTGGAGATACAGCAATAGCCTGTACAGTTCCTGTATCTGTTTGAACAGGATATCAAACATTCCCTGATCAGCAGGCGTATCCCCCTCAACGGAATCGGATAATTTCTGCTGAAGCTGACTAGATCTCTTGTCCCACTCCTCTCAATAGGTTTGGAGTGTCTTAACCTAGGTTTGCAAATCCACATTCTTAAGATGCAAGTTTGAAAACTCCGCTTTAGTATAGCATATTGTTTAACAGCATTTTCCAATTTATTCTCAGTATCTTCTACATCTCTTTCCAGCTCCTCAATTTTCTGCTGTAAAGAGTTAACCCTTTCAGGACTTACAATAACCACATTCTGATATCTTCACTTTTGTTTCTAGCTCAGACATCTTGGCTGATTTGGAATTAAGTGCCAGTTTCACCGTATTAATTTATTTCTGGCCAGCATTATAACAGCCCAGTAGGTGTATCAGTTTGGGCACAGGGGAGATTAGATTTGCATCTAATTCCTTTGCGGACCCAGTGTCCAGACAGCTTTTAAGGGCTTGGTAATAAAAGCTATCTGGTTGCCACATCTGGTCAATCACTCCATGCTTGCTTTTCAGTCTTAACCTTCAAGCGTGCATGGATTACACAGATTATTTGGCCCTCAAGACCCCACATCTCACCATCCCCCATGGGCTGGTCCACTTGGACAGCCTCAGAAGAATCTGAGTGAGACGTGTGTATTACAAATATGTTTAACCGTGCTACAGTGTGTCAGCAATCAAGTCGTATACTAAGATATATGTGGCATAAAGAAATTATAATACGATAAAATATATCAGATAACATACCAGCACATATAGGGTTAAACTTTATATATAGGTTTTTTTTTTTTTACTCATTTACATCAAGTGTAGAAAAAAAAATCACCTCCCAAGCTTTTGCCAATAAATATCAGTAAATTCTCTATCTATTTGACTCTTATTCTTTCAATGAGACTACAGTTGCTGTCAGAAACAACCAAGCTGTCAGTGGCTCTGCCCTGGTAAAACTACAGCTAGTGCTCCTTCACATAGCCTGCTCCTTCTCTAGCAGGTGCGCTACATATCTCCTCCTCCTCCGCACGAGCCAGCAACAGGTGATTTCAAAACACCTCAGGAATTTTGATCCTTCTGCCAATCTGTCCAAGTCGACGACGTGAGTTTGCAAACCTAAATTATGCCACTAGAGGGAGCGCATGGTTCAAAAAAACTAAATTTAATAAGAGAATTATTCCTTAAACAAAAATTTCTGAGAAAAACAGAAGACACCACTGAACATACCAACATTTAATCTACTTAAATAATGTAAGTAATTTTTTAAGTTTACTGCTTCTTTAAGGCTACAATACGTCATGTATATGAAATTAAGAAGAAACCTGTTTCCTTCAAGATCACATCTGAGGGTGCTTCTTGGGCCTACAAGAACCAGGCCTGGGAGGAACAGCTGTGCAAGGTTGTGACTTGGTTCTCCTTGCATATTTTCAGTAAACACTACCATGTCAATGTCTTGGCCTCGGCTGAGGCCAGTTTTTGGCAGGAAGGTCCTTGCCTGTCTATGGTTCTCTTTTTCTTTTCTCTACTAACAGGTGTCATTCAGTAGTGTTTTGAGCCCATTTGGCTCTTCTTTGGTGTGCTGTGCTAGTTTGGTGTCCGTTGACCCCTGTGGTTATTCAGAACCAGACTAGTCCTAGGGAACTCTGGTGTCATGGGAGAGGTGCACCAGCCAACATCACCTCCATTGCCTGGGAGGAGATGCCCCCACAGAACTTCTCCATGACTGCTGTTAAGGAAGTCCAAGGCGGCTGTGACACGGGAGATGACAGCACCCTACAGCCTCCCAGTAAGTAACACACAAAGTCTCTTAACATGTGCCAACTGAACACATAGCAAGCATTTAGCTCTGCAAATCAATCAACAAGGAGATAATGCTATACAACCAAAACAGAAATGTGATGGCGTTGACACAACCTTGACAACCAAGTTGAAACAATAACAGTACCACACACAGGCAATGCAACTCCACAAACACACAATGACGGGGGAACACATCAACACAAACAGCTGGCAGACACATGTTTCCCCCACGATGACAACCATAACAAACAAATATCCAAAATGTAATGCTGGAACAAACACTCAAATTTGGCTTAGCAACGCTGCCAAACCAGACCATGATGGAACCACAACAAACATGTCTTAACAAGCACGTGATACATTATTGAGGATAATGGGAATGGTGCTCACAATATTGGTGAAGCCGAAGTTGACCAACACTGGATTCAAACATATGTGTCTTCTGTGTATGTACCCAACATTTTTGCATACCTTCTTGCCATCCCCACTGTTCCGGATGCATATGATAATGGAAGTCCAACCACTGTAGGTTAATTCTATCAATATACAGGACCTTGTCAAGCTGCTCAATCAATGAGTGCAATTAATTGAATACCATTCTGTCACTCAAGGGGGTCACATGTCAATGTCATAGTCTTGCATCACTCTTGTCATTGCTCAGGTTACTGATCACACAATATAATTTCCCCACACAGCATCCATGCCTGCAGCTGAGAAGGAGGAAGAGCAAGCTATTAATCCATGACACAGGCCCTGAAGAGCCAGGAGAGAGCACTAGCTGGATGCCACCACCACAGTCACAGTACGTGCTGCCATCCACAACAGCCCAAGAGTGGATTCCACAAAAGAGGTGAATTTCACCAAAAACATCTGAGCAGTACTGGATCCTACCCCCCCCACACACACACCAATAGGATGCCCAGCCTTGTCCACACACAGCAATATGGGTCATATGGCTCCACACCACATCCACAGGCACACAGCTGGATGCCTACACAGCAAGAGAGCAGCCTGCACTTACAACCAAGGTGTAAAGGGAACACATCCCAGTGGCCACAGTATGACCTATAGCCACTCTGTTACCACCATCTTGGTCTCATAGGGTAGCCACAGAGACCACAGCCACTCACTGAATACACACCACCGTTGCAGACTGAACCAGAGGAACATGAATCTGCCGTCGGTGAGCAGACCATAGATGTGGTGGGGCAGAACGCTCACCCTCATATGCATCACATGTTGGCCACCTCACACCTTTCTATACATATGCTTCACCAACAGCTGCAGCATCAGCAGCACACTCAGACCATGAGGGAACTGGCAATCAAGGAGGAGAGCCATCAGCAGCACCTCCTTGTTCGCCATCCATGCCCTCATGATGTGCCACAGTGTCAGGGAACCAAAAAAAAACAGATGGAACCAGGAGATGCTGGTAAATAAAATACCTTTTCTTAAAAAAGAAAATTAATAGCAAAAATAAATGCGAAGCACGATCCGGAATCATAGTCAAAAATACAAGCCAGGGATCAAAGCCAAAACGGGTAGTCAGACGAGTCAGGAGCAGAGGAAGCAGTGGTGTCGGGAAAGGAAGCCAGGATCAGGAACCAGACGAATCAGTCAGCCAGGTCAGGGTCATACACCGGAATAATAGCAGCAAAAGCAGGAATACACAGGGAGGTCATAGACCACACAAAGGCAGAGAGATACTGAACCTTAACAGCTAAATAGACAGAGCACAGCAAGGAAGGGCTGGCTAATTGACAGATAACCGTGGTAACTGAGATTGACAGACAGTAGTAACATATCAACTGAGTAAGCCTGAGACAGGGAAGTAAGGCTGTTCATTAGTGATTAGCTGATGCATGTACCTGTATTGCTGAGCAAAAAGCAATAGTGAAGCGGGAGAAGGATAAGAACCCTGACAGTACCCCCCTCAATGACCTTTCCCTTGTGGGAGAGAGACAGATTTATCGGGGAAACGTGCATGGAAGGCATGGAGGAGGGTGGGAGCGTGAACATCAGCAGCGGGAACCCAAGATTGCTCCTCCAGACCGTACCCTCTCCAGTAGACTAGAATTTGTAAGCGGCCCCTGGATAATGCTATGAACCTCATATTGTTCATGGTTGTTCACACGCACTGGCCAAGGACGAGGCAATGAGGTAGTGAAGCTGTTACACACCAGCGGATTCAGGAGCGTAACGTGGAACACATTAGAAATGCGCATACTGGGCAAAAGGTCTAAGACACAAGCCACTGGGTTGATCTGCCTAAGAATGCGGAAGTTTCTGGGATGGAACTTGAAGGTTGAGGTTGCGGGAAGACAACCAAACCCTCTTCCTGATGTGGTAGGTGGGATCGGACGAGCGTCTACGATTGGCCTGAGTCTTTTGATGTTGCATGGACCGTTGGAGCGAGTTTTGAACCTGCACCCAAGTGGAACATCATTCTCTTAAGTGATCCTCCGATGTTGGAATGCCTTGTTGCACAAACATATCAGGCAACATGGATTGTTGAAACCCATAGTTAGCCATGAATGGGAATATCCCGGAGGACACTTTGAGAGCACTATTGGGGCGAACTCCGCCCAAGGTAGTAGGTCAGCCCAGTTGTTGTTATGGTCTGAGATGAAGCAATGCAAAACTTGTTCTAGAGCTTGGTTAGCTCGCTCCTCTTCGCCATTGGACTGTGGGTGATAAGCCAAGGAGAAAGAAAGCTGAATTCCCAATTGTGCACAGAATGCCCTCCAAAATCTGGAAATGAACTGGCTCCCTTGATCCGAGACTATTACCTTCGGTATACCATGGAGACAAAAAACCTTCCGCGCAAAAGATGGAGGCAGGCTCCTGAGTCATGGGTAACTTTTTCAGAGGTACGCAGTGTGCCATCTTGGAAATTCAATCTACAACCATGAGGATTACAGTATGACCAAGTGAGGTAGGTAGGTCCACTATAAAGTCCATAGACAGGTGAGTCCAGGGGTGTAGAAGACAGAGACAGAACAGTGCCTACTCCTGTTTCAGATGCATCAACCTCGAGTATAAATGGCAAGGCAGGGTTAGGATGAGTCAATACTGGTGCTGCGGCAAAGGCTTGTTTCAGGGTATCAAATGCTTGTATGACCTCGGGTGAGCAAATGGAGAGGGTCACCTTCTATTCTGGTTAGGTCCGAAATGGGTTTCACTATGGATGAAAAATTTTTAATGAATTTACGAAAGTAATTAGCAAAACCCAGAAAATGTTGTATGGAGCGCAACTCCATATGACGAGGCCATTCTAATACATCAGATAGTTTGAGTGGGTCCATTGCAAAGCCATCTGCGGATATTACGTAACCAAGAAATGTGACCTGAGTCTGCTGAAATTCACTCTTCTCCAGTTTGAAAAATAGCCCATTCTCACGCAACTTTTGAAGGACTCGTACAACATCTGACTGATGGGGTTTCAAGGGATGAAAAATGGATCAGGATGTCGTTGAGAGACTACCACACATTGTTGCAGCATGTCCTGAAGGACGTCATCAGTGGGAACAAGGGTGTTGTCCAGGTGAGTGTATGCCGGTATGACTGTTATTGTTTGATTGTGTGTGGTGTAATTACTGTTTTCCTGTCAGGTATGTGTTTGACGTTGTCCTGTGTGGTTGCTGATGCTGTTGCACCTTGGCTTCCCATTGGCTAGTGATCTTGCAGAGGCTTCTTAGAGATCTACATGTGTGCATATTGTGTTATGTGGACATAATGTAGGTATGTATTAACCCCTGTTTTGCCGGGGAATCCTGCCATCCATTGTTTGAGGTAAATTTGCAAACCCCTTGTTCCTTTGGGGATTGATAGGTTAATGTTGGTTGTCCAGTACTTATGTGTACATCATGTATATTTGATGGGTGCTTGTTACTCTGTCTGTTTTTTCTCTGCCCATCTTCTGTGTTATTGAAGCATAGCCCTTTAAAGCCTTCCTGGTTTGGGCTTCCTGTGCCCGATCTTGGAGGTACCAGAGTGGTTTGATCCTGATACAGATACCGATCCTGATACCGACCCTGGCTTTGTTCCTGACTTCAGCCTTAGTCTGCACCTTGTTCTAATTGCATTCCTGATTTGATCTGGCTTAGATTCCTCTACTACTACTCTCTACCACCCTCCCAGTTGATCTCGGCCTTCATTCCCAGCATCTGCTTCAGTCTTCTCTCCATGGTACTCGACTGGTTGATCTCTGATTAGGCTTGCTACCACCGTCCGGCTAGTTGGATTGATCCCAGTGCAGCATGTCGATCTCCTGCAGGGCCTGCTACCCACCAATGGCCTGTGAGATAGATCCCAGCCAAGTACCCCGTCAAATCAATCTCTGGTTAGGCCTAACACCATTGACGTCTGACCGGATTGACCCCAGCCTCTGCGACTCCTTGTCAGAGACTGCTGTTGTGCTTTTCCGGTGTTGTTGCCTTCCTACTATCCTACCTCTAGTCTGTCCCCGACAGTATCACCTACCGACTAGCAGAGTTACTATGACTACCAGTCTTCTTCGACCTTATTAGTCTCCAACTTCCCTGAGAATCACAGGCTCTGCTTCCGACACCCAGTTGGTCCTGACTAGTGCTATCTACAGAGACTTCTTCCGACAAGCAGGCCTCAACATCTTCTGAACTGCTCCGACCATCATAGACATGTTCAGGCTCTGCATAGATGTCCTAACATCTTCCCTGGTCCTTGTTACAGTGCTCCCTTGGTATTGCAGGAGTTAATTTAGCCTTTGTTGTGATTGGCTATGTCCTAAGTATTGTGTGAACAGTTTGTTCCCTGCTTGGTGGTGTTTGGCCAGAGTGTTTTTGTTTTTTTTTAGCTTTGTTGTGTGTTGTATGCCAAGAAACGTGAGTTAATGTATCTGTTTACTGTGCTTTGGCACTCGCTACCCACAAATGGGTAGAGCTGTTCCATTGATCTTAATGGCCAAAATATTACCATCATTGTCATTTTTTTTTAGCACACGTTAACAGTTCACAGCACTGGTAATTGCATAGCAGACTGTGCTTGCAAAAGTTACTGTTGGGAACTTTTTATGTTTTAACTGTACTTATTGAAGTGAGCCCTCAGTCGGAGACTTCTGTGGTGTTATTCCCCAAGTTGAGATAAACTCCAGTGTGATACTCTAATTCCTATGCACAAATGTCTCTCCAACTTGAGAGAGCTTAGTGCATAGGCTCCTTATCATAGCTATTAGGGTGACTATCTCAATGGAGTTTACCTTACCTTTATCACGTAGTTATCTTACCTTGGTGTTCCTCCCCCTGGTGGCAGTATCCAGTGTTTGTAAACTTTCTGCTGCATAGAAAATATACATAACACTTTCTGACAGGAAGACCATGGATTACCTTAAAGTAGCACTAAAACCTAAAAATGAAAATGGACAACCCTTTGGCACACAAATGGTTAATGATCTGTATTTCCATCTAGCATCTGTAAAAATATTACATTGTGTTAGATCTGTAAAATTGAAGGCATAATAGAGCTCCCAAGTGCTAATCAAATGTAATCTTTATTAAATAATAGTAAGGTAAAAAATGGACCTGGGTGTGCAATAAGTGGTGACCTCACAGTCTCCTTTCTCTTTGCATAAAGGAGGAGACTGTTTCTCTTGTTTTATAGAGAATACAACAATATCAGTTGTATGCTTCAAATTTGCTCTGGTAATGGGAGCCTAGGAGCCCTGCATGACGGTATGAATGGGAGCCTTTATAGAACATACAGTTTGTAAGATTAGATTTTAGATTGCTAGAGATTTTTTTTAAGATGATATGGCGTACAGAGTATTTATGTGTGTATATAACATTAGATCATTGTTGGGTATCAATATTCCTTGAACACATTTGTTTATTTTCTTATTTTTTTCATTTTGACTATACAATAATAACAAACTGAGTCATCAGAAGGAGAAAGTAAAGAAAGAAATGGAAAACTATAGCGAAGTGAAAAAGGGAAGATCCAGGGACGATTAATTTCATTGCTTGTTAAGGTATCCGATATTTAATTATGCAAAATACAGACAGCTAAGCAAATTGCAGGCTCAGGTCAGATCATTGCATCAGAGCAAAGGAGATAATTCTTCCCTTGTGCCTTTACCAAATCACTCATCTGCATGGATGGAGGGCAAATTCATGTCTTAATCTTATTTTTGTGGGACCTGGGAGTGCCTTCAGCTATCTCCAGCTTAACAGGTGGGTTTTTAGCTGTAGATCCTGGTTCTTGGCACCAGCTGCTTTGCTGGCTTAAATGTCCTCCTCTGGCTTAATTGTCCAGTTTATATGCCAATTTTGTCAGTTTATTTATCAGTGTATTGAACTATTTTACTGGTTAATTTAAAAACTTTTTTGTGTTATAGCTTAAGTGTATGTACTTGTCCAGCAACAATAGACTGGAAGTGAGCCTGTCCAAGGTGTTGGTTGTTGCTACCATAAGAGTTCCCAGAGACACCTGAGATACTAATCTAGTGGTGCTTGCATATTTTGTATTCATTCATTCATTTCTGTTAATTGATTTCATTCAAAAATGTGTGTTTACCAGAAATGTTTATAAGCATTATGGCAATAAATTTGTATCACCCAGAAGGAAAGGGAGAAGCTGAAGGTAAACTTATACTCTTAGACTGACAACTAATGGATTATTTGACAGCAGGGGATTAGGGGGAAAATAGTAACAGAACATGGGAGGGTTGGGGTGAAATAAGACTGGCAGCCATGGAGTGACAAAATGATATATGGGAAAAGATCTGTGGCTCCCAGTCTTTGTCATGATAAATATGAGGAAAACTTTTAGGAAAAACAATAAAACAGTTGATAGAAAGGTCTTACAGAGCTTTATGCTGAAACACATCTCTCTGCATTACATATTTTTATATAGCTTGTATATGTTGTATGGCATTATGCAGTTTAAACATAGTGTGTTATTTTATTTATTTATGTATTTATTTTGTATCAGGCTGTACGGCTAGAACCTGTGCGCTCATGCCTTATACGTTATCTGTTGGTGGTTTCCTCCAGAGGACAATTTAGTGAAGAAGAAACCATTCTGCTGGGTGTAGACTTTCCCCACAATGGGTAAGACTTTCATCACAACATTTTTTCTCATCAAACAATATCCACTAAAACATATGGGTAATTTAGCTCCTCTGTCAAGTTGGTAAGAGAAAGTAACAGCCAATCTGAGATTTCCAGCTCATTCAAGAGGCAATATTCTCCTCAGCACAATATTGTTTGTCCTACCAGACAGTGAAGAAGGAATCTTCAGTAATAATAAACTTAATTATATTATGTGCAGCCTAAAAATACTGTTACAATTGAAGTAGAGGAGGCAAATATAGTTTTTGCTACCTTTTATTGGCTAACTAAGCAGATTTAAATGCAAGCTTTCAAGACCTTAGGTCTCTTCCTCAGGCATGTTATACCTGAGGAAAAGACCTAAGGTCTTGAAAGCTTGCATATAAATCTGCTTAGCCAATAAAAGGTATAAAAAACTATATTTGCCTTCTGTATTTCTACGGCTAACACGGTACCAACTGTCATCTGTTACAATTGAAGTAGTTCATATATAAATCTAATAATATTCACTGTTACAGAAACATAGAATGAATGGAAATTTTAAATGATAGGTTACATTCATAACTTACCAGATCTGCTTCTCTGCAGTACTCATGGTTATAGTTCACCTAGAACTGTTGTTCTCCTTATCTCCCAAGACTTCTGTTCTCCACACAGTTCATTACTTTTTCTGCCAGTTTTTCCAACCCCCCCACCACTACTTTCCATCAGATAAGTTTGGTGGCAGCTGGTCGGTTCAGGAAAATTGTCTTACTCTTTGTTATCCACATACCTCATGTTCTCTCAAAATTATAGTAACTTTCACCTGCCTAAACCTTCACCTTGTCAGGATTTGCACGATTACCTCTGCCCATATTTATTCCATCCATGTGATATAAGCTGATGTTTTCAGCTAGTCTCAGAAAGACTGATATGATTACAACACAGATGAGTAATTCATTTTGCAGGTTGTGCCACACAGATCAGAGAGTTCAGCTCTGCTTAAATGAGTCCCTTACTATAAAAAACAGGGATCTGGAACCTTTTATAGAAGAAGAGCTGTGTTTAAAGTGTTAGTAATGTCCAAAAAAAAGTTTTTTGCATTTAGAAGAGCTTAAAAAGCTGAGCTAAATGCAAAAAAACGTATCTCTCAAACCACTATGGTTTAAGAGTTGCAGGCGTTTAAAGTTTGCTGTTTCCTACTGACAGCTGTAAATCTGTCAGCAGGAGATTCATGTCGGTCGACACGGAGGCGCTTGAGAAGTGCCGAGATCTCGTTACTTACAAGGAATCCCTTCATTGGAATAGTCTAAAACGTGTGCTTGAACACCAGGCACACGTTTTAGGCCATTCCAATGAAGGGATTCCTTGTAAGTAACGAGATCTCGGCACTTCTCAAGCGCCTCCGTGTCGACCGACATGAATCTCCTGCTGACAGATTTACAGCTGTCAGTAGGAAACAGCAAACTTTAAACGCCTGCAACTCTTAAACCATAGTGGTTTGAGAGATACGTTTTTTTGCATTTAGCTCAGCTTTTTAAGCTCTTCTAAATGCAAAAAAAAAACCTTTTTTTGGACATTACTAACACTTTAACAGTTTAAGGACCAGAGGTATGTTCAACACATTATGAAGCCATGCATTTGCACTCCTTTCTGGATTATAATGAGTTAGTCTTTTACATTGACGGTTATATTTTGAGAGCTGCTTTCCTCATTGAATATTAATAGATTGCTTTAATGACATAAGACAAAAAATGTAAATATATACATAAAATATCAGAAGCGTGGAAATCATATCTTTTGTCCAATGTACACACAGGTACCATAGGGTAGAGTCCTCTCCTCCAGGAGGGCATGACACTTCAAAAAAGGTCTCTGAGGCAGACACTCCCTCATCCCTTCCACTTTACGTCTGCCTGCTGAGTTCAGTTTTAATTGACCTTTTGACCAAGGAGAGAGCATGGGCACTGCTTTCTTAGTCTTTTTTATTTTCATTATGTAGTATATGGTGCTGTATATAACTGAATTGTCAAGTGTGCAGTTTCTCTTTTCCTGGACTACTAACCATGGAGGTTGGCTTGCTTTATCAGCCTTTACCTCGCTATAGGTTCTCAGAGTTGTTTTTGTCATTCATTCAATGGGAATCTTAAGAAAGAAGATAACATAGAAGTTCTACCCTTGAGTGCTTTGGTCCTGTGAGTAATTCCTGTTATCTGGCATCCATTTGCTCATGTTTTTCTCAATACTATTCCCACTGGTAAAACAGCCGGTAAGGGGGAAAAACCCCACAGAAACCCACTTTTGTACTGTAGCTATCCTATAGCTGGCCCAGTACATGAAGCAACAGGCATTGCTGGCCAGAAATGCATGTTGTGGCCAAATGTTAATTCAAGTAACAAATGGTTTGGGAGCACTCTCTCGTTGGCGACTTGTAATAAACAGAAACAGCTGTGTTTCTTAGAAAATAAAAACTTGCAAAGTTTTATTGAATATTTAAAAGGACATTGCAGTCCAACACGGGGGGAGAAAAACGCTTAAACACAAACAAGTTGGCTAGATGAGACCCATCTAACGCATTTCATGCTATGCGAGCGCTTCATCGTAGATACATTATAACTCGATGCTTCCCATTAAAAACCTTCTGGTACATCATGATTGGATGTTACAATTTGAAATCACAAATTAACCAATACATGACTGAGTTAGATCTATCACATTAACCCCTTCAGTGCCAGACCCTTGTGCCCATTTTCATACCTGCCAGGCCAGGCAATTTTAAGGCACTTTTGCTATGCAACTGTTTTAGTATGATTATTTCAATAGCTTATTAGTTAAATATGTAAAACTATATATTGTTTTTCTCAGTACAAGTTGAACTTTTCTGTGATGTATCACATGAGGCTAACTGCGTATCATGTATCAAGATATGATGTCATAAATACCCCAAAAAAAGTAAAAAATTACACTTTTTCTTAATATTTTACAATATATCTCTAAGAAAATGTGTGAGGATTTTTTTTTTTTTTTTTTTTTTTTTTAAACCTCTGATACTTCCGAGTACAAGGACATAAAATATGCTTGGTGTTACAAGAGTATATGGTCATGAGACTCCCCAAAATGTAATGCTGCACAATGGGTTCACATTGAAATTTTTAATTAAATTGCAGTTACCTTTGGTTATATAGGAAAACACCCCCAAAACCTCCAAATAACCCCAAAAAAGCACCCATTTCTATGAAGCACACTCCATGGGGAATTCAAAACTGCCTCACTGACGTTTTTTTGTGACTGCGCCAAGCCGCAAATAATCCCGGAACATAGATGTTATTCAATTCTCGCCGTTTTTTTCCACTAAATGTCTCCATTTGCGGGATGATGTCTCTGGCAGATTGGGAGGGAAACAGAAAAACAATGTTAAATATCAAAGGTCAAAGTCTCCTGAGTCCAATGATACCAAATATGTATGGGGTTACTAGAGTACGCGGCCAGTATTGACCGCCAAACCGTAACACTGCATTTTGAGATCAGCTCTGAGAATTTTCTCAGTTGAACCAAAAATGCACTGTGATGGTTTTTGAGGCCAAACGCCTCCAAAACCTCAAATTTACCCCCAAAAAGCACCCATTTCCACAAAGCAAACTTCCTGGGGAATTCAAAACTGCCTCACTTACCTTTTTTCGTGAACGCGCCAAGCCGCGAATAACCCCGGAACATGGACGTTATTCAATTTTCGCCGTTTTTTCCACTCATTTTCTCCATTTGTGGGATGATGTCTCAGGCAGATTGGGAGGAAAACAGAAAAACAATGTTAAATATCAAAGGTCAAAGTCTCCTGAGTCCAATGATACCAAATATGTATGGGGTTACTAGAGTACGCGGCCAGTATTGACCGCCAAACCGTAACACTGCATTTTGAGATCAGCTCTGAGAATTTTCTCAGTTGAACCAAAAATGCACTGTGATGGTTTTTGAGGCCAAACGCCTCCAAAACCTCAAATTTACCCCCAAAAAGCACCCATTTCCACAAAGCAAACTTCCTGGGGAATTCAAAACTGCCTCACTTACCTTTTTTCGTGAACGCGCCAAGCCGCGAATAACCCCGGAACATGGACGTTATTCAATTTTCGCCGTTTTTTCCACTCATTTTCTCCATTTGTGGGATGATGTCTCAGGCAGATTGGGAGGGAAACAGAAAAACAATGTTAAATATCAAAGGTCAAAGTCTCCTGAGTCCAATGATACCAAATATGTATGGGGTTACTAGAGTACGCGGCCAGTATTGACCGCCAAACCGTAACACTGCATTTTGAGATCAGCTCTGAGAATTTTCTCAGTTGAACCAAAAATGCACTGTGATGGTTTTTGAGGCCAAACGCCTCCAAAACCTCAAATTTACCCCCAAAAAGCACCCATTTCCACAAAGCAAACTTCCTGGGGAATTCAAAACTGCCTCACTTACCTTTTTTCGTGAACGCACCAAGCCGTGAATAACCCCGGAATATGGGGTTCCTTCATACATTGATAATTTTTTTTCCACATGATCTACATTTAAGGGAAGATAAACAAATCAGATTAACAGGGGGTTTAGAAAAATGTTATAACTGCGCTAAGTTTACTTAGTACATTAATTGTAAATATGTATAGTGTCACTATAGTATGGGATTATAAAAATGCAGTACCTTCCCAATAGAATTGTATCATGGTAAACCCCAAAATGCATGCATCATGCCGTGATGCCATAGTCCCATTATACCTTAATAGTCATTTGCTTACCACTTTAAATCAGGAAACCGTGATGAGATGTTAATCTCTGCCAATCTGTGGTATCACATATTTCTATAAATATACATACACGTATTAGATTTCTAACCATTTTTTCTCTTATGAAATCATTGTTACAAAAATCTAAATTTTAATGTGTCGTGTAAATTATTATTATGATGATGTCAATATGCAAGGTTACAGAAGAAATTAAGATCTATTTTGTGATAGTCAAGGACTTAATACATAGCTCAGTGTATAATGCAAAAGAACGTTAAGCTATGAAATGCATACATTTTCTCCAAATACAGACCTTAAAAACTCCCTCTGCTCTTGATGGGAGTTTCCCATTACAAACTCTCAACTGGGATTTTTTGTGGAAACCCATGATCTGCAATTTATTTAAAAAAAAGTGGAAACTATTTTAAAATCAATACCTCTATTTTTGAAAATATTAATAAATAATTTTGCATGCAAAGCCAATACATTTCTGACAAACAAACACACACTTTGCTAATACGTACCTCATGGAATGATCAACTTGTGCCAAGTCAATTTCCACAAAAAAATTTCCAGCTGGTTTTTGTAACAGTTGCTACACCACGGTGAACTCTTCCTAACTCTTAACTATTAAAACCTCAGAACATTTTTAAAACCAGGGAAATTTTAAAACAGATGACAATTAACAGAGTAACACACCTGCCTAATCAGCACAGTCCAGAATTACTGGATTTACCAGAAACTTGCTGGAAGTTTGTGATACATGCCGTCATAAAGGTAAAAGTGGTGGAATTAAAGAAAAAAAGTAACAAAGGAACAATTTTTTTTTTTTTTTTTAATTAATGGAACATTTTGTAACCAAAAAACAGTCCACTTTTGCCTTACATAAGTTAATCAACACCTTTGCAACTAGATGTCTCAAACACATTGTGAAACAATGTGGAGAAGATGTCTCTAGAAGTATCACAGCCATAAAAAATGGTAACTCCACTGCAATCAACAAGTATACCCTAGTAATTTTGGACTGTGTGGTAGATCTCAAAACACTCTTCAAAGCACAGGCCAGGTTGGCTGGGACACTTGGGGCAGTAATATCTTGTGTCTCGTCTCCTTCCTGTTTTGCTGCACACCCTGCAGGGCTTTTGTCGACGTCTTCTACGCTCTGAAGGAGGTAGTTTGGATATGAAGTGCCTTTCTCTTAGCCTAACTAAATCGTCATGTGGTTGCAATGCAGCAGGCACTTCATGAGTCTCAAGCAGAAGAGATTTTACAACCTGCATGAGATAATCCAGAAAGGACAGTTTGTTTTCTGGCATGGATGTCTTAAAGGCGACAAAAGAATTATATGCAGCAATTTGGACAAGATACACTGCAACTTTCTTGTACCAAGCCATGCTTTTTCTCGTGGCATTGTATGTTTTCATTACCTGGTCTGTTCTGTCCACGCCACCCATATACAAATTATAATCCCTGATGCAGATAGGTTTAGGGACAGGTGCTGCATTGCCTCTTTGCTGCATCAGGACGGTGGACTCGTTGTGTATTGTGGTGAGCATACATACATTTTTTTTATCTGTATATTTAAGTACTAGGAGTTCTTCACACCTAAGGGATGAAGATTCACCATGTTTTTGTTTTACTGCCACAAGTTGTCTTGGCAAACCCTTTCTGTTTCTGTTAATTGTTCCACATGCAAGGGTGTTACATCTGTAAAGGGCCCTAAAGAGGGGAATACCTGTATAGAAGTTATCCACGTACAGGTGGTAACCTCTGCCTAATAAAGGGGCTATTAGATCCCAAACAATTTTTCCTGTTATGTTTAGTGTAGGTGGACAGTTGAGTGGTTCTAATGATTTGTCCTTTCCTACATAAATCCGGAAAAACTTTGTGTAGCCAGTGGAGCTTTCACAAAGTTTGTAAAATTTTATGCCATAACGGGAACGTTTGTTGGGGATATACTGCCGAAACACAAGTCTTCCCTTGAAGAGAAGAAGAGACTCATCCACACTGATATGTTGGGTTGGTGTGTAGAGTTCGGCAAATAAACTAGACAGGCTATCAATTAGGGGCCTTAACTTGTGTAACCTGTCATGCAGGGGATGATCTCTGGGGAGATCAGTGGTGTTGTCGTTAAAATGTAGAAACCGCAGTAGAATTTGGTAACGGTTTCTGTTCATTATTGAAGGAAAGAGTGGAGTTCCAAAAATTGAATGGGTATCCCAGTAGGAGTGGAGGCTGGGCTTTCTAATAATACCCATTGCAAGTGTGAGTCCCCAGAACTTTTTAATCTCACACAGGTTTGTAGGAACCCAACTCTGAGCCCTTGCATGTGCAGTTAGAGTCCTTTCTGACCTATATTGTTCTGCATAACGGTTGGTCTCGGTGACCATATTTTGCAGAACAGTATCAGGCAGAAACATTTTGAAAAAGTCAACAACTTCAAAATTGGTTGTATCCACTGTGACTCCAACTGTTTCTCCAAACAGGGGCACTTGTGGATTGTAGTTATTGGGAGAGGTCCACATAAGATGCTCTCCATCAGTTTGGATTGCAGCAGGTGTGCAGTCCATACCTTCAACTGGAGGTTGGACATCCTGCTCCTCTTGTACTGACACGTCTAAATTTGGATCAGCCTCACTAGATTGAGCCTGGGTACTGGCTGATGCAGCACCCTGCCGCCTTTTGACTGGGGGCTCGTCACTGGAGTCACTACTTTCTGACTCAGAGGCAACATATTCAGAGGCTGAGTCTGAACTAAAGACAAAGTCCTCTTCTGAATCAGACTCCAGAAACAATTTATATGCCTCCTCAGCAGTGAAATATTTTTTTGCCATTGTCAGGGCAGATGACACTATGCAATATAGAATTTGAAGATTGGTGTCAGTATAAAATTTGACGATTGACATCAACAAATATATACTTATAAAATTTGAAGATGTGTCATCAAATATGCACTCAAACCTGAAAAATAAAACATACATGCTAAAGGAATAATGTGAGAAATATATGTATATAACATATTCTTCATTAATTAAACTTTATCTAATATATACACTACTTGATGTGACTGGGGACTTGCAACTTTATGTTGAAAACCACTCATTGACCCATGGGTGTGTAACCCTTTCAGTGTCAGAGGGGGGTGAAATACAGCTCTAAAATGCACTGCACACCTCTCTGGCACCCAAAGGGTTTACTTTGGCCGCTCAATACCAATGAAAACTAAAGTACATTAGACTAAAATACAGCAATGAGAAATCCATCAGATCACAAAAACAGGCACTCCAGTGAACACATTGTGCCCACATTGATCCATGGGTGTGTAACCCTTTCAGTGTCAGAGGGGGGTGAAATACAGCTCTAAAATGCACTGCACACCTCTCTGGCACCCAAAGGATTTACTTTGGCCGCTCAATACCAATGAAAACTAAAGTACATTAGACTACAATACAGCAATGGCAAATCCATCAGACCACAAAAACAGGCACTCCAGTGAACACATTGTGCCCACATTGATCCATGGGTGTGTAACCCTTTCAGTGTCAGAGGGGGGTGAAATACAGCTCTAAAATGCACTGCACACCTCTCTGGCACCCAAAGGGTTTACTTTGGCCGCTCAATACCAATGAAAACTAAAGTCCATTAGACTACAATACAGCAATGGCAAATCCATCAGACCACAAAAACAGGCACTCCAGTGAACACATTGTGCCCACATTGATCCATGAGTGTGTAACCCTTTCAGTGTCAGAGGGGGGTGAAATACAGCTCTAAAATGCACTGCACACCTCTCTGGCACCCAAAGGGTTTACTTTGGCCGCTCAATACCAATGAAAACTTAAGTACATTAGACTACAATACAGCAATGAGAAATCCATCAGACCACAAAAACAGGCACTCCAGTGAACACATTGTGCCCACATTGATCCATGGGTGTGTAACCCTTTCAGTGTCAGAGGGGGGTGAAATACAGCTGTAAAATGCACTGCACACCTCTCTGGCACCCAAAGGGTTTACTTTGGCCGCTCAATACCAATGAAAACTAAAGTACATTAGACTACAATACAGCAATGGCAAATCCATCAGACCACAAAAACAGGCACTCCAGTGAACACATTGTGCCCACATTGATCTATGGGTGTGTAACCCTTTCAGTGTCAGAGGGGGGTGAAATACAGCTCTAAAATGCACTGCACACCTCTCTGGCACCCAAAGGGTTTACTTTGGCCGCTCAATACCAATGAAAACTAAAGTACATTAGACTACAATACAGCAATGGCAAATCCATCAGACCACAAAAACAGGCACTCCAGTGAACACATTGTGCCCACATTGATCCATGGGTGTGTAACCCTTTCAGTGTCAGAGGGGGGTGAAATACAGCTCTAAAATGCACTGCACACCTCTCTGGCACCCAAAGGGTTTACTTTGGCCGCTCAATACCAATGAAAACTAAAGTACATTAGACTACAATACAGCAATGGCAAATCCATCAGACCACAAAAACAGGCACTCCAGTGAACACATTGTGCCCACATTGATCTATGGGTGTGTAACCCTTTCAGTGTCAGAGGGGGGTGAAATACAGCTCTAAAATGCACTGCACACCTCTCTGGCACCCAAAGGATTTACTTTGGCCGCTCAATACCAATGAAAACTAAAGTACATTAGACTACAATACAGCAATGAGAAATCCATCAGATCACAAAAACAGGCACTCCAGTGAACACATTGTGCCCACATTGATCCATGGGTGTGTAACCCTTTCAGTGTCAGAGGGGGGTGAAATACAGCTCTAAAATGCACTGCACACCTCTCTGGCACCCAAAGGATTTACTTTGGCCGCTCAATACCAATGAAAACTAAAGTACATTAGACTACAATACAGCAATGAGAAATCCATCAGATCACAAAAACAGGCACTCCAGTGAACACATTGTGCCCACATTGATCCATGGGTGTGTAACCCTTTCAGTGTCAGAGGGGGGTGAAATACAGCTCTAAAATGCACTGCACACCTCTCTGGCACCCAAAGGATTTACTTTGGCCGCTCAATACCAATGAAAACTAAAGTACATTAGACTACAATACAGCAATGGCAAATCCATCAGACCACAAAAACAGGCACTCCAGTGAACACATTGTGCCCACATTGATCCATGGGTGTGTAACCCTTTCAGTGTCAGAGGGGGGTGAAATACAGCTCTAAAATGCACTGCACACCTCTCTGGCACCCAAAGGGTTTACTTTGGCCGCTCAATACCAATGAAAACTAAAGTACATTAGACTACAATACAGCAATGGCAAATCCATCAGACCACAAAAACAGGCACTCCAGTGAACACATTGTGCCCACATTGATCCATGGGTGTGTAACCCTTTCAGTGTCAGAGGGGGGGTGAAATACAGCTCTAAAATGCACTGCACACCTCTCTGGCACCCAAAGGATTTACTTTGGCCGCTCAATACCAATGAAAACTAAAGTACATTAGACTACAATACAGCAATGAGAAATCCATCAGATCACAAAAACAGGCACTCCAGTGAACACATTGTGCCCACATTGATCCATGGGTGTGTAACCCTTTCAGTGTCAGAGGGGGGTGAAATACAGCTCTAAAATGCACTGCACACCTCTCTGGCACCCAAAGGATTTACTTTGGCCGCTCAATACCAATGAAAACTAAAGTACATTAGACTACAATACAGCAATGGCAAATCCATCAGACCACAAAAACAGGCACTCCAGTGAACACATTGTGCCCACATTGATCCATGGGTGTGTAACCCTTTCAGTGTCAGAGGGGGGTGAAATACAGCTCTAAAATGCACTGCACACCTCTCTGGCACCCAAAGGGTTTACTTTGGCCGCTCAATACCAATGAAAACTAAAGTACATTAGACTACAATACAGCAATGGCAAATCCATCAGACCACAAAAACAGGCACTCCAGTGAACACATTGTGCCCACATTGATCCATGGGTGTGTAACCCTTTCAGTGTCAGAGGGGGGGTGAAATACAGCTCTAAAATGCACTGCACACCTCTCTGGCACCCAAAGGATTTACTTTGGCTGCGCAATACCAATGAAAATTAAAGTACATTAGACTAAAATACAGCAATGAGAAATCCATCAGACCACAAAAACAGGCACTCCAGTGAACACATTGTGCCCACATTGATCCATGGGTGTGTAACCCTTTCAGTGTCAGAGGGGGGTGAAATACAACTAATCAATGCACTACACAACCATCTGGCACAGAAAAGGTTAAACAAAACTAGTTCAGATATGAAACATACAAAAAAATGGCCACAGTGTGCAAACTGCAGAATGGTCACACTATAATTAAAAAAAATAGAAAAAAAAAAAAAAAAAGAATAGTGTTAACCCTTTGAGTGCCAGAGGGGTGCAGAACGCATAGCTTTGCAATGCGTTCTGTACCCCTCTGGCATTACTCAAAGGGTTAACCTGGTTTGAGTGCCAAAAAGGTATGCAACAGATTGCAACGTGATGCATTGCATACCCCTTTGGCACTCAAAGGATTATTGTGTCAACTGTAATATTGTGTTAAGGTTGTGTCTATGTGTATATCACAGTATTAACATTTATTGTAATGTGCTACAATTTAACAGATGAATATAAAAAAGTTATTTTTTACCTGATCTGTGTCAATTTTCTCTCCTAATGAGAGAATAGAAACACAGATTGGGTATATATAACAGCTGGAGGGGGGGTTTAGTTGAGTGACAGGATTAAAATCAAAACAATCCTGTCACTCAAGTACAACCCCAGCTCCTACCTGCTTTAGTTCCCACTTGGGAGCCTTAAGCATTTTTTAAATTTGGAACCAATGGGGAAGGGGGCAGGACTCAGAGTGCCAAGACTGCTCTGATTGGTCACAGAGCAGTCTTGACACTCTGATTCACCTCTTGCTCCTGTTGAGCTGCCAGGGAAGCCCCAAGCAGTAAGTGAAGCATGGAGGTTGCTGCATTGGCAAAATATTGAAGGTGAAGGGCTCATGGAGGGTCAATCAGGGGTTATGTTTATTTATTTGGTTGCCAGGGACGCTAACAGCGCCCTGGCATGGAAAAAAATAAACTTTTTTAACCATTAGACCAGCACTGAAAGAAGCATTCAGTGCTGGTCTATTATTACAAGCATAGAGGGGACATGGATCGTTCATAGGAGCGATCCAGTCACCCCTAGAACCTCAGGGACATCGGGGGCATTGGGGACCACTGGGATCTTTATTTTTGTACTTTTTTTTTTTTTTTTTACTTTTTACTTTTACCGGCGATGGCTATGGGGAACCATCGCCGGTAGTGTGCAGACCATGCTGCAGCTTCCGGGTGACATGGATCGCTCACAGGAGCGATCCAGTCACCCTTTAAACCTAACCCTAACAAGCAGGGTTAGATGAACGCTGTAGGGACATAAAACTGGGGGAAAACTGGTTTTAGTACTAATAGACCAGCGCTGGATGAAGCATCCAGTGCTGGTCTATTACAAACACAGAGGGGGACATGGCTCGTTCATAAGAACGATCCAGTCACCCCTAGCGCCTCAGGGACATCGGGGGCATCGGGGAGCACTGGGACCTTTATTTTTGTGTACTTTTTTTTTTTTTTACTTTTTAATTATACCGGCGATGGCTATGGGGAACCATCGCCGGTAGTGTGCAGACCATGCTGCAGCTTCCGGGTGACATGGATCGCTCACAGCACCAATCCAGTCACCCTTCAAACTTTACCCTAACAAGCAGGGTTAGCGGAACGCAGTGGGGGCACAAAACTGGAGGAAAAACTGTTTTTAGAACTAATAGACCAGCGCTGGATGAAGCATCCAGTGCTGGTCTATTACAAACACAGAGGGGGACATGGCTCGTTCATAAGAACGATCCAGTCACCCCTAGCGCCTCGGGGACATCGGGGGCATCGGGGAGCGCTGGGACCTTTATTTTCGTACACTTTTTTTTTTTTTTTACTTTTTAATTATACCGGCGATGGCTATGGGGAACCATCGCCGGTAGTTTGCAGACCATGCTGCAGCTTCCGGGTGACATGGATCGCTCACAGGACCGATCCCTGTCACTTTTTAAACATTAAGCAGTGAAGGGGGGTTAGGGGAAAGGGGGGCCATTCATTTAAAGTTAATATTTTTATTTGTACCAGCGATGGATCACACGATCCATCGCTTGTACATTAACACGTGGTGCAATTATATGAAGAGACATGGATCGTTCCTACGAACGATCCTGTCCCTTAATTAAACATTTATTTAGCCCCTGCTTATGCCGCAGGGGCTTACCATGAGTGGGGCATAGTTTTTTTTAACCATGCAGCTACAGCTTACCGGAACTACCGGTCTAAGCTGTAGCCGCGTTTTAGGTGTACAACGTACGAGCGTGGCACAGCGGGAACAGCTGTGTCCACTCGTACATTGTACCCACTTGGCACTCTAGGGGTTAAGTGTATAGCACCTATCAGACAGAGGTGTGATCTAACAGATCGGGCTCAACTTTAACCCGTTCCTATTCCTCCATCGTTTAGCAAACGGCCGTTACACAGAGAATAATTTAAAAATAAGTTGAATTGAATTAAACAATCTCAAAAGAGCATAAGTACTATATGACTAAGCTTTGCACTTACATCTTTCATAATATCCAACGATGTAATCTGCACTGCTGGATATTCCTACTGAATTGCAGTCCATTGAGCAAATAAATACATGCAATAAAATAACAGTAAAGCAAAACTAACAAAAAAAACCAAACAAACAAAAAAAACATTTAACCCCTTAGTGACCGGACTGTTTTACAAATTTTGTACCCTTAGTGACAATGGCTGTTTTTGCATTTCTGCGGTGTTTGTGTTTAGCTGTAATTTTCCTCTCTCTCATTTATTGTACCCACACATATTATATATTGTTTTTCTCGCTATAAGGAGGGCTTTCTTAACCCCTTAAGGTCCGGCGCGTGCACGCGCGGCCGGCACTTGCGGACCACGGGCCATTTTTTTATTATTATTAATTCTTGCGGTTCAGGAGTTCCGGAGCAGCGTGCAGCCGCGACGGGAGCCCTGAACTCCATACCGTGCCAGGACCATCATTGGTCCTTAAGTGCTGGACAGCCGTGACGGTACTGGCATGGCAATGGTCCTTAAGGGGTTAAGATGTCATTATTTTCAACATATCATGTAATGTAGTTAAAAAAATAATAAAATATATTAAAAATTGTAAATAAAAATCACTATTCCTGACTTTTACTTGAAAAATCTTTTACTTATCTACAAAAGGTAATTAAAAATGCTCCTAAATATATCCTAATATTTGTTCTGAGTTTAGAAATACCCAATGTTTACATGTTTTCTGCTTTTTTTTTGCAAGTTATAGGGCAATAAGTACAAGTAGCACTTTGCTATTTCAAAACCATTTTTTTCAAAATTAGCGATAGTGACATTGTAACATTGATATCTGTCATGAATGACTGAATAACCCTCCACATGTTTATATTTTTTAAAAGTAGACAACCCAAGGTACTAAACATGGGGTATTTTGACTCTTTTCATGTAACCATTTTAACACCAATCTATTTCAAATTTTGAAGAGAAACATTTTTTGGTGATTTTTTTTGACACAGATTGCAATTTAGGAATAAATTTACTGAGAATTTAAAGTGTTACTGCCAAACAACATGCCAATATGTGTTCAGCAACATCTCTTGAGTACAGTGATACCACCCATGTATAGGTTTATTGGGGTTTTTGGTGGCTAAAAGGCCTTATTTGGGAGGTGCGCATTTCAGTTTTTCAACTTGGAATTTTGACATCTGGTCAACATGCACCCATGTCCTATTTGGGACATTTTTGAAGCCGGCCAATGTAATTTACCCCCATTAAACCATATATTTTTAAAAGGTAGACACCCTAGGGTATTTCATATGGTAGTATTTTTGCACTTTCCATGCACTAATTCTACAACCAGCATTTGCCAAACTTTTGGGTAGCAATTTTTTTTGTTATTTTTCACATACATTGTACTTCAGGCATGAATTCACAGAAACTGGTATGTGTTACTGCCAAACAACACCCCAATATGTGTTCAGCAACATCTCCCGAGTACAGTGATACCACCCATGTATAGGTTTATCGGGGTCTTTGGGGACTAAAAGGCCTTATTTGGGAGGTGCGCATTTCAGTTTTCCAACTTGGAATTTTGACATCTGGTCAACATGCACCCATGTCCTATTTGGGACATTTTTGAAGCCGGCCAATGTAATTTACCCCCATCAAACCATATATTTTTGAAAGGTAGACACCATAGGGTATTTCAAATGGTAGTATTTTTACACTTTCCACGCACTAATTCTGCAACCAGCATTTGCCAAACCTTTGGGTAGCAATTTTTTGTGTTATTTTTCACATACATTGTACTTCAGGCATGAATTCACAGAAACTGTTATGTGTTACTGCCAAACAACACCCCAATATGTGTTCAGCAAAATCTCCCAGGTACAGTGATACCATCCATGTATAGGTTTGTTTGGTTGTTGGGGGAGGTGCAATGCCAAACCTATGACATGTACTTGTCATTTTTCCAATTTGACATATCTTCTTTGCCTATTTTCTTTTTTGGGACTGTTTTACATATCCCAATTTATTTTATTTCCATGAATCTGCATACATTTGAAAAGTTGACACCCCAGGGTATTTTATATGGAGTGTTTTGATGCCTTTGATGCAGTTGCCTTAGCCAAAAAATTTGGAGAAAGTGTATGCTGGTAATTTTTTATTTATACACACAGATTTCTTTTTGACTGTGATTTTGGAGAGACTGTTGTGGATTACTGCAAGAAAACACCCCAGGTTGTTTTCTGCAAGGCCTTCTGAGTACACCCATGCCCCCCATTCATAGGTTTTCCAGGATTTTGGGAAGGTTCAGTTACAATTGTAGGACATGTCATTTGAATTGAACTTGAAAGTATTTCTTCTGATAGGCCTATCATTAGTTTGGGGCCTATTGCATACCCCAGTTTTATTTATTGTCATGAATGTGTATATATTTGAAAAGTTGACACCCCAAGGTATTGTATATAGAGTGTTATGATACCTTTGATGTAACTGTCTTAGCCAAAAAAATAGGAGAAAGTGTGTGCTGGTAATTTTTCAATGTTCATTTTTGCACACACATTGCTTTTTGACTGTGATTTCGGAGAGACTGTTGTAGGTTACTGCAAATAAACACCCCAGGTTGTTTTCTGCAAGGCCTTCTGAGTACACCCATGCCCCCCATGCATAGGTTTGCCAGGGGTTTGGTAAAATACAGCACCAATTTTAGAACTTGCTCATAAAAATGCAACAGTTACATGTAAAAGTCTCAGGAACAGTAAAACAAAATTAACTCCGGAACAGTAAAGAAAATTTAAAAATGGACCAGAGTATGGCAGCGTTTGAAGCAGTCACCAATGTAGACTCCATGTTGTCCAGGTATCACGGTGCCAGTGCTATTGCTGGTGATATTCTGTTAATTTTATTTCCTGCTGCCTTTTATTGGTTGGTGTGGCTTTGCCCCGCCCAGTATTTGTCCTTAAATACTGGGCCTTGTCAGTTCTCCGGTGCCCTTTTGTGGTGTTTCCGTCACCAGCGCTTGTTCCAGTTATTCGTGTGATCTCTGTGTATGACCTGGACTGCCTGACTACTCTGCTGTATCCATTCCTGCTCTGTGTACCGACCCGGACTGCCTGACTACTCTGCTATTTACGTTCCTGCTCTGTGTACCGATCCAGACTGGCTGATGTTCCTGCTGTGTGTAACAACCTGACCCAGCTGACGTTCCTGCTCTGTGTACCAACTCGGATTGTCTGACGTTCCTGCTCTGTGTACTGACCCGGCCTGGCTGAAGTTCCTGTTCCGTGTACCAAACCAGTTTGAGTGAACATTGTCCGTGTATCAGGGCCTGTCTGTGGTCCCATCCGGTATCCGGCTTGGGGCTGTCATCCGGTGTCCTCTCTGTCCTCGGACAGAGCCTCTGTTGCCTTGATGTTGCTCAGAAAGTCTAGTTAAGGTAACCCTGTCACTTACTGTGTCGCGCGGGCGACACTCTGGTGTGGTAGAGCCATCTGGTTGCACCACGGTATGCTGACCCTTTGGGGGAGGTGCCATTGTCATTGCAGTCTCCGTTGGGTGTTCCTCCAAGCATACAGTTACAGTCCTCCGTTACTGCTACGGCAGTCCACAGCTTGTCCTGGGCCTCTGTTTACTCCTGTGGCATTACTTGCTATTCCGTCACTCTCTGCAGAGTGAGAGTATTAAGGGTCTCGCGCTATTAGGGCCTGTCAGCCTTCCTGGCCTAATAGTAACCATTTCACTGCTGTCTCAAACTATACCTGACCTGTGTCAGTATATTATTGTTGCTGATATATACATATACTGGACCCGTGTGGGTACTGATTACTGTAACCTGACCTGTGTAAGTACTATATTGTGTACATATATTACTGGACCCTCAAGAGTTATTATTATTCTGTGTTTTTTCAATAAAACTGTGTTTTATCTAACCTACTGTGTCTGAGTGTCAAAAAAAACCATTACACAAGGTTTGGCTGTTTCAGGAAGCAGTGGATTCACTGCTAGCCAAGGAGGTTCTGATTCCGGTTCTTCCTGCAGAGCATGATTCAGGTTTTTATCCCAACCTGTTTATTGTCCCCAAGATTTATGGCGGCTGTTGTCCCATTCTGGACCTGATTTGTCTCAACAAATATGTGGTGACTTCTCCCTTCAAAATAGAATCTTTGCATTCTGTAATTGCGGCGATGTACCCTTGGGAGTATCCAGCATCTCTAGACCTTCATGATGTGTACCTACATATCCCCTTACACCCAGACAGCCAACACGATCTGCATTTTTTCTATGGCTCAGATCACTACCAGTTCACAGCCCTGCCAATTGGCCTGGCTTCTGCCCCTCCAAGTGTTTACCAGGCTCATGGAGGCCTTAGCTACCTTCATTCACACCAGGGACATCTTGTCACTCTGTATCTGGATGATCTCTTGATCAAGACTCCCTCAGAGGAGTTTCTGGCCCAGCACATCTAAGACACTGCTCCACGGGTGGATTCTGAGCATGCTGAAGTCCTCTCGGGTACTGTCCGAGGAACTGGTTTTCTTGGGGATGAGGCTCAACACCTGGCAAGGGAAAGTGTTTCTTCCAGAAAAGATCTCTGGTGATGCAAATGGTGTATCAGGCTGTGGGTTGGCCCTCAGCCACAATCAGGGAGTATATGAGAATCTGGGCAAGCTAGTGTCTACATTAGAAGAGGTCCCTTACTCTCAGGTACACAAAAGAGAACATCAACAGCATGTCCTTCAGAGTTGGTCAGGGGATTCCAGATCACCTGGATCATCCTGCCAGGATCTACAATGGTAGTTGTGTTGGTGCAGCCTGGAACAAGAGAAACCCTTTTTGATGCAGGAATGGACTCTGGTTATAACAGACGCCAGTCTGAGTGGCTGGGGGGTGGTTCTGGGTCATCTGGGGGTCCATGGCAAGTGAACTGCAGAGCAGCCTCTTCAGTCCATAAATGTTCTTTAACTCGGGGTGCTTTCCCTGGCCCTTGTGTACCGGACCACACTGGGGAAAACCAGTGAGGGTTCAGTCGGACAATGCCATGGCAGTGATATACATCATCCGTCAAGGTGGCACTCAAAGTGTCACTACCTGTTTCGAGGGCAGACACCCATGCTCCTTCCATCTCCACCGTACACATTCCAGGAATAGAAAATGTACTGGCGGACTTCCTGAGTCACTAAGTGTTGATCCCGGAGAGTGGGAGCTCAATGCGGAGGCTTTTTACCTGATTGTGCTGTGGTGGGGTGTGCCCACAATAGATCTCATGGCCACCAAAGAGAACAGGAAAGTTCTGACCATCTGCTCCCAGTGGGGAGATCCTCTGGCCTTCGCCACGGATGCTATGTAAGTGCCATGGAACTTTCATCTAGCTTATGCCTTTTTGACAAATCCCTCTCATTCTCAGGGTGTTCCGGAAGATCAGGATGGATGGATCGACTGTGATTCTGGTCGCCCCGTACTGCACTTGGAGGGTGTAGTTTGCAGATCCGGGCAGTCTTTCTGTTCAGGACCCTCTCCACTCTCCTCCTAGGCCAGACCTCCTTCTCCAGGGTTACCAATGGAAAAAGGATGCGGAAAAGATGGCTTTGACAGCATGGCTGTTGAAACCCACATCTTGAGGAGAAAATAATTTTCTCCTGAGGTCATTTTCACCATGGTTCCAGCTCGCAAGCCTCTCTCTTCCAAAGCCTATCATTAGATTTGGTCTCTGTTCCATTCTTGGTGTGTGGATAAATCTCTGTCCTCGCAGGAGTTTAACCTTCCTTCTGTGTTATGCTTTCTCCAGGATGCCCTGAACAAGAGGGACTGTTTGAGCTCCTTGAAGGTTCAGATTTCAGCACTTTCTGTGAACACAGGTCTCCCACCCAGAGAATCGGACCTCTGTTTGGTTTCGCCTGTCTGGGATGCAGAGTCCTCTTATCGTCTTTCTTCTCACATGAGATTTTCTCTGTCTCTTGCTTTTCCAGATGAGTGTGGCTTTGCTCACATTCAAAACTGGCTAATATGAGGGCAGGGCAAGGGTTGAGCTGGAGTAGTGGCAGGGAGTCTCCACTTTCAAGACTATGTCTTTTAAGATGTCTTGCCCTCTAGTGGAGGGACTCAACCACTCTGGTACCTGTGTTCCATATGGACTAAGGAGAAAAGGATTTAACAGGTAAGAACATTAAAATCCTGTTATCTTCCTCAAGATAGACCATTTCCTTCTCAGAAAATATTGTTTCATCAGAGAATTTAAGAAAAATTTAAACTTAAAAAAAAAAAAAATTGAGCCTCAATTCCCCAAAGAGAAATATCCAAGACTATCAGAATAAGTCTGAGTTCTTGAACCAGGCCCTATATTACTGTAAGAGGAAGGTGGTGTTTCTTTTTGGAGCAGTGTTAAAGAAATACCTCAGGTATGTAGGTATTTTTAAAAATGTACCTTTCTTCTGGAAATTGGGTCTGTAAACACTAAAAGAACCACGAACGTGACAAAGAAAAAACAATCTGAGTGTAGTAATTTTATTAAAATAGATTAAAGATACGATTGGTATTGCACTCACATGTGCCCTTCTTGGGCTTTGTGTGTCAGATGGGTCTTTTTCCTTGTAGTAAAAATATACTGTGTCCTCCTGTTCTGCTCCTTGAGATCCAGATGTTTGAAACTCCATTTATAAGAGTCTTTCCTTATGGTCAGTCCTCTGCATCAAACACCGCACATACGGTAGAGATGTAAAATACTGATGAGGGTAACATAATGATGAGGTTCAATCAGGGTTCATATGGTTTGGCTCACTGCCTAGTGGAGAGGTGGGTCCAGAAAGCCGGAAAAGAATTAGTGAGTGGGATGTGGATGGGAGAAGTGAACGAGACTCACAAGGGGAATGGAAAGGACCCGGTGTGCACTAGGAGTTACTCATTGTCAAATGGGAAACGCTTTTGAAAGTCAAATCTTAAGTAATCAGGATTTTTCTTTAAAAGAAATGTAACTTCCCCAGATAGAAATGTACATCAGATGCATACAACAGAACCTGGAATGTATCTTCTGACCTATTTCAAAGCAGGAGTTTCTGTCTGATGGATTAAATAAAGGGTCCATATTACATCACTAGGAAACGTTGTAGCCTGTCCTTTTGCAGATCACCATCAAATCAATTGATTTCTCAAATCAGTCAAACACCTTTGCATACACTATTAAATATTGTTTTAACAGAACAAGTTCCTTCTGTAAAAGTTCTTCAGTCTTCACTCATTTCTTTGACCCTTCCAAAGGGTTTAAAGCATCAAAGCCTGCAATTGCAAGATGGTTAGATCAGTCAGGTCTGAAGCATTTTCTTCTCAATGAAAAGAAATTTCAAAGAACATTGATTCTAATTTCACTATAGCTATAACCACATATTCAACTGAAAAAGCTTACACTTCTGCAATGCAGAAGCTACTACCTGGCAAAACATCCAAGGAAGCCGCATTAAAGGTCTGCAGACTGTTGATACTTAATACTTCCCATAAATTCTGCTTTGTTTTGTCTCTAGTGTGCTACCTGAAGACCCTTTACCTATCTATTCCTTTTCCTTCAAGTATCCAGTGGTAGCACATGGACTTTCTTCCCTTATTAAGTTTTTGTTTGCACCTTTTATGCGTCACAATGTCAATCTGTTCTGGTGTAGTTGGGGGGTCCTTTTTAAAAGGTATCCTTTTGAATGGTCGCACACAGAAGAGCGTGCGACCATTCAACTCTTTCAGCCGGTTGCATGGCTAAACAGCGGACATGACAATCTTTTAATTTTTTTGCTGTCTTCACATCTCTGAATTGTTTGTGTCCTTCCCCTGGTACTGTACCTGTTTGTTAAGCACAGGGAGGCAGCTGGAGCGCCTCCATGTGCTGCAGATAATAATCCGTCCTTTTCCTGCCACCTGTGCCTTCTGCTGAACGGAGTATTATCTGCAGCACACGGAGGGGTTCAGAACCAGGGGAAGGACACAATCAATTTAGAGATTTGAATAAGGCATAAAAATAAAAGAATACATTTATCTGCATCATGCGCCCACTGGCTATGCAACGTGACAATCTCGCGCTGTCATGCATTGCGAGATTGTCACGTTGCGACCTGCTGAAAGAGTTGAATGGTTGCACACTCTTCTGCGTGCTACCATTCAGAAGTGAACCTTTTTAACCCCTTAAGGACCGGCACGCGCAGCCGGCACTTGAGGACCACAGGGCTTTTTTTTTTTTTAATTTCCAGTTCAGGGCCGAGTGCAGCCGCACCGGGAGCCCTGAACTCCATGCCATGCCAGGACCATCACTGGTCCTTAAGTGCTGGACCGCCTTGACGGTCCTGGCATGTCAATGATCCATAAGGGGTTAAAGCATGTTTCCTATCCTACCTAGGGAGAAGAATCTGTCTCAGGTGTGCTACCACTGGAGACTTAAAGGAAAAGAAATTGATATGTAAAACATTGTTTTCCCCTTCTAAGATGAGCACAGATGTGGCAAAAAAAGTATTGATGACAAAGTGAGAAATCACATACATAGTCATGGTTTTATTTTAATATTCTTAGTCTCTGCAAAATTATATTAATAGTGCCTTGAATTAGTATCTGCAAAATTGTATTGTGTCTTCTCTCTGAGCAGCTTGTATAGTGTTGCATCATTTGCATCTCTTTGAACTCCTGATTAAAAATTATAAAGACCAGAGAAACACACTGGACTTAACTCTCTCCAACCTACCCCTTTCCACAGATCACAGGACTGCACTATTGGCATTGTTATACCCATATGGAGCAACACTCAGGTCTTTCTGGATGGAGATGGGTGAGTGCTCAATCTTAGAGGTATAATATTGTGTGAAAGACAAATTGTGTGATTATAGTATTAACCCCTTGCATTTTTTTTCAGAGGGTTTAGTGTCACATCTGGGATGGATGTCAGGGCATTCAAACCTATATCTGTACAAACCATGTGGTGAGTCACCAGGCTGTTGAATGATGTCACCTTTCATTTAGTGGGTGTTTGTTTACTCCTCCTCTGTCTGTTATATATCCTTCCATGCTGTATAATGAATATGTGGATCACAATTGACAAATATTGTGGGTGGTGGTGTTCTTTCACTTCAGGTCACTCTTGCAGATACTCCACAAAGCCTGTGAAGGTGCGTTGTCTAATATCTTCACCCCAGGCAGTAGTCTTCATTCTGAGGTGACCTATTATCAGCAACATCGCGGGTCACCCCAGAGCTGTGTGACTGCATGGACAGCAACCTCTGACATCATAGGCAGCCGTAAAGAGCCAACAACCCCAGAGAGGTGAGATGGAGACTATTTGGAGGGTGTATAGTACTGTGGGAGAAAAAAAAAAGTTTTAGTAGCTTCTAATTTAAATGCTGTAGAATACCCATTAGGGTATTTGGTACTATAGCTGCAGCGCTATCCTAATTTTAGCTAATAATTTAACCCTTTAAGGACCGTGAAAACTGAGGTGGATTGCACTTAAGGACCAGAGCAATTCTGATCTTTTTGACTGTCTTTGTTCAACAGTGTTTTCCCTCTAAGTATTTTATTCCAGCCAGATAAATTATATACACACAAGTAGGGCTTTTGGTACCACATATATATGTATATCCCACCATTTATTTTATTAAAATTAAAGAAAACTGTTAAAAATCTCTTGTGATCATTTGGGCACAATGGGTTACATTTTTATGGAGACTGCATGAAAGGTATGACTGGTCATTCATACCTACAAAATAGGCACTTTTAAGTGGGCACTCTCCCTCTGGGGTGAAAATTCCCATGCCCCCCCCCCCCGTTTCCACTTTCTTGTTCAATAAGGTTGTGTACTGTATATTAATTTCCTCCACAAAATTGTGTTTGTAAATACAATATGTTCTGTTTTGGATTTATTAAAAAAAACAAGCTGGTGTTAGCAGGTCAAAAAAGGATCTGCAATTTATCCTGCCCAAAGATCTAGCTCTGAATGGGTTAATACCCCCAACTCTGGCCTGTATTTCTCCCTGTGTGTGTCTGCTCTCTACTTCTCTGTCCTTACTTTAATAGTAAGGGAGAGAGAGGCAGAGAGCAGTCACAAAGGTACATATGATTGCTTCTGGAGCATTCACATGTACCAGCAGAACAGAGAAATACTGAAACTGAGGGCTCTGGTCCTGGAGCTCTCAGTTTCATCCTGTAAAGCATGATAGCGTTGTGCACTGAGGCACGCTGCTATCATTTAACCCATGACGTGCCAGGACCATCATGGGTCCTTATGGGAAGTTTATCCATGACAGTCCTTTTATGGCAGATCACTGTTTATTTTGACTGGTCTAAAAAAAAAAGAAACAGCATCATCATCTGTGTAGTGGCAAGCTTTTTCCTTTTCTTTTTTATATGGAGTATATTTTTGTTGTGGAATATGTGTAAATATATGAAAAGAAGTGATGAGAAAAGTTACTCAGATTAAATTCTCATGCTTTCTATCAAACAGAGAAGAGACAGAAAGAATCATAAGAAGGAAATTAAGAGACATCCTGAGTGAGAGTGACCTGGAGAACATAACGTCAAAAGAGGTAATGGGTGATGAAGTTTTGTAATATTTACTCCTTTGAGTGCAAGAGGGGTACGCAACGCATTGCCAAGAGTTATGTTTTAAGATACCAACATATTCCTTAATGCTGTACAGTCTTATAGTATTCATTACAAACCAATACTTGAGGACAGTTTTGTGGACCTCTAATCTAGAGAAGAGCACAGTATCTGCTAAGAGAAAAAACAGAGTGTGACAATACTTATATTTTGAGTTAGAATGGGTAGAATTGAGGCTACTGAAAAGTTTGTTCATTTTTGGTGCTAGGAAAAAGGTTATAGTTTGGATAACTCTTTTACGAGTTTACTTGTTTTAATTATTCAATGTAGGTTTCACTGATGTGATGGTGAGTTTAAACTTAGAACTGATTTAAATTGCAGTGGTTAACTTTATCAAGAGTTATTTATTCACAGACTTCACTGGGAATCTGATGGATAAAACCAGTGATTAAACTTAGCTACTGTAATGTAATCTAGGGCTTTGCACAGCTTGAGGGGAGGATGGGATATTCAAATGTAGGGTGTAGGTTGGGAAAATCTCATGGCTGAGAGAAGGCATAGGAGAGATGCTGAATTTTATACTGTAGCAGGTTGTTACGGTGTTGTTAATTAATGTCTATGAAGAGCAGTGTATGCAATCTTTTCCAGTATCACTGACAGATACCATCAGGTAGTTATCAGTGGTCACCGGTATTTTCTTCCTTACGTACACAAAAGGGAATAAAAGAAGAATATGATGTAAATTGTTTAATTACTGTGTTAAATATGCACATATATTCAGCGTATATTTTGCCCAATACATTCCTGTGCGTTCAAGCTGTAGATTCATATGGGATCCATCAATTTGAACCTGGGGGTTGCAAGTTACAGATTTATGTTATACTTGCTCATAGTTGAATGAGTGAGTACTAAAGTACTAAATATGATCTGAAAATTAATAAGTTTGCAAATGGCAAATGCACTAAGACATTTTGAATATTTTGTTGTGCATTCAGCCATTCACTATTTCATAAATATATCCCTTTGTGCCTTGACTTGGATTTTCAAATTAGGCTGAAGATCAGCAGTGGTGAAAAAAAATGTTTCTCTATTGTCCAATATGGAACACAGGTACCATGATTGAGCTTCCTCTGGAAGGCAGAATACGCAAAAGAGACAAGGTCTTGTAGGTGGAGCATCTCCTTCCCCTCTGCAGGCCAACCCCTCCCTGCCTCCAGTTTTATGATGTGTTTCTGACTGTAAGGACTGGCTAGGAACACTGCTGCTTAGTTTTAGTTTATTTATTATTTTTCTTAGATATGGGGCTATTACAATTCCCCTAAAAGGGAGGTTACCATTACCGGGCTTCCCATGGAGTGGATTGACCAGCGTGCAGGTGCTTTGAGGACCCTTTTAGCTCTGTGGAGAAAACCTTGTAACCCAAGTTTTCACTACCAACAGTGTCTTTCTGAGGCTCTGTTTCCTTCACAATGGTAACCTAAAGACAGATGATGTGAAGATTGGTGAGTAACCCTTTGAGTGCCTTCGTCACTTTGTCCCTACTTGTGCCTGTTCATTCCCTGGGTTATGGAGCATGAATGGCTGCACTGGGTCTAATTGATCCCTTCCTTGCTGGATTCTCCGGCTTGGGGGCTTTTCCCTTTAGAGGCCTGTCTCTTTAATTCCCCTCCATGTTCCCTGGGATCAGTGGGTAATTTAAGGTACCTTTGAAAATGTCCATTTTTCAGGTGCATGGCTCCTTTAAGGTCACTTCCAGCACCGCCTCCATCTTTGCTCCACTGACTTCTAATAATCTGGGGAACTGTTACTACTGATTATACTAATTTAAACACTACTCCTGTCAGGATATTGGATCGTAAAGGACATGGGGCTAGACCTAAGGATAAGGACTCAGGGGCATCTCTGACCCCCCCCCCCGCTTACTGCTCCTCATGTCAAGTGGGGCTCCGTAGAGAGTATTCTGGAGCTCTATGCCCCTCCTGTGCTGTGGCCCCTACTACCCCTCCAGCACTGAACAAGAGCCAGCTTGGGACAAAACACTGTTGTCCACTATGGCCAGATTTCCTCTCTATCCAAGGGGTTCTACAGACTTGGAAGCCCCCTGCTGCTTTTAGGTGTGTGTCCCCTAGGGCTCAGAATATGCCTGCGCTCATAGGGGCCTCCTTTGAGAAGGACTATTCTGAGGATGAATGGAAGGAAGGGGAATATGAAGACATGGATTTTTCCTACTCCTATGGGGACTCATATGAGGCTGACCTTCTCCCCTCTGCTGAGGGGCTTATCAGGGCTGTTTCAGGGACCCTTCAGGTCCCTGACACCCATGATGAGGGTGCAGATGTTTTTCAGAGGTGTAGGATATCTTCTACTCTATTTCCCCATAATGCCACTCTTGATCAGATTTGTCTGGATGACACCAGATAAGAAGTTGTCTATCTGTAAGACGTTTCTAAGCTGTACCTTTTTTCTGAGGCAGCTTTGGTGCAGTGGGCCTCTCCTCCTTCTGTAGATCCCTCAAATTTACAGGCTAGCCAAGTCCACTGCTGTGCCGTTGGTGGATGCTGCGGGACTCAAAGACATGGTGCATAACTTGATTCTATCCTCCTATAAAATTTTGAGACCACTGGGACTACATCAAGGCCTGTTTTTGCCTCTGCCTGGATTATCAGAGCTGTTTCAGTTTGGGGTGAACAGATGATGGAAGTTGTTCGTGCGGATTCTCCCAAGGTGAGCTTGTAGGCTTTTATGGCCAACATGATGGAGGCTAACAAGTTTATTTGAGACACCTTGTTTGAGGCAGTCAGGCTGTCTTCCAAGCCTCAGCACCTTGTGGATTAAGACTTGGTCTTCAAAGCAATCTTCCACTGATTTGCTTACCCTTTCAGGGCAAGGCTCTATTTGGGCCTTAGCTAAAGCAGATCAACAGCAATGCTACTGGGGGCAAGAGCACCTTGTTGCCTCAGTTGTCCACCAAGCGCCCTACTATAGCGAGAAAACTGCATCTTTTTCATCCCCACCAAATAGAAGCACAAAGGCTGCAAGCTTCCCAGGCCTCCCACCAGCGCCCCCCAGCAAAGCAGTGGCAGTTCAAGCGAACAGCTCCAAGGCATAAGTCTGTCAAGCCAGCTTGTGCATGCCTTACGGAATCCTGTTACGCAGGTTACTGTAGGCTGTCGTCTTCGTCTTTTTTGGGACGCTTGTGAAAACTCTGTCATTGACCAGTGGGTTTTGTGGGTGATCGCATGAGAGTGGCTGCCATCCCATCCTGGATCTCAAGTGTCTCAACTTGTTTGTGGAGACTGCTCACTTATAGATGGAGTCCTTGTGCTCTGTCATTGCGGCAATGATGCCCAGGCAATTATCTGGCACCCCTGGACCTTCAGGATACATATCTACCTATCCAGATTCACCCAGACAGTCAACGCTTTCTGTGTTTTGCCTTTGACTCTAAGCACTATCATTTTTGCCTTTTGACTTAGCCTCAGCTCCTCTGGTGTTTACCAAAGTCAGTGGGGCCTTGTTTGCCTTCATTCACACCTAGAGAGTCCATTTCATCCCTTATTTGGACAATATTTTGCCCAAGGCTCCTTCGGAGGAACCGGGGAGCTGGAGTTCCTCAGCATGAGGTTCGAAACCCGCCTGCAGGATGTGTCCCAAGCTCTGGAGTGGCCCTCAGCCTTGGTCAGGGAGGGTTCTGGGTCGCCAAGTGTCTACCCTATAAGTAGCACCTTATTCTCAGGTGTACACCAGGGAACTCCAGAGACTTGTCATCCAGACATGGCACTGGATTCCATATCTTCTGGATCACAGCTCTCCCTCTCTCCAGAAGCCAGATAGTAGTTGCAGTGGTGGTTCCAGAAACACAACCTGGACCTAGGAAAGCCACTTGTGATCCCATAATGGAATATGGTCACAACAGATACCAGCCTGAGCAGCTGGGGTGCGGTATTGGGTCACCTGGGGATCCAGGACAAGTGGACTGCGGAGGAATCTCTTCAGTCCATCAGTGTTCTGGAACTCAGGGTGATCCATCTCACTCTGGTGTACTGGACCTCTCAGTTAAAGTGCCATCCAGTATGAGTCCAATCCGACGTCACGTCCGTGGCTTACATCAACCGTCGGGGGGGGGGGGGGGTTACTCGAAGTGCCACTGCCTGGTACGAGGTGAGGTACATTCTGGGCTAGCTCACGTTTTGGCCATCTCCGCTGTTCACATTCCAGGGTTAGAAAATGTTCTGGAAGACTTTCTAAGTTTCCAAGATTTAGAAACAGGGGGATGGGAACTTCATCTTGAAGTGTTCAGCCTGATTGTGCAACATTGGGCACTGCAACAGATATATGGTCATGAGGAACAACAGGAAGGTTCCAGTGTTTTGCTCCCATTGGGGCGGATCCTCTGGCCTTTGCCACAGACACAGTGGTGATTCTGTAGCTCTTCCAACTCACTTATGTCTTTCCTCCTATTTCCCTCCTTTCCAGGGTGCTCAGGAAGATCAGGATGGACAGTCCAACCATGATTCTGGTGGCTCTTATTGGACCAAGATGGCTTGGTTCGCTGAACTGGTGAGTCTTTCCATTAAGGATCCATTTCCACTGCCACCCAGACCGGACCTCCTCCTTCATGGCTACCTTTGGAAAGTGAATGTGGAAAAGCTGGCTTTGACGGCATGGCTATTGAAACCCACATGTTGGAAGAGGAAGGGTTTCTCTCCTGAGGTAATTTCTACTATGATCCAGACTAGGAAGCCTGTTCCTCTAAGGCCTACCATAGGGTTTGGTCCGTTTTTCATTCCTGGTGTGTGGACAAGGACCTGTCTTCAGAGGACTTTGACATTCCAGTGGTTCTCTCCTTTCTCCCAATATGGTGTGAACAAAGGACTCTGCTTGAGTTCCTTGGGGGTTCAGATTACATTTTTTCTCCCCCCCCTTTAAAAGAGCTTTATTAAAGGAATAATAACATGTACAGTAGTGAAACATAGGAAAGACAAATGCAGAATGTATACAAACAGGATGTAGGAAACAATTTGCACACAATATTCTGTAAGGAGAATAGGGTGTCTTACCCCAAGAGAAGCACAAATCCAGTGAATGTAGAAATGTAACAGTACAAGCAAAATGTGTCCTAGAACTGCATATAGGCAAAAACAAACTGTAGGCAAACATTGTACATGAGCATAACAGAGTACACCTCCTTTTTCTAGCTTTAAGAGAGTAAGGGAGAAGAAAAGAAAAGAAGGACAGAGCAGAGAAAAAGAGATAGACAAGCAAAGGAAAAGACAGGAAGAAAGACAGGGAAAGAAGGGAGGGGGGTAAGGAAAGGGGGGGAGGTCAAACTCACTGGACAGATCAAACCTCTGCGGGAGATATACCCTGTGTTGGGGAGCTAAGAGGAGTCAGTGTACCACCTGAATCCCCCATGACGTATCAGTCAATGACAAAGCACAGCCATTTGTCCCAAACATGAAGGAAAGAATCTAACCTGCCCACAGAGACAGCGTATGATTTCTCCATCGCAGAAATACCCCTGACCTTTACAAACCATTCAGAAAGAGCTGTAGGGGACAGATCCCTCCAATGCATTGGGACCAAGGATCTAGCTGCATTGTGTGGAAGCATCAGGAGTGTAGCTATGGATTTGAAAGTAGGAGGTATCAGACCTGAACCAAAGCTGGTAAAAAGAAAGAAAGCAGGGGTGAGGGCAATGTCTGTCTCCACCAACTTCTACAGAACTGCATGTACCACTTTCCAGAAAGGAGAAAGAATAGGGCATGACCACCAAATATGTAGCATATCTCCAATAGCCGAATCACACCTCCAGCAGCGGTCAGAAGAAGATGGGGCAATCTGATGAAGATGCTGAGGTGTATAGTACCACCTAATAAAAATTTTAAAGTTCAATTGTTTATGAGCAACATCTCTAGCCATAGTCAGCAAACGCACATATATTCTAGACCATTCTTTAATGGACCAACTTACCTCCATTTCAGACTCCCACATTCTCAAATACCATGGTTTAGAGGTAGATACTGGTGAGACGAGAAAATTGTAGACTTTGGAGGAGGAATGTTTCCGAAGCTGACCATCTGACAGCATAGTTTCAAAAGGCGATAAGGGCCTGGACTCATAACCTTTAGACAAAAACATGAGGAGAAAATGGCTAATCTGTCTATATTGCCAAGCCAACCTCGGAGATGGTGAAAAGGAGAAATCAGAACAAAGAGTATCATAAGCAATCACCCAACCCTCTTGCACTGAAGAATGGAGGTTATGGGCGTTTTTACATTTCCAATCCAAAAAGACAGACCACTCTGCTCCCGGAGGAAAATCGGGGTGACCACAGATCAAAGTACACAGTGATGGATGTTCGACCAAGGCAGATATGCCATTCGCATGCTTCCACATAGTAACATAGTAATTTAGGTTGAAAAAAAGACTTGCGTCCATCTAGTTCAACCCTTTTCCTATTCCTGTTTACCATTGTTGATCCAAAAGAAGGCAAAATAACACCCTCAATATAGCAATTTCAAATTCTGCCTTGAATGGGGGGGGGAATTCCTTCTTGATTCCAAATGACAATCAGATTTCTTCTTGGATCAACAAGCCCTAAGTAAATATTAATCCCAATGCTAACATACATAGCCCTCTATGTTATGCTCTTTTAAATAAGTATCCTGGCCCTTTTTAAAGGCATCTAATGTATTTGATAGCACCACCTCCTCAGGCAGTGAATTCCATACCTTTATTGTCCTTACAGTAAAGAAACCCTTCTACTGTTGTAGATTAAATCTCCTTTCCTCAAGTCTAAGCGGGTGGCCCCTTGTCCTATGTACTGTTCTGTTAATGAACAGGTCTTTGGAGAGCCTTTTGTATGGGCCTTGAACATATTTATATAGTGTTATCGTATCCCCTCTAAGACGCCGTTTCTCTAGTGTGTACAAGTTTAACTTTTCTAGCCTTTCTTCATAACTAAAACTTTCCATTCCCCTTACTAGTTTTGTAGCCCTCCTCTGCACTTTCTCTAGTTCCATAATGTCCTTTTTCAGAAAGGGCACCCAGAATTGAACAACATATTCTAGCTGGGGTCTTACCATGGACCTGTAAAGAGGCATAATTATATCTTCCTCCCTTGAGTCAGTACCCCTTTTAATACATGCCAATATCTTATTGGCCTTTGCAGCTGCCAGCTGGCACTGCATGCTACTGCTAAGTCTATTCTCTACCATTACTCCCAAATCCTTTTCATTTGTAGATTTCCCCAGAGAAACCCCTTTTAAACTATATGTTGCATTTTTATTATTATACCCAAAATGCATAACTTTACACTTGTCTATATTGAATCTCATTTGCCTGCCCAGTTACTCAATTTGTCCAAATCCTCTTGTAATGAAGACACATCCAGTTCAGACTATTACTTTACTTAATTTTGTGTCATCGGCAAACACTGATACATGGCTCCCTATGCCCTCTGGGTGGTCATTAATAAACAAATTAAAAAGAAGAGGACCCAGGACAGATCCCTGAGGTACTCCACTTATCACGTTTATCCAACTGGAGAACTTGCCATTTACTACCACTCTTTGTATTCTATCTTTCAGCCAATTTCCAATCCACACACAAAAATTTTCCCCTAGACCTATTTCATTCAATTTGTACAGTAACCTCTTGTGTGGAACCGTATCAAATGCCTTGGCAAAGTCTAAATAGATCACATCAACCGCCGCTCCCGCATCTATATTATTACTCACTTTTTCATAAAATGCGATCAAGTTAGTTTGACAAGACCTGTCTTTCACAAAGCCATGTTGACTCCTGCTAATAATATTCCTGTTCCAGCAGAATTCTTGAATACATTCCCTTAGCAACCCTTCAAACAGCTTCCCTACCACAGATGTCAAGCTTACAGGTCTGTAATTTCCTGGCTGTGACTTTGATCCCTTTTTAAGTATGGGCACCACATCTGCTTTACACCAACCCATGGGCACCATACCTGAAATAAAAGAATCCCTGAAAATCAAATATAACGTCTGGCCAGGGCCTGGCTTAGCTCTTTAAGTACCTGTGGGTGTATACCATCTGGCCCCAGAGCTTTCTGTACCTTAACACCATTCAATTGTTTTAACACTTTTTCTTGTGTTAGCCAGTCCCATGTTTGCTGTGACTGTTCTGTAAAAGTAGTTTGCAGATTCTTGTCCATTGGGTCTTCCTTGGTAAAAACAGAAGAAAAGAAATTATTTAAAATATCTGCCTTCTCTCTGTCCCCCTTGACCATCTCACCCGTTTCACATAACAAGGACCCAACATTATCAGACTTTAATTTTTTGCCATTAATGTATTTAAAGAATTTTTTTGGGTTGCTCTTGCTCTCCTTAGAAATATTTTTTTCATTCTCTAGTCTAGCTAACTTAATAGCCTTTTTACAGGTTTTGTTGCCAGTTTTGTATTCTGAAAATGCCTCTACTGATCCCTCAGCTTTATAATGTTTAAATGCCCTTTCTTGTTATTTATTTCATGAATTACTTTACTGGTTAGCCACATTGGTTTTAATTTGCTTCTTTTGTATTTGTTTCCAACAGGGATAAATTTATATGTGTATTTTTGCAATGTTATTTTAAAGGCATTCCACTTACCTTCTGTGTTTTTTCCTGAAAATATTTTATCCCAGTCAACAAGACCAAGGGATGAATTAAACCTGCTAAAGTTGGCCTTTTTAAAATTCAGTGTTTTGGTGGAACCCATACCAAATTGCTTTTTTGAATTAATCTCAAATGATACCATGTTATGGTCACTATTCCCCAATTGCTCCCTAACTTGGATGTTAGAGATAAGTTCTTCATTGTCAGTTATTACCAGATCCAGACATGCGTCCCCTCTGGTTGAGGTCTGCACTAGTTGAGACAAATAATTGTCATTCAACAAGTTCAGAAACTTACTACTTTTAGCAGAATTCGCTGTTCCATTTTTCCAGTCTATTTCTGGATAATTAAAATCCCCCATAATTATAGTTCTCCCTATTTGAGAAGCCTTTTCTATTTGCATTAATAGCTGTGATTCTTCAAGGTCACCAATGTTTGGTGGTTTATAACAAATACCACTAATATTTTCTGGGCAGTTTTACCCCCAGTGACTATTTCAACCCACAGGGATTCCACATGTTCACTACTGTCATCACATATATCGTCCCGCAAATGAGGCAATAATACTGGTTTGACATACAGACAGACCCCACCACCTCTTTTGTTTGACCTATCTTTTCTAAATAACATGTAGCCCTCCAAATTGATTGACCAATCATGTGTGTCATCCCACCATGTTTCTGTTATGCCTATCAAGTCATAGTTTTCAATTTCAGCTACCAGCTCCAGTTCCCCTATTTTACCAGTTAAACTTCTGGCATTTGCAAGCATACAATTTATGCCACTGCTATGTTTCATTTGTGATTTAATTTTGAAATGGTTTGTAGGCTTCTCCCTATCATCTGTACTAACCCCACCCCCAGATCCACCCACCTGGTTATTAACTACATCGCCTTCCCTTTCTATACTATCTAGCCCAGTATTTATTGGCCCCCCCTTCCTAGTTTAAAATCTCCTCCAACAGTCTAGTAATCCTCTCCCCAAGCACAAGAGACCCTCTTGCATTCATGTGCAATCCATCCCTACTATAGAGATTGTACCCCAAAGCAAAATCGGCCCAGTGCTCTAAAAACCCAAAGCCCTCCTTCTTACACCAAGACTTCAGCCATGCATTGAGCTCCCTAATCTCCCGCTGTCTCTCTGGCGTAGCGCATGGCATGGGTAGTATCTCTGAGAATACTACCTTGGAGGTCCAGTTCCTAATCTTACTCCCTAAATCCCTAAAATTACCTTTTAGGACTCTCCACCTTCCTCTTACTTTGTCATTGGTACCAATATGCACCAAGACAGCTGGATCCTCTCCAGCCCCTCCCAATAATCTGTCCACCCTGTCTGCAACATGCCGAACCCGGGCACCCGGGAGACAGCAAACCATTCAGTTGCTGCGATCAGAGCCACAGATTACCCTATCTGTTCTCACCTCGAGAAAATTGCCTAAAATCGGATGTGACCTACAAGAAGCCGTGATTGAAGAAGGATGGAGCCATAAAACATTGGACGGGATGGTTCAGATTTCTGTGTTTTTCCAGAGGTGTACTGACACTCTTCCAGATCTCAATGTATTCATTCAGGGGGTTCGCTCATGCATTCCCTGCCTACAAGGCTCCCACGCCTCCGTGGCTCCTTAATTTGGCTCTGGGAGTTTTGCAGTGGCCTCCCTTTGAGTCCCTTGCTACCTTTGATTTGCATCTTCCTAAGATGGTTTTGTGCCCCTGTTTTGCCTATACCCCAAGTCTGACAAATAAATGGATGTCCACCTGTTGGATGTGGTGCTCTGCCTTAAGTTCGATGCGCATCGTGCAGAGCTTTTCATATCACTGATTCCTTATTTCTCATTCCTGAGGGTCCCATGGCTAGTCAGGCTGCTTACCAATCTTAAGGCATACGAACTCAGGAAGAAACCTGTTCCCTTCTGAGTTGCAGCACATTCCACCAGGTCTGTTGGGGCTTCCTGTGCCTACAAGAATCAGGCCTCGGCTCAGCAATTGTGCAAGGCTGCAACTTAGTCCTCCTTGCATATTTTTGCCAAGCACTATCGTGGGGATGTTCTGGCTTTGACAGTCCTGCCTGTCTCAGGATCTCTATTTTTCTCTGTCTTACTGTTTTACAATTGTTTCAGCCCAGTTGGCTCTTGTTTTTATATGTGCTGTGCTATTTTTCAGTGTCTGTTGACACTTATTTTGGTTTGGGCTGTTCCATTTCTGGTTAGTCCTAGGTAACTCTGTTATCATAAGGACAGGCGTAATTTCCTTTCTCCTTCTTCCCACCTCTGGGAGCCTACTGTTGGTATATCCCCAATGGTACTTGTGTTCCATATTGTCAGACAGAGAAAACAGGATTTTAGTCTTACCTGTTAATTCCTTTTCTCTTAGTCCATATGGAATACAGGTCTCCCACCAAATGAAAGGAACCTCTCTTGGTCTCCACTGTCTGAGCATGGGAGTCCTTCTATGGTCTTTTCACTCACAAGCTTTTCTTCTTGTTCTCTTGCTGTCTCTACTTGGGGTGGTTCTCTTGCATCATAAAACTGGAGACAGGGAGGGGTTGGCCTGCAGAAGAGGAGGAGAGGCACCACCTACAAGACCTTGTCTTTTTTATGTGTTCCACAGTGCAAAAGAAGCTCAACCCTCCATGGCACCTGTGTTCCATATGGACTAAGAGAAAAGTATTTAACAGGTAAGACCAAAATCCTATTTTCAACAGAATTCCAAATAGACAAGTGCAGAAACAGTGTTTATGATAAGAAAATTCACTGATGTCTACAGACATAGACATACTTATTGTGCATCATTTTCCTCTCTTATCTGTAGCTTTCTTTTCTAAGTAAGCAAATATCCCTATGTATGTCAATGGAAATTGCTTATCAGATCGAGAATCTTAGAAGGATGGCTACATTTGTGAGAAAATGTAATTTCTGGAAATGTTAGGCAGGCATAGTGGAGGGATCTTGTGACTAACTGGATAATGTGAATATAACAGGATATATTGTCCGTAGGCTTTGACGTGGTTATTTTTAGGAGTTACTCCCTGATATGAACGCAGTAGTTGAAGGGGAAGGAATATCACCTCAGTGTCTTAGATGCTTAGGTTTAGAGAAAAAAAAACGAACCTAGAGTAAATGCTAACTGATGTTTTTTCCTTTTGTCTTCTCCATCCATGCCTCTTTCTTCTCCTTGTTCTGTTCTTCTCCCCCTCCAGGTTCGGAGTGCACTGGAGCAGCACACACTCTGTGATTTACAGGATTACACAGAATTTATAGATAACGAAATGATAATAATCCTTGCACAGATGGACAGACCTTCTGAGATCTTCCACTATCTTTATCTGGTACAAAAACATAGAATTTGAAGGCAGATAAGAATCATTCAACCAATCTAGTCTGTACATTTTTCCTGCTGTAAAAACATCAAACTTTATTTGGTCCTTGGTCTTGTCTTATTCTCAGGATAGCCTTATGCTTATCCCATGCGTGCTTAATTTCTGTCACTGTATTAACACTTTTGCTGGTAGGCTATTGCACTTTTCTACCACCGTCTCAGTGAAGATGCAGATTATCTCTTCTCTTATTTTTTCCACCACAGTCTCCTATGACTTTTCCTTTTGTCTTTTTTCACTCTCCTCTCTACTTTTTCATCCCTTTCTCTATGCAGTGCATTTCGTCTTGAGTTTTTAACAACTTATTTCTCCCTTTTACTATACACCCTTTTGCTATTTTTTTACATTTGCCTGTCCTGTTTACATAGATGCATTGTTTATGGCATTAAAATAATAAAAATGCATCAAGTACAACCTTTGCTACAGTAGACCATAGTTGAAAACATTGTCTCACTCTGCCATTGAGCAGTAAAACAACAATGAGGCCAATATAATAGGAACAGGAACAATTCTGGGGTAAACTAACTGCACCAGAGGAGAAAAATAAAAATTCTCAAAATTTCCTTTGCATTAAATGGGGCTTTCAATTGTCTAGAATGCTAGAGTGGTCTTCAGCACCTGGTTTGATTTGAGAGGTTAAAAGCCAGTCAAAGATCATTTATATTTATTCACTATGATGTAGTTGGTTTGCCCTAGAATTGCTCCAGTTTTCTTAGTACAGCAGTTCTCAACCTTTCTAGTGCCGCAACCCTTTGATAAAAGTTGTGGAGACCCCTAACAGTAAAATTATTTTCGTTGCTCCTTCATCTCTTCAATAACACGGACTATAAAACGTCACTTTCTCCCGGAAGGGACTGACGGCACAGGCGGTCAGACTGCACTAACCTGGCCATCAGTCTCGGAACAGTAAGGATTTCTTTATAATGGAAAAAATTTGTACAATTACATGTTTTACAGATTAAAATAGACAAACTATTTTCTGATGGTTTTAGGCGACCCCTGGCAAATTGTCATTCTACCCCCGACTGAGTCATGACCCACAGGTTGAGAACCACTGTCTTAGTACATCAGCCTTACTATGTTTACAGTAATGTTATTTAATAAAATAAATAATAATCACAGACCTCACTGGAAGAAATATAAATTCTATTTCCCCAACCTGCTGAAAAGCAAAAGACATTTGGATAAAAAAATGTGCAAAATTTCCTGTGAGCAATTTGACTACACTTGTAACCTCTAGGTATTTCATTTGCAGTTGGAATGGAGTCCATTACAATATATTTTATATTCAATTGTTCAACATAATCAGATAAAATCACACTATCCCTTTGTCTGACTCTACCTACATCTCATGTTATTAAGTTTGGCTGTCTTTTCCAGGGCTCAGAATGGAATGCATCAAATCTGGAAGAGCTTCAGAAGAACAAGTGAGAATCTGTCAGACTTCAAGAATGTAACAGTTGTTTGAATGTACATTTCTGTGCCTGGTTGTTTCTAGTAGATATGTGCATCTTACTTTGTAACTTCTTTTCTTGCTACTTCTCTTTATCTTTTGTTTCTATTACATCCAGTATGGAACACAGGTTTCATGGGGGTTTAGTCCCTCCTCTTAGAGGACAGGGCACATCACAAGAGACCGGGTCTTTGGGATGTAGACTCCCTCCTCCTCCTCCAGCTGAACCTCCCTCCACTTTTTAACTCACAGAATTCATGTGTCCTGTAAGCAAGGTGGACCGTGAAGGCCGTCTTCTTCCTTGTTATGCTTTTTATTATTTTCCACTTAGATATGGGGCTGTATAGTCCTCCATTAGGTGGGTTACCATCACTGTTGAGTAACCCTTTGAGTGCCTTGGTCTACTTTATGTCTCAACCTGTGTTGCTCCTCCATGCAGAGGCTGATGTGAACTTAGTTGTGCTCTGGCACTCTTTATGACTATCTTTATTATTTTGTAAGAGGGCTTTGGATGGCTGCTTTTTCTATGTTGATTTTATTGGGTTAACCCTTTTTGTGCTGATTGGGGCTCTTAAGTGTGTTTGGGTGCTTTTGTGTGGCATATTTTTACTCCCACACTGCTTGGGTTTTGGTTTTGATGTCCCCTGTGGGTTTTGGGTCTTTTGCTAACTTTTTAGTTGTAGATTGTTTTAAGAAATGTGGCCCCCATTAAGAATGAGAGCCCGTCAGTGGCCATTTTTGCTCTTTTGACTTATATGGAGAAAACTTCTCTGGGATATATTTCTGCAACAGTTTACATAGTAACATAGTTGATGAGGCTGAAAGTCCAGCCCATGCCAAAAACACCCCTGTTGATCCAGAGGTAGGCAAAAAAGCCCTCGCTAGCCATTTCCAGTTTAGCCCCAAGTAGGTAAAAAAAAATCCTTCCTGACTCCAAATGGCAGTCAGATAGTTCCCTGGATCAACATCTTATCTACATTGAAGCCATCTGTCATAATTGTCAATAATGTTCTGTGCTAGATAGGCATCCATTGTTTTTTTGAAAGCAGCTGCATTATCTGCAAGTACATCATCCCGAGGCAAAGAATTCCATAGCTTTACCACCCTTACTGTAAAGAATCCCTGCCTTTGTTTTATTTCCTGCCTATGTTTTATTTGAAAGCGTATTTCCTCTAGTCTTAATGGATTGACCTCTTGTTCTTAGCTCGACTCTTTGCGTGAATAATTAATTGGCTGGTTCTTTGTATTGACCTTCAATGTATTTGTAAATGGTAATCATATCACCCCTTAGACGTCTCTTCTCTAATGTAAACAACCCCAGTTTGGCTAGGCTCTCTTTATAACTCAGATCTTGCAATCTCTTTATCAGTTTTGTTGCTTGTCTCTGCACCTTTTCCAGTTCAACAATGTCTTTTTCTCTGTCATCCAATATAGCTTACAGGTAACTCTGGGAAAGCGACAGCCCCTTTAAGTAGGCAGGAACAATTCTTGGAAAGAATGCAGGATGGAGCCTTCCTCTCCTCCTTAGCTGGTCACTAGCTATTCCCCTCCAGTTAGATTTCTTCCTTGTAGAGAGAGGCTACAGAGAACTGTTCTGCTTAGTTTTTAGTGTATTTTATTATTTTCTTATTAGAAATGGGATGTAGAAATCCTCCATTAGATGGATTACCATTACTGACTTCTCAGTGGTGGTGGGCTTCTCCCTTTCTCAATGGTAATCTGAAGGCTTGAAGACCTGCAACAAAGGTGAGCAACCCTTTGAGTGCCGTGGTCCACTTGTCCCACTGTTTCCCCTCCACACAGGGGTCTCCTTCTGGCGTTCCTATATATACTCCTGCACTCATTTTGGTTTATCTTTATGTCTCTCTAGAATCCTTGGAGCATTTTGAGTTTTCTGTGGTATATTAACCCCTTTCTTGCCATGTTAGCATATTTGTGGGACGTTTTCACTTCTTTCACATTGGGTTCAGCGTTTTCTACTAATGTTCTGGTGTTCCCTATGTGTTTTTCAACTTTTAGGACACTTTTGAAAATTTCCGCTTATTTGAATTCATCGCCTTTAAGAAGCACTTTACCACATAGCCGCAATGCTCCATTGATCTCTATGGGACTGTACACATGGGACATATCTCTGCAGCCGCTCCACGTACCAAGTTCAGAGATGGCTCATTCTTCTTGTCTGCCCCTGCCCTACACTCTGGTGCACATCCTTGGTGTCTTTGGGGGATGCGGGTGTTGTTTTTGGGGTACTCTGAGAGGAAACTACGTTTTCCATAATTGTCCGTTTCGCGGGCTGTTTTCTGATTGGCTTATGGTTCAGTCGCCATTTTCTTCCTTTCCCCTCATGAGTATCCTACACAGGGCTTGGATCCTTCTACTCTCCTCCTCAGGTTAAACCTTAGCTTGCCAGATACGTGTATTTTAGTTTTTTTCTGGGGTGAATTCTTTAATCTGGGACACAGTATTGGTTTCTTCCTTGTACTGTCAGACACTTTTTCTCCTGTCAGGATGTCAGACCCTTTAGGACCTGAAGCTAGACCTAAGTTTAAGGATGCTGAGGTGTTTTTGGGGTGTCCCCATTACTCATGTCAATCAGGGCCCTCCAGCCATGATCAAGAGCCACCTTGGTTACAGGACTTAAAGTCTACCTGGACACAGTTCCCTATGCACTTTAACCGGGTCCTCCAGTCCTGGAAGCCCCTGACATTATTCAGGTCTGTGGCCCCTAAACCTCAAGGTAACCCTGATGTGTCAGATTCCTATGGCGACAAGCTATTAGTGGATTCAGCCGAGGGTGAGCGCTCTGAGGGGGCATATTCTCAATTTTTTGGGGACCCTTTTGAAGCTGACCCTGAGCCCTCTGCTGAGGGTCTCATTAAGGATGTCTTAGATACTCTGAATATTCCTCCAGTATTTGAGGAACCACAGTCTACTTCTGACATCTTTCAAAGGCACAAGAAGCAATGTACTGTGTTTCCACTTAATCCCACTCTTGACTAGGTTGTTCTAGATGATCTGAAGACCCCAACAAGTGTCTGTCTCTACCTAAGACATTTGCTAAATTTTACCCCTTTTCTGAGGCGGCATTGTCTCACTGGGCTTTTCCTCCTAAGGTTGACGCCCCTATCTCTAGGCTTTCTAAATCCACAGCTTTGCCTGTGGCGGATGCTTCTGCTCTCAAGGATTTGACTGACAGGTGTCATGGTTTTCAGGCAAAGAAGGGCAGAAAAAATGATAAAATACAACCACCTTTATTTACAATATACAGCAATAACAGTATAGCCCACACAACCCCAGACACAGGTAGATAGAGCCCCGCTCCTCTCCGGAGCTACACACTGTGCTGTGCACTGCACTGCTTCGAGCTACCGAGACTAGGAAAGAGGCTTGAGTGGAACGCCAGTATGAACGGTATAATATGCATAAGCACCACTTCGGTCACAAGACTGGAGGCAACAGCGAGCGGGAGCAGACCAGAGCCATAGAACACAGAGACTACAAGGCAAGCTTGGAGTGCATGGAGCGAGTAGGCAGCCAGAGCCACAGGTCAGACAAGCCGGGGACTACATGGAGCGAGTTAGTAGCCAGAGCCAGAGGTCAGACAAACCAGGGACTACATGGAGCCAGTAGTATCCAGAGCCAGAGGTCAGACAAACCGGGGACTACACTGAGCGAGTAGTAGCCAGAGGTCAGACAAACCGCGGACTACACAGAGCGTGTTAGTCAGCCAGAGCCACAGGTCAGAACAGATGTGGGTAGTCAGACAAGCCGGGGTCATACACAGAGCAAGTTAATCATCCAGAGCCACAGGTCAGAACAGATGTGGGTACTCAGAAAAGCTGGGGTCGTAAACGGAGTGGACTCTCAGATAGGCATGGGTCACAACAGAGCGCAAGAGAACTATCAGAAACACCTCGTAAGGGCAATGGCTCCTAGGCCCAAGGAGGTTAATAAAGAAGAAGGCGGAACCCAATTAGGCAAAAAAGAATAGGCCCATAAACAGGGGTCCGTGCCAGTGCCTGTTTCATGATGTCAGCAATGCGGAAGTAACCACAATCATGCTGACCGACACACCACAGACGAAGGAAGCACAGGATCACCAAGGCCTCCTTAGGGGGACTGCGATAACAGGAAGCTGGAGGCTATTTTGAAGGCCACATTTGCAACCAAAGGTGCGTCTTTGAGACCTACCTTTGCTTCAGCTTGGGTAAATAGGGCCATTGCAGTTTGGACAGACCGGTAACTGAGGCCGTCCATCAGGGTACCCTTACAGCTGACCTTCTACATCTTTTAGCTAATATGTCAGATGCTCAGCATTATGTTACTGATGCTATCTTTGATACTATCAGGCTTGAGGACAAGGTCTCTGCCCTGTTTGTCTTTGCCAGACATTCCCTTTGGCTTAAGATCTGGTCTGCTGACTCGATCTCCAAGAAATCTTTGGTCTCCCTTCCTTTTCTGGGCACGTCACTTTTTGGCTCTGAGTTGAAGACTCTCATCAGTGAGGCTACTGGGGGCAAGAGCATTTTGTTGCCCTTGATTCCTGAGAAAAACCCTCAGGTTCGCAGGCACTGTCTTTTTTGTGCCTAACAGGGCGAGACACACAGGGCGAACCCAGTTGTTCCTCAGGCCAGCACTCCTCCACCAATCCCAAACAGTAGTGAAGGCCCAAACCCATGAAAAACCTACTTTGGCATGACTCGCCAAACCCCGGTCCTCTCACACCAGTGAGTGGTCGTCTGCAGCACTCTCTCAGTGTTTGGACAGACACTGTTGCGGATCTGTGGATTTTACAGGTGGTTTCCGAAGGGTACAGGATGCCCTTCAAATCCATTTCAGGTTCTTCCCTTGTCACTCCCCTCATGAACTGGAAAAGCTTTGGCTTTTCAAAGGGGCCATCCAGGCTCTCTTGGACAAGGAAGTTCTGGAACCAGCTTCTATTCCAACCTATTTCTGGTTTCCAAGAAGGATAGCGTCTGCCGTCCTATTCTGGACCTCAAGTATCTCAAGTCCTTTGAAGTCAAAATTCACCAGGAGTCCTTACGGTAGGTCATTGCGGCGATGTGTCCAGGGAAATTTCTGGCTTCCTTGGATCTGCAAGATGCCTACCTGCACATCTGTATTCATCAGGAGAGCCAGCGGTACCTCAGGTTCGCTTGCGACAATGGGCACTTCCAGTTCTCAGCTATGCCCTTTGGTCTGACCACAGCTCCATAGGTGTTTATTTGAGTCTTGGGTGCATTCATTTCGGTCATGCACAAGAGGGGCATTTGGGTAACTCCGTACATGGACAGCTTGCTCTTGAAGGTCCCTTCTGGGGCACTTCTCCAACAGCAGGTACAGGACTGCATTCACATACTCACCCTTCATGGACAAGTCGGACCCGATCCCATCTCAGAGGTTGGTCTTTCTGGGTCTTCTATTCAATACACTGCAGGGCATGGTCTTTCTGATGGAGGACGTGGTTCAACAGATAACCAACAAGGTTTCCTCAGTTCTTGCTTGCGGGTCCATTCAAGCAAGAAGTTGGCCTTTCAGGTGGGGAAATTGATTTCCACCATGGAGGCAGTACCTGAATCTCTCCAACCTGTGGAAAGGACGACAGTTCATGATCCCATTTTGGGCCACAGTGATGACTGCTGTCAGCCTATCTGGTTGGGGAGCGATGCTGGGTAACCTGAATTTCCAGGGTCGTTGGTTGGCGGAGGAGTCTCTCCTACCCCTCAATATTCTGGAACTCAGGGCGATATTCCACCCTCTGAGGTATTGGTCGTCTCATCTCAAGGGCTGTCCAGTTACTGTCCATTCAGACAACTCTACGGCCGTGGCTTACATCAACAAGAAAGGTGGCACCAGAAGTCTCGCAGTTTGGTTGGAGATCAAGGCTATTTTAACCTGGGTGGAAGAACATGTGCCTGGCATCTCTGTGGTTCATACTCCAGGCATAGAAAACGTCTTAGCCGATTTCCTAAGTCACCACACACCGTGGACAACGGAGAGTGGAAGCTTCATCGGGAGGTGTTTGACTTAATCGTTGACGGCCACCAGACACAACGGGAAGGTTCTGATATTTTGCTCCCGCTGGATGGACCCTTTGGCTTTCGCAGTAGATGTTCTGTCAATTACTTGGCAGTTTCATCTAGCCTACATTTTCCCTCCTCTTTCCCTGCTCCCCAGGGTTCTGAGGAAGCTACGGATGGAGAAGACTCTGGTCATCCTAGTTGCTCCGTACTGGCCCCACCAACCTTGGTTTCCGGAGCTGCTGGTCCTGTCTGTGTGTGAACTGTTTTCGCTTCCACACAAACCGGATCTCCTACTACAGGGCTACTGTGGAAGGAGAATGTAGAGCTTCTGGGTTTGGCGGCTTGGCGATTGAATCATCTGTCTTGAGGGAGAAAGGATTTTCTCCTGAGGTTGATGCTACTATGAGTCAGGCTCAAAAATCTGTTTCCGCCAAAGCTTACCACAGGATCTGGTCTATCTTCCACTCTTGGTGTATGGACAGGGATCTGTCCTCACAAGAGTTTGATCTGTCGACTGTCCTGTCCTTTTTACAGGATGGTGCGAACAAGGACCTTAGCCTGAGTTCTTTTATGGTTCAGACATCAGCTCTTTCTGTCCTATTTTAGAGGCTAATTAACGTTCTTCCAGATGTCAAGGTTTTCTTTCAGGGTGTTGCTTGCACTTTTCCTGCCTTTAAGCACCCCATTCCTCAGTGGGACCTTAATCTGATTCTGGGAGTCTTGCAGCGGCCTCCTTTTGAGTCTTTGGCTACCATTCCTCTTCATCTCCTGTCTTGGAAGATGGCTTTTCTGTTGGCAGTCGTCTCAGTTTGTAGAGTCACTTAACTGCAGTCATTGTCCTGCAAACTGCCTTTCCTGGTGTCTCACAAGGATAAGGCGGTTCTTCGTACCTCCAAGGAATTTCTTCCTGAGATGGTCTCTGAGTTCCACATCAATCAGGAGACTGTCCTGGTCCTAAATCTGACAAGGAGAGGGATCTTCACTTGTTGGATGTGGTGCTCTGCCTTAACTTCTACGTGCAGCATACTGAGTCCGTCAGATTGATGCACTTTTCGTCATCCTTGAGGGTCCTAGGGCTGGTAAAGCTGCATCCAAAGTGACTATTGTTTAGATCAAATCTAACATTCGCAAGGCCTATAAACTCAGGAAGAAAACCTGCTCCTTTTTGTGCCACAGCTCATTCCACCAGGTCTTTTGGGGCCTCCTGGGCCTATAAGAGGCAGGCCTCTGCTGATCAGTTGTGCAAGGCAGCCACTTGTTCATCTGCGCACACTTTTGCTAAGCACTATCGTGTTGATGTTCTGGCTTCGGCTGAAGTCAGCTTTGGCTGGAAGGTCCTGGAGGCAGTTCCGCCTGTATAGGACTTTATTTCCTGTGGCTTTGAGGTCTTTAACTGTTGAGCCTTCTTGCCTCTTGTTCTATGTTCTGTGTTTACAGTAACTGGTGTGCTGTGTTCCAATTCTGTGTCCGTCGACACTTCGTTTGTTGGGCTGGTCCTTTCTCTGATTAGTCCATGAGAGCTCTAGTATCATGGGGACCAACGTTTGGTTCTTGCCTTCTTTCCCACCACTGGGAACTAAATGTTGTTACATCCCAGAGTTACCTGTAAGCTATATTGGATGACAGAGAAAAGAGGATTTTAGTCTTAACCTGTTAAATCCTTTTCTCTTAGTCCATATAGCTTGCAAGTCTCCCACCCTGTCAAGGGACCATGCTTGGTTCTCCTGTGGCTGGATGTGGGAGTCTTTTCGGGTTCATGCTCACAGGAGTTTTCTCCCTTTTCCTTCTTGCTATCTAGCTAGCTAGGTTTAATGTCTCAAATCTAACTGGAGGGGAATAGCTAGAGACCAGCTAAGGAGGAGAGGAAGGCTCCACCCTGCATTCTTTCCAAGAATTGTTCCTGCCTACTTAAAGGGGCTGTCGCCTTCCCTGAGTTACCTGTAAGCTACATGGACTAAGTGAAAAGGATTTAACAGGTAAGTCTAAAATCCTCTTTTCTCTGTCATCCAATACAGGTTACTGGTAACTCTGGGAGGCGATCTGCCCCTTTAAGTAGGCAGGAACATTTCTCTAAATGTATGCAGGGGGTGGAGCCTCCCATCCCTCCTTGGCTGCAGCTAGCCAACCAGCTCCAGAATGATTTGTTCCTCTGTGTGACAACACCAGGTGGAGAACAGTTCTGCTATAGTTTTAGTTTATTTTTTATTTTCTGTCATATATGGAATACCACCATTAGGCGGATTACCGTGGCTGACAAATGGCCTTCAAGTGGCTAGCTCAGTATCCAGATGCTTTTTGGTGGACCTTAAGCCCTGAGGGGGAAAATCCTGATTCCAAGTGCTACCCCAAGAGTTACCCACTGAGGTAATTCTTGCTGCATGGTAATCTGAAGACAGAAGATATGCAGGAAAGGTGAGCTACCATTTGAGTGTTGCAGGTCCACTTGTCCCACAGTGCCCCTCCGTACAGGGGTTGTGTTCTGGAGTTCCTGCACTCATTGGGTATATGTGTATGTCTGTTGAGTGTTTGGAGCAGCATTTTATTGAGGGGTTTTATGGCACTTTTCCTACTTGACTAGTGTTTTCTGAGTGTCTACACATGTTCCCTTTATGTTTTACACCTTTTCTCCATTCACTTCTATGGGACTATACTGTTTGGGACGTATCTCTGCAACCGTTTAACCTAGCGACTTCAGAGATGGCTCATTTTACTTGTCTACCCTTGCTCTATCATCCGGTTTATAGTTCAAGTGTGTTGGGGGGCTCGGGGGGCTTCAGGCACTGTTTAGGATACTTTTTTGGAAAAAACTACGTTTCCCATGAGCACTTGCTTTGCGCCTAAATTCTGATTGGCTCCCGTCGCGGCAGCCATTTTGTGAGCGGTTCTTATGAGTATCCTACGCAGGGCTTGGACTTTCCTTCTCTCCTCTGCAGATTAACCCTTGGCCTGCCAGATAAGTCTGTATTTAGCATTTCTGGGGTGAAATTTTAATCTTACACACTGTAATTGGGTGATTTTCTGTACAGTTGGTTATTTTGACACAGTGAGTATGTCTATTCTGCTGGAGCTAGGGGCTAGACCTAAGACTAAGGAGGCTGGGTTCTCAGTATCCCCATTGCGCATTGCTCTTCCTGTCATTCAGGGCTACCTAGGGAGTTCTCTGGTCACTTATGCCCAGCATGTTCTGAAGTTCCTGACAGCAACCCAGGGACCTCCAGCCATGTTACTGAGCGAGCTTAGGTGCAAGAGTTTAAGGCTGCGACTAGATGAACCTATCTCCAGGTTATCTAAGTCTACTGCCTTGCCAGTCTCTGATGCTTCTGCTCTGAAGGACTGGACTGACAAGAAACTTGAGATTTCTCTTAAATCTATTTTCACGACTGTTGGTACTGCTATGCTCCCAGTGTTTGCTATTGCGTGAGTTAACCGGGCTATTGCAGTCTGGACTGAGCAGCTTACTACGGCTGTCCGTCAGTATGCGTCTTCTTGCCAATATCTCTGAAGCACAACACTATGTTTCTGCTGCTGCCTTTGATGCCGTCCACATGATGGCTAGGGTTTCTACTATGTCTGTGGTAGCCAGGCGAGCCCTTTGGCTCAAGATCTGGTCTGCTGACACTGCTTCCAAGAACGCCTTGCTTTCTTTACCTTTTCAGGGTACCTCCTTGTTTGGGCCTGATCTTAAGGAATTGATCAGTGAGGCTACTGTGGGTAAAAATACTCTTCTACCCTTGGTCCCTAAGAAGAAAATGCTGCTTAAGTGTAACCGGTATTTTTGTTCCTTTCAGAATGAGACACGTCTGGTGAACCAGGCGGTTCCCTAAACTCCACATACCTCCTCCAAGCCCAAACAGCAATGGAAGCCCAAGGTCTCCTCCAAGCCCAAGGCTTCCAAGACTGCTTCGGCATGACTCGCTGAACCCGGATCCACACCCTGCTGTGGGTGGTCGTCTGCGACTCTTTCACAGCATTTGGGAGGATTCTGTGTCGGACCCATGGGTTTTACAGGTGGTGAAAGATGGATACAGGATCCCTTTCTAATTTTATTCCTCCCCTTCGTTTTCGTCTTTCTCATACTCCCCAGGGTACAGAGAAACATTGTTTGTTCAACGGCGCTGTTCAGGCTCTACTGGGCAAGGATGTCCTGGAGCCGGTGCCCCTTACAGACAGGGGTTCGGGGTTCTATTCAAACCTCTTTGTGGTCGCCAAAAAGGATGGTGGATGTCGCCCTATTTTGGATTTGAAGGATCTAAACTCCTTCGTGATCAGGACTCGCTATCACCAGGAATCTCTGCATACAGTGATTGCTGCCATGTCTCCGGGGGAGTTCCTTGCTTCTCTGGATTTATAGGATGCTTATTTACATATCTCAATTCATCTGGAGAACAGGCAGTACCTTCATTTTGCCTGCGACAGAGGGCATTTTCAGTTCTCAGCTCTTCCATTTGGTCTGACGACGGCTCCTCGGGTGTTCCAACGGGTTCTGGGGGCCTTGATATCTGTCCTCCACCGGGATGGCATCAGAGTGACTCCTTACATGGACGACCTGCTATTGAAAGCCACCTCAGTGGACCTTCTTTATCAGCAAGTTCAGACCTGCATCCAAGCTCTTACCCATCACAGTTGGACTGTCAACTTGGACAAGTCGGATCTTGTCCCATTCCAGCAATTGGTCTTCCTGGGTCTTCTCTTCGATACTCAGAACAGCATGGTGTTCCTCCCCGACAAGGTGACTCACCAGATCACCCGCAGGGTTTCATCAATTCTGTCTCAGGATCTGGTTCCAGTTCAGAGGCTGTCTTCTCTGGTTGGGAATTGTTTGTTCCTCTGTGTGAACACACCAGGTGGAGAACATCTCTTGTTAGTTTTAGTTTCTTTTTTATTTTTCTGTCAGATATGGAATACCACCATTAGGCGGGTTACCATGAATGACAAATGCCCTCTCCAAAGTGGCTAGCTCAGTGTCCAGGGCCTTTTGGTGGACCTTAAGCCCTGAAGGGGAAATATCTTGGTTACAAGTGCTTCCCCAGGGATTACCCCCTGAGGTAATTCTTAGTACATGGTAACCTGAAGACAAAAGATGTGCAGGAAAGGTGAGCCACCCTTTGAGTGCTGAAGGTCCACTTGTCCCACAGTGTCCCATAATTGGGCTTGTATTTGGGGGTTCTCATTGCACACTCCTGCACTCATTGGGTGTATATGTGTATGTCTGTTGGGTAATTGGAGCAGGTTTATGTCCTAAATTAACCCTTCCTCTGCTGGTTTGACATGTTTAATGGGGTTTTCTGACACTTTCCTAACTGGGTCAGTGTTTTCTCAATATGCATACATGTTCCCTGTATGTTTTTCATGTTTTTAACTTGTAGTTTAACTTTTATTAAAATTGTATACTGCGCCTTTAAGGCGCGCTTTACCGCATAGACGCCATTGCTCCATTTACTTTCTAGGGGTTAGCACTGTTTGGGACGTATCTCTGTAACTGATTCGCACAGCGTCTTCAGAGTGGGCTCATTTTAATTGTCTACCCTTGCTCTATCATCCGGTTTATAGTTTAAGTGTGTGTCACGGTTAGTTAAGACTCTCAGACTTAAGGTTTAGGTAAAAACGTAACTTTATTGAAAAGTTAAGGCAATCCCATAGGGTTATCATACACATACAAACAATACAAATAATCAAATGACCATATGAATAGGTTCTACCGGCCTTGCCAATAATACCGGGCAAGGCAACCCTGGCGACTCAGACAAAATAACAGTAGCAGGCTCTACCGGCCTTGCCAATACCGGGTAAGGCAACCGTGAGATGGTAACGTACCGGTTCTACCGGCCTTACCAATACCGGGCAAGGCAGCCTGAGGGAATACTATGAGTAGGCTCTACCGGCCCTGCCAATACCGGGTAAGGCAACCTAAGGATGGCAACGTGAATAGGTTCTACCGGCCTTACCAATACCGGGCAGGGCAGCCCAAGAGAGGAGACCTTCCAGAAACCAGCTGACTGGCAGGTGACAATGACAGTAGGATGGATAAAGCAGGAACTAGGACAAGCGGTCTCACTCAAGCAGAAGTCTCATGCCAGAGAACTACAAGACAACTGCATATGGGACTGGACAGCAACTCGGACCTCACAGTACCTGACTACAGTCAGGGAGTAAACCAGCGTCCGCACGCTGGGACCAACTGACAGAAATGTGAACCGCAAGGCGTAATGGCGTAAACCAACAGTAGTAATGGTCACAAGGTATAATGGAGTAAACCAGCGTCCGCACGCTGGAACCAACAGTAGTATGAGCCACCAGGTTAAATGGAGTAAACCAGCGTCCGCACGCTGGAACCAACAGTAGTATAGGCCACCAGGTTTAATGGAGTAAACCAGCATCCGCATGCTGGAACCAACAGTAGTATAGGCCACCAGGTTTAATGGAGTAAACCAGCATCCGCATGCTGGAACCAACAGTAGTATAGGCCACCAGGTTTAATGGAGTAAACCAGCGTCCGCACGCTGGGACCAACTGACAGAAATGTGAACCGCGAGGCGTAATGGCGTAAACCAACAGTAGTAATGGTCACAAGGTATAATGGAGTAAACCAGCGTCCGCACGCTGGAACCAACAGTAGTATGAGCCACCAGGTTAAATGGAGTAAACCAGCGTCCGCACGCTGGAACCAACAGTAGTATAGGCCACCAGGTTTAATGGAGTAAACCAGCATCCGCATGCTGGAACCAACAATAGTATAAGCCACCAGGTTTAATGGAGTAAACCAGCGTCCGCACACTGGGACCAACAATAGTATAAGCCACCAGGTTTAATGGAGTAAACCAGCGTCCACACGCTGGAACCAACAGTAGTATAAGGCACCAGGTTTAATGGAGTAAACCAGCGTCCGCACGCTGGAACCAAAAGTAGTATAAGCCACCAGGTTTAATGGAGTAAACCAGCGTCCGCACGCTGGAGCCAACAGTAGGATGCGCCACCGGGTTTAATGGAGTAAACCAGCGTCCGCACGCTGGGACCGACAGTAGTAATATCGCCGGAGCAAAATGAGAGCAATGTCGCCTCAGCGACTGCAGACGAGGAGACCAGGCAGAGGATCAACCGGAACGAGCACCGCTGAACTGACAGGCGACCGGAACATCAGCAACCATGGAGAACAACCGGAACCGACTGGAACGACAAGCAGGCAGGTACACAGGAACAGGTAGACTCAGGAACTCTGAAACACTGGAACTCTGGTACTCTGGAACTCAGGCCCAATCAGCATGGCAGGCAGGACAGAAAAGATGCTGTCAGAGACACCACGAAAGGGCAACCAAAGGGTTCCCGGACTGAGTTTAAAAAGGCAATGAGGGGCGGGCTGACAGCAGACAGCCAATGGGGAGCCTCCTGCAAGAGATAGACACTGGATAGCACTAATCACGGGCACCGTGATAGTGTGTTGGGGGGCTTCGGGCACTGTTTTGGGGTACTTTTTGGGAAAAACTACATTTCCCATGAGCGCTTGATTCGCACCTAATTTCTGATTTTGGGCACTTTTCTCAATGAGTATCCTACACAGGGATTGGACAATCCTTTTCTCCTCTGCAGATTGACCCTTTGCCTGCCAGAACAGTCTATATTTAGCATTTCTGGGGTGAAATATCAATCTTACACACTACAATTGGGTGATTCATTGTACAGTTGGTTATTTTGACAATGTGAGAATGTCTATACCGCTGGAGCTAGGGCCTAGACCTAAGACTAAGGAAGCTGGGGTATCAGTATCCCCCATTGCGCATTGCTCTTCCTATCACACAGGGCTACCTAGAGTGTTCTCTGGTCATTTCTGCCCAGCAGGTTCTGAAGTTCCTGGCAGCAACCCAGGGCCTTCCAGCCATGCTATTGAGCCAGCTTGGGTGCAAGAGTTTACGGCTGCAACTGGAGACCTTAGGTCCACTTTACAGCTCTTTACATCCCAGATAGAGGGGGCACTTCAATTATGGCAGACCCCCCCTCTATTATCAGATCCTCCCTGCCTCAACTGCAGGGAGCACCTGATGTGTCAGATTCTTCTGAGGAAGAATTGTTGCTAGATTCGAATGTTGAGGTTGGTGCTCTTTTGGAATCTTCCAGGTCTCTTAGGGGACCCATTTGAAGCTGATCCTGAAACCTCTACTGAGGGCCTGATCAGGGCTGTATTGTCCACTCTCAACATTCCATTGGATCAGGTGACTCCCACTGATCCCTATGATGTTTTTCAGGTGCCTGCAAAGCCCCTTACTCATTTTCCTCCTAACCCAACTCTTGATTGTTTGGTTCTGACACATGGACTACTCCAGACACATCCTCTTCAGTGTCTAGAAAGTTTGCTAAACTTTTCCCCTTTTCTGAAACAGAAATGACTAAATGGGTTCATCCCCCTAAGGTGGACGCGCCCATATCTAGACTGTCTAAATCTACTGCCTTACATGTTTCTGATGCTTTTGCGCTGCAAGATTGGACTGACCTATAACTTGAGGTTCCCCTCAAGTCCATTTTCGCTTCTATTGGCACTGCTATGCGTCCAGCCTTTGCTGTTGCATGGGTTAACTGGGCTGTTGCAGTCTGGACAGAGCAACTCACGATGGCAGTCCGTCAGGATGCGCCTACTTCAGAGAGATCGCGTCTCCTTGCTATTATCTCTGTAGATCAACACTATATTTCTGCTGATGCCTTTGATGCCGTCCGCATGATGGCAAGGGCCTCCACTACTTCTGTGGTGGCTAGGCGTGCGCTTTGGCTTAAAATTTGGTCTGCTGTCACTGCGTCCAAGAAAGTTTTTCTTTCTTTGCCTTTTGAGGGTACTTCCTTGTTTGGATCCGAATTTAGGGAACTAATTAGCGAGGCCTCAGGGGTTGGAGTACTCTTCTACCCTTGGCCTTAAGAAAAAGTTGCCGTGTACGCGTAACCGGTCTTTTCATTCCTTTCACTCTGAGACACGTACGACGAACCAGGCAGTTCCATCTACTCCGCGTTCCTCCTCCAAGCCCTCGCAGCAATTGCAGCCCAAGGCCGCATCCAAGCCCAAGACTTTGTGTCTGCTTTGGCATGACTCTCCGTCGCCGTGGGATGATTCAGTGTCAGACCCATGGGCTTTTCCGGTGGTGTCTGAGGGATACAAGATCCCTTTCTTTTCTCTCCCACCTTTTCGTCTTCATCTTTCTCGTTCTCCTCAGAAAGTCGAGAGAAGCCGTCTGTTCGAAGACGCTATTCGGGCTCTTCTGGACAAGGATGTCCTGGAACAGGTACCCCCTGCGGACAGGGGTTCAGAATTCTATTCAAGCCTCTTTGTGGTGACCAACTAAAATAAATAAATAAAGAGAGACGGCGGATGCCGACCTATTTTGGATCTGAGAGAGATCTTAATTCCTTTGTAGTGAAGTCTCACTATCGTCAGGAGTCTCTGCACACAGTGTTCGCTGCCATGTCTCCAGGGGAGTTTCTTGCTTCTCTAGACCTTCATGATGTGTATTGCACATCCAAATCCATCTAGAGAGCGGGCAGTATCAGAGGTTTGCCTGCGCCAGAGGTCATTTTCAGTTTCAGCTCTTCCATTGATCTGACACCAGCCCCCCCAGGTTTTCCAATGGGTGATGGGGGCCTTGATATCTGTTCTCCATCAGGACGGCATCAGAGTGACTTTGTACATGGACGACTTACCTTTTGCAAGCACCATCTGTGGACCTTCTTCTTCAGCAGGTCCAGACCTGCATTCAATTCTTTACTCATCACGGTTGGATTGCGAACTTGGTCAAGTCAGTCCTTGTTCCGTCTCAGCACCTGGGTCTTCTGTTCGATACTCAGAGGTGCATGGTTTTTCTACCAGACGAGGTAACCATCAAATTGCTCAAAGTGTCTCAATGATCCTATCCCGCGATCGGATCCTGGTTCAGAAGTTGTCTTCTCTGGTGGGGAAGTTCATCTCCACGATAGAGGCGGTTCCATTTGCTTTGGTACTCACCAGGGAACTTCAAGGATTTGTGATACGGTCATTCAGGGACTGACCAGATCATCAGAAGCTATCGATCTCACTCTCTCCTCATGTCGAGTTGAGCTTGGAGTGGTGGTTGGGCCTTTCCAGTCTCCTAAGGGGAAGATCCTTCCACATTCCCTACCTGCCCGAGGTCACAACGGTTGCCAGCCTCCTGGGCTTGGGAGCTGTTCTGGGTCGCTTCAGTGCTCAGGGGAAGTGGTCCATGGAGGAGTTTCTTCTTCCCATCATTGGGAGTCTCAACTGGAGGACAGTCCAGTCTGAGTGGAATCCGACAACTCCACGGCAGTGGCTTACATCAACAGACAGGGTGGGACAAGAAGTCTCGCAGCTTGGTTAGAGGTCAATGCCATTCTGTCCTGGGCAGAGGTTCATGTTCCTGTCATTTCCGCAGTGCACATTCCAGGCATAGACAACGTCATGGCAGACTTCCTCAGTCGTCACACAGTCAACAGCAGAGAGTGGGAACTACATCCGGAGGTGTTTTAACTCCTAGTTCAGAGATGGGGAATACCTCCAGTGGATCTAATGGCAATGGGACACAACAGGAAGGTTCCGCCGTTTTGCTCTCTGTGGAGAGACTCTCTAACTCTGCTGCTGTTGCAATGTCCATTCCTGTACATTCTCGCTGGCCATTTTTCCTCCTCTCCCTATGTTAATATGGGCGTTACAGAAATTGGTACGTTGCCCAGTAATTCTGATTGCTCCGGATTGACGTTGTCAACCCTGGTATCCGGAGTTTCTGACCCTATCTGTGGTGGAGCCATTTCGGATCCCCTCTCGTCCAGCTCTTCTTCTACAGGGTTATCTGTGGAAGATGATGTTCATCGGCTCAATTTGATGGCCTGTATGTTGGATCCTCGATTTTAAGGAAGAAAGTGTTTTCTTTTGCTGTGGTGTCTACTATGCTTACTGCTGTAAGCCTGTTTCTTCCAAGATCTATCACCGTGTCTGGTCGATATTTGTGTCTTGGTGTGCTGACAGAGATCTGTCTCATGACTTTGATCTTCCCACTGTCCTGACCTTTTGGTTGGACGGTGTTGACAAGGGACTCAGTCTGAGTTCTCTTACGGTTCATACTTCTGCATTTTCTGTTGTTTCCAGAAACGCATTACTATCTTCCTGATGTCAGGGGTTTCTTCCAGGGTGTTGCTCATGTGCTCCCTGCCATTCGGAGTCCAGCTTCTCAGCGGGACCTTACTTTGGTCTTGGGAGTTCTTCAACGTCCTCCCTTTGAGTCTTTGGCTACTCTTCCTCTACGTCTCTTAACGTGGAAAATGGCTTCTTCTGGCGATTGTATCAGTCCGCCGGGTGGCGGACTTGAAAGTTCTATCCTGTAAACCACTTTATCTGGTGTTTCATAAGGATGAGGCGGTGCTTCGTACCTCCCACGGAGTTCTTGCCTCCGGTGGTCTCCGAGTTTCACTTCAATCAGGAGATTGTGGTGCTCTCTTTCTGCCCTAATTCCTTCCCTGACAAGGTGGGTGGTTTCCACTCGTTGGTTGTGGTGCATTGTCTCAAGTTCTGTCCATCGCACTGCATCTCTCAGGACGTCTGACACTCTGTTCGTCATTCCAGGGGGTCCTAGGGCAGGAAGACCTGCATCCAAAGCGGCTATTGTGTACTGGCTCAAGTCCACTGTTAGTGGATCCTACGAGTTGTGGAATGAGCATGTTTAATTTTGGGTCGCAGCTCATTCCGCCAGGTCCATTGGGGACTCTTGAACTTCTAGTATCGGGCTTCTGCCGATTAGTTGTGCAGGGTGGCCACTTGGTCCTCTGTGCACACCCTTTCGAAGCACTACCATGTGGATGTACTGACTTCAGCTGATGCCAGCTTCGGGAGGAAGGTCCTGGAGGCAGTTTTGCCTGTCTACGATCTCCTTCTCCTGAGGTTCTTTGTGCTTCCTTAATGTTGAGCCCTGTTGGCTCTAGTTCAGTGTGCTGTGTTACAGTCCCTGGGGTGTTTTTACCACTGTTTTGGTGTCCGTTGACACTTCAGTTTTGTTGGGATCTCTGACCGGTTGGTTCATAGAGGTCCTGGTGACTTTGGGGGCCTTGCGCCTGGTCCTTGCCTTCTTCCAGCCTCTGGGGAACTCAATGGTTGGACATGCCAGAGTTACCAGTAACCTGTATTGGACGACAGTGAAAATAGGATTTTAGTCTTACCTGTTAAATCCTTTTCACTTAGTCCATACAGGTTACTGGTCTCCCACCCTGTCATGGGACCATGCTTGGCTCTCCTGTGACAATACGTGGGAGTCCTTCGGGGCCTGCTCACAGGAGTCTTCTTTCCTTCTACTTTCTAGTCTGGTTAGTTGTCAAACAATTCTGAAGCAGGCTAGTTGGACTGCAGCCTGAGAGGGAAGGGAGGCTCCACCCCCTGCATACATTTAGAGAATGTTCCTGCCTACTTAAAGGGGACTGACGCCTCCCAGAGTTACCAGTAACCTGTATGGACGACAGTGAAATGGATTTAACAGGTAAGACTAAAATCCTATTTTTCCTGGCGATCGTGTCTGTTCTCTGTGTTGCGGAGTGGCAAGCTCTTTCCTGTAAACCACCATATCTGATGTTTCACAAAGATAAGGCGGTGCTTAGCACCTCCAAGGAGTTTTTACCTAAGGTGGTCTCGGAGTTTCACATCAATCAGGAGATCGAGGTGCCTTCTTTCTGCTCTAACCCTTCCTCTGACAAGGAGAGAGATCTCCACTTGTTGGATGTGGTGCATTGTCTCAAGTTTTATGTCCATCGCACTGAATCTGTGAGGAAATCAGACGCTCTGTTCGTCATTCCTGAGGGTCTTAGGGCAGGAAGTCTGGCATTCAAAGTGACTATTGCATCATGGATCAAGTCCACTCTTCGTAGGGCCTACGAGTTGAGGAATAAGCATGTTCTCTTTTGGGTCACAGCTCATTCAATCAGGTCCATTGGGGCCTCTTGGGCCTATAAGAATCAAGCTTCTGACGATCAGCTGTGCAGGGAGGCCACTTGGTCCTCTGTGCACACCTTTTCGAAGCACTACCGTGTGGATGTGCTGGATTCAGTTGATGCCAGCTTTGGGAGGAAGGTCCTGGAGGCAGTTTTGCCTGTCTAGGATCTTCTTCTTAGGTTCTTGGTGCTTCCTTACTGTTGAGCCCTGTTGGCTCTAGTTAATTGTGCTGTGTATCAGTTCCTGGGGTGTTTTTACCCCGTTCAGTGTCCGTTGAGACTTCAGTTTGTTGGGCTATCTCTGACCTGTTGGTCCATAGCTGCACTGGTGACTTTGAGGCCTTGCGCATGGTCCTTGCCTTCTTCCCGCCTCTGGGAAACTCAATGGTTAGACATCCCAGAGTTACCAGTAACCTGTATTGGACGACAGAGAAAAGAGGATTTTAGTCTTACCTGTTAAATCCTTTTCTCTTAGTCCATACAGGTTACTGGTCTCCCACCCTGTCAAGAGACCATGCTTGGCTCTCCTGTGGCAGACCGTGGGGGTCCTTCGGGGGTCATGCTCACAGGAGTCTTCTTCCCTTCTACTATCTAGTCCTAGTTAGTGTCTCAAATCATTCTGGAGCTGGTTGGCTAGCTGCAGCAAAGGAGGGAAGGGAGGCTCCACCCCCTGCATATATTTAGAGAAATTTTCCTGTCTACTTAAAGGGGCGGATCAACTCCCAGAGTTATCAGTAACCTGTATGGACAAGAGAAAAGGATTTAACAGGTAAGACTAAAATCCTCTTTTTTAAGAACTGGCATCCAAAATTGTTCTCCATATTCTAGATGAGTCCTAACCAAGGATTATATATATATATATATATATATATATATATATATATAATATAATATTAGTATCCCTTGTATCTACACCTCTTTGGGCTACAATGGTCAGAGAAGGCTCTATCTTCTCCTCATACCCTATCATCTGAGTGTCCATGAGTGTGGGGCGGACAAAAAACATGATTCCTTTCTCCAGGCTTCCTTTGCAGATATCAGGGCATCACTGAGGCCTATTTTTACCTGTGCCTGGGACAACAAGCAGGGGTTCAAAGTTTGCAAACCTCTCAAACGCACCCTGCTGCAAAACCAAGACAAGAATGTCAGCTCAAGTGATCAGTTTCAAAGGCTAAGACTGACAAACTCCCTTTTCATGACATGTTGAATCTTGGTCCATTGTTGCCTGTAGGGGTTGTATCCCCCTTTCTTTGTCTTCCAATACAGGGTACTGGTAACTCTGGGAGGTGATCCGCCCCTTAGTAGGCAGGAGCAAATTCTCAAAGTGTATGCAGGGGGTGGAGCCTCCCTTCCCTCCTTGGCTGCAGCTAGACAATCAGCTCCAGAATGATTTGTTCCTCGGTGTGACAATACCAGGTGGAGAACAGTTCTGCTATAGTTTTAGTTTCTTTTTTATTTTCTGTCATATATGGGATACCACCATTAGGCAGATTACCATGACTGACAAATGCCCTTCAATTGGATAGCTCAGTATCCAGGTGCTTTTTTGTGGTCCTTAAGCCCTGAGGGGGAAAATCTTGATTCCAAGTGCTTCCCCAGGAGTTACCCACTGAGGTACTTATTGCTACATGGTAATCTGAAGACAGAAGATCTGCAGGAAAGGTGAGCTACCCTTTGAGTGCTGCAGGTCCACTGGTCCCACAGTGCTCCTCCGCACAGGGGTGTATTTATGGAGTTCCTATTGAACATTCCTGCACTCATTGGGAATATCTGTATGCCTGTTTGGAGCAGATTTATGTGGTAACTTAACCCTTTAACTACTGGTTTGGCACTTTATTGGGGGGGTTTATGGCACTTTTCCTACTGGATTAGTGTTTTCTGGGTATCCTCACATGTTCTGTTGTTGATTTACACATTTTTATGTTTTACTTTGATATTTGTGAAAATTGAGTACTGCGCCTTTAAGCCGCTCTTTAGCAATGACGTCACTTCTATGGAACTAGACTGTTTGGGATGTATCTCTGAAATTGTTTAACCTAGCGACTTCAGAGATAGCTCATTTTACTTGTCTACACTTGATCTATCATCCGGTTGATGTTTCTAGTGTGTTGTGTGACTCGGGGCTTCGGGCACTGTTTTAGGGTACTTTCGGGAAAACTACATTTACAAGAGCACTTGCTTCACGCCCTTGTTTCTGATTGGCTCCCGCTGCGGCAGCCATTTTGTGAGTGTTTCTGGGTGAGTATCCTACGCAGGGCTTGGACTCTCCTTCTCTCCTCTGCAGATTAATCCTTCTCCTTCCAGATAAGTTTATTTTAGCGATTTCTGGGGTGAAACTTTAATCCTGCACACTATAATTAGGTGATTTATTGTACAGTTGGTTATTTTGACACTGAGAATGTCTATACCACTGGAGCTTGGGGCTAGACCTAAGACTAAGGAGGCTGGGGTCTCTGTGTCCCCCATTGCGCATTGCTCTTCCTATCACTCAGGGCTACCTAGAGAATATTCAGGTCGTTTATGCCCAGCATGTTCTGATGTCCCTGACACCATTCCAGGGACCTCCAGCCATGCTATAGAGCCAATTTGGGTGCAAGAGTTCAAGGCTGCGACTAGGGACCTTAGGTCCACTTTGCAACTCTTTCCATCTCAATTACAGGGGGCCTTTCAGGCTTGGCAGGCCCCCTCTTCAGTCAGGTCTTCCCTGCCTAAACCTTAGTGAGTACCTGACGTGTCAGATTCCTCTGAGGAGGAACTGCTGGTGGACTCAGATGTTGAGGAATGTTCTATGTTGGAGTCATCTCAGTTTCTTGGGGACCCCTTTGAAGCTGATGCTGAATCCTCCGCTGAGGGCCTAATCAGGGCTGTCTTAACTACTCTTAACATTCCCCTAGTTAAAGAGGTTCCTTCTGATCCCTCTGAAGTATTCCAGGAGCCTGCTAAGCCCCTTGCATACTTTCCACCTAACCCCTCTCTTGACTGCTTTGTGTCTGAGGAGTGGAAATCTCCTGACAAGAAAGCTTCTGTATCCAGAAAATTTGCTAAGCTTTATCCCTTTTCTGGGGCCGCGCTTGCTTAGTGGGTTCATCCTCCTAAGGTGGATGCCCCTATTTCCAGGCTATCCAAATCTAATGCGTTACAAGCCTCTGATGCCTCTGCTCTGAAGGACTGGACTGATAAGAAACTTGAGGTTACCCTCAAGTCTGTTTTCGCCACCGCTGGTTCTGGTATGCGTCCAGCATTTGCTGCTGCGTGGGTGAACCGGGCCATTGTGGTGTGGACTGAGCAGCTCACCAAGTCTGTCCATCAGGATACCCCTGTTTCGGATAAGTTACGTCTCCTCGCCAACATATCTGAGGCACAACACTATGTTTCTGCTGCCTTATTTGATGCCATCCGCATGATGGCTAGGGTTTCCACCATGTCTGTGGTGGCCAGGCGAGCTCTTTGGCTCAAGATTTGGTCTGCTGACACGGCTTCTAAGAAAGTCTTACTTTCCCTGCCTTTTCAGGGTACCTATTTGTTTGGGCCAGATCTTAAGGATCTGATCAGTGAAGCCACTGGGAGTAAGAGTACACTTCTACCCTTGGTTCCTAGTAAGAATTTGCCGCTTAAGTTTAACTGGCTTTTTCGTTCCTTCCAGAATGAGACACGTCCAGCAAACCAAACGGTTCCCTCAGCTCTGCTTACCTCCTCCAAGCCCAAACAGCAGTGGAAGCCCAAGGTCTCCTCCAAGCCCAAGGCTTCCAAGACTATTTCGGCAAGACTCGCCAAACCTGGGTCCGCACTACGCTGTGGGTGGTAGTCTGCGACACTATCACAGCTTTTGGGAGGATTCTGTGACGGACCCATGGGTTTTACAGGTAGTGAAGGAAGGGTTCAAGTTCCCTTTCATTTCTCTTCCTCCCTTTCGCGTTCATCCTTCTCATACTCCTCAGGGTACAGAGAAACGCTGTCTATTCGACATTGCTGTTCATGCTCTTCTGGACAAGGTTGTTCTAGAGCCAGTGCCTTTCCAGGACAGAGGTTCGGGGTTCTACTCAAACCTCTTTGTAGTCGCCAAAAAGGACGGCGGCTGTTGCCCTATTTTAGACTTGAAGGACCTCAATTCCTTTGTGACCCGGACTCATTATCGCCAGGAGTCTCTGCGCACAGTGATTGCTGCATGTCTCCGGGGGAATTCCCCGCTTCACTGGATCTGCAGGACGCGTATTTGCACATTTCCATTCATCCAGAGAGCCGGCAGTATCTCCGGTTTTCCTGCAACAGGGGTAATTTTCAGTTCTCAGCCCTTCCATTTGGGCTGACGACAGCTCCTCAGGTTTTCAACCGTGTCCTGGGTGCCTTGATATCTGTCCTCCACCGGAACAGCATCAGAGTTACGCCATACATGGACGACTTGCTTCTGAAAGCCCCCTCTGCAGACCTCCTTCATCAGCAGGTTCTGAACTGCATTCAGGCTCTCACGACGGATGCCAGCCTCTCTGGCTGGGGTGCGGTCCTGGGCTGTTTGAGCACTCAGGGTCGTGGTTTCCGGAGGAGTCCCTCCTTCCGATCAACAATCAGGAGCTTCGGGCGATATTTCATGCCCTGAGACATTGGACTTCTCAGCTAGAAGACTGTCCAATCCGAGTGGAGTCTGACAATGCCATGGCCGTGGCTTACATCAACAAGCAAGGCAAGTCTCGCTGCATGGTTAGAGGTCAAGGCTATTTTGTCCTGGCCAGAAGATCACGTGCCAGCTATATCCGAAGTGCACATTCCAAGCGTAGACAACGTCATGGGGGATTTCCTAAGTCGACACACAGTGGACAGCGGGGAGTGGGTGTTGCATCTGCAGGTGTTTCAACTCATTGTTCAGTGATGGGGACCCCCTTACATCAACCTGATGGTGACGAGACACAACAGGAAGGTTCCAATGTTTTGCTCTCGGTGGCGAGACCCTCTGGCTCTAGCGGTGGATGCAATGTCCATTCCTTGGACCTTTCCTCTTGCTTACATCTTTCTTCCCCTTCCCATGTTGCACAGGGTGTTATGGAAATTACGACTGGAGCGTTGCCCAGTCATTCTGATTGCTCCATACTTGCCTCGCTAGTCTTGGTTTCCGGAGTTTGTGGACCTGTCAGTGGCGGAGCCCTTTCGGCTCCCTGACCGTCCAGACCTTCTTCTATAGGTTTATCTGTGGAAGGAGGATGTGCATCGGCTAGCTTTGACGGCTTGGAAATTGAATCCTCAATATTGAAGAAGGGCTTCTCTTCTGGTGTGGTAGCTACTATGCTCAGTACTCGCTATCCTGTTTCTTCCAAGATGTACCATCGTGTCTGGTCCTCTTTTCTGTCCTGGTGTGCTGACAGGCACCTGTCTCAGGACTTTGATCTAAGTACGGTCCTGGCTTTTTTGCAGGAAGGTGTGGATAAGGGCCTCAGTTTGAGTTCCCTAAAGGTTCAGACTTCTGCTCTCTCTGTTTTCTTTCAGAGAAGCATTGCCATCCTTCCTGATGTCAAGGTATTCTTCCAGGGCGTTGCTCATATTCATCCTGTTTTCAAGTCTCCCACTCCTTAGTGGGAAATTAACTTGGTTTTGGGCGTCCTTCAGCGCCCTCCCTTTGAGTCTTTGGCTACTATTCCTCTTTGTCTGTTGAAGTAGAAGATGGCTTTTCTCCTGGCGATTGTGTCTGTTCACCGTATCGCTGAGTTATATGCTCTGTCCTGTAAGCCTTCTTATTTGGTGTTTCAAAAGGACAAGGCAGTGCTTCACACTTCTAAGGAGTTTCTACCGAAGGTGGTCTCTGAGTTCCACATCAATCAGGAGATTGTGGTGCCCTCTTTCTGCCCTGACCCCACCTCTGACAAAGCGAGGGATCTCCACTTTTTAGCCCTGGTTCTTGTCTCAAGTTTTATGTGCATCGCACTGAGTCTATCAGGAAATCTGACGCTCTGTTCGTCATTCCTGAGTGTTTTAGGGCAGGAAGACCTGCATCCAAGGTGACTATCACCTCTTGGATCAAGTTCACTATTCGCAAGGCTTATGAGTTGAGGAAGAAGCCTGTCCCTTTCAGGGTCATTGCTCATTCTACTCAATCTATTGGGGCCTCTTGGGCTTACAAGAATCAGGCCTCTGCTGATCAGTTGTGTAAGACGGCCACCTGGTCGTCTGTGCATATCTTTTCGAAGCACTACCGTGTGGATGTGTTAGCATCAGCTGATGCCAGCTTTGGGAGGAAAATCCTGGCGGCAGTATTGCGTATCTAGGATTTTCCTTGGTTCTTAGTGCTTCCTTCTCTGTTGAACCCTGTTTGTTCTAGTTCAGTGTGCTGTGTAACATTCCTGGGGTGCCGTTACCCCTGTTTTGTGTCCGTTGACACTTCAGTTCTTGCTTGTCTATCTCTGATCTGATGGTTCATATATGTTCTGTTGACTTTGGGGGCCTTGCGTCTGGTCATTGCCTTCTTCCCACCTCTGGGAAACTTAATGGTTGGACATCCCAGAGTTACCAGTAACCTGTATTGGACGACAGAGAAAAGAGGATTTTAGTCTTACCTGTTAAATAATTTTCTCTTAGTCCATACAGGTTACTGGTCTCCCACCCTGTCAAGGGACCATGCTTAGCTCTCCTGTGGCAGACCGTGGGGGTCCTTCGGGGTCATGCTCACAGGAGTCTTCTTCCCTTCTACTATCTTGTCATCTTAGTGTCTCAAATCTTTCTGGAGCTGATTGGCTAGCTGCAGCAAAGGAGGGAAGGGAGGCTCCACCCCCTGCATACACTTTGAGAATTGTTCCTGCCTACTTAAAGGGGCAGATCGCCTCCCAGAGTTACCAGTAACCTGTATGGACTATGAGAAAAGGATTTAATAGGTAAGACTAAAATCCTCTTTTTTTCGACATGCCTAAGCATCCTCCATGACAGACCAGTGGGTTTTGCGGGTGGTATTGGAAGGGTGCCACGTAGATTTCAGATCCCTTAGTTTTTATCAAAAATTCCAAAAGATCCAAACAGAGCAAGCCTGTTCCAACAGGCAGTGGACACTCTGATGGAAAAACAAGTGCTGGTGCCAGTTCCAGCCCCTAGTGATCTTCAGGTTTCTCTTTCATCCTGTTTGTGTTTGCCAAGAAGGATGGCGGCTTCCTCTCCATTCTGGACCTCGAACAAAAAAAGAGAAGACAGCGCACCAGAGCTTCTAAGTGTAGTACTATAAATATACAATGTAAGTTGCTATTTTCCGTGATGTGACTTAATCAGTGAATACCTATTTGGCTAAAGAGACTGTGCTTGTGAAACAGATGGCAGAGATAGGAATAAAGGGATCACCCCAAGGGATGAATGGAGTAGGAAATATGAGGGAAATGAGCATACAGTGTCGTGAGACTATAAGAGAGTAGGGGGAGGATGGATGGGACCTCTCACTAGTACCAAGTCTGGGTAATGATGATATATGTGCCAGAATAACTTCTACTTAATCGGTTGGTAAAAATATTAATGCCAATATCCATGATATTAATATGCTCTTACCAGACCAATTCTTGCCTTGTACTAGTGGTGTTTGTTCTCTCTGTTCTGCTTCCTTGCCGTTTCTCTCCTTCTCTGTGCTCAACTCTCCCATCCATCATCTTCTTTCTTAATCCTTTCTGCTCCCATCTGCAACCAGTCGCTTGCTCTCCCATGTGTCACAGTTTGCAAGCAAGACAAGAGTCAGACAGTATAGTAAAATTCACCTTTATTAGAATCATAAAAATGAATAGCAATAAATAAAATAGCAAATCTCTGGATGGAGCAGAGGGGTAACCAAAGAGTTAGGGACTCTATCAGAAATAGCAGCATGCCTCCAAGTTCCCAGACTGCAGAGACTAGGCCGAAGCCAATGGTAGTCTCGTACGACAGACAGGAATAGCGACCCAAATGATCTCCCCTAAGAATGATAACCAGGGAGAAAACTGATTTACAACTGCAGTCAGAAAGGAGAAGGCTGTCTCCTGAAAGGGAAGGCAACAAGGGAGACTACTGACTCACGCCTTCAGTCCGAAAAGCTAGAGTCTGCCAGAGCCACAGGTTTGCACCAGTTAGTATATCCACTAAACAGGAGGCAACACAGAGGGTAGCTGGACAGAGCCCCAGGTCAGCACCAGGTTGGATAGTCAGACAAGCCAGAGTCATACACGGAGCGGGTAGTCAGCCAGAGCCACAGGTCTGCACCAGATTGGATGTCCAAACAGATAGGAAGTGTACAGAGAAGAGTCCGTCAGAGTCACAGGTCAGCACCAGGATGGATGGTCAGATAAGCTAGGGTCATACACAGGATATCAGGATACAGGCAAAATATAACTGCACTAGACAACAACATAAGGGTAACTGGATAGAAATCCAGTTCTCTTAAACAATAAGAACCAGGAAATAGATAGGAGAAGACAGATCTTCCTGTATAAAGTTGAGGCTTGTGTCAATACGCAGCCTCGCTCCTGTAATTGACACATCTAGCGAGACGCGTCAAATGCCTGCCGAACCGCCTAGCCAGATGACGTGAGCGGCCACGACAGACATCAAGCGCGCCCAGATACAACGCCCAAAATGATGCGCGGAATGGTGCCAAAACGTCATATTGAGGTAAGCTGTTATACCATGTGAAGTCAGTCTCTGCTATGGATCCGTTATAATCTTTCTTATCTTCCAGTTTTGTATACAGATTAGTGATGAACTTGCAATGTATATGTAATCAATAAGTACCATCCAAAACAAATGCTAAGGATGTAAATGTAATGATATCATAATAAAATTAAATAATAATCAACATAAGCTAAAAAGGAAACGTTCAATTTTTCTGTAGCAAACGGCCCATTATGGTGAGATCCCCTATTTAAGTTAGTAATGTCCAATACATAGCTTTCCTTCGAATCCACTGGGGTCATGCCCTCAGATGACCTTCTATAATAATCTGAGTTCTGTAATAATATACATGAAATATGGGTCCTTTTTTTACATAATGTTTTTTTTAAAAAACAGTAATATAATAAACAGACTTGTATATCTAATGATGTTAATGGTTTAGTATTTTTGTTCTTTATAACCATTTTCTCCATTTTAAATGTACAGGTCACTATACAGCTACATTTTTCATTGTGTGATGAATACATAATTTCTTGTATTTGTTTGAAGCATTTTTTTTTTATCTTCCTTCAATGTGTGTGAGGAAGTTTCTATTGCGTCACAATGTCATGGAGGCCCGAAGCTCCTGATATTGAGATAGCTGGTGTTAGATTACTTCCTAAAAATCATAGCACATTTCATAAGCCATTGATATATTTAGATGTGCTCATAGTGTCTTGTTTTGATTGTCATTGAGATATATAGTGTATCTACTTTTTTCCTTCATGGATATGGGATAAGCTTGGTTTATATAGATGTATAACTGTTTTTTTGATTGGTTTTATTTTAAGGAAGAACTGCAATTTTTTTTTATAAATACCATGATTAATATTTTTTTGAGTAAAATGCTGTTTTTTTATGTATTGTAGTTTATTTGAGCATTATTATAACTAGGATAAACATTGTCAAGTTGATACCTTTTTTGGCTAACTAAACAGATTTAGGATGCTAAAGTTAGCCAATAAAGGTATCAGCTTGACTATATTCACTTCCTGTATTTGTACGGCTAACACTGTACCAACTCTCATCTGTTAGGATAAACATTTTCACTGTGAGATGTACAGAATGTCTATTCCTTTTGTGTGAATTTTAATGGAGTTATATAGGGATGATATTAGAACCCAGATAAATCAGGTTATCTTCTGGATTTGTTGGTGGTTCATATAAAAATATATATTGAAAGAGAGTCATATACATTAGTATTGGAGTGTATGTTAGGACAGCAGAATGTTTGAGGTTAGATCCCCCATGAGAGTGATGTTATATTGGGGATGCAACCCCTTGAATATTTCATGTTATTATCTGAAAGACCACACCACTTCAGTTATTCCTTCAGCTGGTTTTAGAGACACCCATTTGGGGGTTAATGTGTTTAGTTTGAAAATCCAAAAACTCTCTTGATGAAAGAGTCTTTGGAAACTATTGCCTCCTCTCATAATGGGTATTCAATTCCCATGATGAAAATATCTTTAATAGTACTAAAAGCTGTGCAATTATTACAGTGTCTGGAGACACTATGTTTAAGATTCCTTTTTAGGATATTGTTTCGGTGTTCGAGGAACTGCTCCTTTAAAGGTCTTATTGTCCTTCCTACATATTGGATACCACATGCACACTTAAGTAGATACTACATATTCTGTTTTGCAGTTTATGTATTCCTTCAGTTTGAATTTTTCTCCTGATGTTTTTGAGATTAATTTGAGGCTTTTATTTTTTATATATTGACTAGTTATTCAGTGGGTTTGTCTACACTTGAAATTGCCAACAACCTATTCTCAATCGATTGTTCTCTGGCTCCTGTGATTCTCCTTGGAGATTACTGATGGAGCTAATTTTGATTTTGTCAGGAGCTTTTCGGAACACAAGTTTGGGTACATGTGGTATGATATCATTTAGTAGTTTATCTCCCTCCAAAATATGCCAATGTTGTTGGATTATGTTCTGTATTTTGCATGTAGCCACTGTATATTCAGTGATGAAAGGCACTTGTGGTTTATTGACATTTTCTGCTCGAGTGTTATGGGTATTTGTTGCTGTTAGGTCTCTTTTTTGAATTAGGAGTTTGTCCCTTGGTATTTCTGCTGCCCTATTTTTAGCCTGTGCAACCATAGAATCATCATAACCCTTCTCTATAAACCTTTCTGTCAACTTCTCTGCTTGTACTAAAAAATCTGTACGTATGGTACAGTTTTTCTTTGTTTGTTGAAATTGGCCATATGGCACATTCTTCAGGCATTTTAAGTGATGACCACTTTTTGCGTTCATATAACATTGACGTCTACAGGTTTGTAATGGGCTTTGGTTATAATATTTCAATCTTCTGTCTTGGAGATGACCAAATCTAGGAAGATTTACTGATTCTTGGCTATAGTTGTAAATGATTCATAGTCCCAAGTTGTTTTTTTGGATTGTTGTAAAAAAGGATAAGAGACCAGGTTCACTACCCTGCCAGATAATGAATAATGTTGTTGATGTATAGTAATTAGAGAACAAGGTTCACCCCAAACCTTTCCTGTACATGGGTCTCTTCCCAAAAACCCATGAAGAGATTTGCATAACTTGGGATTCAGCTTTTTCCCATGGTCATACCCCTAGTTTGAATGTAATGTTTGTTTTCAAACATAACATTGTTGTGTTGTAGCATGAAGGCCATTCCTTTTTTAATGAGATTTCTTTGTTCTTCTTTTAGTGTGGTGTCTTGGTTGAGAAAGTGCATCGATGCCCTGTTGGTGGTCTATAATGGTGTAAAGGGAAGAGACATCACATGTTACCAGTATATACTGTTCTTTCCATTCTATTTTCTTTCGTTTGTTTATGATATGTGTAGAATCCCTTGTATATGAAGACAAATTTTGAACATATGGCTGCAAGAAAAAAAATCTATGTACTGGGATAAGTTGCTGGTCAGAGAGTTGATCCCTGAGATGATGGGTCTACTTGTGGGGTTATTGGTGTCTTTGTGGATTTTTGGAATGTGGAACTAGATAGCCATGGTACGGTATTTGATGTTTAAGAACAAGTATTTCTTTTTGGTCATTATTCCTTCCTGATATGCATCCAAAATCATCGTGCTTGTTCTGGATTGAATCTAGAATTTGTCTGGAAGTCAGTATGTTGATAAGCTATAGGGTAACTGTCTCCTTTGGTAATGGGGACTGGTTCGTCGGATTCATTTTGTAATTCCTGGAGTATTTCCAACGTCTCCATATCTGTCTGATGATTGAGAACTTTTTTGTAAAATTTTTCCTTCCCTCAGCCTTTTTTGTTCTTCCTTAGCAAAAAATCTGTTAAGGTTTAATTTTCTGATGAATTTCTGTGTGTCAACGAACAGTGCAAATTCATTATGTTTATTTGTTGGGGCAAATTTTAGGCCCTTTCTCAACAGGGACAGTTTTAATTATCAGAGAGGTTGTGTTGAGATAAATTAAAGTTCCCAATATTTATGGGTTCTCTCATCCTTGATTTGTTTTCTTGTTGGATCTTTCCTCCACAAGTTCCTCTTCTGAATTGTCTCCTCTTTTTCTGAGTAATGTTGGTCTCTGTTCCTTGTCTCTGTCCTTGTTCCATTCCAGTCTCATCCATGTTTCCACTGGTGTTTGCTTCCCTACCCCTAAAAAAATACTGCTTATTGGATTTATTCTTTGGGATAGCTCCTAATGCATTCTGATCCTTAAGTCTGTTTTCGATGGACTGGTGTGGATTTGTTGGGTGTGCCAACTGTTGTTTGGATGTGTCTCCTCTTTTAGTCACGTGGTTTGTATGTGTTGGATGTGTCATCTGTTGTTTAGATTCAGGAACTTGATGATTCTTCCTGTTATTCAAAATCAAGGAAGAGAGAATGCGTAAATAATGGGATCGTTAATTTATCCCAAAACAACCTCTCAGATAATGAACTGTCACTGTTGAAAAAGGGCCTACAATTTGCTCCAACAAATACACCTAATGAATTTATTCTGTTCGTTGACACGCAGAAATTCATAAAAAAATTAACCCTTAAAAGATTTTATGCTAAGGAAGAACAAAAAAGGCAGAGGGAAGGAGAAATTGAACAAAAAGTTCTCAATCACCAGACGGATAAGGAGACTGGCAATACTCTAGGAATTACAAAATGAATCTGAGGAACCAGTCCCCATTAACGTAGGAGACAGTAGCTCGGCAGCATATCGCCATACTGACTTCCAAACAAATTCCAGATTCAATCCAACACAAGCCCGGGGATCTTTTATTGAAACCTTTCAAGAGTTTTGTGATGAAAGATATACATTAGATGCTCCATCAATCCATTCAAATAAAATCCAACTTAACAAGACAAAAAAAACAAAGCTTGAAAACCCTAATAAAAAATGACAACATTATAATTAGAGAAACAGATAAGAGAGGAGGCATCGTAATTTAGGATAATACTGATTACATCCAGGAAACCTACAGAAGATACAGACTTTTCTCTGTCATCCAATACAGGTTACTGGTAACTTTGGGTAGGCAATCAGCCCCTTTAATAGGCAGGAACAATTCTGAGAAGTGACTGCTGGGTGGAGCCTACCTCCTCTACTTAGCTTGCAGCTAGCCAATCCCCAACCAGTAAAATTTGTTCCTTGGTCAAGATGCAAGCAAGAGAACAGTTCTGCTATAGTTTTAGCTTTTTATTATTTGTCTGTTAGAAATGGAATTACCACCATTAGGCAGATTACCATTACTGACATTCCCTAGTGGATAGCTCAGTTTCCAGGTGCTATGGTGGACCTCTTAGCCCTGGGGGGGAAATCTTCTTTGACAAGTTCTTTCCCTAGGAGTTACCCACTGAGGCTTCTTTACACATGGTAATCTGAAGACAGAAGACCTGCTGAAAAAGGTGAGCACCCTTTGAGTGCAGAGGTCTACATGTCCCATGCTTCCCCTCCACACAGGGGTCTCTGTTGGATTTCCTATTAGATACTCATGCACTCACTGGGTTTATTCTGTATGCCTGTGAGGTGTTTGGTGCAAATTTATGTGGTAACTTAACCCTTTTGCTGCTGGTTAGCACCTTTATGGGGGTTTTGGGCACTTTTCCTGTTGGGTTCAGTGTTGAGTGGTTTTACGTTTGGTATTCACCATGCTAACTTTATGTTCCGCACCCTTAAGGTGCCATTGCTTCATTCACTTTTATGGGACTTTACAGTTTGGGACGTATCTCTGCAACCGCTCCACGTAGCGTGGTCAGAGACGGCTCATGTTGTTGGTTTTCCCATGCTCTGTCATCTGGTCAACATTCTGGGGATGTTGGGGGCATTAGGGGGCTTCGGGCACTGTTGGGATACTCTCTCAGCGAAACTACATTTCCCATGAGTGCCCACTTCACTCGCTCTTTTCCGATTGGCTCCCGTTGCGGCCATTTTGTGTATTCGCAGATCGAGTATCCTATGCAGGGCTTGGACTCTACTTCTGTCCTCCGCAGCTTAACCCTTTGCCTACCAAATAAGTCTTACTTTAGTGTTTCTGGGGTGCATTAGTTATACATGCTTTATTGTGGGTGTTTTGATACTTTGACCGTTTTGACTCTGTGAGAATGTCTACTCCGTTAGACCTTGGGGCTAAACCTAATACTAAGTATACTGGGGTGTCTGTGCTCATTGCTCCTCATGTCAGTCAGGGTTACCTAGAGAATACTCAGGTCATATTTGCCCAGCATGTGCTGCTGCCCTTGAATCCCCTGCAGGGGCCTACAGCCATGCACTAAAGCCAATGTGGATGCAAGAGTTTAAGGCTACTACAAGGGACCTCCAGTCCACCTTACAACTCCTTCCATCCACCTTACAGGGGGTCTTCAATTTGTTGCAGACCCCCACCCCTATCAGATCTTCCTGGCCTAAACCTCCGGTGTACCTGATGTGTCTGATTCCTCTGAGGAGGAATTATTGGTGGACTCTGATGATGATGACTGTTCAGCTGTTCCTTCATCTCAGTTTTTGGGGACCCCTTTGAGATGGACCCCATTCACTCGGCTGAGGGCCTGATCATGGCTGTATTGTCCACCCTGAACATTCCCTTGGTGCAGGAGGAGTCTTCTGACCCCTCTGATGTTTTCCAGGAGCCTGCTTTACACCTAATCCACCCTTGACCGCTTGGTGTCAGAGGAGTGGAAATTTCCATACAAGAAACCATCTGTGTCTAAAAAGTTTGCTAAACTTTATCTGTTTTCTGAAACGGCCCTTACTCAGTGGGTTCATCCCCCTGAAGTGGATGCCCCTGTTTCCAGGCTTTCTAAGTCAACTGCCTTGCCAGTGGCTGATGCCTCTGCTCTTAAGGACTGGACTGACAAGAAGCTTGAGACTTCTCTCAAGGCTATTTTTGCGACAGTGGGCTCTGCTCTTTGCTCTACCTTTGCTTCTGCATGGGCAAATAGGGCTGTGGCTGTTTGGACTGAACAGCTCAATTCTGCTGTCCATCAGGGAGCCCCTACTTCTGACATGTTGCGTCTTCTCGATAACATTGCTGAGCATTATGTCTCTGCCGCCCTGTTTGACGCTGTGCGTATGGTAGCCAGGGCATCTACCATGTCTGTGGTAGCCAGAAGGGCTCTTTGGCTTAAGATCTGGTCGGCCGACATGGCCTCTAAGAAGGCTCTGCTGTCTTTGCCTTTTCAGGGTTCTTCCCTGTTCGGGCCTGAACTCAAGGATCTCATCAACGAGGCCACTGGAGGGAAAAGTTCTAACCTGCCAGTGGTCCTGAGGAAGAAGGCACCTGTTAAAAAGAATCAACTTTTTCGTTCCTTTCAGGCAGACTCACGCCAAATGACCCGAACGGTCCCTCGGGCGCCGCACTCCTTATCCAAGCCTAAGCAGCAATGGAGGTCCAAGTCCTCCTTGAAGCCCAAGGCTTCCAAACCTTCTTCTGCATGATTCACCGAACCCGGGTTCCCACCCACAGGTAAGTGGCCGCTTACGCCACTACCTTTCAGCTTGGCAGGCCTCTGTGGCAGACCCATAGGTTTTACAAGTGGTGGCCTCAGGATGCAGGATTCCCTTCACCTCTCTTCCTCCTCCAAGGACCTTCGTTTCTCGTTCTCCTTTGGGATCAGAATAGAGACGCCTTGTCGAGGAAGCTATACAGGCCCTTCTAGACAAGGCGGTCCTGGAGCCAGTTCCCCCTCAGGAGAGGGGCTTGGGATTCTATTCCAATCTTTTTGTGGTTTCCAAGAAGGATGGAGGCTGTCACCCCATTTTGGATCTGAAGGATCTTAACTCCTTTGTGGTCAGGTCCCAATACTACCAGGAGTCTCTGCGCACAGTGATAGCGGCCATGTCCCCTGGGGAGTTTCTGGCCTCTCTAGATCTTCAGGATGCCTATCTGCACATCACCATTCATCCAGGAAGTCGGCAGTATCTCCGCTTTGCCTGAGACCTAGGGCAGTTCCAGTTCTATGCCCTCCCCTTTGGCCTGACCACATCTCCTCAAGTCTTCAACAGAATCCTAGGAGCCTTGATATCCATCCTACATCAGAACGGTATCAGAGTGACTCCATATATGGACGACCTCCTTCTGAAGGCCTCATCTCCGGAACTACTTCACCAGCAGGTGCAGGACTGCATTCATGCTCTCTCCCATCATGGGTGGATCATCAATTTGGTCAAGTCAGACCTTGTATCCTTCTCAGAAGATGGTCTTTCTGAGTCTCCTCTTCAGCACTCAGAGGGGGATAGTGTTTCTGACAAACGAAGTGGCTCATCCGATAGCACTAAAGGTCTAAGCTATCCTGTCTCAGGATCCAGTTCCGCCCAAGAAGTTGTCATCCTTGGTGGGGAATTTCATTTCCACCATAGAAGCAGTTCTGTTTGCCATGGCTCACACCAGGGAACTTCAGAGGTTTCTGATCCTGGCCTGCAAGGGGCATCCAGATCTCCTGGAAAGATCCCTGTCTCTCCCTTTTCAAGTGGAGCAGAGTCTCTCGTGGTAGCTCAACCTGAACAATATCCTGAAAGGTCGACCCTTCCTGGTGCGCTTCTGGACCACAGTGACAACGGATGCCAGCCTCTCCGGTCGGGGAGCGGTGTTGGGGCACTTGAGTGTTCAGGGCAAGTGGTCTCAGGAGGAATCTCTCCTTCCCATTAATGTCTTGGAGCTTTGGGCAATATTTCATGCCCTACATCACTGGACAAGTGAAGTGGAGGATTGCCCATTCAGGGTGCAGTCGGACAACGCCACAACGGTAGCCTACATCAACAAGCAAGGTGGCACAAGAAGTCTTGCAGCTTTGCAAAAGGTCAAGGCTATTTTGTCTTGGGAAGAGGAACATGTCCCTGCCATTTCCGCAGTTCATATCCCTGGCATAGACAACGATCTGGCAGCCTTCCTCAGTTGACACACAGTGGACAGCGGAGAGTGGGAGCTGCATCCAGAGGTGTTCAACCTCATCATCCAGTGGTTGGGTCTTCCATGCATAGACCTGATGGCAACCAGATACAACCGGAAGGCTCCAACATTCAGCTTTGGCTGGGAGGATCCCATGGCTCTGGCAGTGGATGCCTGGTCGATCCTGTGGACATTTCCTCTGGCTTACATATTTGTTGAACAGAGGTCTTTGGAAGCTGAGACTGGAGCTCTGCTCAGTCATTCTGATTGCTCCATTCTGGCCTTAACAGGCTTGGTTTCCGGAGCTTTTGGACCTCTTAGTGGTGAAGCCCCTTCGACTTCCCTCCCGTCCAGATCTCCTTCTACAGGGTTACCACTGGAAAGAAGACTTTCATCTTCTGGCTTTGGTGGCATGGAGATTGAATCCTCAGTTTTGAGGAAGAAAGGCTTTTCCTCTGGTGTTGTGTCTACTATGCTTGGTGCCCGCAAGCCTGTTTCCTGTAAGGCCTACCATTGAGTTTGGTCTACCTACCTGGTTTGGTGTGCTGACAAAGACCTACCTCAGGATTCTGACCTTCCTACAGTTCTTTCCTTCCTCCAGGATGGTGTGGATAAGGGTCTCAGTCTGAGCTCTCTCAAGGTTCAGACTTCTGCGCTCTTTGTCTTTTTTCAGAGGTGACTTGCAATCTTTCCTGATGTGAAGGTTTTCTTCCATGGGGGTGGCTCATACCCGTCTGGTGCTTAAGTTCCCTGCTCCTCAGTGGGATCTTAACATGGTCTTGGGAGTGCTCCAGCATTCTCCCTTTGAATCTTTATCTACCATTCCTCTACGTCTGCTGACGTAGAAAATGGCCTTTCTCCTGGCGATTGTTTCCATTCGCCGAGTTGCGGAGCTGCATTCCCTGTCCTGTAAACTGCCCTTTTTGGTTTTTCACAAGGACAAAGAGGTACTTCGCACCTCACAAGAGTTTCTCCCGAAAGTTGTGTCCGAGTTCCACATCAATCAGGAGATTGTGGTTCCTTCTTTCTGTCCTAACCCTACTTCTGACAGAGGGATCTTCATCTATTGGATGTTGTGCAGTTGTCTCAAGTTGTATGTGCATCGCACTGAGTGCTTGAAGCAGTCTAATACTCTGTTTGTCATTCCTGAGGGTCCTAGGGCGGGGAAGCCTGCTTCCAAGGTTATTATCGCTTCTTGGATCAAGTCCACGATTCGTAAGGCTTACGAACTTCGGAAGAAACCTGTCCCCTTCAGGCTCAGGGCTCATTCTGCAAGGTCTATTGGGGCTTCGTGGGCCTACAAGAACGAGGCCTCAACTGATCAGTTGTGCAAGGCAGCCACTTGGTCATCTGTGCACACCTTTTCTAAACACTACCGTGTGGATGTCCTGGCATCGCCTAATGCCAGTTCTGGAAGAAAGACCCTGGAAGCAGCCTTGCCTCTCTAGGATCTCCTTTGTCTCTCAGTACTCTTTCACTTTTGAGCCCTGTTGGCTTTTGTGCTGTGTAACAGATCATGGGGTTTGTTTTACCCCTGTTCAGTGTCCGTTGACACTTTGCTGTTAGTGTTGAGCTATTTATGATCAATGATTTATGCTCATTGGTGCTCTGGTGACTTTGAGGACCTGCGCCTGGTCCTTGTCTTTCTTCCCGCCCTGGGGAACTTGATGGTTGGACATCCCAAAGTTACCAGTAATCTCTATTGGATGACAGAGAAAATAGGATTTTAGTCTTACCTGTTAAATCATTTTCTCTTAGTCCATACAGGTTATTGGTCTCCCACCCTGTCAAGGGACCATGCTTGGCACTCCTGCGGCTGAACATGGGGGTCCTTTCGGGTTCATGTTCACAGGAGTATTCCTTTACCTTCTTACTATCTAGTCAATAGTTAGTCTGCAAATCTTACTGGTTGGGGATTGGCTAGCTTCAAGCTAAGGAGAGGAGGCAGGCTCCACCCAGCAGTCACTTCTCAGAGTTGTTCCAGACCTACAAGCTACTTATAATCTGATCAGAATAAGAGCCGGGGATGAGTGGAAAACGGCATTCAATACCAGATCTGGACACTATGAATACCTAGTAATGCCGTTTGGGCTATGTAACGCTCCTGCAGTATTCCAGAAGTTTATTAACGACATTCTACGTGATATGTTACAGTCATGCGTGGTGGTTTATCTTGACGATATACTTATACATTTGTCTAGTTTGTCGCAACACATCAAGGATGTGTCGGAAGTTTTGCTCAGATTACGTAAGCGCAAACTATTCTGTAAAATCGAGAAATGTGAATTCCACAAGTCCATGGTGCCTTTTCTGGGCTTTGTGATTTCTACAGATGGCATTGACATGGATAAGGAGAAGCTCGCAGCAGTGTTGCAGTGGCCACAACCCAAGGGACTTAAGGCTATCCAGCGGTTTCACGGATTTGCCAATTATTATAGGAAATTTATCCGAGACTTCTCCACGATTGTTAAACCGCATAAGGGAGCTAATCCGTCCCAATGGTCTGTGGCAGCTGAACGGGCCTTTGTGACACTTAAGTCCACTTTTGCATCCGCTCCTGTGTTATCCCACCCTAACCCCTCCCTCCCATTAACTCTGGAAGTTGATGCCTCTGAAAATGGTGTAGGGGCAGTGTTGTCTCAACATCCAGTTCCTGGGAGTATACTAAGACCCTGTGGGTTCTTCTCAAAAAAGTTGTCTAGTGCCCAGAGTAATTATGAGATTGGGGACAAAGAACTCCTGGCTATTATCCTTGCTCTCAAAGAATGGCACCACTTGCTGAAAGGTACTAGGACTCCAGTGTTGATCTTCACAGATCATAAAAACCTGACATACCTCTCAGAGGCTAAGTGGTTGTCCTCTCAACAGGCCAGATGGGCCTTATTTCTGTCCCGCTTCAATTTCATCGTATCCTACTTGCCTTGTTCCAAGAATGTTAGGGCAGATGCCCTGTCCAGACAATTCGGTCCAGAGATAGAGAAAGATGAGGTCCCCGTACCCATCATTCAGCCTGATCGCATTTTGGCTACCTTACGTACCAGCATCACTTCGCCCCTGGGGGAGGAGATTCTCGCTACCCAGGCTGCTGCTCCCCCTGACACCCCAGTGGGCAAGTGTTCTGTAGCAGAGCCATTTCGTACCCGCCTACTCGAAACATATCACGCATCACAAGCAGCTTGGGCGCATAAGAAGAGATCAACTTACCTGGTCTCTGTCACAGTTGTTCTGGTGGCCTTCTTTACGTGCTGACTGTACCGTATTCGTAGCAGCTTGTACTACATGTGCCCGTGCCAAGTCCCCTAGACACCTCCCAGTTGGGTTACTTCAACCTGTGCTTAATGGTGAGCGTCCTTGGTCCCACGTCTCTATTGATTTCCTGGGAGAACTGCCAGTGTCTAGGGGTTACACTTGCATCCTGATGGTAGTAGATAGATTCTCTAAGATGGCATATTTTGTGCCCCTTCCTGGCCTTCCCTCGGGCCAGGAGTTGGCTATTGTTTTTACCAGAGAAGTGTTTCGGTTGCATGGGGTACCCAGGTTACTGGTGTCAGACCACGGGAGCCAATTCGTGTCCAGATTTTGGAGAGCATTCTGTGACCAGATGGGCATACAGTTGTCCTTTTCATCTGCCTAACATCCCCAGACCAATGGAGCCGCCGAGCGTGCCAATCAGGGATTGGAGCAATTCCTGCACTGTTTCGTGTCCAATCATCATGATAATTGGGCCGACCTGTTGCCATGGGCAGAGTTCGCCAGGAACTGTGCGGTTAATTCATTGTCCAGGAGCTCCCCATTTCTCATCAACTACGGGTTACAACCATACTTGCTCCCAGACTCATTTCAGATGCAGCAGGTTCCAGCTCTGGACGAGCATATCGAGCAACTCCGCTCCACCTGGGCACAAGTACAAAGGACCCTCAGTAATTCATTCCAGCGCTATCAGCACCATGCTAATCGCAGATTGTTGCCGGCAGTCTCCTTCCAGGTTGGGGATAGGGTATGGTTATCCTCCAGAAACCTCAATTTGCAAGTTCCCTGTAATAAGTTGGTTCCCTGGTTCATTGGTCCATTTAAGGTTATCCGCAAAATTAACCAAGTCTCGTACGCCCTGGATCTCCCAGCATCCATGCGTATTCACAATGTGTTCCATGTATCCCTTCTGAAGCCGTTGATATGCAACCGTTACACTACCACTCCTGCTGTCCCCGGTCCTGTTCAAGTACAAGGTCAGGAGGAGTACGAAGTTCAGAATATTATTGACTCACAAAGGTTCAGAGGGAGATTGCAGTATTTGGTCCATTGGAAGGGCTATGGCCCTGAGGAGCGTTCCTGGGTTAACCAGAATGATCTCCATGCTCCCAGGTTGCTGCGTATATTCCATTCCAAATATCCTCAGAAATCGGGTCCCTTCTCCAGGAGAGGGGGTCTTTGAGAGGTGGGGTACTATCACGGTGCCCGTGCTATACTGGCGACATTCTGTCAGTCTCTATTTCATGGCAGAAATAACGATACTGGAGTCAGTACTACTTAACCAAAGCTTTATTAAGAAACACACATACAGGCAACGGTACAGTAGAGTGCAATGCAACACGGATCGCAGCAATGACCGCTCTTCTGTAGTACAAAGAACTAAGCCCAAAGGATAGTCAGGAGGTACTCGTCTCAGGTCCGCACCAGAGCTCCACTACAGGTCCGCACCTGTACGACAGGGTACCAACAAGAAAGCGCCACAGGTCCGCACCTGTACAGACTAAGGGATAAGGAAGGATATGTGACGGTTTATTATGACTCTCAGACACAAGTTTTAGGTAAAAATCAATTTTATTGAAATAAAAAATTGATAACGTAGGATGGCAAACACATACATACAGATACATACAGAATATAACAAGACAGAATGCAGACTCTACCGGTCCTGTCAATATACCGGACAGGACAGTCTGAAGAAGCAGAATGTTAGGCTCTACCGGCCTTGCCAATACCGGGTAAGGCAACCTGCAGATGGAATAGCATAACGGTTCTACCGACCTTACCAAATTACCGGGCAAGGCAGCCTCAAAAGATTCACAATGTAGGCTCTACTGGCCCTGCCAATACCGAGTAAGGCAACCTCAGATGGAATGTGGCAAAAGGTTCTACCGGCCTTACCAATACCGGGCAGGGCAGCCCAGAGATAGTAGCAGCAGTCAGATGGTAATGGCAAATTGACAGGATCGTAAGCAACCCAGTGTACACACACTGAGACCAACAGGGAGTAGTAAAGCCGCAAGACTTTGGAGCAAACCAGTGTCCGCACGCTGGGACCAACACAGGATTGTATAGCCGATAGGCTTTGGAGCAAACCAGTGACCGCACACTGGTGTAACAAGCGAGTTTGTATAGCCGCAAGGCTTTGGAGCAAACCAGCGTCGCACGCTGGGACCAACACAGGATTGTATAGCCGATAGGCTTTGGAGCAAACCAGTGACCGCACACTGGTGTAACAAGCGAGTTTGTATAGCCACAAGGCTTTGGAGCAAACCAGCGTCCGCACGCTGGGACCAACACAGGATTGTATAGCCGATAGGCTTTGGAGCAAACCAGTGACCGCACACTGGTGTAACAAGCAAGTTTGTATAGCCGCAAGGCTTTGGGAGCAAACCAGCGTCCGCACGCTGTTACCAACACAAGACTGTACAGCCGATAGGCTTTGGAGCAAACCAGTGACCGCACACTGGAGTAACTAACAATGTCGCCGACGCGACCGGGCAGGGGGTTGCCAGGATACAGGAGACAGGCGATGAGATGACAGGAACCAGCAACGATCAGTCAGGTCAGGAAACAGCAGAGAAGAAGAACCGCAGGAACTGCAACACCAGAGACTAGGCCGGAACCAGGACTGGAACAATACAGCAGGCAGGAAACACTGGAACAGTAGAGATCAGGAACACATGAGATCAGGAACTCAGGAACACTGGAACAGAGGCCCAGCTATCACTAGCATAGTGATAGCAAGAAGGTCAGAAACAACACGAAAGGGCACCCAAAGGGTGCCCAATCCAGGTTTAAATAGGCAATGAGAGGCGGGCTATCTGCAGACAGCCAATAGCAGCCCCCTACTGGTGACAGACAAGGAACTGCAGCAATCACGGGCACCGCGATAGTACCCCCCCTTCAAAGACCCCCTCTCCTAGAATAGGGTCTAGGTTTCTGTGGGTAATTGGCATAAAAGGCCCTAGTTAGCCTAGGTGCATGAAGGTCCGTACTATCCACCCATGATCGATCCTCGGGACCATACCCTTTCCAATGTACCAGGTACTGTACCCCTCCTCTAAGCCTACGGGAATCAATAATGCTCTGAACCTCGTACTCCTCCTGGCCCTCCACCTCAACAGGTCCTGGCACCACAGGTGTGGTAGTATAGCGATTGCAAACCAGAGGCTTAAGAAGGGACACATGGAACACATTATGGATACGCATGGATGCAGGTAGGTCTAGTGCATAGGAGACAGGGTTAATTTTGCGAATAACTCTGTATGGACCAATAAACCGGGGAGCCAACTTATTAGACGGAACCTGCAGCTTGAGATTTCTGGAGGAAAGCCATACTCTATCCCCAACCTGAAAGGAAACCGCTGGAAGCCTTCTGCGATTAGCATGGCGCTGATGACGCTGAAATGACTGACCAAGTGCCCTCTGAACTTGTGCCCATGTGGAACGGAGTTGCTCGATATGCTCATCCAGAGCTGGAATCTGTTGCGTCTGAAACGAATCTGGAAGCAAACAGGGCTGGAACCCATAATTAATCAGAAACGGAGAGCTCCCAGACGAAGAATTGACCGCACAGTTCCTGGCGAACTCTGCCCAAGGCAACAAGTCGGACCAATTATCATGATGGTCAGTAACGAAACAACGGAGAAGTTGTTCCAAGCCCTGATTAGCTCGTTCAGCGGCTCCATTGGTCTGGGGATGGTAGGCAGAGGAGAAGGACAGCTGTATGCCCATCTGTTGGCAAAATGCCCTCCAAAATCTAGACACAAACTGGCTCCCCCTGTCAGACACCAGTACCCTAGGCACTCCATGCAACCGGAATACTTCTCTGGCGAACACCATTGCCAATTCCTTCGCTGAAGGAAGGCCACGGAGGGGCACGAAATGAGCCATTTTAGAAAACCTGTCCACCACCATAAATATAAAGGAGTACCCCTTGGACATAGGCAATTCTCCCATAAAATCAATGGAAACATGCGACCAGGGGCGTTCGCCATTAGGCACCGGTTGAAGCAGGCCCACTGGGAGATGTCTCGGGGTCTTAGCGCGGGCACAGGTGGCACAGGCATTCGTAAATTCGGCACAATCGTTTCTCATGGAAGGCCACCAAAATAACTGAGAAAGGGACCATAACAATTGGTCTCTACCAATATGTCCCGCAGCCTTAGAGGAATGGTAGGTTTCAAGCAGCCTAGTACGAAATGGTTCAGCGACAAAACATTTGCCCACTGGAGTTTCATGGGGAGCGGACCCCTGAGAGGCCAGGATCTCCTCCCCTAAAGGAGAAGTGATACTCGTGCGTATAGTAGCCAGTATTCTATCAGGTTGGATGATAGGTGCTGGTGCTTCCACTCTGTCACTGTCGGCCTCAAATTGTCTTGACAGTGCATCAGCCCTGATATTCTTTGACCCCGGTAAGTATGATACAATGAAATTAAATCGAGACAGGAACAGTGCCCATCTGGCCTGACAGGAGGACAATCTCTTGGCCTCCGAGAGATAAGTCAGATTTTTATGATCTGTTAGGATTAATACAGGATTCTTAGTACCTTCAAGCAAATGACGCCATTCCTTAAGAGCGAGGATAATGGCCAATAATTCTTTGTCACCTATCTCATAGTGGCTTTGAGTGACAGTCAACCTTTTAGAGAAAAACCCACAAGGTCTGAGAGTTCCACCTTTATCGTGTCGTTGCGAAAGTACTGCCCCGACCCCAATATCTGAGGCATCAACCTCTAACGTAAATGGAAGTAGAGGATTGGGGTGGGATAACACAGGAGCCGCAGCAAATGCCAGCTTCAAATTCTCAAAGGCATTCTCAGCAGACACCGGCCAACAAGAAGGATTAGCACCCTTGTGCGTAAGATCGGACAGAGGCTTGACAATGGAAGAAAAGTTCTTAATAAACCTCCTATAATAATTAGCGAAACCCAGGAAACGCTGTATGGCTTTAAGACCCTTGGGTCTAGGCCACTGTAAGACAGCTGACAACTTATCTTTGTCCATGGCAATGCCATCATTGCCAATTATGAACCCCAAGAATGGCACACTGGTTCTATGAAACTCACATTTTTCCAGTTTACAAAATAATTTGTTCTCACGGAGTCGTAGCAATACTGCGGATACATCTTTGATGTGCTGTGCCATGTCTTGAGAGTAAATCAATATATCGTCAAGATAAACCACAACACATGTCTGTAACATATCTCTCAGAACATCGTTTATCAGTTCCTGGAAAACTGCAGGGGCATTACACAGCCCAAATGGCATTAATAGATACTCATAGTGCCCAGCTCGAGTATTAAAGGCAGTCTTCCACTCATCACCTCCTCGAATGCGCACCAGATTGTAAGCGGCCCGTAGGTCCAATTTGGTAAAAATCGAAGCGCCCTTAAGCCTGTCAAAAAGCTCGGTGATGAGTGGTATTGGGTATGCGTTTTTTGCCATTAGTTTATTCAAGCCCCGGTAGTCAATGCATGGTCTTAATTCGCCATTTTTCTTTTTTACAAAAAAGAACCCAGCCCCAGCTGGAGAGGTAGTTTTTCGTATGATCCCTCTAGCAAGGGCATCAGAAATGTAATCCTCCATAGCCTTATTTTCCTCACAAGAGAATGGATAAGTGCGTCCTTTCGGAGGTACTGCCCCAGGCTGCAATTCGATGCAACAATCATAAGGTCTATGCTGGGGTAGCAAACTGGCCTCTCCTTTGCTAAAAACATTGCCAAACTGTTGGTACACATCCGGTATAGCCGAGGAGGTGCACAGGACCTTAATAGGCTGGATGACGCACTTGTCCATACAAAACTGGGACCAAGCAGCAATTTCACACTTTTTCCAATCAAATTGTGGGTTATGTAACTGTAACCACGGAAATCCCAATATTACCGCATGGTGCGGAGAATTAATCAGTTGAAACTGCTGCTCTTCTCTGTGAAGTGCCCCAATAGTCATAGACAGTGGCATAGTTTCAAATATAACCTGAGGCGGTTCTAAGAGTCTGCCATCAATCGCTTCAATACTCAAGGGGTTTTCTCTTTCAATGCGTGGAACTCCGTGCAATTCAGCAAAGGTATTATCCATAAAATACCCTGCTGCACCAGAGTCAACCAAGGCCAAAACCTCCACAGAGCGTTGTGCCCAAGATAATACCACCTGTATGGTGGGTTTCATTGCGTCCGACACTGGGGACGATTGTACACCACCTAGGGCCTGTCCCCCGAGGTACCCTAGGTGTGTGCGTTTCCTGGACGTACCGGACAGGAATTTAGCAAATGCCCTTTTTTACCGCAGTATAAACACAACCCTTGTCTTTTGCGATATAGTCTCTCAGCCTTGGTTAGTCTAGTGAAGCCTATTTGCATAGGTTCACTTGTCTCCCGTACAGGTTCACTAGACTTCAATGCCAGGGGAGAGATGGGTGGGCAAAACATGCTACTAGGCTCATTATTCTTTGACCGTATCTTACGATCTCTGGCAATTGATCTCTCACGTATTCTGGAGTCAATTATCATAACATACTCAATGTAGTCATCTAGATCAATAGGTAGATCTTTAGCAGCGATTTCATCCTTAATGTGGTCATTCAGGCCTTGAGAAAAAGCTGCCAATAATGCCTGGTTATTCCAACCTACCTCTGCTGCCAATGTGCGGAATTCGATGGCGTAGTCGCCTACTGTACGCCTGCCCTGATGTATCTCCATAAGGCGTTTGGCAGCAGAGGTGGTTCTACCAGGAGGCTCAAACACTCTTCGAAAGGATTGCACAAATTCTCTAAAGTTCTTAGTACAAGGTTTAGCATTCTCCCACAAGGGGTTAGCCCAAGCCAAAGCTCTGCCAGTGAGCAAAGATATCGTAAACCCCACTTTACTACGATCATAGGGAAATGCGTGTGCCGTCAATTCCATAAAGATTTCGAGTTGGTTGATGAACCCTCTGCAGAGACTAGGGTCACCATCATATCTTAGAGGCAAGGGTGCAGAAGGCGTTAACCCTTTAACAGTACCCCCTAGGGGTCTGGTATCACTTTCCGGTGTCTGACTTGGCGAGACCACCAGGCTAGAGCTAGATTTGTCAGCAAGTACCGCGCGTTCAAGGATCGTTTGAATTGCAACTGCCAACTGATCCAAACGTTGCTCGTGCACATCCATCCTCCAATGGATATTCTGTGCATTACCTTCAACTTTGCTGTCTGAGGTCATGGCCCTTTCGTACTGCCACGGTTTATTATGACTCTCAGACACAAGTTTTAGGTAAAAATCAATTTTATTGAAATAATAAATTGATAACGTAGGATGGCAAACACATACATACAGATACATACAGAATATAACAAGACAGAATGCAGACTCTACCGGTCCTGTCAATATACTGGACAGGACAGTCTGAAGAAGCAGAATGTTAGGCTCTACCGGCCTTGCCAATACCGGGTAAGGCAACCTGCAGATGGAATAGCATAACGGTTCTACCGACCTTACCAAATTACCGGGCAAGGCAGCCTCAAAAGATTCACAATGTAGGCTCTACCGGCCCTGCCAATACCGGGTAAGGCAACCTCAGATGGAATGTGGCAAAAGGTTCTACCGGCCTTACCAATACCGGGCAGGGCAGCCCAGAGATAGTAGCAGCAGTCAGATGGTAATGGCAAATTGACAGGATCGTAAGCAACCCAGTGTACATACACTGAGACCAACAGGGAGTAGTAAAGCCGCAAGACTTTGGAGCAAACCAGTGTCCGCACGCTGGGACCAACACAGGATTGTATAGCCGATAGGCTTTGGAGCAAACCAGTGACCGCACACTGGTGTAACAAGCGAGTTTGTATAGCCGCAAGGCTTTGGAGCAAACCAGCGTCCGCACGCTGGGACCAACACAGGATTGTATAGCCGATAGGCTTTGGAGCAAAGCAGTGACCGCACACTGGTGTAACAAGCGAGTTTGTATAGCCGCAAGGCTTTGGAGCAAACCAGCGTCCGCACGCTGGGACCAACACAGGATTGTATAGCCGATAGGCTTTGAAGCAAACCAGTGACCGCACACTGGTGTAACAAGCGAGTTTGTATAGCCGCAAGGCTTTGGAGCAAACCAGCGTCCGCACGCTGGGACCAACACAGGACTGTATAGCCAATAGGCTTTGGAGAAAACCAGTGACCGCACACTGGTGTAACAAGCGAGTTTGTATAGCCGCAAGGCTTTGGAGCAAACCAGCGTCCGCACGCTGTTACCAACACAAGACTGTACAGCCGATAGGCTTTGGAGCAAACCAGTGACCGCACACTGGAGTAACTAACAATGTCGCCAATGCGACCGGGCAGGGGGTCGCCAGGATACAGGAGACAGGCGATGAGATGACAGGAACCAGCAACGATCAGTCAGGTCAGGAAACAGCAGAGAAGAAGAACCGCAGGAACTGCAACACCAGAGACTAGGCCGGAACCAGGACTGGAACAATACAGCAGGCAGGAAACACTGGAACAGTAGAGATCAGGAACTCAGGAACACATGAGATCAGGAACACTGGAACAGAGGCCCAGCTATCACTAGCATAGTGATAGCAAGAAGGTCAGAAACAACACGAAAGGGCACCCAAAGGGTGCCCAATCCAGGTTTAAATAGGCAATGAGAGGCGGGCTATCTGCAGACAGCCAATAGCAGCCCCCTACTGGTGACAGACAAGGAACTGCAGCAATCACGGGCACCGTGATAGGATAGCACCACAGGTACGCACTTGTACTGACAAGGATAGGAAGGAAGGTATCAGTAGCGACTCTGCTCAGGACCGCTCCAGAGCTATACTACAGGTCCGCACCTGCACCGACAAAGGTAGGAATCGCCCGAGAGGTCCGCACCTGTACTAACAGAACCCAGGATCATAAGAGGCCACTAGAGCTACCAAGGTACCCAACAGCTATCCCCTGGAGCGTTTGTATGATGGTTGCGCAGTTGACAACCATAGGTAAACCAAGGTAGATAGTGATATACAGGAAGGCAAGGGTGATAGGAAACACCGAGCAGTAGGTCAGATCCAGGAGGCAACAGGACCAACCAGCGTAACGCACAGAGCGGTAAGTCAGGTAAAGCCAAACGTCAGCACCAGAACAGATAGTCAGCCAGGCCCGGGTCATACACAGAGAGGGTAGTCTACCAGAGCCGCAGATTATGCACCAGAATGGTTTTCAGACAAGCCAGGATCATACACAGAGCGGATAGTCAGAACAAGCCAATGGTCATAACCAGAACGGATTAGTCAGCACTACAACCTCCCAACCTCACTGGACACCACGAAAGGGCAACTGAGAGTGGTGTCCAGTGGGTTATCAAGACCAGCCCTCCGGAAGAGGAGGAGACCAAAAAAGTGTGCATGTCCCTTTAAATGCAGACGTGTGTCTAGCTTGGACGCGCACAAAAGCACACTGTGAACCCGCCGGAAGAGGCTGCGGCTAGGCTGCCGGGTAGTGGAACGGCCCGCAGCTGCCGCCTACCCGGAATGCTGGCTGAACCTGCAGGTAAGGTAGCGGTCGGCACGGTAGCCGCCTCTACTATGACACTCTATCTACTGCTGACGCTTATTGGCTGTAGTGACTTGTCCCGCCCAGTATTTGTCCTTAAATACTGGGCCTTGTCACTTCTCCGGTGCCCTTTTGTGGTGTTTCCATTACCAGTGCTTGTTCCAGTTCTCGTGTGATCTCTGTGTACCAACCCGGACTGCCTGACTACTCTGCTATATCTGTTCCTGCCTGTGTACCGATCCGGACTGCCTGACTACTCTGCTGTATCCGTTCCTGCTCAGTGTACCGACCCGGCCAGGCTGACTTTCCTGCTCTGTGTACCGACTCGGATTGGCTGACGTTCCTGCTCTGTGTACCGACTCGGATTGGCTGACATTCCTGCTCAGTGTACCGGCCCGGTAGGGCTACTGTTCCAGTGCATCGTTATAGCCTGTAGTCCCATTCCGGTTCTCGGTTTGGGCTCCTCCTCCAGTTTTTTGTCTCCGGATAGTCCCATTGTGCCTCTGTGCCTCCTACAGTCTAGTCTCGGTTCAGTCACTGTCGCGTGGGCAACATTCCGGTGTCTATTCCATCAGTGCACCACGGTACGCTTGATCCTCCTTCCTGCCTTAGCTGAGGTTGGTGTTACTTGGGCACCTCAGGCTGTGCTGACATCAGGCAGACGTTATGGGTCTTAGCTTTCGTTAACCCCTTCGGGGAAGGTGCCACTATTTCACCAGTCATTCTACTGCGCAGTCTCCATTAGCGCCCTCCCGGGCATACTGTCTTTTCCTCCATTACTGCTATAAGCAGTCCTAAGTTGATCCTGGGCCTCCATTGTCTACTGGGTGTTTCTTGCTATTTATGCACTCCCTGCAGAGAGAGAGTCTTAAGGACCTCGCACTATTAGGGCCTGTCAGCATACATGGCCTAATAGTAACCCATTCCTTGCTGCCTCGGTTGAGCCTCACACGAAAGTTACCTGACCTGTGTCAGTATATTGTAAATTCTGTATTGTACATATACTGGACCCGTGTGGGTATATATCTTGCTATAACCTGTCCTGTGTCAGTCCTGTATTGTGAGTACATTTACTGCTGGACCCATGAGGGTTATCTTTTCTGAGTCTGTTCAATAAAACTATGTTTTATCTCACCTACTGTGTCTGAGTGTCACTGCCAGACTCCTGCCTGTGTTGCCTCTGTTAACCCTAGAGTTCTAGGGTCAGGTCACTACCTGAGTACTTCCTGTGTTGCCTCCGCTATTCCTAGCCTGCTAGGGGATTGCCCTGCAGTTACCCATCACCTTGTGTCACCTAGTGGCGGTGTGGGGCTGTTGTGGTTATACTTGTTCCTGAACCTGTCCACGGATCAAGCCTACAAGTCCTATTATTTATATTGCTACTGTGATTTTCATACATCCTGACCTGAGTCAGATAAGGGAAGTACTTGGTATGAACCTCATCTGGACCTGAGTAGGGTGATTGTTCTATTTATTTTCAATAAAGCTTTTAAACCTTACCTGTCTGAGTGTTCTTACGAAACCATGACACACACATATAGATTTTTTTAGCACAAGCAGAGAAGTTGACAGAAAGGTTTATAGAGAAGGGTTATGATGCATCAATGGTTGCACAGGCTAAAAACAGGGCAGCAGAAATACCAAGGTAAAAACTCCTAATTCTAAAAAGCGGTCCTCCAGCAACAAACTACCATAAAGGATATCACTAAACCCAAAGATGAAGAGTTCCTAATGGAATTGTCACCCCCCAATCTGTCCATATTATTATTTAAGACACAATTAAAATCTCCCATAAGCAAAAAGGTCCCTTGTACCAAATAATTAAGCCTCTCTTAAATACACAATATCTCACCATAAATCATTGTGTCCTAATTCCAAAATATTTATCCATTCATAAAAAATAAGTACTACCGCCAAAAATGTATGACCAATATCTTCTCCATATCCCAGCCAGCTCTGTATCATACAGTACAGACTGGAAATAGAGAGAAAAAAAAAGGAAAAAACCAACTCCATATAGTTTCTTCAAACATTCGAGACTCACCAAGTACCATAAACTGTATAAACATTGTCTTGTCTGAATCCCACTAAGAACTATACCACCATTCTTTCAGAGTTTACCATGGGAACCTCAAGACCTACACCTAAACATAAAAAGACAACATTAACCCCATATACTCCCATAGTCCCCAAAATATATTCCAAATTGTCATGGACACTACTCCGAGATATATTTCCCAATGTCTTGACTGGATTCCCCCGCACACGAACAATATTATATCTCCATACACAAAGGGAGACAGACAAGACCCAATCCCTATACCAAGGACCAAAAAAAACCCAAAAAAAAACAACAACCCTCTCATCCAATCAAAAATGCCATCCTACTCTGGGTAATCTTCCAACCATTTCTGAGCTCTATCTAGTGTATCAATAACATGGGTCTGACCCTTATAACGCACGTACACTTTCACGCATATCTAATTTTCTGCCTCCTCAAGGCATCTGTGAAAAACTGAAGTGACCTTCCCTGGGGCTTAGCAGTTCTGAATGCCCATTCCAGAACCACTTGACTTGAAGCCTCCAGTACCCTCATTGCCTTCAAAAGGTCCTGTACATAATCCACAATTTCATTATGGGCAATACTCTCAGGTAACCCTATAATCCTCAAATTCTTCTTTCGATGTCTGTCTTCTAAATCTATATATTTCACCTCCAAGACCTCCATCTTACTTTCAAGGCCTTTAATATTTTTATTAGACTCAGACAAATCATAATCCAAGCTATCCACCTTCTGATCAATTATTTTCATTTTTCCCCCAGTTTAAGCATATCCTCCTTAATATCCTGGAAATGACTCTTTAATTCAGCTTTAATTTGAACAAACAAGCCATCCAGACCCTTTTTCAGCTGATCTTTAGTAATATACTTATCTCCATTAAATAAAGAGCAGTCTGCCTACACCATGGACCCTGTTATCTCTGCCTCTGCCGCCTCCATCACCAAAGACTCCTGCCCTGGTGAGCCATAGGATTGATCCACTTTTTTTGAGGATTGCAGGGAAAACAGTGATACCAGCTTTTTTATGCTTTTTTAACTCCAATTCCTGCTTTTTCTCTTTTCTCATAGAGTGTTTGAAGTCTGTGTTTTTCTTATTAGCCATTCTGCTGATCACTAAAGTTTATGACAGGCAATCACCCCCATTTGCCGTAACTTGATCAGGCCACAGATATAAAAATCTATTGAGTACCTTCAAATACCTTCAAATAATAAAAAATGGCCACAATACAGGTCTACAACCCAAAAAGCAAAGTTCTTGATATATAAACAAAATCCCCAACACATGGGCTCTAAATACTGGACAGCACTACAGTTTCCAATACAGTCTAGTCCATAGTAATAGAACCCTGAGATGATCATTGTGACAATAAAGTGACTATTGAGGAGGTACTGGGTGCTAAACATTGCAAGCAGAAATATCACGGGAATACACTGCAGAGAGCTGGCCAATAACACCACCAATTGCTGCAGGATTAAAAGTCTTAGGAGAGATATCACAAGCTGCAGGCTATAAATTCCAAAGTTCATATACTAATGTCTAAAACCACCATAACAATTCTTAGAGAGCTTCTATCCTTAATAAGCTTCTGAGCTTCATTCGCAGCTATTACAGTTCCTGATGTAAATGTACATGTTTAAACAATATACAGTGCTTAATGACTCACGGTCACTTTCTCTGCCACTTCTTTATTGCATGGGAGATGTGCTATAGTACAGTGCTCTCTTCATCCTTTCATCTGCACACTTAAAGCACGTTCACCCCCGCTTCCCTCCACCATCCATTACTCAATCCACAGCTTGCACCAGCTTCTTGCCTTCCCTTAGCATATTCCACAACACATACGTGACTCTGCAGGCATCCACAGTGGCTTAACCAATGGAATGGCCTGGGCACGTCAGACATCTCCTAGTCCCGGAGCGTATGGCTACAAACTCAACACTCCAGCAACAAAATACCCATAACACTCAAGCAGAAAATATCAATAAACCACAAGTGCCTTTCATCACTGAGCATACAGTGGCTACAGGCAAAATACAGAACGTAATCCAAATAACTTTCCACATTTTCGAGGGCAATAAACTACTAATTGATATCATGCCACATGTACCCAAATTTGTGTTCGAAAATGCTCACGATTTAAAATCAAAATTAGCTCCATCCATAATCTCTAAGGAGAATCACAGGAACTGGAGAACAATCGATGGAGAGAAGGTTGTTGGCAATTGCAAGTGTGGACAAACCCACTGCACAACTAGTCAATATATATAAAAAAATAAATAAATGAAAGCCAGGAATTAGTTTCAAAAACAACATGAGAAACTCTAGGGTCTGGTATAAGAAGGTTGCCATTTACCTGATGCAGACTGCCATTCATAATTCTTATTTAATTTCTAAATTGGCAAACCCGAGTCAAAAATCCACTTTTTTGCATTTACAGCTACATGTCATTTCTAGTTTTTTGTTTGAAGGGGCAACATAAGTTTTACAGCAGAAATCTGGTTTAGGATACTATCCATTTAAAATCCTCCCCCCAACCCCCAAAAGAGAAACCCAAATAAATGCTGCAGAGTGTGCTACGCCAATGACAAACAGACAGACCCCACCTTTTACTTTCCTGATTTCCCTACCAAACCTAGGCTCTGCACTGGTGACTGCTTCAAGCAGTATCACGTAGGTGCAATGCAGTAATTCAGTAGGAGTTATTTTATTATTTGACCATGTTTTCCCCCTGAAATATCCTGTTTTTTCTTTTTTTCTTCCCAAAACACATCCCTCCCTAGATCTAACATTATGAAAATATAATGGAAAGCAACACATTCTGTTTTATCCATGTCTGAAAATGGAAATTTGCATGTTCTCAACTGAACTCAGTAAATCCCCAAACCCTGACAAGCCTATGCATATGGGGCATTGCCATACTTAGAACATGTAGCTGAATTGTGGACAGTGTATTTTTACAAATCTCCAGATGTCCTATGTTTGAAATCCACAGCAACACTGAAATATAGATGTGAAAATGTTTTTGTTTTTTTTCATACTGCAGGTTTTTGAGAGGGATTGGTGGTAAAATGACTGGGAAAAAATGCCAAAATGCACCTAGACTGAAACCAAGGGTTGTATTCTTGCTAATAAATATATATTTTGGTGGTAAAATATTAATTGCAACATTGCTAAACATCCCAAATAAGACAAAGGCACCAGTTAAGCAAACTGTAAAATTGCCATATCTGAAAATGGAAATGCGCAAGTTCCCAACTGGGCCCAGTAGATCCCCCAAACTCTGAGAAACCTATGCATATGGGGTATTGTCATACTCTGAAGAAACAACTGAACACTAATCAATGCATTTTTACAAATCTTTGCCTATCCTGTGCTAGAAATTCACATCAACATTGAAATCTAAGTGTGAAATTTGTATTTACATTAAGTTTTACGAGGGATTGGTGGTAAAATGGCTGCATGAAAAAAATGTAAAAACACTCCTAAAATGAAAGCCTGGGTTGCCTACTTTTCAAAAATATACACTTTTGGGGGGAAAGTGGAGCACTGTTACACAGCCCCAAACGAGCCATGGCACAGTTAAGCAAGCTGTGAAAATTCCATGTGTTAAACTGGAAATGCGCATGTCCCAATTTGGGCCCCGTAGCTCCCCCAAACCATGAGAAAACTATGCATATGGGATATTGCCGTACTCAGAAGCAGCAGCTGAACACTGATCAATGCATTTTTTAAAACCTGCAACTAATCTCAAACATTCTGGTGTCCTAACATACACTCCAATACTAATAAATATCACTTGTCGTTCAATATAGGTTACTGATAACTTTGGGTAGGCGATCTGCCCCTTTAAGTAGGCAAGAACAATTCTAGAAGTGAATGCAGGGGTGGAGCCTACCTTCCCTCCTTGGCTGCAGCTAGCCAGTCAGCTCCAGTAAGATTTCTTCCTTGGATAAAGATACAGGCAAGAGAACAGTTCTGCTGTTTATTTTTCTGTTAGATATGGAATACCACCATTAGGCGGATTACCATCATTGACAATGCCCTTAGATGTGGGTAGCTCAGTATCCAGGTGCTTTGGTGGACCTTAAGCACTGGGGGGAAAATCTCGGTTACAAGTTCTTTGCTCAGGAGTTGCCCACTGAGGCTTCTTCTTGATACATGTTAATCTGAACACAGAAGATCTGCAGGAAAGGTGAGCAACCCTTTGAGTGCTCAGGTCCACATGTCCCGCGTTGCCCCTCCGCACAGGTGTTTTCCTTTGCAGTTCTTATTGCACACTCCTGCACTCATTGGGTTTATCTGTATGTCGGTTGGGTGTTTTGGAGCAAGTTTCTGTGGTAACTTAACCCTTTGGTTGCTGGTTTAGCATCTTTTAGGAGGTTGTTGGTACTTTCCCTACTGGGTTCATTGTTTTTTGGCTCTAATAACATGTTTTAGTAATGTTTGGTGCAAACCTACTTCTTAGTTACAACTTTGCAAAATTTGTGTTCCAGGCACTCTTTTACCGCATAGACGCCATTCTGTCTCCAAGAAGTTTGCCAAGCTTTACCCCTTTTCTGATGCGGCACTAGCTCAGTGGGTTCTTTCCCCCAAGGTGGACGCCCCTGTTTCTAGGCTTTCTAAGTCCACTGCTTTGCCAGTTGCTGATGTTTCCACTCTTAAGACTGGACTGACAAGAAACTTGAGGCCTCCCTCAAGTCCATTTTTGCCACCACTGGTACTTCCCTACGCCCAGCGTTTGCTGTGGCCTAAGTGAATAGGGCCATTGCTGAACAGCTCACACTTGCTGTTTGACAGGGAGCTCCTACTCCTGATATGTTGTGGCTACTTGCCAACATTTCTGAAGCCCAACACTATGTATCTGCTGCTTTGTTTGATGCCATCCGTTTGGTGGCAAGGGTTTCTACCATGTCTGTGGTTGCCAGACGAGCTCTTTGGCTCAAGATCTGGTCTGCTGACATTCTTCTAAGAAAGTATTGCTCTCCATGCCGTTTCAGTGCACTTCTGTGTTTGGGCCAGAACTTAAGGATCTGATTAGTGGTCAAGACTCATTATCACCAGCAGTCCCTAAGGACGGTGATTGCTGCCATGTCCCATGAGGAATTCCTTGCTTCTCTGGACCTTCAGGACCCATATCTGCAACATCGCCATTCATCCAGAGAGCTGGAAGTAACTCAGATTTGCATGCGACCAAGGGCATTTTCAGCTTTCTGTTCTTCCCTTTGGTCTGACTACAGCTCCTCAAGTCTTCAATGGTGTCCTGGGAGCCTTAGTGTTCATCCTCCATTGGAACGGCATCAGAGTCACTCCGTACATGGACGACCTGCTTCTGAAGTCCCCTTCTCCGGAACTCCTTCCATCAGCAGGTTCAGGACTGCATTCATGCACTCACCCATCATGGGTGGATCCTCAACATGGACAAGTTGAATGTTGTCCCATCCCAGCGACTGGTCTTCCTGGGCCTTCTCTTCGACACTCAGCAGAGCATGGTGTTTCTCACGGACAAGGTGGCTCACCAGATCGCCCACAGGGTGTCCACTGTTCTGGCTCCCGATACAGTTCCAGCCAAGAATTTGTCCTCTCTAGTGGGGAAGTCCATTTCCACCATAGAAGCAGTCCCGTTTGCCATGGCTCACACCAGGGAACTCCATAGGTTTGTGATCTAGGTGTGCAGGGGTCAGCTGGACCTCCTGAAGATGTCAGTGTCCCCGCCTCTTCATGTGGAACTGTGTCTGTTGTGGTGGCTCAACCTCTCCAATCTTCTGAAGGGCAAGCCCTTCCTGGTGTCCTTCTGGACCACGGTGATGACGGATGCCAGCCTATCCAGCTGGGGAGCGGTTTTGGGTCACCTGAATGCTCAGGGATGTTGGTCTCCGGAGGAAAGTGTCCTTCCCATCAACGTGTTGGAGCTTTGGGTGATATTTCATGCCCTTCACCACTGGACTCACCAGCTGGAGGACTGCTCGGTTCGGGTCCGTCTGACAATGCCATGGCAGTGGCTTACATCAACAAGCAAGGCGGAACAAGTAGTCTCTCAGCTTGGTTAGAGGTCAAGGCTATTTTGTCCTGGGCAGAAGAACATGTTCCTGCCATATCCGCAGTTCACATTCCCCGCTTAGACAACATCCTGGTAAACTTCTTCAGTCAACACACAGTGCACAGTAGGAACTGCATCCAGAGGTGTTCGACCTCATTGATCAGGGGTGGGGTCTTCCATTCATTGGCCTGATGGCAACAAGACACAACCGGAAGATTCTGACATTCTGCTGTCGTTGGAGGGATCCTCTAGCTCTAGCAGTGGATGCCATGTGCATTCCTTGGTTATTTTCTCTGGCTTACATCTTTCCTCCCATTCCCATGTTGCACAGGATGATAAGGAAACTGAGACTGGAGTGCTGTCCAGTCATTCTGATTGCTCTGTACTGGCTTCTACAGTATTGGTTTCCGGAGCTTCTGGGTCTATTGGTGATGGAACCATTCAGTCTCCCTTGCTGTCCGGATCTTGTTCTACAGGGTTAACTGTGGAAAGAGGATGTCCATCGTCTAGCTTTGACGGCTTGGAAATTGAGTCCTCAATACTGAGGAAGGGTTTTTCTTCTGGTATGGAGACTACTATGCTTAGGGCAGTCAAAACTGTTTCTTCTAAGGCCTACCATGGAGTCTGGCCGACTTTTCTCTGTTGGTGTGCTGATAGGGACCTATCTCAGGATTTCGATCTTCCTACGGTCCTGGTCTCCCTGCAGGAAGGTGTGGATTAAGGGCTCAGTTTGAGTTCCCTTAAGGTTCAGACATCTGCACTGTATGTTTTCTTTCAGAGGTGCATTGCTATTCTTCCTGATGTCAAGGTTTTCTTCCAGGGAGCTGCTCATACTCGTCCTGTTTTTAAGGTTCCCACTCCTCAGTGGGATTTTAACTTGGTTTTGGGCATCCTTCAGCACCCTCCCTTTGAGTCCTTGGCTACTATTCCTCTACACCTGCTGACGTGGAAGATGGCATTTCTCCTGACGATTGTGTCCATTCTCCGTGTTGCGGAGTTGCATGCTCTGTCTTGTAGACCACCTTTTTTGGTGTTTCACGAAGACAAGGCGGTGCTTCGAACTTCGCAGGAGTTTCTCCAGAAGCTGGAGAGTTCCAGATAAATCAGGAGATTGTGGTGCCTTCCTTCTGCCCTGATACTACCTCTGACAAGGAGAGGGATCTCCACTTGTTAGATGTGGTGCATTGTCTCAAGTTTTATGTGCATCCCACTGAGTCCATTCGACAGTCTGACTCGCTGTTCGTCATTCCTCATGGTCCCTGGGCAGGGAGACCTGCATCTAAAGTGACCATTGCATCATGGATTAAGTCCACTATTCGTACAGCTTATGAACTAAGGAAGAAGCCTGTTCCCTTTTGGGTCACGGCTCATTCTACTGGGTCTATTGGGGCTTCTTGGACTTACAAGAATTAGGCCTCAGCTGATCAGTTGTGCAAGGCTGCCACTTGGTCATCTGTGCACACCTTTTCAAAGCACTACTGTGTTGATGTGCTGGCTTCGGCTGATGCCAGCTTTGGGAGGAAGATCCTGGAGGCAGTCTTGCCTGTCTAGGATCTTCTTCGGTTCTTCAGCGCTCCCTCACTTTTGAGCCCTGTTGGCTGTAGTTCAGGGTGCTTTGTAACAGTTCCTGGGGTGTTGTTACCCCTGTTCAGTGTCCGTTGACACTCAATTTGTTATTGTTTGGCTATCTCTGATCTGGTGGTTCATATATACTCTGGGGACTTTGGGGGCCCTGCTCCTTGTCCTTGCCTTCCTTCCTGCCTCTGGGAAACAAAATGGTTGGACATCCCAAAGTTACCAGTTACCTATATTGCACGACAGAGAAAAGAGGATTTTAGTCTTACCTGTTAAATCCTTTTCTCTTACTCCATATAGGTTACTGGTCTCCCACCCTATCAAGGGACCATGCTTGGCTCTCCTGTGGCAGAACGTGGGGGGTCATTTGGGTTCATGCTCACAGGAGTCTTCTTTCCCTTCTTACTAACTATTCAATAGTTAATGTCTCAAATCTTACTGGAGCTGATTGGCTAGCTGCAGCCAAGGAGGGATGGTAGGCTCCACCCCTGCATTCACATCTAGAATTGTTCCTGCCTGCTTAAAGGGGCTGATCGCCTACCGAGTGTTACCAGTAACCTATATGAACTAAGAGAAAAGGCTTTAACAGGTAAGATTAATATCCTATTTTCTTTCATTATATATTTTTGTGATCCACCAAGATCCACCAGGATTATTTGGGTTCTAATATCATCCCTGTATAACTCCATTACAATTCACACAAAAGGAATACAAATTCTGTGCATCACACCTAAAAATAAAAGAATATAGTGAAATTGTTTATCCTAGTTATAATAACGTTCAAATAAATTATACTACATAAAAATAGCATCATGGTATTTATAAAGAATAGAAGTTCTTCCTTAAAATAAAACCAATCAAAAAATGTTATACATCTATATAAACCAAGCTTAGTCCATATCCATGAAGGAAAAAATTCTTGGAGATAACCTAAAACAAAATATATATCAATGACAATCAAAACAGGACACTTATGAGCACATCTAAATATATCAATGGCTTAAGAAATGTGCTATGATTTTTAGGTAGTATTCTAGCACGAGCGATCTCAGGAGCTTCGGTCTCCATAACGTTGCAACGGAATAGAAAATTCCTCACTGATAAAAATATGAATAAAAATAATGCAATTATATCCCACATTGAAGGATGATAAAAAAAAAAAAAAAAAAAAAAAAAAAAAAATGCTTCAAACAAATGCAGGAAATTACGTATTCATCACACCGTCTAGGTACAATGAAAAATGAAGCTGTGTAGTGACCTATACGTTTAAAACTGAGAAAATGGTTATAAGGAATATAATTACTATACTATTAACATCATTAGATATACAAGTATGTTTATTATATTAGTGTTTTTAACCCTTTGAGTGCCAGAGGGCTATGCAACGCGTTTTGTACCCCTCTGGCACTTAAAGGGTTAAAAAAAACTTTATTTAAAAAAAGATTCATATTTCACTGTAAAACATGTATATTATTACATAGCTCAGATTATTATAGAATGTCATAAAAGGACATGACCCCAGTGGGTTCAAAAGCAACGGATTGGACATTGGACTAACGTAAATAGGGGATCCCGCCATATTGGGGCCATTTACTACAGAAAAATCGGACGTTTTCTTTTAGCTTATGTTCATTTTTAATTAATGTATCATGAAGAAGGGATTAAAAATCCTGAAAAGCGTTGATTCTAAATAGGTTTTGTTTTTTAATTTTTATTGTAAATGCCGTCTATACTACCAGCACTTAAGCTTTTTTTATGTCCAATTTATTGTATTTTTCAGTCAGAATTGGCTCTACAAATAAATATCATAAAATGTACATCCTTAGCATTTGTTTTGGATGGTTCATATTGATTACATACACATTGCAAGTCCATCACTAATCGGTCTATAAAATAGGAAGATAAAGATTATAGCGGATCCATAGCGGAGGCTGACTTCACATGGGATAACAAGGGACTGGTTGCAGATGGGAAGAGTTGAGCACAGAGAAGGAGAGACATGGCAAGGAAGCAGAATGGACAGCAAGATCAAAGACCACTAGTACAAGGCAACGATTCAAAAATGGGTCTGGTAAGAGCATATTAATATTATTGATATTGGTATTAGTATTTTTTACTAGCCAATTAAGTAGAAGTTATTCTGGCACATATACCATCATAACCCAGACTCAATACTAGTGAGAGGTCCCATCCATCCTCCCCCTACTCTCTTATAGTCTCACTCCCCGGACACTGTACGCCCATCTCTCTCATATTTCCTACACCATTCATCGCTTGGGGTGATCCCTTTATCTGCCATCCTTAGCCAAATAGGCATTGACTGATTAATTCACATCACGGAAAATAGCAACTTGCATTGTATATTTATACTACTACAATTAGGAGCTCTGGTGCGCTGTCTTCTCTGTTTTTTTGTTTTATGTCCTTTACCTGAGCTACCCCCGGGTTCAGCAAGGAGCACTAAGGATTGAAAGTCACTCAACATTAGAAATCGTAAAGTTTATAATCAATACTGCAAACAACCTCTTTAACACCTTAAGGACCATTACTGTGCCAGGACCGTCACTGCGGTCTGGCACTTAAGACCAGTGACGGTCCTGGCACGGCTGCACTCCGCTCCGGAAGCAAAAAAAAACCAAAAACCCTGTGGTCCTCAAGTGCCGGTCGCACATGCGCGCGCCGGTCCTTAAGGGGTTAAATAAAACAAAATACTGTAAGACAAGGTAAACTATTTTTCATTGATTCATATTATATTTGTGGGCGATAACCAAAAGGTTTCCCACATCTCAGTAAGAACAGTCCTCATTCAGAGATATATATCCAATATAGGAGGTCAATGCATCATACACAGAAATAGTAAGAGTCTGCTTCAACATCTCTGTTTGAGTATTTTGTTTTTTTTTTTGCTTGTTAGCACATGCATATTTCACCCAGAAATAGGTGATCGCTGGTAACTCCCCTTTGTACACCCATTCTGGACTTCAAATCCCTCAACAAGTATGTATTCATTACTATCAGCCCCTTGGCTGTGGTCTATGTTTGACTGTTCTGACACCCCTTACTTGGCCTCCTTTTCGGCCTTGCTTCCTGTTGGGTACTGTAGGGTTTTTATCTTCCTCCCACTTTGCATTCTGGGCCCAATTATTGATTTTATCTCTATGTTGTGATTCCCATTTGATTCTCTGTTGTGACTTTTGGCTTCATCTTAGTATTGGCTTCCCTTTTTTTTTTTAATCCCTGGCTCACGTATGACTTCTGCTTGTCTCATCTCCACTGCACTTTACGCTCCCAGTACTGACCCTCAGGTATTTCTCTGGCTTGGTCTCCTACTCTGTGTCCATTTGCTCCCGGTGACCTCGGCCTGTTTATACCAAGTAAGTTCTCTATATGCCTTACCTCAGTACACTCAGTATTGTTTGTGACTCCCCTGTGGATTTCCTGGAGCCACACTGGGTTTCTTTCCTGATGCTTACAGGCCTTTGTATCCCTCTGCTGTTACCGCCCCACAGTCCTCTCCATCTGCCCCTGGGTTTTTGTCCGGGCAAACATCTGCTCTGCCAGCGTAGTTCTGTCGCTGTCCGCAGTCTGTCTGTTCCCGATTTCACCAACAGTGGGAGCAGAAGCATACATGGCTGGGTCTTAGAAGGTTGCTGAGTTATCTGCATGTGGCCCTAGCCTGCCTGTATTGGGAAATAAGTATCTACGTGTGGGTTATAGGCATAGAGTTTTGGTTTTATGTATAGTAACCTTTGTGTTACTTTCTCTGGTCACTATTTTGTGTCCCTTAGCTGTTGTGACACTAGAACTTGGGGTCTTCTGTCCAGGACACCCAGTTGGGGCGATTGCCAGCTTGGTGTGCTTTCTCTATATAGCCTTTGGGGAATTTCTGTGGCAGTATTTGGTATTGTCTACTGGTTGTTAGAGTGGAGATTTCCCTTTACAGCCTTGCAGCCTGTTTGAGTCTTTTGGGTATCAGGCAACCCCAGTGTTGCAGTCTTACTCAGTACAGTAAGGGACTAACCCTGCTGTCTCCGGTTCTGGTTGCGAGTTTGTATCACTTTTGGAGAAAGCCTACATTTCTGGGGCTATTAGATCTACTTCTATAGTGCTGCTACTGTCTTGGTTCCACTCTATCACCCTATTTCCCTTCCTGATCTTCATCCATTAGCAAGTCTTGTGGTTAGGTTCTCTAGCGACTTCTCTGGAGTATTACCGATTCACTTGCCTCCTATCCTGGTTAGGGCCCCGGCACAACTGGGGTCAGACATCTGGCTTCGTGGCCAGAACCTTTACCATGATTTTGGCCAAAGCAAGGGAGTCTAGGGACTGGTATCATACCTGATCTATGCTTTCTAGCGTAGCTCTCAAGCACACCACTCTCCAGAGTGTCCAAGTATCCTTGATAATTACACGCTTCAAGATGGAATCTTTGCATCCTTTCATCATCTCAGTGTCCCCAATGAAGTATCTGGCCTCTCTGGATGTTCAGTATGTGTATTTGCACATCCTAATACACCTGGACAGTCAACGTTACATGCATTTTGCTTTCGGTTCCAATCATTACCTATTCACGGCTCTGCAATTTGGCTTGGCTTCAGTGCCAAGAATCTTCACAAATATTATTGTGTCCCAGGGCATCTCTCTGACCTTGTACTGGACAACTTCCTCATCAAGGCTCCTTTAAGGGCGCTCTTGGCTCACCATGTCTAAGACTGTACCTGCATGCTAGTGCACTATTGTTGGATCTTGAACCTGCAGAAGTCTTCTCCAGTTCTGTTACAGGTTCTGGTTCTGAGCATGAGGTTTGACACTTTTCAGGAGAAGAGCTTCCTCCCAGAGGAGAAGTTTCAGGTTTGTTCCAAGATGTCTCTCAGGCACTGAAGCCTCTCAGACACTGAAGCCTCGTGCCATGATCAAGAACTTCATGAGGTTGTTAGGTCATTTGGTGTCAGCCCTGGAGCAAGTTCTGTACTCTCCCTTCCACATGAGGGAACTTCAGAGGGACATCCTCAGATTTTTGGTCCAGAAATCCAGAGATGAAATTCTCTCTCAGGAATCCAGGTAGGATCTCAGGTGGTGGCTGCATCAGCAGAACCTGGAGCATGGGAAGCCCCTTATGATCCTGGAGTGGGCTCTGGTCATCATGGATGCCAGCTTGAGGGGCTGGGATGCCATTCTGGGACACCTGAGTGTCCAACACAGGTAGAACAAGAAGAAGACAGAGGCACAGAGCCTTCTAAGAGGATCTATTAGGATGATGTGAAGTATTAAGCCCCCAGTATAAGAGATGCTTACCAGATGTCAGTAATGAAAAAGCCTTTCAATAATAATCACTCCACTGGGTATTGATACAGTAGCATTCAGGATCCACTCAATGTATATTGGTAATTGCGTCTTTATTAAAGTAAAAACAAGCCCAACTATACACGTTTCATGCTCAACAAGCACTTTCTCAAGGGCAAACACATTTGAGTAAATGTTTATACAACTCTATACTGTGTTATTTCAATATGAATACCTTTTTCCATGAGCCGCCATTCCCTCCTCACATCTCCCGAACACTTCCATGTTCCACAGGTCACGGCCTTCCTCTGGCCTGTAATGATGACGTGTAACATTCAATGCGTTCCACTCCTGGAGTGCACAAGTGTATCGGTCGTTGCAAGGAAGAGATGTACGGGCTATAATGTGAAGCTGCATGATAAAAAAACATATGGTTATACACACAGGTATAACAATATTAATAAAACATATATTAAAAAAACAATAGTGAATCAGATATTAATGATGTGAATAAAATATATAATTAATTAAAAATAAAATATATATAATTAATAAAAAATACATGTATTTTAAAATATATATTTAAAATATACGATGGAAATATGTATTAATAGATTAAACATCAACATCTATACTTTTTATAACATTTATCCCCCATATATATATCACTATCCAAATATCCACTCAAAAATTCTCTGTTTATATGTATATACATACAACCCCCCCCACACACACACACACTTATGTGTGTTTGCTCCATCAAAAGATCTTACAAGACACATTCGTGGGAAAGTAAGATGATAGGACGTACAGGGAAGAATGTATCATCAGTTTCAATTCCAACATATTCACATTATACAGAATCTAGTTGTCAAAACATTATCTTAAGAAGTATTAGCTGCATATCAGGTATGATTCTATTCTATTATCACATATCTTTAAGACAAATAAGAGAGGTCAATATCTTCATTCAGCCCTTTCGGTGACATAGTTCCTAGTTTAAAAATCCAAAAGGATTCTTTCTTACATAAACTACTAAACCTATCTGATTTAGTCCTAGGGATATAATCTATTCCCATGACTCTAAAATGTTTTAATCCCCCTAATGGACAACTATTGATGTTCTCCTAATCTTTCTCTTAATGTTCTAGTTGTACGTCCAACATATGCTTTTTTGCATCCACATGTGATCAAATAAATCACATAGGATGTACCGCAGTTTATAAAATGTTGGACTTTGTAGTTATTTGTATTTGTATATTTGTAGACATTGATGGTAATTATAACTACAAAGACCAACATTTTATAAACTGCGGTACATCCTATGTGATTTATTTGATCACATGTGGATGCAAAAAAGCATATGTTGAACGTACAACTAGAACATTATGGGAAAGATTAGGAGAACATCGGAGAAGCATTCAACAAAATTCTGTGGATCATATTATCCCTAGACACTTCAATAGGGAGTTTCTTCCCAAGGTGATCTCCAAGTTCAATCAGGAGATTGCAGTATCTTTTTTTTTTTTTTTTTTTTAAGCCTTTTAGGGAGGCTGACTCTCTGTCATCCCTGAAGGTCCCAGAGCTTGTCAGGCTGCTTATAAGGTCACCATTGCAAATCAGATAATGGTGTATAAGGCAAGACAGGGGTCAAAACAGGAATCAAACAGGACTAGAGCGAGGCTCAAGAATGCACATAGCAATTCACTGTACATGCACACTGTATTGTTTCTGTTGCTGCTAGATAAAGGTCAAGGCGTCGTGTTCAGGAAAGCAAACAGGATCGTAAATAATTTCATAGCAGCAGTGAATGAAATGAGGAAAGCAAATAGGATCATGGATAATTGCATAGCAGAAATGAGTGGAACAAGTGTGTCCAGGCAAGTTCCCAGGCAAACAGGTCAGGTCAGTACAGAAGCAGCTTCTTTGGAGTAGGCGAACACCCTTCCGCGAACATCCTCTGGAGGTCCGAGACTGGGCATAACTCAGTGGGTTAAGGAAGACTTAGAAGATAGGAGAGATCTTCCTAGAGAGTGGAATCTGTAATCTGTAAGACACTGGATTGATGGTTTGATAGACCTTAAAATAATTAAAGTACCAGGGTCCTAGCTTATCAGATAGTTGGCAGTGTTTGATGTTTTTGAAGGAGAGCCAAACTATGGGAACAAACTGAAAGGTAGCCATAGATATTTGTCTGCTGCCCTCTACTGTTGAGCCTAACAAAGCCAGGAGGTTAGCTCAAGCACCTGCCAGAGATCAGCTAGAAAAGTTGACCTTTTTGTCAGAAGCAGAACTTCCACGGGGGGGGGGGGGGGCTGGAGTGTCCGGGGGGTTATATCACAAGGCTACAAAAAATAGAGAGAAGCCAAGAGAGTTGAAATTGAATGTAACTTGACCCAGTTGACCTTTCTTTAATTAAAATACCACCTTAAGAATTGTTATAAATTTTGATTCAGGCACTCACTTTTTTATTATGAAGAGAGATCGACATCTATTGGACATGGTGCACTGCCTTAACTTCTTTGTGCACCGTTTTAAGCCTTTTAGAAAGGCTGACTCTCTGTCATCCCTGAAGGTCCCAGAGCTTGTCAGGCTGCTTATAAGGTCACCATTGTCTCTTGGATCGAGGCTACTGTATACCAAGTATATGAGATCAGGAAAAAAACCTGTTCCCTTTAAGATCACAGCGCATTCCACAAGATCTTTGGGTGCTTCTTGGGCCAACAAATACCAAGCCTCAGCTGAACAGCTGTTCAATGCTGTGACTTGGTCCTCCTTCCATACCATGTCATCATCTTGGCCTCAGCTATGGCCAGCTTTGGTCAGGAGGTCCTTCTTTCTTACTGTCAGTTGTTGTTCAGTAGTTTCTGAGCCCCGTTGGGTCTTGTTTGGTGTGCTGTGCTAGTTCAGTGTTCATTGACGCTTGTTTTTTTTCTGGTTATTGAGATCCAGAATAGTCGTAGGGATCATGGGGACGCGTGAGAGGTCTTTTCTCCTTTCCCTCCCCAGGAATCCTAGTTTGCTATATCCCCATGGTACCTGTGTTCCATATTGAATGTATATGAGAACATAAGATGTTCTTGCCTGTTAAATCATTTTCTCTTTAGTCTATATGGAACACACAGGTCTCACACCTACAGAAAAAGGGCTTCATAGTGTTTCTTTCCTGTGCAGCGTAGTCCACTTAGGCTCTTACTATTGGGAGATTTTCTTCACTTTTTTCCCCTTACTTTTTTTTTAATTTTCGCATCAGTTCACAGAGTTGGTAGATGGAGGTGGGGGGTGACGGGCTGAGTTGGAGAAGGGAGGTTTCATCACAAACATCCTGTCTTTTGTGATGTGCATTACCCTCGAGTAGGGGAGACTCAACCCCCATGGTGGTACTTGTGTTCCATATGGACTAAAGACAAAATAATTTAGCAGTTAAGAACACTAAAATCCTATTTTTCTGTTCCACTCCATCCCTTATGTTTTTCCCTTTCTATTTATCACTCACTCCTCTTTAGTCTTGCATCTTTTACTCTCTCTTTTTACTACAAACATATGTGGTATGAGTTTGTCATTCCTTATTTCTCTTTTTTCCCCTTGAACAACCCAATATTTAGGGTTAGTCACATTCTGAATGTTACTCGAGAGATTGATAACTTTTACCCTGAGATTTTCAAGTATCTGAATATCCGAGTTCTGGATGAGGAGAATACGAATCTCTTGCAGTATTGGAAGGAGACACATCACTTCATCAGTTCTGCCAGGTGATACTGCACAATATTTAATTTGATATGCAAACAAGCATTTTGTGATGTAGAGTGGGGTTGCTTTTGCTTTACAACCAATTCATTTACATGCCAAAATGATATCACTTGGACCACTCACTGTACTGAGCACATTCAGATTAACTTAGGAGTAGTAATAAAGTAAGGTCAGCTTATTAGCATCTCACTTACTAACACATACCCATAGTGCAGAGGAAGGACTAAGAAAAGCAACCTGGGCTACTGTGTTCATTGTCCTGGGCTGGAAGATAATAATGCATGTAGTGGCACTTGCAAAAAGAAGGCAGAACAGGTCAGAAACAGCATTATGAATGCACAGTAACAGGTTAGTCGCTTACTTGACCTGCTAATATGAAGCTTGGCCCAGAAATGGAGAGACACCTGTTGATGATCCCACACAGAGCAATGTCAACTATGAAAGCTAGGAAAAAATAGAGAGAGAAGCAGTTCTCAACCAGTGTGCCAGGGCACTTTGGTGTGCCATGGACATCAACTCAGGGTGCCCCACAGTTGCTCTGAAGGCTTTGACAAAAATGTTAAAGTTAAGTTTCTAATTTATATATATATGGAAATTATTACGCACAACATGCTCTGTGTTGTCATTCTGACTCTGATTCCGAAGTATAACTATACATTTATGTATTACACCCTTCATTAAGACCTTGTTAAATTACCCTTTAACTGTTATGCCCTGAATATTCCAGATTGCATGTTAGGAGTTCCTTGAACTAAAAAAGATTGAGACGCACTGGGCTGGGGAGCAGTGCCAACCACAGGTGGTGAGATACCCAGGCAACAGTTGAGATGGGACTGGTATGGAAATACACAGCTGGGTCATGGGCAGAGACAGTGGAATTGCAAGATCTAAAACAGGCCTGGATCAATGCATGCAGATTGCAGAGTCATTTAACAGACTTAAGTCAGTACAGGTGCAAATCAGATAATGGTAAATAAGGCAAGGCAGGGGTCAAAACAGGAATCAAACAGGACTAGAGCGAGGCTCAATAATGCACATAGCAATTCACTGTACATGCACACTGTAGTGTTTCTGTTGCTGCTAGATAAAGGTTGAGTAGACATGCTCAGGAAAGCAAACAGGATCATAGATAATTGTACAGCAGGAGTGAGTGAAATCAGGAAAGCAAATAGGATCATGGATAATTGCATAGCAGAAATGAGTGGGACAAGTGTGTCCAGGTAAGTTCACAGGCAAACAGGTCAGGTCAGTACAGAAGCAGTTTCTTTGGAGTGGGCGAACACCCCTCCGCAAACACCCTCTGGAGGTCCAAGACTGGGCATAACTCAATGGGTTAAGGAAGACTTAGATCTACATAGAGAGTGGAATCTGCAATCTGTAAGACACTGGATTGATGGTTTGATAGACCTTAAAATAATTAAAGTACCAAGGTCCTAGCTTATCAGATAGTTGGCAGCGTTTGATGTTTTTGAAGGAGAGCCAAACTGTGGGATCAAATTGAAAGGCAGCCCTAGATGTTTGTCTGCTGCCCTCTACTGTTGAGCCTGAAAAGCCAGGAGGTTAGCTCAAGTACCTGCCAGCTAGAAAAGTTGCCCTTTTTGTCAGAAGCAGAACCTCCACAGGAGTGGGGCTGGAGTGTCACTTTTGTCCGTAGACTGAGAGGGATAGGCGGAGGAGAAGCTTATATTGATATGTAGTCTTTTACAGAAAGCCCTCCTGAATTTAGACATAAACTGTCACCCTCTGTAAAATTCCTCCATTAGGCAGGTTATCATTACTTGGCTTCCCCTGGAGTGAATTGACCAGTGTGCATGTGCTGTGTGGACCCTTGCATCCCTGTAGAGAGAATCTTGCAACCCAAGTTTTCCCTCCCAGCAGAGTCCTCTGGGGCTCTGATTCCTTCACAATGGTAACCTGAAGAAACTGAAAGTTGGTGAGTAACCCTTTGAGTGCCTTGGTCCACTTTGTCCCTACTTGTTTTCTCTGAGCCCACTCATGCTGGGTATTTTATTAACTTCTATACTGTTAATCCCCTGATTTATATAGCAAAGATGGCTGCATTGAGACTATTTAGCCCCTTCCCTGCTGTTTTCTCCGGGTTGGGGACTTTTCTCTTCAGGGACCTGTATCTTAGGTGCACCCCATGTGTTCCCTGGGGTTTTTGGGCCACCTCCATCTTTGCTTCATTTACGTCTATGGGAGAACTTCAATGGGACATATCGCTGCAACTGTTTGACATACAGAAGTCAGAGTGGACTCTTTTATTTCTTGTCTCCTCATACCCATTTCATTCGGTTCATGTCCTGGGTGGCTTTGGGGTCTATGGGGGTCCATGGACGAAGTTGAAAGTGTTGCTAGGAAACGACAACAGAGGAGACTACATTACACAGAATTCCTGTTTTGCAGGCCTTCTTCCATTTGGCTGACACTTTTGCAGTCGCCATTTTGCTTTTCTGTTACTTATCCTGTGCAGAGGCAGACTATCCTTGCTCTCTTTCTCCAGATTAACCCTTCGCCTGCCAGATAAGTGTGTTCTGGGAATTTTGTGAGCAAACTATTACTCTGGAGAACTGTTAGTAGTGATTTATAATAGTTTAGACACTTCTCCTGTCAGGATGTAGGATTCTAAGGGACATGGGGCTAGACCTAAGTCTGAGGACTCAGGGGTGTCAATGACCCACCCTTGCTTATTGTTCCTCATGTCAAACCGGGCTCCCTAGAGAGCATACTGGATTTCACTGCTTCTCCTGTGCTGTGGCCCCCATTACTCCTCCAGGCCCCTCCAGCATGCAACAAGAGCCAGCTTGGGTGAAATCCCTATTGTCCCCAGTGACCCAACTTCTTCTCTCCCTCCAGGGGTTTTTTCACTCTTGAAAACCCCCACTACTTTCAGGTATGTCACCCCTAGATCTCAGAGTATGCCTGCACTCATAGGGTCCTCCTCTGAGGAGGAATTTTCGGAGGGGGAATGTGAAGAAGAGGAATACAAAAATAGGGATTCTTCCTACTCCTATGGGTGACTCTTATGAGACAGACTCCCTTCCCTCATCTTAGAGGTCTATTAGGGCTGTTTTATGAGGCAGACCCCCTTCCCTCATCTTAGGGGTTTATTAAGGCTGTCTTCAGGTCCCTGACACACCTGATGAGTGGCCTTCCCCTGTGGATGTCTTTCAGAGATGCAGGAAATCTTTTACTGTTTTTTCCCCCCCTAATGCCACTCTGGACCAGATACGTCAGAATGAATGGAAGACCCCTGATAAGAGGTTGTCTATCACCAAGAGATTTTCTAGCCTGTACCCCTTTTCAGAGGCAACTTTGGAGCAGTGAGCTCTACCCCTTCTGTGGATCCCACAGTCTCCAGGCTAGCTAAGTCCACTGCTCTGCTTTTGGTGGGTCCAGCAGGACTGAAGGATGTGGCATATAAAAAGATTGATTCTACCCTCAGTGCTAATTTTGTGGCCACTGGGGCTGCATTGGGGCCTATTTTTCCTCTATCTGTGTTAACAGGGCTGTTGCCATATAGGATGAACAGATGGTGGAAGCTTTTAGTGCAGATGCTTCCAAGGAGGAATTCTTGGTCTTTCTAGCCAGCATGAAGGAGGCCAACACTTTTGTTTCTCAGGCCTTTGTGGAAGCGGTCAGATTACCTGCAAAAGCCTCAACCTTCTCAGATTATTAGTGATGCTACTGGGGGCAAGAGAACCTCGTTGCCTCAGATGCCCGCCAAACATCCTACTATGGAAAGGAAACTGAGGCTTTTTCGTCCCTGCCAAACTAAGGCGCAAAGGCCACAAACTTTGCAGGCCTCCAACTTGTGCCCCCCCTGCCGCTTGTCATGCCCAGACAGCAGTGGCATCCCAAGTGAACAGCTTCCAGCCAGCTGTCAAGCCAGCTTCCGTATTACTCATGGAATCCTGGTACACGGGTTCCCATAGGAGGATGTCTTCTCCTGTTTCAGGGAGGCCTCTATTGTGGACCATTGGGTTTTGCGGGTAATTTCAGAAGGGTACCAAATAAGTCTCAGATCCCTTCCTTCTTTTTGTTTCTACCCTACTGTGCCAGCCAAATTCAAACTGTTCCGGGAGGCAGTGAATTCTCTGCTGGAAAGGAAGGTTTTGGTTCCTGTGCCTCCCCAAGAGCAAGGTTCAGGTTTCAATTCCAACCTGTTTGTAGTTCCAAAGAAGGATGGTGGCTGCTGTCACATTTTGGACTTCAAGTATCTCAACAAGTATGTGAAGACTGCACACATTAAGATGGAATCCTTGCGCTCTGTCATTTCATCAGTGTGCACAAGAGAGTGTATGGCGGCTCCTGGACCCTCAGGATGCGTACCTACACATTCCGATCCATCCAGACAGCCAACGCTATCTGCATTTTGCCTTAGGCTCAGAGCACTACCAGTTCATCACTCTGTCATTTGGTCTGACCTCTGCTCTTTGGGTGTTTACCAGGGTCATGGGGGCCTTAACAGCCTTCATTCACTCACGGGACATTTCCATGACTCCTTATATGAACAGCCTTTTTATGAAGGCTCCTTCAGAGGAGTTCTTGGCCCTGCACGTCCAACACTCTGCTCGACTCCTGCTCCACCATGGGTGGATTCTGAACATGTCCAAATCTTCTCATGTTGTTCCAAGAGCTGGTGCTTCTAGGCATGAGATTCGACACCCGCATAGGGATGGTCTATTTTCCGGAAGACAAGGTCCTGCAGATTATGCAGGATGGATCTCTGGCCTTAGAGTGGCCATTGGCCACGGTCATGGAGTTCCTGAGAGCCCTGTGCCAACTAATGCCACCCCAGAAGCTGTGTCTTACTCTCAGGTACACACCAGGGAGTTTCAGAGGCATGTCATCAAGAATTGGCACAGGAATTCTGCACTTCTGGATAGTTCCCTCTCTCCAGAAGCAACACAGGACCTAAAGTGGGGGTTGCTACTGCACATCCTGGAACAGGGGAAGTCCTTTGTGATCCCAGAATGGACTCTGCTCATGACAGATGCCAGCCTGAGTGGCTGGGTGCGGTTCTGGGTCACCTGGAGATGCAGAGCAGGTGGGCTGAGGAGTAGTCTCTTCAGTTCATCAGTGTTCTGGAGCACAGGGCCATCCATCTCGCTTGGGCATACTGGGCTTCTCAGTTGAAGTCCAGTCAGTCAACGCCACAGCCATGGCTAACATCAACCGTAAGGAGGGCACTCGAAGTGCCACCTCCGGGAACGAGGTAAGGTACATCTCCGCCGTACACATTCCAAGTGTAGAAATCGTTCTGGCAGACTGTCTAAGTTGCCAAGACATGGATACGGGAGGCTGGAAACCCAATCTGGAAGTGTTCCATCCGATTGTAACATAGTAAATTAGGTTAAAAGTACATCAAGTTCAACCTTTGCCTCATAACTCAGAGACATGAGAATTATATATTATAATATATTATATACTTCCTTCTGCCAAATAAGTTAGTTTTTATCAGACCTTCCTGTTTTGTCTTCTAATACACAGTATAACCCAGTATGTTCCCTTTTGAAGAATCTAATCTTCTTTTAAAAGTATCCATTGTATCTGCCATAACCACATGCTTGGGCAAAAAATTCCATAATATAACAGACCTTACTGTACGAAAATCCTTTCCTCTGCTTAAGTTTAAACCTCCTTTACTGTAATCTCAAGGGGTTCCCATTGTTATTTTATCAGGCTTTGGAATAAATAGCTCACCAGAAGTAATGACTTCTCATATACCCGTACATTGTGATAAGATCTCCTCTGACGTTTTTTCTGTAGAGTAAATAGACCAAGTTTGTTTAGTTGTTCCTCATACGTCAAGTCTTCCATTCCCTTAATTAATTTTGTTGCTCTTTGTGCTCTCTCCAGTTCTAGAATATCCTGTTTCAGAATGCCCAAAACTGCACTGTATTTTCGAGGTGACGTCTTACCAATGATGTGTACAGTGACAAAATTATGTTCCACTCTTGCTTCAATACTTTTTTCTCTGTCATCCAATATAGGTTACTGGTAACTTTGGGTAGGTGATCAGCCCCTTTAAGTAGGCAGGAACAAATCTGAGAATTGAATGCAGGGGTGGAGCCTACCTTCCCTCCTTGACTGCAGCTAGCCAACCAGCTTTGTTCCTTGGTGAAGACACAAGGCAAGAGAACAGTTCTGCTATAGTTTTAGCTTGTTTATTATTTTTCTGTTAGATATGGGATACCACAATTAGGCGGATTACCATCACTGACAATTCCCATCACCGAAATGTGGATAACTCAGTTTACCAGGTGCTTTTGTGGACCTAAGCCTGGGGGAAAAAATCTTGGCTTCTTCTTGATACATGATAATCTGAAGACAGAAGATCTGCAGGAAAGGTGAGCAACCCTTTGAGTGCTGAGGTCCACATGTCCCACGTTGCCCCTCCACGCAGCGGTCTCCTTTGGAGTTCCTATTGCATACTCCTGCACTCATTGGGTTTATCTGTATGTCTGTTGGGTGTTTGGAGCAAGTTTCTGTGGTAACTTAACCCTTTGGTTGCTGGTCTAACATCCTTTGGGGGGTTTTGGGCACTTTCCCTACTGGGTTCAGTGTTTATTGGGTCTTGTGACATGTTTTAGTGATGTTTATTGCAAATTTACTTCACAGTTATAACTTTGCAAAAATTGTGTTCCGCTTTTACCGCATAGACACCGTTGCTCCATTCACTTTTATGGGACTTTACAGTTTGGGACATATCTCTGCAACCGGTCAACGTAGCGACTTCAGAGATGGCTTATTTTAATTGTCTGCCCTTTCTCTACTATCCGGTCAACGTTTATTGTGTGTTGGGAGGCTCAGGGGGGCTTCTGGGCACTGTTGGGGTACTTTTCTGTGAAAACTACATTTCCCATGAGCACTTGCATCTTGTGCTCGTTCCTGATTGGCTTCCATCGCGGCAGCCATTTTGTGCTTTCCCTGAACGAGTACCCTACGCTGGGCCTGGACTCTCCTTCTTTCCTCAGCAGATTAACCCTTCGACCACCAGATAAGTGTATTTTAGCAATTTCTGGGGTGAAATTTTAATCATACACACTGTATTTGGATATTTCCTTACACCTTGAACATTTTGACCCTGTGAAAATATATATTTCTTTGGAGCTTGGGGCTAGGACTAAGACTGAGGATACTGGGGTCTCTGTGTCCCCCTTTGCGCATTGATCTTCATGTCAATCAGGGTTACCTAGAGAGTTTTCATGTTATTTATGCCCAGCATGTTCTGTTGTCCCTGAGCATTCCCCAGGGACCTCCAGCCATGCATTAGAGCCAGTTTGGGTGCAAGAGTTTAAGGCTGCTACTAGAGACCTCCAGTATACATGTATACATCTCAACTCTTTCCATCCTAGTCACAGGGGGTCTTCTGCTCCTGGCAGACCCCTACTTCTGTCAGATCTTCCCTACTGAAACTGCAGGTAGTCCTCACGTATCAGATTCCTCTGATGAGGAACTGTTGGCGGATTCTGACGCTGAGGAATGTTCTGCAGTGGTCTCCTCTCAGTTCTTTGGAGACCCCCCTTTGAGTCTGACCCTGATCCTTCTGCGGAGGGCCTGATAAGAGCCGTATTAAACACCCTAAACATTCCCTTGGTTCAAGAGGTTTCTTCGGACCCCTCTGATGTGTTTCAGGAGCCTAAGATGACTGGAAGTCTTCGGACAGAAAACCTTCTGTCTCCAAGAAGTTTGCCAAGCTTTACCCCTTTTCTGGTGTGGCACTAGCTCAGTGGGTTCATCCCCCCAAGGTGGATGCCCCTGTTTCTAGAACTTCTAAGTCCACTGCTTTGCCAGCTGCTGATGCCTCTGCTCTTACAGACTGGGCTGACGAGAAACTTGAGGCCTCCCTCAAGTCCATTTTTTCCACCGCGGGTACTTCCCTATGTCCAGCATTTGCTGTGGCCTGGGTAAATAGGGCCAGTGCAGATTGGTCTGAACAGATCACACTTTCTGTTTGTCAGGGAGCTCCTACTCCTGATATGTTGCGGCTACTTACCAACATTTCTGAAGCCCAGCATTATGTCTCTGCTGATTGGTTTGATGCCAACAGTTGGTGGCAAGGGTTTCCACCATGCCTGTGGTTGCCAGACAAGCTCCTTGGCTCAAGATCTGGTCTGCTGACACTGCTTCTCAGGAAGCTTGCTCTCCTGGCCCCTTCCGGGCACTTCTCTGTTTGGGCCAGATCTTAAAGTGGAACTAACACCCCTGCAAGATGTAGCCTCAATTAGAGGGCTACAATCCGTGATAACTCGTTGTGTAATTATTTTTCTTAAAAAAAAAAAGTGTTATTAAAGAGTAATCCGTTAATTCCAAAAAGTACCTGGTGACGTCTTCCCCCCCAGAGATGCGCATTGCGCATGTCAGCACAGAGCCGATTGGCCCGGCTACACGAAAACACCTATGTCATCAGCTTTAGATTCTTGGACTAGCAGGAGAATCTAATGCTGGTGACGTAGGTGTTTTCGTGTAGCCGGGGGGAGTTACAAGAGAGTCGATTGGCTCTGTGCTGACATGCGCAATGCGCTTTTCTGGGGGGAAGACTTCACCAGGTACTTTTTGGAATTAACGGATTAGTCTTTAATAACATGTTTTTTAAAAAAAAAATAATTACACAGCGAGTTATCACGGATTGTAACACTCTAATTGAGGCTACATCTTGCAGGGGTGTTAGTTCCGCTTTATTGATCTAGTGAGGCCTCAGGGGGTAAGAGTACCCTCCTGCCTATGGTTTCCAGGAAGCAGGCACTTATCAAACGTAATTGCTTTTTCGTGCTTCAAGACTGAGACACATCTGGCAAACCAGGCGGTTCCCCCAGCTACCCGTTCCTCCTCCATGCCCAAACCACAAGGGAAACCTACGTCCTGCTCCTAGCTCAAGGCTTCTGAACCTTCTTCAGCAAGACTCGCCGAACCCAGGTCCCCACTCAGCTGTGGGTTGCCATCCGCGTCACTTCCACATTGTCTGGGAGGACTCCGCGGTGGACCCGTGGGTTTTTCAGGTGGTGGCAGAAGGGTACAGGTTCCCTTTCGCTTCTCTTCCTCCCTTCAGGTTTTTTTCTTCTCACACGCCACAGGGCGTTGAGAAACGCTGTCTCTCTGCTATCCAGGCCCTTCTGGAAAGGACGTTCTGGAACTGGTTCCCGTTCAGGACCGTGGTTTGGGTTTTTACTCAAGCCTATTTGTGGTTTCCAAGAAGGATGGCAGCTGTCGTCCGATTTTGGACCTGAAGCATCTCAATTCCTTTGTGATCAAGACTCATTCTCACAGGAGTCCCTAAGGACGGTGATTGCTGCCATGTCCCTCAGGGACTTCCTTGTTTCTCTGGATCTACAGGACGCGTATCTGCACATCATCATTCATCCAGAGAGCCGGCAGTATCTCAGATTTGCCTGTGACCAAGGGCATTTTCAGTTTTCTGCTCTTCCCTTTGGTCTGACTACAGCTCCTCATGTTTTCAATCATGTCCTGGGAGCCTTAGTGTCCGTCCTCCATCGGAACGGCATCAGAGTCTCTCCATACATGGACAGCCTGCTTCTGAAGTCCCCTTCTTCGGAACTCCTTAATCGGCAGGTTCTGGACTGCATTCATTCACTCACCTATCACAAGTGAATCCTCAACATAGACAAGTCTGATCTTGTCCCATCCCTGCGTCTGGTCTTCCTGAGCCTTCTCTTCGACACTCAACAGACTTTTCTCAGGACGATGTGGCTCACCAGATCGCCCATAGGGTTTCCGCTGTTCTGGCTCAAGATCCAGTTCCAGCCATGACGTTGTCCTCTCTAATGAGGAAGTTCATTTCCACCACAGAAGCAGTCCCATTTGCCATGGCTCACACCAGGGAACTCCAGTGGTTTGTGATCCAGGTGTGCAGGGGTCAGCTGGACCTCCTAAAGCTGTCAGTATCCCTCCCTCTTCATGTGGAACTGAGTCTGTCATGGTGGCTCAACCTCTCCAATCTGCTGAAGGGGAAGAACTTCCTGGTATCGTCCTGGACCACGGTAACGATGGATGCCAGCCTGTCCGGATGGGGAGCAGTCATGGGTCACCTGAATGCTCAGGGTCAGTCATCTCCAGAGGAATCTCTCCTTCCCATCAATGTGTTGGAGCTTCGAGCGATTTTTCACGCCCTTCGCCACTGGACACGTCAGCTGGAGGATTGCCCGGTCCGGGTCCAGTCCGACAATGCCATGGTGGTGGCTTACATCAACATGCAAGGCGGAACAAGAAGTCTCACAGCTTGGTTTGTGGTCCGGGCTATCTTGTACTGGGCTGACGAGCATGTTTTCTGCCATATCCGCAGTTCACATTCCTGGTGTAGACAACATGGTAGACTTCCGCAGTCGACACACTGTGGACAGCGGAGAGTGGGAACTGCACCCAGAGGTGTTCAACCTCCTTGTTCAGAGGTGGGGTCTTTCATGCATCGACCTGATGGCAACAAGACACAACCGTAAGATTCTCTAGCTCTAGGGGAGGATGCCATGTCCATTCCTTGATTATTTCCTCTGGCTTACATCTTTCCTCCCATCCCCATGTTGCGCAGGGTGATAAGGAAACTGAGACTGGAGCGATGTCCAGTCATTCTGATTGCTCCGTACTGGCCTTGGCAGGCATGGTTTCTGGAGCTTCTGGAATTATCAGTGGTGGAACCTTCCGGCTCCCTTGCCGTCCGGATCCTCTTCTACAGGGTTACCTGCGGAAGGAGGATGTCCATTGTCTAGCCTTGACGGCTTGGAAATTGAATCCTCACTTCTGTGGAAGAAATAATTTTCTTCTGGTGTGGTGGCATCTATGCTTAGTGCACGCAGGCCTGTTTCCTCTAGGATTTACCATCGAGTCTGGTCTACCTTCTCTATTGGTGTGCTGATAAGGACCTATCTCCGGATTTTGATTTTCCTACGGTCCTGGCCTTCCTACATGAAGGTGTGCACAAGGGCCTCAGTTTGAGTTCCCTTAAGGTTCAGGCATCTGCTCTCTGTTTTTCGTTCCATTGTCTAGCTTTTCTTCCAGGGCGTTGCTCATACTCATCCTGTATTTCAGTCTCCAGCTGCTTAGTGGGATTGGTTTAGGGTGTCCTTCAGCACCCTCCTTTTGAGTCTTTGGCTACTATTCCTCTACATCTGCTGACGTGGTACATGGCTTTTCTCCTGGCGATCGTGTCTGTTTGCCGTGTCGCAGAGTTGCATGCTCTGTCTTGTAAACCACCCCTTTTTGGTGTTTCACAAGGACATGGTGGTGCTTCCGAATTTGCAGGAGTTTCTCCCGAAGGTGGTTTCTGAGTTCCTCCTTAATCAGGAGATTGTGGTTCCTTCCTCTGTCCTGGCCCTTCCTCTGACAAGTAGAAGGATCTCCACTTGTTAGCTGTGGTGCATTCTCTCAGGTTTTGATGGTCTGATGCGTTGTTCGTCATTCCTTAGGGTCCCAGGGCTGGGAGACCTGCATCCAAGTGACCCTTTTGTCTTGGATTCAGTCCACTGTTCGTAAGGTTTACGAACTGAGGAAGAAGCTTGTTTCCTTTTGGGTCACGGCTCCTTCTACTAGATCTATTGGGGCATCTTGGGCTTCCAAGCATCTTGGGAGTCAGATCCTGGAGGCAGTCCTGCCTGTCTAGGATCTTCTTTTCAGTTCTTCAGTGCTCTCTCACTTTTGAGTCCTGTTGGCTCTAGTTCAGTGTGCTGTGTAACAGTTCCTGGGGTGTTGTTACCCCTGTTCAGTGTCCGTTGACACTTAATTTGTTATTGTTGGGATATCTCTGATCTGATGGTTCATAGATGCGCTGGTGACTTTGGGGGCCCTGCGCCTGGTCCTTGCCTTCCTTCCCGTCCTGGGAAACTCAATGGTTGGACATCCCAAAGCTACCAGTAACCTATATTGCACGACAGAGAAAAGAGGATTTTAGTTTTACCTGTTAAATCCTTTTCTCTTAGTCCATATAGGTTACTGGTCTCCCACCCTGTCAAGGGACCATGCTTGGCTCTCCTGTGGCAGAACGTGGTGTTCTTCTCGGGTTCATGCTCACAGGAGTCTTCTTTTCCTTCTCACTACCTAGTCAATAGTTAGTGTCTCAAATCTTATTGGAGCTGGTTGGCTAGATGCAGCCAAGGAGGGAAGGTAGGCTCCACCCCTGCATTCACTTCTCAGAATTGTTCCTGCCTACTTAAAGGGGCTGATCTCCTACTCAAAGTTACCAGTAACCTATATGGACTAAGAGAAAAGGATTTAACAGGTAAGACTAAAATCCTCTTTTATGCAAGACAGGAATCTGTTTTTGCTGCTGCTATTTGACACTGGTAACTGCTTCCAAGTTTTTACAAGAATTCCCAGGTCTTTCTCTAGCAACGAGTTCCCTAAAATGATTCTATTAAAGGGATAGTAATACTTCATTTTAACTTTGTTATTTTGTAGGCATTAAAAAACATGAACAATGATATAAGTCTTATCTCTGAAACCTTTATGGTTTAAGAGATATTCACAAACAAAGTATCCCCCCCCCCTGTTCAACCAGATCAGAAGGGAGATGCCCAGGTAGACTGCAGAGAGGGACAATCTTCAATTAAGATAATGGAAAAAGCTGAAAAACTTGTCAAGGGGGGAAGGGCTTTCATTGTTTTCATACAAAGAAAATTGTCCCCTTCTGTTATCTGTACTGTCATACAACCAGACTCACATCTGAGAAGAGATTGCTTACACTAGGAAAAAGGGGCGGGGAGGGGAACTTTGCTTGTGAATATCTCATAAACCATAAAGGTTTGAGAGATAAGACTTATATCATTCTTCATGTTTTTTTAATGCCTACAAAATAAAATAAAGTTAAAACGAAGTATTACTATCCCTTTAAGTGCATAAATAGCATTGGGATTTTGTCTTCACAAATGCATGACTTTACACTTTCCCACGTTAAACGTCATATTCAATTGATTATCCCAATCCGCCATTTTATGTAAATCCCTCTGCAGAGAACAAGGGCTAGATTTAAAGGTTTGCGCTAAACCAGCCGCTAAGTAAAAAAAGGCACATCGGCTGCAAATAACACATGATTTACAGCAGATTTAAAAGTAAGTGTACGATAATAGCTAACGAGAGTAGGCACAACAAAAACACTTAACACAAAAACCTGCGTCGCACCTGTTTTCACATCACCGTGCGTCCCAAACACCCGTTAAAGCACAACTTAAGTCAAAATGCAACAATATGGCTGGTGTTGGCTAGTAACCCTGATAGATGCACAAACAAAATTGAAACCTACAGCCAATCCCAAGTAGCAAAAATGTTCAAATACACCTATATATACCCAAAAATAACAGTCACAACTTGTTTGTGTTTCGAGTTTTGGCGAGCTAAATCACAGGAGCCAGGAGTGGAGGATAGCTTTTAGAGAGAAGAAGAGAGAGAGAAGCATACAGAGGAGTAAGGTAGAAGGATTTTGGAGAGGAGAGATTTACATTTAAATAAACACATATCACACTTTTGCACATATTACATACACCCACACAAACACATACACAGTCTTTTTTTTTTTTTTTTTTTTTTTTTAACTTTTTTTAACTTTATCAGTGTCAATCTGTGAGTGAAAGAGTGTGACAGAGAGTGAGTGGGATCGAGTGTGTCTGTAAGGGCCTGTGGAAGTGCCTGGGTATGAGTGGGTGAATGACGGCCAGGAGAGGAGGACAGGAGAGCGGGATGGGGAGAGTAGTGGAGGAGGAGGTGGAAGGACAGGAGGGCGTCCTTGAGCAGAGTAGGTGTGGGAGAGGGAGATCCGCAGGGAAGAGGGGGACCAGGCCCAGAAGAGCAGCCACACTGAGGACAGGGAAAGAACCTGCAGTGGGACGAGGGGTACATGGTGGGGGCCACCATACACAGGCAGGGGCAGGGCAGCCTGGTTCCGACTCCTCGCATGCCGGAGCTGAGGAGGAGAGGATTCAGGGATCCCCGTTATACTGAGGAGGAGAATAGGGCCCTCGTGGAGGCTGTGCTGGAGAGGGAGACCATCCTATTCCCGAGGGAGAAGGTCCCTGGCCTGTCAGCGAGGAGGAAGGCAGCATGGAACCAGATATACAGATGGGTGAATGCTGTGGCCACATGCAGAAGGGACATGGACTCCATAAATAAAAGACTGGGCGACTGCAAGAGGATGATCAAGAATAAGTTGGCCGAAATCTCCAAGCACGCCCGAGGTACCGGAGGTGGCAGACCTGTCCCAATTGTGCGGCAGAACATGTCTGCCACACTAATTGAGGGGGTCCCTGGAGGATCGGACACTGGGGAAGAGAGGAGCCTCCACACTACCGGTAAGTGCAGCAATAGAAAACCACGCATCACATCAAACCACACAACCATTACACACCCATCATTCATCCACACAACTGTACCAACACAGCACCCTCAGGGTTAAAACAGGACGCAAGACAAGGACAAATGTCAAAGTTCAATAAGGCCCAAACCTGTCCAACTCCCTGGTTAATAAACTGCCCAACTTGTCATGTTCCCCCTCAATAAACAAAACATTGTGCTTTTGAATCCTGTCTGATATGCTTTGAGTTTGGTGATAGCTTGAGTGGCAGAGATGTCTCCAATGCATTGTCAAGCAATGCAGTGAACATAACTTCTGCCTTGGTAACATGTCTATTGCCTTCCCATGTATGGGGGATATTCTTGCCTTGAGTGTGGTTACGCTTTGACACATGTGTAATCCAACATTTCTTCATACAGACACACATTTTATAGTGATGGATTTTCTTTATTGTGTCTCAAAGTACATTAAAATATACATGTGTTTTATGGGTATTTTGCCTATATGCATTAAACACTTGTATGAGCACACTAAATGTACTTTGGAACCAAATATTAGTACTTTAGAAACACTACTGTACTGCTCATGTGTGGTCCACAAGGTTTGACAACTCTGTAGATGAGCATTCTAACTGTACAGGTTTGATACCTGGATGTTAGTACACACATGAATTTGTGTTTTCTGTGTCTATATGAAAATGTTCCAGTAGAGGTTGCTGTGAACATCAGGTCAAACATTGCATCACCAACACAAACACTTGAAACACGAAGGGGTGAGCTTCATAGAAGTGTTGTCAAGACATCAGTCCAGTCACATGGAAGATCCTCTGTCCAAGGATGGATCATGCTATGGATGCCTGTGGGACAAGAGGACAGGATTTGCAGCAGCACCCTCAAACCGATTATCATGCAACAACTTCAACTTCCTAATCCCCTCAATCTTTTTCATTACAGGTGAGTACACAAGGCATTGCTTTGTAATGTGTTGTGTACTCGTCTGTAACCCATTATGTAGAGAACTAGGGAAATGTGAAGCAGCTCTAGGGATATGTGCCCCTTACATGAGTACACACATCAACAAGTATTTTCTGAGAGCTCCATGAAACTAATGTATTTGGGCTGCCACTGTGAGAGTGACAGTGGCAGCCCAATTTTATTTGTTTCATGGAACTATTATGACATATTTGTTGATGTGTGTATTCATGTTAGGGCCACATATCACTACACACTCACAGGTCAGCATGGTGTCCCTGGAGATCTGATCCACATTTCATGACCTCTATGTTGTGTAACAATACCACTGTAGATCCATCCCTCTGCTGCTCTTCTCAGTTCTACAAACTACAGGTCCCATGTTGACTCTAATGGCACTTTAACCCTTGATGTGACAGAGTGTTATCCAATGCATTGCATGACCCCACTCAAGAGCAGTGACAGCAATATGTAAACACAGAAGGGAAAGTTCCCAAACTCCACAGCCACCCGAAGAGTGCCAAATGAAATAGCTAGAATTAAAATAATCCACCGAGGTCCGTGGCCGGCCAACAGTGCTGCACTAGGAGCCCATCTATCCTGTCTCCGCGGCCCCACCGTCCAGTAAGCCGCGAGGAGAGGAAGATTACCCGCTCCCACAGTACCTGGGCACAGCAACCCAGTAGCCACATGAGGATCTCAGGTCCCCTAATGGACCAACCGCGGAAACTCAGGGCCCTCTAAGAAAGTCAGCCAGGGAAGCCACATCTCTAAGTACCGGTCCACCTCCCTATGTGAAGACGAACCTATCTCCATCATCACTCTGATCTCCTCCACTTTTTCTACCCAGGCCTTAAGGCTAGGCGAGGCCCGGTCCCTCCAGTGAAGAGGAATCAGGCCATTGGCCGCCACCAACAACTTCGATAGCAGAGAGTGTTTGTATTTGGAAGGGCTCAGAGTGATGTGGTGTAACATCAAACATTCAGGCTTGAAATCCGGGGGGCTGTGGATTACATAACGAAGAATACCATAAATCGATTCCCAGTAGGACTTGATTTCTGAACATTGCCACCATATATGAAGCAGAGATCCCAGAGCCTGTTTACAGCGCCAGCATAGACCATTACTAGAAGGGTCAAACCTCTGTTGAGCTAGCGGAGTCAAATACCACCGGGAAAGCAACTTATATGCAGATTCCTGGAGTTTAGAGGATACTGATATATGATGGGTGAGGTACATAATTTTGTCCCACTCCTTTGGCGAGAGTGAGATCCCCAGATCCGTCTCCCAACGTCCCACAAAAGATGGGGTCTCAGCGCATCCACTGGTCAGCAGCCCCAAGTATAAGCGAGACACACCATGTCTAGGGGGAGTTTTTTGTATGCACTCCCTCTCAAAGGTCGACAGAGGACGAGATAGTTGGTGCTGCTGAGCGATGGACGCAACGTAGCGTTTTAACTGAAAATAGCGGAACTCATCCAAAAAAGTGGGGCGGGTGACATGTAAAACCTCTGACAACGGTAGCAGTCGACCCTCCGATATAACCTGGAATAGATTAAATCGCGGCACTGGCGTCGGAGGAAATACGCGGCTGCCTCCTATCCCCGGAGAGAACCCAGGATTAAACCGTAGCGGTGTCATCGGTGACGGAAAGGAAGTCAGAGAATGCTTAATAGCTGTCGAAGACCAGACCAGCATTGTAGCCCGAATGAAAGGACACCGACGCAACACCGGATCACGCTGGTCGGGGCGCAACCAAAGCGCTGGCTGCAACATCCCCCCAGTCCGGCACAGATCAATGTCCACCCATTGCTTGTGCCCCGGCGCCACCATCCACTCTACTATCCGAAGCAAATGGCACGCCTGGTAGTATAGCTTAAAGGGATAGTAATACCTAAAATGTAAAAAAAAATATGTTATAGGGTTTATCCCCCTGAGTAAAACAAGAGTACTCCCACTGCTGAATGGTGTTTCATTCAAAAGTTATTAATTTTCAAAGTTGAATTTTTTAGGTGCAATATCACAGTGGCCTGAAATTTTACAGTGGCGCTGTTGCTACACCATCCTATGGAGATTTATGGTCCTGAGACCAGAGCTGTCCATAGGATCGTGTAGCAACAGCGCCACTTTACAATTTCAGGCCACTGTGATATTGCACCTAAAAAATTCAACTTTGAAAGTTAATAACTTTTGAATGAAACATCTTTCAGCAGTGGGAGTACTCTTGTTTTACTCAGAGGGATAAACCCTACAACATATTTTTTTTACATTTTAGGTATTACTATCCCTTTAAAATCGGGCAGAGCCAAACCACCCGATCGTTTAGGTAAGCTCAGTTGCGTCTGCCTCTGTCTCGGTCTGCGTCCGTGCCATATATAAGACAGAATCTCCGACCTAAGAGAAGCGAAGAACAATCGCGGGAGAGTGATGGGCACAGTCTGGAAAAGATATAGAAGACGTGGCAAAAGATTCATCTTCACCACGTTTATCCTCCCCGACCAGGTAATATGAGGCAGGGCCCAGCGTCTCAAGTCCGTCCGGACTTTAGTGAGCAGTGGCACAAAGTTGGCCGAATACAGCCCAGAAAGGTCAGCTGTGAGCCACACCCCCAGGTATTGCAGCCTATCCGTGCACCATCTATACGAAAAAGTATGTCTCAAGCCCACACAGATGGCTTCTGGAACAGAGATATTCAAGATCTCAGATTTATCCATATTAATTTTCAGATTGGAAAGACGACCAAAATCATCAAACGCGCGTTGTAAAGAGGGCAGTGAAGTAGCGGGGTCCGATATCAAGAAGAGCATATCATCCGCAAATGCTGCGACTTTGTATCGAACTCCACCCAAGGAGACCCCCACAATCTCTGCATTATCCCGGATCGCATTGAGAAACGGCTCCAGAGACAATACAAAAAGCAGTGGGGACAGTGGGCATCCCTGTCGGGTGCCGTTACCAATCTTGAAAGACGAGGAAAGTAGTCCATTAACCCGAACACAGGCAGACGGAGCCGAATACAGGGCAGTGATCCAAGCCCGCATGTGGGGCCCCAGTCCCACATGTTCCAACGTCGCAAATAAGAAGGACCAGTCCACCCTGTCAAAAGCCTTTTCGGCGTCTGTTGACAAAAGGAGGAACCCAGGACCCGTGGATCGCAGCGTGCTCATCAAGCCAAGAATTTTGGTAGTGTTATCCCTGGCTTCCCTGCCGGAGACCAATCCTGCTTGATCAGGATGTATCAGTCCCGGCAGAAGGGGAGCTAACCGTCTCGCTATCAATTTGGCCAACAATTTCACATCAGTGTTAAGCAATGAAATAGGGCGGTAACTGGAACAAAGTTCCCCATCTTTGCCTTCCTTGGGAAGCACTACCACGGTCGCTCTCAGCGTTTGGGGGTGCAAACTAGCGCCCTGGATAAGAGAGTTAAACATGTGAGTCATGTGCGACCAGAGCTCTGCCGGAAAAGATTTGTAATACTGCAACGAGAACCCGTCTGGGCCCGGCGCCTTGCCTGACTGAGAATCCTTAAGAGCTAAGGACAGCTCCTCTACTGTAAAGGGAGTCTCTAATGAGGAAGCCACCGACGGGGACAACTTTCTATGAATGTGCTCCTGCAAGTACTGGTGGATGAGACGACCGCGTTCCGGTGCCTCCAAGGCAGGAGAGTGAGTATCCAAGTTATAAAAAGCTGCATAGAAGTCCCGAAAGCCCACAGCTATGGCAGACGGAGAGTAGGCCAAGGTGCCACCAGGGCAACGAATCTTAGGGACGTGGGCTAACTGAGATCTCTTCTGCAATACCCACGCCAGCAATTTGCCACACTTGTTCCCATTTTCAAAGAAAAACTTCTTAGAGCGCTGATGAATAAAACGATTCCTAGCACTCAGTAAATCCGATAACTGTCGTCTCTTAATAAGCAGAGTTTGATAATCTGTGCCAGATAAGGAGTGCTTGTGTACCTGTTCCAGACGAAGAATCTCGTCCGTGAGATCCAACAATCGCCTATTCCGTTCTCTCTTTTGTCTTGCACCTTGTGCCACAAAGTGGCCTCTAACCACGCACTTGTGTACTTCCCAAACAGTTGGGAGAGGTATCTCTGAAGGAAGATTTTCAGCAAAAAAATTTGGAAGAACCGCGGAGGTCTCTGACACAAGCAGTGGATCAAGCAAGAGAGACTCGTTAAGACGCCAGGACGCCCCGGTCGGACGCGTCACAAGGGAGGTCAACTGAATGCGTATTGGAGAGTGGTCTGACCAAGTCATAGGGTCGATAGAGGCCAACGTCAGGGAATCCAAGTCCCTATGAGACAGGAAAAAGTAATCTAGTCTTGAGTATGTCCTATGGGGTGGGGAGTAGTACGTATAATCACGAGCGGTCGGGAAGAGGGCTCTCCAGCAATCAATTAGCTGATGGCCAGCCAAAGAGGCTCTCATTTTCCTCAAGAGGTTATGAGGGAAGGAGGAGGCAGCTGCGGACGTGTCCAACGAGGGCTCCAGTGCCACATTGAAGTCATCCCCCAGTACCAGGACCCCCTCCTGAAATTTCCGCAACCTGGAAAGGACAGAGGTGAGGAAGGCCGACTGCCGCACGTTAGGGAAATATACATTAGCAAAAGTGTAGGGTTTCCCCAAGATTTTCCCCTTTACAAACAAGAAGCGGCCCTCTTCTCCAACTAGGGTCTCAACTTCCACGAACAGGACATTGCGAGAAAGCAATATAGCTACACCCTTTGATTTAGAGATGGAGTTATTGCCATAATAAGCCAGGGGAAAGAATTTGCTAGCTAAAGATGGGTGTTTATGTGCTATAAAGTGAGTCTCCTGAACAAAAGCAATGGATACATGACGGGAGCGTAAGTCACGCAATAAATTGGTCCGCTTCTCTGGGACATTCAAGCCTCGGGCATTAACCGAGTATAGGGTAAGGGGCACCTGAGAAGGGATCATGTCTGCTCTGGGAGTAGTGAGAAAAGGTCAGACAAAAAAAAAAAAAAAAAGGGGAGGGGAGGAGGGGAACCACAGAACAGAACAAGGAGTAAGACTAAAATAAGTAAATAGAACAGGAAGAAAGAACAACCAGGAAATCCTGGTGAAACTGCACGGATGTGCCGCTGTGGAGTGCTGCGCCAGCCACGGGTATCCAAGCCAAATAGGCAAGGAGCACCGTGCGAGAAAAAATAGTGGCGCGATTACCCCGCGGGGGCACTTGACAAGCCAGTCAACAAGAGGCACACCAATTACAGTAACCCCAAAACAGGTTATGTAAAACAAGAAACAAACGTTAACAATATAAAGATTGAGTCCCAGCCGGTGACCCGGCCCAGACTCAATGGTTAAAGCACATCGGCTTGAGTTGTAAACAGTCACAGACATAATAGACGGTATAAAAACTTACAATAAGCCCGAAGGTAGTCCCGGTGCGCTGTGAGTCACCATCCACACAATCATGGACTCTGCTCACCCCGCAAGGGGACCCCCCACCCAGACTATCCCAAGGCCCAACTAGCCCTTGTCATACACATTGCTCCCTCCTAGCCCCCCCCCCCCAAGGAGCTACCACCACTACAACCGAGGAGAGCGAGCCCGGGTCCCCCACGATCCCACCCCCAGCCCGGGATTCAATCCCCTAGCCGGGGTCAGGAAGGCCTCCACCAAACAGTGTGACCCAGATCAATAAAATGGCACAGGTCAGCTTCCAACTTGTATATACACAGGGGAGGAGCGGGACCGCACGAGACCCAGGCTCAAGGTCGGCGGCACACCCCACACCCACAACGGCCCCCAGCCCGAGCCCAGCGCGAAGGAGCGGCAACCCCAGCCCCCGCAGCCCGCCCCCGACACGCATTCTGCGCCCCGGTGAACGGACCACGGCCGCGGGACCCGAGCCTCCGTCACCCCACGCACCGACCCCGCACAGGGCCACCGCAAGCGCGTCGCCCGCCCTACCATCCCATGGTGCAGGGACATGGGCCCCACACAAGTCCAAGCAAGTCTGGCCGACCGCCGGCGGGGCCCACACATGGTGCCTACCCCGCTCGGCCGCCACCCATCCGCCGGCACAGCTGGCACCCACGCCCCCCCACACCTCCCGGGCAATCCCCATCCCGCACTAAAACCGGCTCCCCCTCTCCAATACCCCGGGAACCCTCGAGACTCAGAGCATCCCCGGGTATATTGGTAAGCAGCCACCCAGGGTGCATCCCCGGGGGCGGCACACACGCTACCGTTGGAGACCACCTTTCAAATAGCCAGCAAGTCCAGTAAGGGAGTCTGGATGACAGGCCGGAACGGGCCAAGGTGGAGGCAACCAACATCGATATTCAGGGCGTAGGTATCTGTCCATCTCAATCTGCAGTAGTAACAGTCCACAGTGGGCCAACCACCCAACTCAGGAGAGAAACAGTTCAGGGGCCTGGGCAAAATTGAAAGATGACTGCGGGACCCTCACTCCTCAGCAGGCCATCCGCGACTCGGGAATCCAGGATCCCGCTCCACTCCCCCTCCACGTTGACCAACGCGGCGTGCCCGCCGCTGCGGACGTGCCTGAGCAGGAAACTCCAGGGCATCCCAGTCCGGTACTGTGATATCGGGAAGGTTAGCGGCTCGGATCAAGTCCGGAACATCATACATACATCGAACAACAAATGTGTCGCTCCCCACACGGGCCATTAAACTGAAGGGGAAACCCCATCTATAAGGTACATCTCTAGCAGACAGAGCCCCTGTCAAGGGCTGCAGGGCCCTTCGTTTTTGTAGAGTGATCCAGGCAAGGTCCTGATAGAGCGTTACCTCCGAACCCCGGTAGGGCCAGCTCCCTCTGCTCCTAGCCGCCCGCATGATATCTTCCTTGAGGCGGAAGCTAGAGAGGCAGCATATAACATCCCGTGGAGGGCCTTCAGGTGGGCCCCTCTGCCTAAGTGCCCGGTGCACTCGCTCAAAACCAATCGGTTCTTGTTCCGCTCTTCCCAGGATGGTATTGAAGAGAGACTGGAGAGCCCCCATTAGATCCCCGGGAGGCACATCTTCCGAGAGGCCCCGCACTCGGAGGTTATTCCGTCGTCCCCTATTTTCAATGTCTTCCACCATCCGGCGAAGCTCTGCGATCTGTGGGGACACCTGAGAGACAGAAGCAGGTAGGTCTCGTAACTCTCTCTCTACCCTCACGGTGCGGGCCTCTAGGGACATCACACGTGTGTCCAGGGCTTCCATGCCAGATCTTAGGCCTGCTATATCCTCGCGTACCGCCTGCATGCCAGACCTGATCTCAGATGTCAGCGATCGAAAGTCCTCTTTAGAAGGAAGGGCCCTCATAACATCTAGAAAGTCCTGTGGTGAGACTGTTCGGTCTAGTTCAGATGTCGGGGACGCAGAAGTTGGAGGTTCACTCGAGGCACGTGAAGGCGCAGGTGAGTCCGCCATGTCGGGGCCCGGCATGGTCGGCATGGATCCTGTTGGTGCAGTAAAATAACCCCTCAGCGAGGAATTTCTCGTCGGCGTACCAGCCCCAGGTGTCTGCGAACCCCTTTGATGCCGCTTATTCCTCACCATTCTGGGTAGATGTGCCGAAAAAAGCTATTAATACGGGCCACCGGCCGGGAGCTAGGCTCTTAAGCAGCCATCTTGTCTCGTCGCTGATATATGTCATGTTTGTAGTATGCATGATGTTTGGGGCCATGCTACTGCCAGTGCAGTGCTATGTTAATGATCCTGTGATGTGGAACAGAACATCATGTGCGATGTGGTTAGTGTGTTGGCACCAATTCTCAGGACTGATGGAGGACTTGCATGGATTGTTTGGATGCCTGTGTTATACTCACAGCTAAAGTGGTAGGTGATGAGCCTGTCTCGGATCAGCGCCCCTCTCAGGGTCTCCTCAACATGGCCAATGTCCATGGGCACTTCAGGTATGGGGGGGGCCTGGATATCATCCACCAACCTGGTGTCCACTGCAATGTTGTGCAGTACTGCACACTCCATTATGATGTCACACATTTTTCCAGGTGCATACTGCAGTTCTCCCCTCGAGTGGTCCAGACATCGGAATCAAGACTTCAGGAGGCCAAAGGTCCGCTCAATGGCATTTCTTGTTCTGCCATGACCCTGTTTGTAACTTTCCTGGGCATCTGTTTGGGGATTGGCGACCGGGGTCAGTAGCCAGGATTTGCATCCATAGCCAGCATCACCTGTGTAATTTGAGTGACATGGTGAGACAGAGAGCACATGTTGTGTGAATGATGTTTTGTGTGGTGGATGTACTAGCTGTGGGTCAAGAGCATGGTGAGCAGTGTTGTGCATACACCTGTGGATGTGGTGTGGTGTAGTATTGTGAACTCACCCAGAAGCCATTCCCCTTTATAAGTTCCATTCTCAAAGTCTCTGTGTACTGAGGAGTCTTGGAGAATGTACGAATCATGAGAGCTGCCAGGATATTTTGCACAGACATTCATAATCCTCATGTTGCTGTCACATACCATCTGCACGTTCATGAAGTGGAAGTTCTTCCTGTTGATGAATAGATGTGCATCACATGCTTAGGCTTTGATACGGACATGGGTGCAATCTAAAGCACCCATGACCCTGGGCATGCCTCCCCTTGTGTAAAAAACCCTGCTTGAGATGTATCCAGTCCATGTCGGTGGTGGGGAAATGTATGTAGGTACTGGCCTTGCTTTAGAGGGCTGGCAAGACCTGAGCCAGCACTCTGGAGCTTGTGGCCTGTGACATGCCAGATGCGTAAACCTCAGTGGACTGGAAGGCGCCACTTGCCATGAAGTGTATGGCACACAGGAGTTTTTGCAGGCCAGATAGGGAATGATTGTGGATGTAGATGGGATCAACCTGATCCTTGATGACCTCATACAAGGCAATGATGCTGTGTGTCCTCAACCTGTAGCGATCCTGTGTGGCTATTGAGCCAGAGCCTCCTCACTTGCAACAGGTGAAGGCTGTTGATCAGGTGTGCCTGGGGGTTGCTGGTGTGCCCTAGCTCTCACCCTTGCACACCTTCTCCGCAGTCTTCTCAGCAATAAGTATCCCAACATACTTATTGTTCTCTCTCTATCTCTCTCTAGCTGTCTCTCCCTGAGTGGAAAACAAGCCACAAGTGAGTGTGGTGAGCTGTCCCTTTAAGTGCTTGGTAGGGTGTTGTGTAGGTGTGGTGATGAGGTGAGTGATGACCAATGGGAAGGTGTTTGTTGTCAGAGTAAGTGTTTGCAGGTGTGTCTGTGTTTTAAAATGTTGTGTTTTCTGATTGCTGTGTCTGTGTCAGTTGCGGGTGTGAAGTTGTGGGGTGCAGGTTGCATCTGGATCATGTGGTGATGTTGCACAGGTGAGCTTGTTTTGTATTGGCAGATGTCCGTGTTGTGTGTGAACCCCCATTGTTCCGTGCCATGTTGCATTGGTGTTTTTTTGGAGGTCTATGTCCCTGTGGTGTTGATTGTTGTGTGTGAGAGTGATTTGTGGTGTATTCTCCATGTTTTGTATTTAACGGTGGTTTCTTTTTGACCGTTATGTGTCTAACGGCTAACAAAACTGGGTGTTAAGTTTTAGCCGTTAACTGTATCTTTTTTTCAGCCGTTAGCAGTACCGCACTCCTTTAAATTGCTCTGGAGAATCTTGTTCTATGCATCTCAATGCACATCAGTCTATCTGCCGCAAGGATTTGTGAACTGACGTTAGCTGTTCTTAAGACAGACCTTTAAATGGCTTACAACACGTTAACACATCCGATAGTGCTTTTTGTTTTTTGCTAACGGCTGCCTTTAAATCTACCCCCAAATATCCTGTTCTGAATTTATTACCCTGTGTAATTTAGTGTCATCTGCAAATATTGATATTTTTCTTTCTATATCTATTTCCTGCTCATTTATAAACATGTTAAAAAGTAGTGTACCAAGTACTGAAGCCTGAGGTATTCCACTCTCAACTTTAATTGTGTTAGAGAATTGTCCATTTACAACTACACACTGTTCCCTATCCTTCAACCAGATTTCTGTGTTATCCCCTATCCCCAGTTTCCTTACTTTATACCCTAGCACTGTATCAAATTCCTTTGCAAAATCTAGATATACTACATCAACTGCCTTACCATTATCTAGGTTGCTACTTCTTCATAGAAACTGAAAAGATTAGTTTGGCATGATCTATTCCTCATAAAACCATGTTGATTCCTGCTAATAATCTTATGTTTTGCACAGGTCTATCAGGCTCTATTTTACTTCCCTTCTTAAACAGAGGCACTACATTGGCTTTACACCAATCTTGTGGCACTTAGCCTGTGGTGAGGGAATCCTTAAAGGGATAGTAATACTTCGTTTTAACTTTATTTTATTTTGTAGGCATTAAAAAAACATGAAGAATGATATAAGTCTTATCTCTCAAACCTTTATGGTTTATGAGATATTCACAAGCAAAGTTCCCCTCCCCGCCCCTTTTACCTAGTGTAAGCCATCTCTTCTCAGATGTGGATCAGGTTGTATGACAGGACAGATAACAGAAGGGGACAATTTTCTTTGTATGAAAACAATGAAAGCCCTTCCCCCCCTTGACAAGTTTTTCAGCTTTTTCCATTATCTTAATTGAAGATTGTCCCTCTCTGCAGTCTACCTGGGCATCTCCCTTCTGATCTGGTTGAACAGGGGGGGGATACTTTGTTTGTGAATATCTCTTAAACCATAAAGGTTTCAGAGATGAGACTTATATCATTCTTCATGTTTTTTTAATGCCTACAAAATAAAATAAAGTTAAAATGAAGTATTACTATCCCTTTAAAGAGTAAAAAAGATGGGTATTTCTAACACTGCACTGAGTTCCTGAAGAACCATACAGGGTATTTTCGTAAGACAGATACTCTGTCATTCCTGAGGGTTCCAGGGTTGGTCAGGCGTCTTCCAAGGTCACTGTAGTCTACCATTCATCAGGCATATGAACTCAGAAAGAAACCTGTTCCCTTCAAAGTCACAGATCATTCCACTAGGTCTGTTGGGGCCCCCTGAGCCTACAAAAATCAGGCCTGGATGCTCTGCCTTTGGCTGAAGTCAGCTGTGGCAGGAAGGTCCTTCAGGTGGTTCTGCCGGTCTAAAGACCTGTTCTTCAGCTGTTTTAGCCTGGTTGACTCTTGTTATAGTGTGCTGTGCAAGTTATAAAGGATATACTAGAACTAGAGAGGGTACAGCGGAGAGCAACAAAATTAATTAAGGGAATGGAGGACTTGACATATGAGGAACGACTAAACAAACTTGGTTTATTTACTCTAGAGAAAAGACGACTAAGAGGAGACCTTATCACATTGTACAAGTATATGAGAGGTCAATACAAGGATCTCTGCGGTGAGCTATTTATTCCAAGGCCTGCTCAGGTGACCAGGGGACACCCCTTGAGATTAGAGGAAAGGAGGTTTAAACTTCAGCAGAGGAAGGGTTTTTTTATGGTAAGGTCTGTCAAATTGTGGAATTCATTGCCCAGGGAGGTAGTTATGGCAGATACAATGGATACATTTAAGAGAAGATTAGATACATTTCTTTCAAAAGGGAACATACAGAGTTATACTGTTTATCAGTAGGCTGATCAGGAAGGTCTGATAAAGACTAATTTAATTGGTAGCAGGAAAGTTATAAAATTCTCAGTTACTGAGGTATGAAGCGAAGGTTGAACTTGATGGACTTGTGTCTTTTTTCAACCTAATTTACTATGTTACTATGTTACTATTTAGTGTCTGTTGACACTAAGTTTTGGTTGGGCTGTTTCTGTTCTGGATAGTCCTAGGGAACTCCGGTATCTTGAGAACAGACGTGAAGTCCTTTCTCCTTCTTCCCATCTCTGAGAGCTTAGTGTTGGTATATCTCCATGATACCTGTTTTCCATATTGGACAACAGAGAAAACAAGATTTTAATCTTACCTGTTAAATCTTTTTCACTGTCGTCCAGTACAGGTTACTGGTAACTCTGGGAGGCGTCAGTCCCCTTTAAGTAGGCAGGAACATTCTCTAAATGTATGCAGGGGGTGGAGCCTCCCTTCCCTCTCAGGCTGCAGTTTACCCAGCCTGCCCAGAATTGTTTGTTCCTGTGTGTGAACACACCAGGTGAGAACATCTCTGCAGTTTTTAGTTTCTTTTTTATTTTTCTGTCAAATATGGAATACCACCATTAGGCGGGTTACCTTTCCTGACAAATGCCCTCTCCAAAGTGGCTAGCTCAGTGTCCAGGGCCTTTTGGTGGACCTTAAGCCCTGAAGAGGGAATATTTTGGTTACAAGTGCTTCCCCATGGATTACCTTTCTGAGGTAATTCTTACTACAGGGTAACCTGAAGACAGAAGATCTGCAGAAAGGTGAGCCACCCTTTGAGTGCTGAAGGTCCACTTGTCCCACAGTGTCCCTTAATTGGGCTTGTATTTGGGAGTTCTTATTGCGCACTCTGGCACTCATTGGGTGTATATGTGTATGTCTGTGGGTATTTGGAGAAGGTTTCTGTGGTAACTTAACCCTTCCTCTGCTGGTTTGACAGGTTTAATGGGGTTTTCTGGCACTTTTCTTATAAGTGGATCAGTGTTTTCTCTATATCCATACATGTTCATTGCATGTGTTTCATGTTTTTAACGTGTAGTTTAACTTTTATTAAAAGTGTGTACTGCGCCTTTAAGGCGCACTTTACCGCATAGACGCCATTGCTCCATTTACTTTCTATGGGTTAACACTGTTTGGGACGTATCTCTGTAACCGCTTCACACAGCGAATTCAGAGGGCTCATTTTAATTGTCTACCCTTGCTCTATCATCCGGTTTATAGTTCAAGTGTGTTGGGGGGCTTGGGGGCTTCGGGCACTATTTTGGGGTACTTTTTGGGAAAAACTACATTTCCCATAAGTGCTTGATTCGCGCCTAATTTCTGATTGGCTCCCATCGCGGCAGCCATTTTGGGCACTTTTCTCAATGAGTATCCTACACAGCGCTTGGACAATCCTTTTCTCCTCTGGAGATTGACCCTTCGCCTGCCAGAACAGTCTATATTTAGCGTTTCTGGGGTGAAATATCAATCTTATACACTACAATTGGGTGATTCATTGTACAGTTGGTTATTTTGACAATGTGAGAATGTCTATACCGGTGGTGCTAGGAGCTACACTTAAGACTAAGGAAGATGGGGTATCAGTATCCCCCATTGCGCATTGCTCTTCCTGTCACAGAGTGCTACCTAGATTGTTCTCTGGTCATTTCTGCTCAGCAGGTTCTGAAGTTCCTGGCAGCAACCCAGGGCCTTCCAGCCATGCTATTAAGCCAGCTTGGGTGCGAGAGTTTAAGGCTGCAACTAAAGACCTCAGGTCCACTTTACAGCTCTTTACATCCCAGATACAGGGGGTACTTCAATTATGGCAGACCCCCTCTATTATCAGATCCTCCCTGCCTCAACCGCAGGGAGCACCTGATGTGTCAGATTCTTCTGAGGAAGAATTGTTGCTAGATTCGAATGTTGAGTTTGGTTCTCTTTTGGAATCTTCCAGGTCTCTTAGGGGACCTATTTGAAGCTGATCCTGAAACCTCTACTGAGGGCCTGATCAGGGCTGTATTGTCCACACTCAACATTCCATCAGTTCAGGGGGTTCCCTCTGATCCCTCTGATGTTTTTCAGGTGCCTGCAAAGCCCCTTACTCATTTTCCTCTTAACCCAGCTCTTGATTGTTTGGTTCTGACACATGGACTACTCCGGACACGTCCTCTTCAATGTCTAGAAAGTTTGCTAAACTTTTGCCCTTTTCTGAAACAGAAATGACTGAATGGGTTCATCCCCCTAAGGTGGACGCACCCATATCTAGACTGCCTAAATCTACGGTCTTACATGTTTCTGATGCTTCTGCGCTGCAAGATTGGACTGATAAGTAACTTGTGGTTCTCCTTAAGTCCATTTTCACTTCTATTGGCTCTGCTGTGTGTCCAGCCTTTGCTGTTGCATGGGTTATCCGGGCAGTTGCAGTCTGGACTGAGCAACTTACTATGGCGGTCCGTCAGGATGCACCTACTTCGGAGAGATCGTGTCTCCTTGCTATTGTCTCTGTGGATCAACACTATGTTTCTGCTGCTGCTTTTGATGCCATCCGCATGCACTACTTCTTTGGTGGTTGGGCGTGCGCTTTGGCTTACGATTTGGTCTGCTGTCACTGCTTCCATGAAAGTTTTTTCTTTCTTTGCCTTTTGAAGGTACTTCCTTGTTTGGATCCGAACTACAGGAACTAATTAGTGAGGCCTCGGGGGTTAGAGTTCTCTTCTACCCTTGGTCTTTAAAAAAAAAAAAAAAAAAAGTGGCCGTTTACGCGTCACCGGTCCTTTCGTTCCTTTCACTCTGAGACACGTACGACGAACCATGCGGTGCCATCTGCTCCGCGTTCCTGCGTCAAGCTCATGCACCAATTGCAGCCCAAGGCCGCATTCAAGCCCATGACTTATTGACTGCTTCGGCATGACTCGCCAACACCGTGGGATGATTCAGTGTCGGACTCATGGGCTTTTCTGGTGGTGTCTGTGGGATATAAGATCCCTTTCTTTTCTCTCCCACCTTTTCGTCTTTATCTTTCTCGTTCTCCTCAAGAAGTCGTGTGAAGCCGTCTGTTCAAAGACGCTATTCAGGCTTTTCTGGACAAGGTTGTCCTGGAACAGGTACCCCCTGCGGACAGGGGTTCAGGATCCTATTCAAGCCTTTTGTGGTGACCAAAAAAAAAAAAAAGGGGGGGACGGCGGATGCCGCCCTATTTTGGGTTTGTGAGATCTTAATTCCTTTGTGGTGAAGTCTCACTATCGTCAGGAGTCTCTGCTCACAGTATTCGCTGACATGTCTCCGGGGGAGTTTCTTGCTTCTCTGGACCTTCAGAGCTCTACCATTGGTCTGACAATAGCCCCCCCCCAGGTTTTCCAATGGGTGTTGGGGGGCCTTGATATCCGTCCTCCATCGGGGCGGCATCAGAGTGCCTTCGTACATGGACGACTTGCCTTTTGCAGCCATTATCTGCGGACCTTCTCAACAGCAGGTCCAGACCTGCATTCAATTCCTTACACATCACGGTTGGATTGCGAACTTGGTCAAGTCTGACCTTGTTCCGTCTCGGCACCTGGGTCTTCTGTTCAATACTCAGAGGTGCATGATTTTCCTACCGGACGAGGTAACCATCAATTTGCCCAAAGGGTCTTCATGATCCTATCCCGCTATTGGATACTGGTTCCGAAGTTGTCTTTTCTGGTGGGGTAGTCCATCTCCACGATAGAGGCGGTTCCATTTGCCATGGTATACACCAAGGAACTTCAGGGATTTGTGATATGGACATGCAGAGGACCGACCGATCATCAAAAGCTATCAATCACCCCCCCCCCTCATGTCGAGTTGAGCTTGGAGTGGTGGTTGGGCCTTCCAATCTCCTACAAGGAAGATCCGTCCGGATTCCCTACTGGACCGAGGTCACGACGGATGCCAGCCTCCTGGGCTGGGGAGCTGTTCTGGGTCACTTTAGCGCTCAGGGGAAGTGGTCCATGGAGGAGTCTCTTCTTTCCATCATTGGGAGTGCCAACTGGAGGACGGGCCAGTCTGAGTGGAGTCCGACTTCGCCACGGCAGTGGCTTACATCGACAGGTCGGTACAAGAAGTCTCGCCGCTTGGTTAGATGTCAAGGCCATACTGTCCTGGCCAGCGGTTCATGTTCCGGTCATTTCCGCAGTGCTCATTCCAGGCGTAGACAACATCATGGCAGTCTTCCTCAGTCGTCACACAGTCGACAGCGGAGAGTGGGAACTACATCCGGAGGTGATTCAACTCCTGGTTCTGAGATGGGGAATGCCCCAGTGGATCTGTTAGCAATGGGACACAACAGGAAGGTTCCGCCGTTTTGCTCTCTGTGGAGCGACAGTCTAACTCTGCTGCTGATACAATGTCCATTCCTGGACATTATCTCTGGCCATTTTTCCTCTCTCTTTCCCTATGTTTATATGGGTGTTACGGACATTGTAATTGGTACGTTGTCCTGTAATTTTGATTGTTCGGGATTGACATCGTCAACCCTGGTATCCAGAGTTTATGGCCCTATCTGTGGTGGAGCCATTTCGGCTCCCCTCTCATCCAGCTCTTCTTCTACAGGGTTATCTGTGGAAGACGATGTTCTTCAGCTCAATTTGACGGCCTGTATGTTGAATCCTCGATTTTATGGAAGAAAGGGTTTTCTTCTGCTGTGGTTTCTACTATGTTTAGTGCCATAAGCCTGTTTCTTCCACTATCTATCACTGTGTCTGGTTGATATTTGTGTCTTGGTGTGTTGACAGAGATCTGTCTCATGACTTTGATCGTCCCACTGTCCTGTCCTTTTGGTTGGACGGTGTTGGCAAGGGACTCAGTCTGAGTTCTCTTACGGTTCTTACTTCAGCACATTCTGTCATTTTCCAGAAACGCATTGCTATCTTCCTGACGTCAGAGGTTTCTTCTAGGGTGTTGCTCTGTGCGCCCTGCCTTTCGGAGTCCGGCTCCTCAATGGGACCTTAATCTGGTTTGGGGGATCTCCAGCGTTCCCCCTTTGAGTCCTTGGCTTCTATTCCTTTGCGCCTTTTGTCATGGAAGATGGCCTTTCTTCCGGCTCTTGTGTCAGTTCACTGGGTGGCGGACTTGCAAGCTCTGTCCTGTAACCACCTTATCTGGTGTTTCTCAAGGATAAGGCTGTGCTTCGCACTTCTAAGGAGTCCTTGCCTAAAGTGGTCTCCGAGTTCTACATCAATCAGGTGATTGTGGTGCCCTCTTTCTGCCTAACCCTTCCTCTGTCAAGGAGAGGGATCTCCACTTGTTGGATGTTGTGCGTTGTCTCAAGTTTTATGTTCATCGCACTGAGTCTATCAGATAGTCTGATGCCCTGTTCGTCATTCCTGAGGGTCCTAGGGCAGGGAGACCGGCATCCGGGGTACCTTTTGCATCTTAGATTAAGTCTTCTAATTGTGAAGCTTAAAAATTGAGGGAGAAGCATGTTCCCTTTTGGGTTACAGCCCATTCTACCGGGTCAATTGGGGCCTCTTGGGCCTCCAAGAATCAAGCATCTGCCGGTCAGTTGTGCCGGGCGGCCACTTGGTCTTCTGTGCCCCCTTTCTTGAAGCGCTACCATGTGGATGTGCTGGCCTCGGCTGATGCCAGCTTTGGGAGGAAGGTCCTGGAGGCAGTTTTGTCTGTCTAGGATCTTTCTTTTCTGAGGTTCCCGGTGCTTCCTTACTATTGAGCCCTATTGGCTCTGGTTCAGTGTGCTGTGTTAACAGTTCTTGGGGTCTGTTTTTACCTCTAGTTGGTGTCCGTTGACACCTCTGGTTAGTTGGGATCTCTGACCGGTTGGTTCATGGAGGTCCTGGTGACTTTGGGGACCTTGCGCCTGGTCCTTGCCTTCTTCCCATCTCAGGGTAACTCAATGGTTGGACATCCCAGAGTTACCAGTAACCTGTATTGGACGACAGTGAAAATAGGATTTTAGTCTTACCTGTTAAATCCTTTTCACTTAGTCCATACAGGTTACTGGTCTCCCACCCTGTCAAGAGACCATGCTTGGCTCTCCTTGGCATTATGTGGGAGTCCTTCGGGGCATGCTCACAGGAGTCTTCTTTCCTTCTACTATCTAGTCTGGTTAGTTCTCAAACAATTCTGGGCAGGCTGGGTAAACTGCAGCCTGAGAGGGAAGGGAGGCTCCACCACCTGCATACATTTAGAGAATGTTCCTGCCTACTTAAAGGGGACTGACGCCTCCCAGAGTTACCAGTAACCTGTATGGACTAAGTGAAAAGGATTTAACAGGTAAGACTAAAATCCTATTTTCTGTTAGTCCATATAGAATACACATCTCCCACCCAGAGAAAGGGACCTCTGTTGGTCTTGCTTGTCTGGATATGAGAGTCGTTACTATGGTCTTTAGTCTCACATGAGCTTCCTTCTTCTTCTCTTTCTGTCCCTGATTGGTGTGGTTTGCTTACATCATGACTGGAGGCAGGGCTAGAGTTGAGCTGTAAAAGAGGCCGGGAGTCTCCACCCACAAGACTCTGTCTTTTTTGAGAATATGTTCTGCCCTCCAAAGGAGGCTCTCAACCCCATGGTACCTGTATTCCATATGGACTAAGAGAAAAGGATTTAACAAGTAAGACTAAAATCCTATTTTAAGGGGTGATATTTGTGAGGAAACTGGACATAATATGGAGTCCTTGTGGGTAAAAATTGAAGCCAACTGCGACGTAAGAGGTTAAAAAAAAAAAAACTATGTTGGTGGGCACATTCTATAATCCACCAAATATTGGTGAGAATGTTGAGGCCCAACTGTTGTTGAAAATGATGAAAGCCTCGCATCTTGGGCATACTATAAATTTAATTATACTGATATAAACTTGAGACATGAGACCTGCCAGAGTGCTCAGGGAAGTGGGTTTGTGAGCATGCTTAAGCAAAGCTACATGTCACAAATGGTGGAACTGCTGACCAGAAATAATAATAATTTCGTACAGTTCCCACAATGCTCCAATACATTTCTATACTTTATATAGCCCTCCGCGATGTCTGATTTTGGATTTTAGGAGCTGATATCACCAGACTGATAACTGTTCAGCTCTGGTGTAAGTGGAGAGAAAATTCTGTGGGTTGTGTTGAAGCGTCTGTGCCATTTAAGGACGCAACATGAGAATTTCACGCTTTGATGCAGGGCGAGATTCTCATATCACCTTTTTAATCACAAAGACATGCTTAATGCTCCAAACAGCAACAAGCTGTTTTCAAAGCAATGTTTTAAAAGTAAAACCACCTGAGGTAGGCAAAATGAGTACTATTAAACTGTATAATAATGTTTCTCCCCAAGCACATACTTGAAAACGAGAGACAATCTCAGAGTATCCTTCCTGGTAAAGGTTTTTGATATTTTTATAACATTTGGGCAACAGTGGCCACAATATGGTATCCTTTGATTTGTAATAAGCAGTAGGTTTATCAAAATCTGTTTTGGATGAGTCACATGACTGGGTAGCCAATATAGAGAGAGATTCACTTTTTGGGAGGGATAATATAAATAAGAGGTGGAGTGATGTGTCTGTATGTAAAGCAAGCCTTAAAGGTATAGTAATATTTCATAATAAAAGCATCTCTAATTAATCATTATAGTATTTGGGCCTTGGAGAGTGTTATTTCAATTCAGAGTTGTAGAGTAATTGAATGATAAAGTATTTCCCTCCCGCCCTTTTTACTAATGTAACACTGCTCACCTCAGAGCAGCAGGGAGGTGCCCAGCTAGATTGCAGCGAGGGACAATCTTCAGTTAGGATAAGGGAAAAAGCTGAAAAACCTGTCAAAGGGAGCAGGGTTTTCATTGTTCTCACAGTAAGAAGATTGTCCCTTGCTGTTATCTGTCTGGTCAAGCAACCAGATTCCACATCTGAGGTGAGCAGTGTTACACTAGGTAAAAGGGGCGGGAGGGGGATACTTTATCATTCAAAAACTTGAACTCCAACTGGCAATATTGAAATAACACTCTCTATGGCTCAAATACTGTGAAGATTAATTGAAACTGCTGTTTTTGTGAAACATTACTATCCCTTTAAAGCCTAGTATAAGGGAAGATATTAATGAAGGATCCAGTGAAAATTAAGGCTCTGTGGATTGACATAGGCACTTGGGGCATACATAATAGAAAGATGTTGATGGGCATTTACATAGTAACATAGCAATGAAAAAACACACAAGTTCATAAAGTTCATCCTTTGCCTCATAACTCAGAGAAATGAGAATTATGTAAGCTTTCCTGCTCCCAGATAATGCAGTTTTTATCTGAACTTCCTGTTTTGCCTACTAATACACAGTATACACTTGTATGTTCCCTCTTGAAAGAAATGTATCTAATCTTCTCTTAAAGGGGAATTTTCACTTCATAAAATATTTTTACCAGTTGTTTCAACATTTAAGCAGTATTAGGAAACGTTCTTTTTATTTTTACATACTTTTAAAGATATTCAATGTCCAAGACGTGCAATTCTGCATTCTGCCACACTGTGTATCTTCGGCACAGCTCTCAGGACTTCCCAGCACTATTACATCCTCCTCCCACCTCCCTCCCAGCTGCCCCAGGGAGCGCATTCACACTTCGGTGTTGTGAATGGCTCCTAGTGTTACAGCAAGCTACGATTAGCATTATATTGAGGTTGCACCCTCAGTATAATGCTAATCATAGCTTGCTGTAATGCTAGCAACCATTCACACCACACCAAAGCGAAGCGTGAACGCGCTCCTCGGGGCAGCTGGGAGGTGGATGGTATAGTACTGGGAAGTCCTGAGAGCTGTGCCAAAGATACACGACTTGGACATTGAAGTACGTAAAAATAAAAAATAAAAAGAAAGTTTCCTAATACTGGTAAAAAAAATGTATGAAGTGAAAGTTCCCCTTTAAACGTATCAATATTATTTTCCTTTACTAAATCCTTGGGCAAGGAATCCCACAATTTAACAGACCTTACTGTAAAAAACCATTTCTTCTGCTTAAGTTGAAACCTCCTTTCCTTTAATCTCAAGGGGTGGCCCCTGGTTATTTGGTCAGGCCTTGGAATGAATAGCTCACTAGAGAGATCTTTGTATTGCCCTTCCATACACTTGTGCATTGTGACAAGATCTTCTCTTAGTCATCTTTTCTCTAGAGTAAATAAACCAAGTCTAGAATGTTGCTGTTCTTCTCTGTATTCTCTCCAGTTCTTGAATATCCTGCTTCAGAACTGATGCCCAAAACTGCACTGCATATTCAAGGCGAGGTCTTACTAATGAATGTAAAGTGGCAAAATGATGTTAACCACTCTTGCTTCAATATCCATTTTTGTGCAAGACAGGACTTTTTTGCTTTTGCTACTGCTATCTGACACTGGTAACTGCTTCCAAGTTTTCACAAGGATTCCCAGGTCTTTCTCTAGCAACGAATCCCCTAAAATGATTCCACAAGCTACCTAATATTGGAGGTTATAGAAGCTTAACTGTTGCTACAAATGAAAAAGGCTTCTCCGTTAGGAAATGTAATCCTGGGGGCGTGGCTTGGTGCTTGGCAGGTATGGACGTGTTTTGCTGAGGCTTCCACTCCCGAGTTGTCCCCCTTTGTTGACATTGGTGTTTACCCCATTCTCTGCTTATATTTTTGTGCCCAGATTGCCTGATCGCCTTCGTGATGAGTAAAAGGACTCAAAAATCAGCAGGTTCTTCGGACTTTTTCCATAAAAGAGATTCTGGCCAGTCAGTGCCTAACACGTTGATAGACAACTCAGAGTCCCCACTCCTATGCATGAAACAGGACATGGATTCTCTTAAAGACTTGCTTCTATCTGTCAAACAGGACCTGTCGGAGGAGATCCAGACCAGTATTACTCTGCTCAAGATGGAACTGCAGGGCTTGGTGGGTCGGACAGACAGTCTGGAATAGGCTTACCGTGATATCGCAGTCTCACTCTGGTCTTTCTGACAATGTGGATTACCTCAAGGCCGAGAACCGGAGACTTCACGACACAGTTGAGGATCTGGAAAATAGATCACGGCGATCCAATCTCCGGATCCGTGGCATTGCGGAGTCGATAACAGATATTCAATCTTTCCTCACCACCTATTTTCCAAGTCTCCTGCTGGAGGTTCCCGTCCCGATCCTTGCACTGGATCGTGCTCATCGGGCATTGTAGCCAAAACAGACCTTGTCTGATCCGCCCAGAGATATCGTGGTTTGTTTCATATACTACTCTACTAAAGAAGCAGTCATGCAGATGGCGCAGAAGGGACCCCTGACCATTGATGATGTGACCCCTCACTTTTTCTCAGATTTGGAGCCCACTACTCTCCAAAAGAAGCGTACATTGCGTCCCTTAACAGCTCTGTTACGTGACAAGGAGATTTCTTATAGATGGGGTTTCCCGTTCCAACTGGTGGTGTCTAAGAATAGTGTTCTGACTACCTTGCGCGATCCATCTGAATGTAAATGGTTCCTGAGCCGCCTGGGCCCTGACATGTCGCCAGAGGTCCGTGCTCCTTACGAGGATTCTTCATCTCCAGATCTGGACGCACCAGCTTCGCTACTACAGGATCTGTTGGGATTACGATATTACCTACCTTCTATTATTTCTTGTACCATTGGGTGCACTCCTGCTGACCTTATGCTGTGGATTTATCTTTGTCATCTACATATGGGCATGTAACGGTTTGTTTGACACACAGACACAGTAGGTTTGGATAAAACACAGTTTTATTAGACAATTAAGATTACAATAACCCTCACAGGTCCTGTAATATACACTTAATATAGTACAGCCACAAGACAGGTTAAATATAGGTAAGCCCACACGGGTCCAGTATAAGTATAGAGTCCATAACACATTATACTGACACAGGTCAGGCGGATCTTGAAAGAGTCCCAGTATATCGGTACTGCATGGGTTAATAGCAGCTAGCGAGTGTAAACAGTCCCATGTGTGGTAAGGCCTGTTAAGAAGCTCACCTAGGGTTGAGAGCTTAAATACGAGTAACTCCCAAGAATAAGTATAACAGGTAATGGGGAACTGCCTTAGCAGTAACGGAGGCTGAGCAGCTTGAGCACTGCCAGAGCAGTAACGGAGACTAGGCCATGTGAACACTGCCGTAGCAGTAACGGAGGCTGAATGACATGGACACTGCCGCAGCAGTAATGGAGACCAGGCAACTAGAGCACTGCCATAGCAGTAACAGAGACCAAGCCACGAGAGCGCTGCCGTAGCAGTAGTGGATACTAGGGAACAGGAGACTGCCATAGTATAAACGGAGACTAAGCCCTTGGACACTGCTGTGGCATAAACGGATACTGAGCAACTGAGGTTCTGTCGTGGCAATAACGGAATCTGAGCCATAGGGGTACTGCCGTAGCAGTAACGGAGACTAGGCCACTTGAACTCTGTCGTAGCAGTAACGGAGACTAGGCGACTGGAGACTGCCGTGGCAGTAATGGAGACTGAGCAACTGAGCACTGCCGTGACAGTAACGGAACTGAGCAACTCGCCCTGGGAGGCACCCAACCATTAGAGGATACTAAGACAAGCCAATAGGAATGTCGCCAGGGCGACACAGAGGCAACCAAGACCAAAACTGCACAGCTGTAACAGACAGTGAGAGAGGGCTATGTATGTTAGTATTGGGATGAATATTTAGTTGGGGCTTGTTGATCCAGGGAGGAATCTGATTGCCATTTGGAATCAAGAAGGAATTTTTTTTCCCCCCATTTAAGGCAGAATTTTAAATTGCTAATTGAGGGGGTTTTTTTTGCCTTCTTTTGGATCAACGATGGTAAACAGGAATAGGAAAAGGTTGAACTAGATGGACGCAAGTCTTTTTTCAACCTAAATTACTATGTTACTATATTATCACCACCCTCAACCGGAGACCAGTAGGGGCATGCAGGGAGGCAGCAGGAATGTCAGCCAATCCAAGTCGGTACACAGAGCAGGAACGTCAGCCAAGCCGGGTCGGTACACGGAGCAGGAACGTCAGCCAAGCCGGGTCGGTACACAGGAGATAAGAAGCATAATGGTCAGGTAGTCCGGGTAGGTGCACAAGCAGGAGACGAGATGAAGAGTAGTCAGGCAGGCCAGGTCGATACACTGAGAGCAAACAGTAATCAGGAACAAGCGCTGGTACTGGAACACCACAAAAGGGCACCGGAGAAGTGCCAGAACCCAGTATTTAAAGGCAATACTAGGCGGGACAATCACAGTACAGCCAACAGGAGTAGAGCAGGAGTGTAGACTGACAGAATGTCGCTGAAAGAGCACGGGCACCGTGATAGGGTGTTACGACGACCTGATGCTGGTTCACCCTACTTGAATTGCTGTAGCTGAGAGACATTTCACCATGAGACTTGCTGATCATGGATGCTGGCTGCTATGAGACCCTTCCGTGGTCTGGCATGGAGTCTGTAATGGAATCATCTTGCCAGCGCTCTGTGTTTGGACTATCCTTGATGCATTCATGTCTTGTCTTTCCCACGTCCATGCATGTCATGCTATGTTGTTGATGCCCATAATATTTGCCTCCCCTATTACCTACTTTTCAGGTTTTGCCTACAATGTTCCTTCTGCCCCCTTCCCTGTACGCAGCTTTGCTGCTTACCCTAGTCCATTTGGGGGGTTCCCTAGGGATTTCTCTATGACATTTCTTCGGGTTGGGGTAACACTGGTAGGTGATGTCGGTTAAATGCCATATTATTGTGTTGTGTGGCCGGGCTGGCTGTCAGGATGTATCTTCTGTTTGCAGAATCTGCAGGTCGTTGTTGGTTCATCCTGGCTGCCAGTCTTGCTGTATATACATATTTGTACTGCCTGTCATACTATGTGGCTATATTTAATTTGGACACTCTATGCCCCATTGGCTGATTACTGTCTTTGCTGGCCAGTTTTAAACATCGGGGATTTGACTTTTGAGCATAGTCAGATTTTGAAGTTCAGCGCAATTGAGGGAGTTGTACAGGGGAGCTCATGGGACAAACATGACGTCAACGGAGGGAGGGGAGTAGGGTGGGACAGGGGGAGGGTGGTTGAGAGAGGGGACTCGGGTTGAGAGGAAGTAAACACCAGGGGAAACAAAGGGAAAAAAAACACATAAAATAAATTAAAAAACAATATATAAAGGCAATATAACCTCTCTCTCGGTCCGGGTCCCTCTTGTGGCACACGGCCCATTCCTCTGTAATGGGGGAGTGGGGCTTGAGGCTTTCATATGGGGTTGGTTCCCTATTTAGTTTACATGGGAGCAACGCTGCACACCTTAGGGGCGTTGGTATTTTGGGGGTTGTTTCTCATTACTTGAGTTCCAGTAAGATTCAGTGGGGTTGATTATTACACTCGGGGAGCTCCGGGTGTGGGGCATACTTTTGTATATTCTCCCCTAGATCTTGTTGTGGGGTGTCATGGCTGTCTTTTAATCAGTGCTCGGCCTTATGCATCTATTGGCTGCTGTGATCTGGTCCTTCATCCTTTGCACGCCCAACGATTTCCACCATGGCAATATGGCACGGTGGTTCCATCCGGGTGCCCTTGGGGTCCCCTGTTGGGTCGGGGGGGGGGAGTCTCCAGTCCAATGCTTGTCTTGGGTTTCTATAGTATTATCGTATTCTAGTTGGGTGATTTTTTTATAAGCCTGTTTCTACTCAGGTCATTTTACTGTTGCCGTGTACTGTGATGTATTTAGCCTCACCTGACATTTCATTTGGGAGTATTCTCCTTGCTGTTCTACTATTTCATGGATGGCTGGGGGTGGAGACTTACTCTCCTGGCTGCAGGTCATCTCCTCGTTTTCTTTGTTTTATTTGTTCTTGTGGGCATTCCTTAGACACCTTTCGGTGTCCCTTTCTCTGGGATTTTCCTTCCCAACCTGTTTTTTCCTTTTCTCTTTTCTTCCTTCTTGTCTTTTCTCTTTGTTTCTTCCCTCTTTGGGGGAGACTCTCTTCTTTCTTTTCTTTCTCTCCCTCCTTCTTTCCTAATCTCTCCCCCCTCCTCTTTTTTTTTTTCCCCCATTGTGTTTTCCTTTCCTGCCTTTCCCTCGCCCTCCCTTGACCCTCTCTAGATATGGATGGTCCAGATCAGGCTTCTCCCCGTAACTCGCAGGAGGAGCTGGTAGGAGCTACATCATCCTCAGCATCAGCTTTGAAAGTGATCTCTCATAATTTGAAGGGCCTCAGTGCACCGCATAAACTTAGGATGGCTTTGAGAAACTATGTCTTGCTTCGTGCTGATGTTAACTTTTTGCAGGAAACTCCTTTTCGATCTGCTGCTGTTCCCAAATATTGGGACAGATGTTATCAGATGCACTTCCACTCCTCAGGTCCACAGAAGAAAAACAGGGTTTCGATATTGATTCACAACTCGGTAGGGTTCCAGGCCTTGCAAGTGTTGAGAGACCCGGAAGGCAGATACCTTCTGATACGGGGGGAGGTACAAGGATCCCTGCTGACCCTCCTGAATGTTTACGCGCCTACTGAGCCAAACCCTAGATTTTATTCTGCCATTTCTGTGCTCCTAGACCAGGTGCCTATGTCTGCTCTTCTCCTAGGTGGCAATTTTAACGCCTTGTTAGATCCAGCTTTAGATCGCTCCGCGCCCCCACTGGGTTATGGGCTTCCTCCTAAATCTAAACTCACCGTTTTAATTAGCTCCCACAAAATGTATGATTGTTGGCACCTTCTTTACCCAAGAATGAGAGACTACACTTTCTACTCACACCCTCATGGGCACTACTGTTGTATTGATTATCTTTTCTTTTTGTGCTCTGCCAAAATTCACGACTTGACATGGTCTGACCATGCCATTGTCGAATGTTCTTTCTTGGGAATTACTTCCAGTGCGGGCTCTTCTTCCTGGTGGTTTAATGACTCCTTGCCTCTGGATCCAACGATTTGTGCAGACTTGTGTTCCTCTTTGGAGGAGTGCTTCACTCTTAATGCTACATCTGACATTCCCTTGGGCACACTTTGGTGTGCTCATAAGGCCTTTATGAGGGGCAAACTGTAACGGTTTTTAAGACACTCAGACCAGCAGGTAAAAATAAAACACTGTTTTATTTAAAAAAAATTAGAGAGTAAAGAACACCCTCTATAGGCAACACAATAATAATAGAGATCAAAGACTGAGATGCTATCACAGGTAAAGTGTACAGAAGCAAAAGTATCACATATACTATAACAGGATAGGTACACAGTAGCGAGGATACTCAATGGTTAAATACAATGTTCAGTCAGTCTCTGTTGTGGTGTTTTGCACGCCCAAGATGGTAGTCAGGCAGCTATAGTGAAAGTTCATAAGGCTGGAATGCGGCAGCCAGTACAGAATATGGTAGAAACTGCAGAGAATAGCTCCCACGGGCGTAGCAACGGAGACAACTTAATCTGCAAGTGCTTGAGTCGATAGCCCCCACGGGCGTAACAACGGAGACTGCTACAATGCAAGAGCTTGCCAATAGCCCCCACGGGCATAATAACGGAGACCAACTGCACAGTAAAGACTTGAGCCAATAGCCCCCACTGGCGTAACCTGAGACAACCTGCAAGAGCTTGAGCCAGTAGCCCCACGGGCGTAACAACGGAGACTGCTATAATACGAGAGATAGCCAATAGCCCCCACGGGCGTACAACGCAAGCCACTCTGTGCTGCAAGTATATGAGCCAATAGCCCCTACGGGCGTATTAACGGAGACCACCCTATGCTGCAAGGATATGAGCCAATAGCCCCCACGGGCGTATACTGGAGACAACCGGCAAGAGCCAATAGCGCCACAACGGGCGCGGTACCATATACCGACTACTCTGCTGATGGAAGGATGAGCCGCCTTCTAGATCAGGCTTGTAACGCGGCCGGCTCTGCAGAAGTAGCGACCAAACAGGGTAGGCTCAGCAAGTTACTTGAAGGCTCAGATACGAAATGGCAGCACAGCAAGGGTTAAGCAGCTCAAGGATCACAGGCTCAGCAGTCGTGGAAAGTGCTCTGCAAGTGTCAGGGAAGGCTCTGCAATGGAAGCACAGCTCTGCAAAAGGTATGGAGACTCAGCACTGGAGGCACAACTCAGCAGGAGTACCGGGACAAACGATCAGCCCGGTAAGCGGCCTCAGCGGAAGTCAGAATGTCGCAACGGCGACACTAGCAGCAGGAAGCAGGAACAAGCAGGTCACTTAAACAAGCCGGTTCAGGTCACGGAGCAAGAAGTCAGCCAGGCCGGATCGGTACACAGAGGTGGTTCTCAGACAAGCCAGATCAGTCACGAGCAGGAACGTCAGCCAGGCTGGGTCGGATCACTGAGCAGGAACACAGGAGCGTAGTCAAGACAGACCAAGTCAGTACACAGGAATGAGGAACACAGCAACAGCAATACTGGCTCTGGAACACCACGAAAGGGCACCTGACAGGTGTCAAAGGCCAGGCATAAAAAGGTCACCAGGGGCGGGCCAAACAGCCTCAGCCAATCAGAGTGCACCACAAGCGAGAGTGACAGAGAGGGATCACGGGCACCATGATAGTCCCCCCTCTCAAAGACCCCCTGTCCCTGCAGGAGGTCTTGGTTTCTGGGGATGTTTAGAGTGGAAGTTGCGCAGTAGTCTAGGCACATGGAGGTCCTTCTGATCCACCCAGGAACATTCCTGAGGGCCATAGCCCTTCCAATCAACCAAATATTGCAACTTCCCCCTAAATCTCCTGCAATCAATGATACTCTGAACTTCATACTCCTCCTGGCCCTGAACGTCCACCGGCCCAGGAATCACTGGAGTGGTAGTGTAGCAGTTGCAAACCAAGGGTTTCAAGAGAGGTACATGGAACACATTATGTATGCGCATAGAGGCTGGGAGTTCCAATGCTTATGAGACAGGATTGATCTTGTGGATAACTTTTAACGGGCCAATGAACCGGGGAGCCAACTTATTGGAGGGTACCTGCAAATTGAGGTTTCTGGAGGAGAGCCATACCCTATCCCCTACCTGGAATGAGACCGCTGGCAGCCGTCTACGATTGGCATGCCGCTGATGTCGCTGAAATGACTGACTGAGGGTCCTCTGAACCTGTGCCCAAGTGGAGCGAAGTTGCACCATATGCTCATCCAGGGCAGGAATCTGTTGTGACTGAAATGAGTCTGGGAGCAGGCACGGCTGGAACCCGTAGTTAATGAGAAACGGGGAGCTCCCGGACAATGAATTAACTGCACAATTCCTGGCAAACTCTGCCCACGGCAACAGGTCGGCCCAATTGTCATGATGATCGATTACAAAGCAACGCAGGAACTGCTCCAGTCCCTGATTGGCATGCTCAGCGGCCCCATTGGTCTGGGGATGGTAGGCGGAGGAAAAGGACAATTGGATGCCTATCTGGCCACAAAATGCCCTCCAAAATCTGGACACGAACTGACTCCTACTATCAGAGACCACCTCTCTGGGTACCCCATGCAAGCGAAACACTTCTTTGCAAATACTATAGACAATTCCTGAGCCGACGGAAGACCAGAGAGAGGCACGAAATGAGCCATCTTAGAGAACCTATCGACCACCATGAGGATAAACGTGTACCCCCTAGATGCTGGCAGCTCTCCCAGGAAGTCAATAGTGATGTGGGACCATGGACGTTTGCCATTAGGCACAAGTTGGAGTAGGCCCACTGGGAGATGCCTGGGGGTCTTGACACGAGCACAGGTGGCACAGGCTGCAGTAAAAGCGGAGCAATCGGCTCTAAGGGAGGGCCACCGAAACAACTGTGACAGAGACCATATTAGCTGATCCCTCCCGATATGCCCAGCAGCCTTAGAAGAATGGTATGTTTCCAACAACCGGGTTCGGAATGGCTCATCCACAAAACACTTGCCAACTAGGGTTTCTGGGGGAGCCCTTGCCTGAGATGCCAATATCTCTTCCCCCAGTGGTGAAGTGATGCTAGTATGCACCGTTGCCAGGATACGGTCAGGCTGAATAATAGGTACAGGATCTTCATCCCTCTCAATGTCCGATGCAAACTGTCTGGACAGGGCATCCGCCCTAACGTTCTTTGAGCCTGGTAGGTAGGATACTACAAAATTGAACCGAGACAGAAAAAGTGCCCACCTAGCTTGTCGGGAGGACAGCCTTTTTGCTTCAGAGAGATAAGTCAAATTTTTGTGGTCAGTTAGGATTAACACCGGAGTTCTGGTACCCTCCAATAGGTGACTCCACTCTTTGAGAGCAAGAATAATAGCCAGAAGCTCTCTGTCGCCAATCTCATAGTGGCTTTGGGCACTGGAGAGTTTTTTTTTAGAAAAGAACCCACAAAGGCTTAAGGCGCCACCTCCCACTGGACGTTGGGAAAGCACTGCCCCAACCCCGACTTCAGAGGCATCAACTTCCAAAGTGAATGGCAGGGTGTGATTGGGGTGGGACAGCACTGGAGCGGAAGCAAAGGCAGATTTCAGAGTCTCTAAGGCAATTTCAGCTGCTTCGGACTGTTGAGAGGGATTAGCGCCCTTATGTGTCAAGTCAGACAGGGGTTTCACAATAGTAGAAAAATTCTGGATAAACTTCCTATAATAGTTGGCAAAGCCCAAAAAGTGCTGAATGGCTTTTAACCCCTTGGGACGAGGCCACTGTAGGACTGCTGCCAATTTTTCATGGTCCATGGCAATGCCATCTTTAGAAATTACGAACCCCAGGAATGGTACTTAGGACTTATGAAATTCGCACTTCTCTCAGTTTATTCTTACATAATCGAAGCAAAACCTCAGAGACATCCTTAATATGCTGGATGAGATTGGCAGAGTAAATCAATATATAGTCTAGATATACCACCACACAGGACTGGAGCATGTCACGCAGGATGTCATTAATAAATTCCTGGGACACCACAGGTGCATTGCATAGGCCAGATGGCATCATCAGACATTCATAATGCCCTGTTCTGGTATTAAATGCCGTCTTCCACTCATCTCCAGCCTTAATTCTGATCAGGTTATATGCAGCCCGCAAATCAAGTTTAGTAAAGATGGAAGAGCCCTTTAACCTGTCAAATAAATTCGTAATGAGAGGAATAGGGTAGGCATTCTTAGGCATCAGCTTGTTTAGCCCCCGGTAATCAATACAAGGTCTAAGCTCGCCATTTTTCTTTTTTATAAAAAAGAACCCAGCACCAGCCGGGGAGGTAGACTTGCGAATAATCCCTCTCTTGAGGGCGTCCTCAATGTAATCCTCCATAGACCTGTTCTCATCACACGACCGTGGATAAGTGCGACCCCTGGGAGGCACCACACCCAAGGGCAGATCAATAGCGCAATCATAGGGTCTGTGCTGAGGCAATGCGCTAGCCTCATCTTTGCTGAATACGTCACTGAATTCTCGATATTCAGCTGGCACAGTGGGAGAGGTACACAAAATCTTGACAGGGTGCTATAGACAGTTTTTTGCACAATACTCAGACCATGATTTAACCTCGCATCTCTGCCAGTCAAACTGAGGATTATGTAATAGTAGCCATGTATCACGGTGCCCGTGATTCGTGCTGTTCAGTGTCAGTCACTTGCTGAGTAATCATGAGTGGCTGTCTGTGATTAGCCCTCCTCACACAGCCTTTTTAAACCCAGGCTGAGCACTTCCAGGTTGCCCTTTCGTGGTGTTTCTGACTTCACTCTGCCTGACCTGCTGGTCAGGCTTCTGGGCCTGTTCCTGCTGTACTTTCTGATCCTGTGTTCCAGGGCTCCAGTGTTCCTGTATGCTAGTGTTCCTGGGTGCCTGTATTCTAGTGTTCCTGTGTTCCAGCACCTCGTGGGTTAATCTTACTGAGTTCCTGAATCTCCTGCTCCAACCGTCGCTCCGGCGACATTCATTGTTCTTCTCGCTGCTGATCATACATTGTTGGTTCCAGCGTGCAGACGCTGGTTTACTCCACTAAAACCTGGTTGCGATATACATTGTTGGTTCAGCGTGCGGACACTGGTTTACTCCACTAAAACCTGGTTGCGATATACATTGTTGGTTCAGCGTGCGGACACTGGTTTACTCCACTAAACCTGGTTGCGATATACATTGTTGGTTCCAGCGAGCAGACGCTGGTTTACTCCACTAAAACCTGGTTGCGATATACATTGTTGGTTCAGCGTGCGGGCGCTGGTTTACTCCACTAAACCTGGTTGCGATATACATTGTTGGTTCCAGCGTGCGGACGCTGGTTTACTCCACTAACCCTGGTTGCGATTACATTGTTGGTTCCAGCGTGCGGACGCTGGTTTTCTCCCCTAAACTTGGTTGCGATATACATTGTTGGTTCCAGCGTGCGGACGCTGGTTTGCTCCATTAAACCTGGTTGCGAGATACACTGTTGGTTCCAGCGTGCGGACGCTGGTTTACTCCATTAAACTTGGTGGCGACATTTACTGTTGGTCCCAGCGTGCGGACGCTGGTTTACTCCATTAACCTGGTGGCGACATCTATTATTGGTCCCAGCGTGCGGACGCTGGTTTACTCCATTAACCTGGTGGCGTTATTTACTGTTGGTCCCAACGTGCGGACGTTGGTTTGCTCCTGAATGATCCAGTACTCTGGCCAGGTCGCTGTCCACTCCTATGCAGTCGTCTGATTATCCCTGGCAATAGACTACTGCTGAGTAAGACCATAATTCCTATTTCTCTCTGCTGTCTTAGCCATCTGACAGCTGGTCTACTCTCTTACCATCCTTAAGGTTGCCTTACCCGGTATTGGCAGGGCCGGTAGAGCCTACTACAGTACTCCTTTGGGCTGCCCTGCCCGGTATTGGTAAGGCCGGTAGAACCTTGTATTTCACCATCTTTAAGGTTGCCTTACCCAGTATTGGCAGGGCCGGTAGAGCCTCCATTCCGCATTCCTTGGGCTGCCTTGCCCGGTATTGGTAAGGCCGGTAGAACCGGTATATGTCATCTCACGGTTGCCTTACCCGGTATAGGCAAGGTCGGTAGAGCCTGTCATTATTACTGTCACTTGGGTTGCCTTGCCCGGTTTTAGGCAAGGCCGGTAGAACCTATTATATCTGCTATTACTGCTGTATTGTTATGTATGTTTACCCTACGGGGACTGCCTTTAACTTTTAATACAGTTACGTTTTTACCAAACCTTAAGTCTGAGAGTCTTCAAATCTGTGACACCATGGAAACCCCAGGATGACCGCATGATGAGGAAATCGAATAATTTGGAAACGTACCTCCTCCTTGTGGAGAGCCCCAATTGACATAGTAATAGGAGTCTTTTCCATGGTAATAAATGCCGGTTCCAAAGGTCTGCCATCAATGGCCAGGGGGGACTCTCTTTTGATTAATGGAATTCTGTGCAATTTGGCAAAGGATTGGTCCATGAATTTCCCAGCGGCACCAGAGTCCACCAATGCCCTGACTTCTACAGACAGATCTGCCCAAGAGAATACCACCTGGATGGTAGGTTTCAGTGTACTTGAGTCTAGGGACTGCGGCACACCACCTAGGGCCTGTCCCCCAAGGTACCCTAGGTGCGTCCGTTTCCCGGCCGTATCGGACATGTGCGTAATAGGTGCCCAGCCTTACCACAATATAAGCATAGGCCCTGTTTCCTACGGTGCTCCCGCTCCTCCTTAGTAAGTCTAGTGAACCCAAGCTGCATTGGTTCTCCAGATTAGGGTGACCGTTCTGGAGGAATGGGCGGTGAGGGTGGGTTTAAAAGACTACCATGCCCATAGTTTCATGGACCTTGCCCTTTTTGCCAACTGTCTTTCACGGATGCGGGAGTCAATAAGCATGACATAGTCAATGTACTCATCCAGATCACTAGGTACATCTCTGGCAGCTATTTCATCCTTTATTGACTCGGACAGACCCTGAGCAAAGGCTGCCACTAACGCCTCATTGTTCCATCCCACCTCTGCGGCCAAGGTCCGAAACTCAATGGCGTAGTCGCCCAAGGTACGATCGCCCTGCTGTATCTCCATTAACCTTTTGGCAGCAGAGGCAGCTCTGCCAGGAACCTCAAACACTCTGCGAAACTTCCTTACGAACTCATTAAAGTTCAGAGTACAGGGTTTGGCATTCTCCCACAGGGGATTAGCCCATGCCAATGCTTTGCCCGTCAATAGCAATATCATAAATCCGACCGTACTCCGATCATTCGGAAATGCCTGGGGCGTGAGTTCCAAAAATATCTCCAATTGATTAATAAAGACCCTGCATTGTTGTCACGGTTTGTTATGACTCTCAGACACAAGTTTTAGGTAAAAATCAATTTTATTGAAATAATAAATTGATAATGTAGGATGGCAAACACATGTATAGAGATACAACAGAATATAACAAGTCAGAATGCAGACTCTACCGGTCCTGTCAATATACCGGACAGGACAGTCTGAAGAAGCAGAATGTTAGGCTCTACCGGCCTTGCCAATACCGGGTAAGGCAACCTGCAGATGGAATAGCATAACGGTTCTACCGGCCTTACCAAATCACCGGGCAAGGCAGCCTCAACAGATTCACAATGTAGGCTCTACCGGCCCTGCCAATACCGGGTAAGGCAACCTCAGATGGAATATGACAATAAGGTTCTACCGGCCTTACCAATACCGGGCAGGGCAGCCCAGAGATGATAGTAGCAGTCAGATGGTAATGGCAAACTGACAGGATCGTAAGCAACCCAGTGTACATACACTGAGACCAACAGGGATAGTGAAGTCGCAAGACTTTGGAGCAAACCAGCGTCCACACGCTGGGACCAACACAGGATTGTATAGCCGCTAGGCTTTGGAGCAAACCAGTGACCGCACACTGGTGTAACAAACGAGTTTGTATAGCCGCAAGGCTTCGGAGCAAACCAGCGTCCGCACGCTGTGACCAACACAGAACTGTATAGCCGATAGGCTTGGAGCAGACCAGTGACCGCACACTGGTGTAACAAACGAGTAATATAGCCGCAAGGCTTTGGAGCAAACCAGTGACCGCACACTGGTGTAACAAGTGTGTTCGTATAGCCGCAAGGCTTGGGAGCAAACCAGCGTCCGCACGCTGGGACCAACTCAGGAGAGTATAGCCGACAGGCTTTGGAGCAAACCAGTGACCGCACACTGGTGTAACAAACAAGTAGTATAGCCGCAAGGCTTTGGAGCAAACCAGCGTCCGCACGCTGGAACCAACACAGGACTATATAGCAGATAGGCTTTGGAGCAAACCAGTGACCGCACACTGGTGTAACAAGTGTGTTCGTATAGCCGCAAGGCTTTGGAGCAAACCAGCGTCCGCACGCTAGGACCAACTCAAGATAGCATAGCCGATAGGCTTTGGAGCAAACCAGTGACCGCACACTGGTGTAACAAGTGTGTTCGTATAGCCGCAAGGCTTTGGAGCAAACCAGCGTCCGCACGCTGGGACCAACTCAGGATAGTATAGCCGATAGGCTTTGGGGCAAACCAGTGACCACACACTGGGGTAACTAACAATGTCGCCGACGCGACCGAGCAAGAGGTCGCCGGGATACAGGAGACAGGCAATGCGATGACAGGAACCAGCAACGATCAGACAGGTCAGGAAACAGCAGAGTTGAAGAACCGCAGGAACAGCAACACCAGAGACTAGGCCGGAACCAGGACTGGAACAACTCAGCAGGCAGGAAACACTGGAACAGTAGCGAACAGGTACTCAGGAACAGATGAGATCAGGAACACTGGAACAGAGGCCCAGCTATCACTAGCATAGTGATAGCAGGAAGGTCAGAAACAACACGAAAGGGCACCCAAAGGGTGCCCAATCCAGGTTTAAATAGGCAATGAAAGGCGGGCTATCTGCAGACAGCCAATAGCAGCCCCCTACTGGTGACAGACAAGGAACTGCAGCAATCACGGGCACCGTGATAATTGTGTAGGTTCGCCATCATATCTCAATGGTAACGGCACCACCGATAAGCCTCTGGAATGTGTAGTAGGGACTACAGACTGATTATCCGGTGTCAAGACTGGGGGGACCACCGGATTCTGGTTAGGTTTGTCAAGATGTACCATACGCTCAAGTAAGGTTTGCAATGCCAGTGCCAACTGGTCTAGGCGCTGCTCGTGCACATCCATCCTCCAGTGGATGTTGTGTGTTACCTTCAGCCTTGCTCTCTGAGGTCATGGCCCTTTCGTACTGTAATAGTTTTTAAGACACTCAGACCAGCAGGTAAAAATAAAACACAGTTTTATTTTAAAAAATTAGAGAGTAAAGAACGCCCTCTACAGGCAACACAATAATAATAGTGATCAAAGACTGAGATGCTATCACAGGTAAAGTGTACAGAAGCAAAAGTATCACATATACTATAACAGGATAGGTACACAGTAGTGAGGATACTCAATGGTTAAATACAATGTTCAGTCAGTCTCTGTTGTTGTGTTTGGCACACCCAAGATGGTAATCAGGCAGCTATAGTAAAAGTTCATAAGGCTGAAATGCGGCAGCCAGTACAGAATATGGTAGAAACTGCAGAGAAATTGCAGTGAATAGGCCCCACGGGCGTAGCAACGGAGACAACTTAATCTGCAAGTGCTTGAGTCGATAGCCCCCACGGGCGTAACAACGGAGACTGCTACAATGCAAGAGTTTGCCAATAGCCCCCACGGGCATAATAACGGAGACCAACTGCACAGTAAAGACTTCAGCCAATAGCCCCCACAGGCGTAACAGGAGACAGCCTGCAAGAGCTTGAGCCAGTAGCCCCACGGGCGTAACAACGGAGACTGCTATAATACGAGAGATAGCCAATAGCCCCCACGGGCTTACAACGGAGGCCACTCTGTGCTGCAAGTATATGAGCTAGTAGCCCCTACGGGCATATTCACGGAGACCACCCTATGCTGCAAGGATATGAGCCAATAGCCCCCACGGGCGTATACCGGAGATAACCGGCAAGAGCCAATAGCGCACAACTCAGCAGGAGTACCGGGACAAACGATCAGCCCAGTAAGCGGCCTCAGCGGAAGTCAGAATGTCGCAACGGCGACACTAACAGCAGGAAGCAGGAACAAGCAGGTCACTGGAACTAGCCGGTTCAGGTCACGGAGCAGGAAGTCAGCCAGGCCGGATCGGTACACGGAGGTGGTTCTCAGACAAGCCAGATCAGTCACGAGCAGGAACATCAGCCAGGCCGGGTTGGTAAATGGAGGTGGTTCTCAGACAAGCCAGATTAGTCACAAGCAGGAACGTCAACCAGGCCGAGACTGTCCTCCCTCTTGCATACCACTGAATTAGCTCATAAGCGAGATCCCACGGCTACTAACTTGTTACGGTTGACCAGGTTACGCGGGGAACTCAATCTCTTGCTTTCTAAGGATGTACTTTGTGTGCTTCACTGGACTCAACAACGTTTTTTTGCAAAATGCGATAAACCGGACGCCGTGTTAGCGGATAAAATTCGTCAACACATAAAAACTTGGTCTGTTCGGTCTCATGTTCTTCGCTCGGGCTCCCTGATTCATAAACCTTCACAAATTACTTCTGCTTTTGCTGACTTTTACAAATCTCTATATGATGGTCGTAAGGTCACTCACTCCTCTTCGGTGCAGTCCCGTTTACAAAGTTTCTTGCGTTCTGCTCATCTTCCATGCCTGTCGCAAGATGCTGTCCTGGCCCTGAATGAGGATGTCTTTACTGATGAATTTGCATTGGTGCTGAAATCCTTTAAAGCTTCTAAAGCTCCTGGCCCGGATGGGTATACTACCGCTTATTACAGGACCTTTCAGCTGTCTCTTCTTACACAGTTGGTGTCTCTTTACCTCTTTCTTGCATGGTTCAGATCCCCCCTCTGAGATGTTGTTGGCTAGGATTGTGGTCATACCTAAAGAGGGTAAAGATCCAACCTCTTGTGCCAGTTACCGACCAATATCCCTTATCAAGCAAGATATCAAACTTTTCTCAAAGGTACTGGCCATGAGAATAGCGTGCTTTTTGGTACTCTTGATCCATCCGGATCAAACAGGTTTCATCACGGGTCGGGAGGCACCAGACACCATTAGATGGGTGCTTGACCTGGTCCAACTGGCTCAGGATCGTTCCATTCCTTTGATGCTTTTATCATTGGATGCCGAAAAATCCTTTGACTGCTTCGATTGGAACTATATTTGGGTGGTCCTTGAGTCCTTTGGATTTGCAGGTCCGATTTTGCAAGGCATTAGAGCACTTTATGTTCACCCTTCCACATGGGTTTCCGTGTCGGGGCACGTTTCCAGGACTTATATGTATATGTAGTGGAACTCGTCAGGGTTGCCTGTTGCCTCCACTGCTATTCTCGCTCTGTATTGAGCCATTTGCATGTGCCATTCGTAAAAACCTGGATATTAGGGGACTGTCGGTGGGGTCAGATGAGTATAAACTAAGCTTGTTTGCGGATGACATATTGATTACTTTATCCTCCCCGCTTACCTCTCTTCCTAATCTATATTCGATATTGACAGATTTTTCCTCCTTCTCTGGCTTTAAGATTAATTGTTCCAAATGCGAAGCTCTTAATATCTCCCTTTGCTGGGCCCTTCTCTTACAACAGAGAATTATACTGATCGGGAAGAGTGGGTCTTTCTATGCCAAAGTTGGGGAGCACAATTATTCATAATGTGATGCACCCAATATTTTCTTTTATGTAGTGTACTACATTACTTTGGTAATTACTTTGGTAATTTCAATAAAGCTCTTTTGAAGTAATGTAGTGTACTACATTACTTTGGAAATTACTTTGGTAATTTCAATAAAGCTCTTTTGAAGAAAAAAAAAAAAAGAAATCCAGTTCAACACAAATGATAAAAAAACAATATCTTTTGTTCAGAAAAAAGAACAAAATAATAAACAAGAAATTAATTTAAAATGTAATACTATAACAAAAAATTTGGATAAAATTAAAAATATAAACAATAATAGAAATAAAAATCTGGGTGAAGATCAAAATCTAGTAGATAAAACGGGTAGTAAGGTAGATATGTGTAGTGTTGAATTTAGGAAGAAAACTAATATGAGACATAATTCTTTAATTAAAAATAAGAAGTATAGGATTAATGTGGTAGATGGTGTTTTATGGCAGAAAGATACACAAAATACATTAGAGTAAGAATTTACATTAGCTCTCAATACACTGTATTCACTCTTCGTTAATAAAATAAGGTCACTCTGTGACCGTTTTTAGCCAGTTATATTGGATGATCACATTTTAAGAGCGTTAGTACCAAGTCAAATTAGAATAATTTGCAAGAAAAATCTAAATCTAAACAACATCCTTGCCCTGGCAGTTTTAAAGAAACATAGGGTTAATAAAATTAAACATAGGAAGGAACAGAGAGGATTATTTATGTCACTGTTGACAGGCTGGCACAGGTGTGACAAATGTGCCACCTGTTCAAGCTGCTCAAAAAGTAAAACATAATTATACATAATTACATAACTAATAATAAAGCGGCAAGTTTCTCTAGTGAACAATTTTTGTGTGTACTGGAATGCCGTTGTGGACTCCAGAGTATAAGAAGGAATAAGAGAACTTTTAAAAAGAGGTCCTAAATGCTAAATTGTTAACGTGGTATGCAATTGAAAGTTTACAAAAAACCTCCTATGGAGGCAATTATGATCATGCCTATAATAGACAGGAGGCATATTGGATGTTGGTGAACAAATGGATTAAACAAATGTATTGAATTGAGATCTTTTTTATAAATATGTATATTTTGTTGTATTAAAATTGACATTCTAATGACGATTTTAATATTTATAGGCATGCTGTGTAAGAGTTAATAATGAGAAGCTATATATCCTGTAACTTTCTGCATTTTAAGAGTTAATATATGGGGAATTGTTCTATTTTATTATACCCTGCAATGTTTGGGATATGTGCCAAAGATATTTCAATATCTTTACAATGGCTAAATTGATATTTTTTATTGAACTTACATTTAGAATAGTTACATTCTTGATTTTAATACTAGATAGTAGCCTTGTTGGATTTGTTTTTTGTGCGTTTTTAGTCTTTTGAGTCTGTAAAGTATTCGTATCTATGGACTGATTGATATTAGGGTTTAAATAGCCAGTATATTTTTGGTGTTCGGTGTGTCCATTTTTGCTTGAAAAAGCAAGTTTTAAATGTGAAATGCTTTGCTTCTGGAGTGTTTCCTTCCGGCCAGAGGTCTAACATTGCTCACCAGAATCTTAGGAAACATTATATAAGTGTTCAGTGCTTATATTTTATACACTGTAATTTATTAAAGGTAACATAGTAACATAGTAAATTAGGTTGAAAAAAGACACAAGTCCATCAAGTTCAACCTTCGCCTCATACCTCAGTAACTGAGAATTTTATAGCTTTCCTGCTACCAATTAAATTAGTCTTTATCAGACCTTCCTGATCAGCCTACTGATAAACAGTATAACTCTGTATGTTCCCTTTTGAAAGAAATGTATCTAATCTTCTCTTAAATGTATTAAAAATACATGAAGAATGATATAAGTCTTATCTCTCAAACCTTTATGGTTTATGACATATTCACAAGCAAAGTTCCCCTCCCCGCCCTTTTTACCTAGTGTAAGCCATCTCTTCTCAAATGTGAGTCTGGTTGTATGACAGGACAGATAACAGAAGGGGACAATTTTCTTTGTATTAAAACAATGAAAGCCCTTCCCCCCTTGACAAGTTTTTCAGCTTTTTCTCTTATCTTAATAGAAGATTGTCCCTCTCTGCAATCTACCTGGGCATCTCCCTTCTGATCTGGTTGAACAGGGAAGGGATACTTTGTTTGTGAATATCTCTTAAACCATAAAGGTTTCAGAGATAAGACTTATATCATTCTTCATGTTTTTTTAATGCCTACAAAATAAAATAAAGTTAAAACGAAGTATTACTATCCCTTTAACTGTACTGGAGAATTTTCCATTTACAACCACACACTGTTCCCTATCCTTCAGCCAGTTTTGTATCCAATTGCAAAGGTTATCTCCTACCACCAATTTCCTTATTTTATACACCAGCCTTCTGTGTGGTACTGTATCAAATGCCTTTGCAAAGTCTAGATATACTACATCTACTGCCTTGCCATTGTCAAGGTTGCTGCTTACCTCCTCATAGAAGCTGAAAAGATTAGTTTGGCATGATCTATTCTTCATAAAACCATGTTGATTCGTGCTAATGATCTTATTTTTTGTGTTGTAATCCTGAATATAGTCCCTTATTATCCCTTCTAATAGTTTTCCCACTACAGAGGTCAAACTCACTGGTCTATAATTCCCAGGTTCTGTTTTAGTTCCCTTCTTAAATAGAGGCACTATGTTAGCTCTTCGCCAATCATGTGGCACTGAGCCTGTGGTAATAGAATCTTTAAAGAGTAAATACAGGGGTTTTGCTAACACTGCACTGAGTTCCTGAAGAACCCTTGGATGTATACCATCAGGACCCAGTGCTTTGTCGGTCTTAATTTTGTTCAGTCTTCCCATGACATCTCCTTGAGTTAACCCAATATCTATTAATTGTATTGTTTTATTTGTTACTTGCGGAGGCTCTTCTACCATTCCTTGCTCCCTTGTATATACCGATGCAAAGAAAGTGTTTAAAACATCAGCCTTTTATATATTTATATATGTTGTTATTCATATACTTAAAAGGTACAATAGAATATTGGTTTCTGTACTGTATGCATGTATGTTTTTTGATATATTATTAGCTATAACTATGATGGTTTTTATTGATTAAGACGCAATAAAATGAAATACTTTCAAAATATACTGTAGTTAAGAATTTTATACTACCTTTTTGTATCTTCTTTTTAAAGGTATATTCCTTGGGAAATAGGTGGGTGTCAGCGTTGACTCTATACTGTAGATCTACCTACTATTCCAGGTCATTGGTTGGGTTTTGTCAAACCCATAATGGAGTCAAGGCTGCAGGACACCATTTCTGGTTTTTAGTTGTTCCAATAATTTGTCACTTAGTGCCTCCACTAGATCCCATTGAATTACCGATGATATCTTGTTATGCTTCTCAAGGAGACTATCTTGTTCCACCGCGTCATACTTTCATGACCTCTCATATCAACTACTACATAGAGCCTACCTTCCTCCCCACTTAACAAAACGTGTTGTTCTCTCCACATCGGACATATGTCCAAAATGTGGTGCCTTAGATGCTTCCTTGTTACATATGTTATATCCCTGCCCACACAGCTCTGGCAGACTGCATTACATTTTATAAACACCTCCCTATATATACCGCTCCTCACCCATGATGCATCTTTTATCCTGGGAGTCTACGACTTTGCTACAAATGTTGTTCTATTACAAGGAAAATTCTTGGAAAAACGATTGAAGAAAAAAAAAGAAATGTAATCCTAATGGGATATTTTAATCACCCTAAATTTGCTGGAGAAAAGAGACTTTCAGCACAAATGGAAATTATTTTATAAGCATGCTTAATGACAACTTAATGTCCTAACTAGTAGAGAAGCCTACTAGAAATGAGGTCTTGCTGGGTCTAGTGATCTCAGACAATTCTGGAATGGTACACAGGTAAGGGAGAATTTGGGCAGCAGTAAACATAATATAATATCCTTTGAAATGTATTATTGGAAACCTGTTAACAAGGGCTAAAACATTCAGATTTAAGATGGGTAATTTTGCAATGCTAAAATCAGTATTCAAGGACATTAAATGAGATGTAATCTTCAAAGAGAAAAATGCACACAACAGAGTGAATTTATTAAAAATGATTTTGGATAAATGTGTGTATCAGCATAAACTATTGGGTAATAAATGCAAGAAGTACAATTTTAAGACCAGTGTTGCTTAACAAAGAGATTTGCAGGGAAATTACAAAAAAAAAAAAGAAAATCAGGCTTTTAAACGGTATAAGTCAGAAAGGTCAGATGCATCATTAAAAAGAAATAAAGAATGTAAAATAATCTGCAAACAATCAATTATGCTAGCTAAAATTGAAAATGATAAATGTATTACAAATAAAAAGAGGACAAGAAAAATCCTAAACAATAAGCAGCAAAAAAAAGAATGTCCTCTTCAGACTGATACAGGTAAATTAATTAGTGAGGATATGGCTATGGCTGACACGTAAAACACATTTTTCTTCTATATATTCAAAGAAAGCAATAATGGCAGGCTAAGGGCAAACAGAGGGAATCACAGCATTTCCTCCATCATGTATATAGTTTACTGAGGGGTCCAAAAGGAGATGTAAAGGGTTATGGTGAATAAAGAAACCACCTGTATCTGATGGCATATATCCAAGGGTACTTAAGGAACTTAGTTCAGTAATAATAAGACCCTTATATTTAAAATGTATTTATTCACTTTCCTCTGACTTCTCTCATACCCAGAGTTCTCTGGAAGATCAGGATGGATGGTGTGACCGTCATTCTGATCATACCTTATTGGACCAGGAGGGCGTGGTTTGTGGACCTGATCAGTCTTTCCATTCAGGATCCGCTCCACTTTCCTCCCAGGCCGGACCTTCACTTCAGGGTTACCTGTGGCAGGAAGATGTGGAAAAGATGGATTTGACAGCATGGCTTTTGAAACCATATTTTAAGGAGAAAAGGGTTCTTCACTAAGGTCATTTCCACTATGATTCAGGCCAGCAAGCTTGTCTCTTAAAACGCCTACCATAGGGTATGGTCTATTCTCCATTCGTGGTGCATGGATGAGTCTGTGTCCTCGCAGGAGTTTGACCTTCCTTTGTTGTTATCTTTTCTCCAAGATAGAGTGAAAAAAGGGCTCAGCTTGAGCGCCTTATAGATTCAAATTTTATCTTTCTTTTTGTTTTCTGAGACTTATTACTACCATTCCAGATGACAAGGTGTTCTTTCAGGGGGTGGCTCATGTCTTCTCTGCCTTTAAGGACGCCACACGTCTGCGGGACCTTAATTAGTTTTTGGAAGTTTTGCAGTGGCCTCCTTTTGAGCCCCTTCCATTCCTCTGCATCAACTGACACTTAAAACAGCATTTCTTTTGTCAATAGTTTCAGTCCATAGAATTGCTAAGTTGCAGGCCTTGTTTTGCAAGCCATCTTTCCTGGTCTTCTATAAGGACAAGGCGGTGCTTCAAACCTCTCAGGAGTTCCTTCCTAAGGTGGTTTCTGAGTTTCACATCAATCAGGTGATTGCTGTACCTTCTTTTTGTCCTGACCATAAGTCTGACAAGGAGAAGGATCTTCATTTGTTGGATGTGGTGCATTGCCTTAAATTTTATGTGCAAAGCACTGAGCCTTTTCATAAGGCTGACTCTCTGTTTGTCATTCCGGAGGGTCACAGGGCAAGTAACACTGCTTCCAAGGTCACTGTGGCCTCTTGGATTAGGGCTGCCAGGGGTATGAGCTTAGAACGAAACTGATTCCCTTTAAGGTCACTGCACATTCCACTAGGTGTGTGTGGGGGGCTCCTGGGCCTACAAGAATTATGCCATGGCTGAGTAGTTGTGCTAGGCAGCGACTTGCTCCTCCTTGAATAACTTTTCTAAGCACTACCATGTCAATGTTCTTGGTTTGGCTCAAGCGAGCTTTGGCCAGAAGGTCCTTCGGGCAGCTTTTCCTGCCTAGGAGCCTCCACACTTGTTGCCATAATGTTGTTTAGTTGTTTGAGCCCCATTGGCTCATGTGTGCTGTGTAAGTTCAGTATCCCTTGGGCTATTCTGATTCTGGATAGTTCTAGGGAACTCTGGTATCATGGGGACAGCTGTGAGGTCCTTTCTCCTTTTTTTCCAGTGTTGCTTTATCCCCATGGTATCATAAGAATGGTGTAAAGCCAATGCAGTGCCTTTATTTCAGAAGGGAACAGAAGCTGGGAATTATAGACCTGTGTATTCAGGATTACACAGCAAACATACTTTTATTAGCAAGAATCAACTTGGTTTTATGAGGAATAGATCATGCCAAACTAATCTTTTCAGCTTCCATGAAGAAGTAAGTAGCAACCTAGATAGGCACTTGATACAGTGCCACTCAGGAGGCTGTGGTGCAAAATAAGGACATTGGGGCTAGGGGATAACTTTTGCAATTGGATAGAAAACTGGTTGAAGGATAGGGAACAGTGTGTTGTAAATAGAAAATTCTCCAATACAGTTAAAGTTGAGAGTGGAGTACCTTAGGGTTCAGTACTTGGTCCTCTGCTTTTTAACATATTTATAAATGACCTGGAAATAGATACAGAAAGCAAAATATCAGTATTTGCAGAATACACTCAGTTATATAGGGTAATAAATTCAGAACAGGATATTTGTTCTCTATAGTGGGATTTACATAAAATGGTGGATTGGGCAAAGAAATGGAATATGAAGTTTAAGGTGTAAAGTCGTGTATCTGGGAAGAAAAAATCCGAATGCTACTTATGAACTTAATGAAATCATTTTAGGGGACTTGTTGCTAGAGAAAGACCTGGGAATCCTTGTAAACTAAAAACTTGGAAACAGTGACCAGAGTCAAATAGCAGTACCAAAAACAAAACATTCCTGTCTTGCATAAAAAATGTTACTGAAGCAAGAGTAGATAACATCATTTTGCCATTGTACAAATCGCTGGTAACCTCAAATATTCTGACTTGTCAGAGCGCAAACACAAAAGAGGGAACAAGATAATGATAAAAATATCTGAGCGTAGTATTTATTAAAAGGAACAAAGAATAAAAACAATATCAATAGCACTCACATGGTGCCTATCTTGGGCTTTATGCGTATCTGGGTCCCAACCCCTATAGCCAACGTTCTGTGTCCGCTCACTCATGCTGCAACCGTTAAGCCACTATGGTAAATTGCCCTGGTATTGTCAGTGAGAAAATACAGTTAGATCTTCCAAGTCCAAGGAAACCAGCACCGAGGTGCATGTGGTAGGGTCGACGCTGTCGGACAAGCACCGAAAGTTCAACCAGGAGCTGGGGGCGGGTTCTCACAGGGGGTGTAGGAGGGACCCAACACTAGTGAGTAACTGTTCAGAATCCCAATGCGTATCGTGGAGTTCCGACTCCACTTCGTCAGTGCAGTTTTGGCACTGGTTCTGAAAAAGCACGTTCTAGAAAAGGAGAGAGTACAGCGGATGAGGAACGACTAGATAAACGTGGTGTATTTACTCTGGAGAAAAGATTGCTAAGAGGAGATCTTATCACAATGTACAAGTATATGAGGTCAATACAAGGATGTCTCTGGTGAGCTATTCATTCCAAGACCTGATCAAATAATCAGGGGTCACCCCCTCGAGATTAGAAGATAGAAGGTTTCAACTTCAGCATAGGAAGGTTGTTTGTTTTTTTTGTTTGTTTTTTACGGTAAGGTCTGTTAAATTGTGGAATTCCATGCCCAAGAATGTGGTTATCCCAAGGCCAAGAATTCCATAGCTTTACCTTCCTTACTGTAAGAAAATCCCTGCCTTTGTCTTAGTCGAAAGTTCCTTTCCTCTAGTCTTAATGGATGACCCCTTGTTCTTTTGCACAGCTCTTTGAATAAATGGTTAGTTAATTGGATAGTTCTTTATATTGACCTTGAAAATATTTGTAGATAGTAATAGGTTTTGCTCTCCTGCGGTCGCCTTACTGATCTCCCAGCACAATCGGCTTGGAGATCAATAACTGGGGTGACACCAGGAGGGGTCCTGATGTCCCCCACGAGGTCTGATAAGTAAACGTAAAAAATAAAAAGACAATAAAAGTAAACCTGTGAGTGCCGCAGGGGTCCAAGCAATGTGCTGGAGACCCCTGTGGCACTCACAGGGTCACTTATTTGGGGAACAAATATGTTTTACTAAGACCTCATTGGGGGGATCAGGAGGGGTCCTGATGACCCTCAATTAAGTCTTTAATAAAAAAACCAAAAAAACCCTGTGTGTGCCACGGGGGGAGGGGTCCAATGCAGACCCCCCTCCTGTGGCACACAGGGCTTTTTATCATTAGTTTGTAATCAGATTGTTGGGGGGCCATCAGGAGTGGTCCCAATGGCCCACCAACAAGCTCTGTGTTCCACAGGGGCCCAATGCATTGCTTTGCAATGCGCTGGAGACCCCTGTGGCACTCACAGGGTCAGTAATGCTGTGAATATTCATGGTGGGTTAGGGGGTCCTGATGACCCCCAATGAGGTCTATAATAATAATAAAAAAGAGAAACAAAGTTAACCCTGTGTGTGCCACGGGGGGGGGCCCAATGCAGCCCCCCCCCCTCCTGTGGCACACACAGGACTTTTTTTCATTAATGTATATAATCTGAGCTTGTTGGTGCCCCTCCCAACAAGCTCTAACTACAAAAGTAATGAAAAAGAAATTAACCCCTCTGTGTGCCACAGGGTTCCAATGCATCCCTGTGGCAGACAAGTATTTTTTTCTTCAATTATTATTTTATTTACGCCTCATTGGTGTAGCAGCAGGAGGGCTTCTGGTGCCCCCCAACAATGTCTAAATAAAAAAAATTTGAAAACCCTCCATGCACAACAGGAGGGTCCAACACAGTTTTTTTTGCAATGCGTTGGACTCCCCTATTGCACACACACACACACACACACACATTTATTTTTTTATTCAGCCCTTGTTAGGAGGGTTTCCGTATTGGTCCTTATCCCCCCAAAAAGGGATAAAAAAAAAATAATAAAAAAAATTAACCCTGTTGGGATGTTTGGGAAAAGGAGAGTTTATGTTGCGCATGCGCATGGGGGTGCTATCAAGAAATGTATTATTATGTTGTATTTATTAATAGTCGGTTCTCATAAAAAGATGGCGAACGTATGGATCTGCATTGACATCTGATATTATTCCTCTCGAGAGGAATATCGAATGTGTGCTTGCGCATAAATGATTACATGATTACAATGTGGCGCATGCGCTATTTGATATATTTTTCTTGGTCCGTGCTTTCATCAATTGGCTGTTGGATCCATACTTACTTAGTCTGATATCACTTGGGAGGTAAACATTGAATATGCGCTTGCGCATAAATGACGACTTTTTTTTGTCGAGTATGGCGCATGCGCTATTGGATACTCTCAACAATCCGTCTTTTTCTATTTATCGGTGATTTGAAAGGCATGGCACATGTGCTGGTATATATTTACTATGTGTGAATACAAAGCTTTTATTTTAGTTTGCTACTCCTTTAGGAACACTATATATGAGTGTGTTTACAAATTGAGTTTATATACTATTGTCCACAGGATATGTTTAGTTAAAGGATCAGGTGATCGGCGAGAGCATCTCCCATTGGTTCCTGTTGCATTCAAATATTGGTAGCCTTTGCTTGGTTAGCATCCCCTGACGAAGCCGTTTGTGGCGACACGCGTAGGGATTAGTTGTTGAGGGGTTTCTCGAGTTTGCTCCAGTTTTACCTTTCAATCCTTGTCTGGATGGGACCCTGTCTTATATTTGAAGGATAAGTATATTTCTATTGTTGTTTCTTTCACTCTTTTGTTTGAAATTTTTGGGTGTTTTTACATTGAATACCAGTTTGTTACTGTCCTTGTAATAGGGTTTTGCACGTGGTCACTTTAATATTGAGGTATACTGTCTTATATTATGGGGTTATTTTTCCATCCAGATGGGAATTGATTATTTATGTGAGCGTAATAATATAGTGATGTATTTAATGACTTACTGTCTCTGTATTTTGTACAGGAACTGTTGTTCTCATCTGTATTTGGACAAATAAAGATTGTATTTTTTCATCATTGCTTATTTTGAGTGCCTCCATTATCAGGTTTCTTTTTTGTTTCCTTTGGGAAGATAGAGAGAGATTTTCTTTGGTTTCTTGTCTGTCCTGTCTTCCCAGGGGGAACTGTTTTTAGTGTTTGTATACTTTAAACCTGGAGTGCACCACACTATTGAAGTGATTATTAATAAGCGGCTTATTTACCAGTGCCTGCTTGATTGTGTAGGGTAGTTTTCTTACATTAAGGACAGTCTTATGTCTATCTCATGCATGCTTAAATTCTTTCACTGTATTAACTTCTGCCACTTATGCAGGTAGGATATTCCACTTATCTACTACCCTCTCAGTGAAGTAAAACTTTCTTACATTACATCTAAACCTGTGTCCCTCTAGTTTTAGACTATGACCTCTTATCCTAACATTTTTACTCCTTTGAAACATACTTCCATCCTGCACTTTGTTGAATCCCTTCATGTTTCAATCCCCTCTCTCTCTTCTCTTCTCCAAGCTATACATGTTCAGATCCTTTAGTCTATCCTGATATTTCTTTTCCTGTAAACCAGTCAGCATTTTAGTAGCCCTTCTCTGAATTTTCTTTAGAGTATCTATATCTTTCTGGAGATGGAGTCTCCAGTACTGCACACAATACTGTAGTTGAGGTCTAACTAGAGATCTGTAGAGTGGCATGACCAATTCCTAATGCCCCTAGCTATACAACCCAGTACCCTGCTTGCATTCCCCACTGCTTTATTACATTGCCTGCCTACCTTTAAGTCATTAAAAATAATTACTCCCAAATCCCTTTCCTCTGTTGTCTCTGACAGCACAAGTACCCTTAATAGTATATTTTGCCTTTGGATTTTTATGTCCCAAGTGCATTGTTTTATATTTATCAACGTTAAACTGCCACATGCTTGTCCATTCTTCTAATTTACCTAAATCATTTGTCATTTGGCTTATTCTCCCTGGAATGTCTACCCTATTGCAGATGTTAGTATCATCTGCAAAAAGGCATATCTTTCCATGAAGATCTTGAAGGAGGCAAGTAACCCCTCATTAGATGCAGCAGGTTGTCTTCTTTCCAAAATAGCATAGTTTCTCCACCTTTCCTGCATATCTATTATGGTTATAACCATTTTAGTGCAGGCAGATAATTTCAAAAACAAACGTGCCAGGTTTAGGTAAGTGTTCCTAGCACCCACATGTTGTATGTTAACCCACACTAATGGGCTATGATTTTTCTCATGTTGGTAGCAAATACTGAATACAGCAGGAAATGTTATGGTTTTCAAATATTTTAGTATCTATGAAGTGGTGGAAATATAAAAAAACATGTATTTATTTCCTATAGTGCCAGGTTCTGGAAATATTTGTGCACTTCAGACCAGGGATAGAAAGACAAGTGACCCCTCATTTGATGCGGGAGAATGTCTACTTTCCTTCATGGCTCTAACAGCTATGAACATTTTAGTACAAGCAGCCATTTTCAAAGAAAAAAACAGGTAGGTGTAGTTATGTGCTTCTGGCACCCCCTAAGGTAAGACAACTCATTCCAATGGGGTGTCATTTGTCTCCTAAGAGCACTAGCTAATGAATACAGTTAGAAATTCCATGGTTTTAACAGATTTCAGTACATTTTAAGGGCAGAAATGTAAGAAAATGCTTTTTTTTTCATTAGTGCCAACTTCTGGAAGCATTTTGCACACCAGGATTGGTGTAAGATGCAGCACGTTGTCTTTCTTTCCAAAATGGTATGGTTTTTGTAGCCTTTCTTCCCTTCTCTAGTTGTTATAACCATTTTTGTACAGACAAGTATGTTTGAGAAAATGTTAGAAAAATTACAGGTTGCAATAGGTGTAGTTTTGTACTTGTAGAGCCCCCTAAGGTAGGTGAACTCATGCCAATGAGGTGTCATTTTTCTTCAAAGAGCACTGGCTAATGAATACAGTTGGAAATGTCATGGTTTTCACAAATTTCAGTACATTTGAAGGGGCAGAAATGTAAGAAAATGCAAATTTTTTTCCTATAGTGCCACATTCTGGAAACATTTTGGCACATCAGGCTTAGGGTAAGAAGTTAATTCACCCCTCATTGGATGCGACAGGTTGTCTTCTTTCCAAAATGCCATGGTTTGTCTACCCTTTCTTCACTTCTGTAGTTGTTATAACCATTTTTCTCTGTCGTCCAATATAGGTTACTGGTAACTTTGGGTAGGCGACCGCCCCTTTAAGTAGGCAGGAACAGTTCTTGAAAAGAATGTTGGGTGGAGCCTACCTCCTCTCCTTTGCTGCATCTAGCCACCTCTCTCCAGTAAGATTTGTTCCTTTATGAAGATACAAGACAAGAGAACAGTTCTGCTAGAGTTTTAGCTTATTTTTTGTTTTCTATTACATATGGAATACCACCTTTAGGCGGATTACCATTACTGACATTCCCTAGTGGATAGCTCAGTTTCCAGGTGCTATGGTGGACCTCTTAGCCCTAGATGTTGCCCACTGAGGCTTCTTCTTTACAAATGTAATCTGAAGACAGAAAACCTGCTGAAAGGGTAAGCAACCCTTTGAGTGCTGAGGTCCACTTGTCTCACTCTTCCTGTCTGCACAGAGGTCTCCTTTAGAGTTCTTAATACATACTCCTGCACTCATTGGGTTTGTTTGTCTGTTGGGGGGTTGGAGCAGAGGTTCTGTGGTAAATTAACCCTTTGTCTGCTGATTTGGCATCTTTTAGGGGGTTTTAGCAGTTTTCCCTTCAGGGTATAGTATTTATTTGACTCTTAACATGTTTTGTGGTGTTTTTACAACTCTTTTTACTTCACTGTAAAATTTAGCAAATTTGAGTACCGCATAGATGCCATGCTCCTTTCACCTCTATGGGACTTTACAGTTTGGGACATATCGCTGCCACCGCTCAACATAGCGACTCATTTTGTTTGTCTGCCCTTGTTCTATCATCCGATCAATGTTCTGTATGTTTTGGGGGGCTCAGGTGGCTTCGGGCAATGTTGGGGTACTTTTTTAGGGAAATCTACATTTCCCATGAGCGCTTGCTTTGCATGCTCGTTTCTGATTGGCTCCCATTGCAGCAGCCATTTTCTGCTTTCCCTTCACGAGTATCCTACGCAGGGCTTGTACACTCCTTCTCTCCTCAGCAGATTAACCCTTCACCTGTCAGATAAGTGCAAATTAGCGATTTCTGGGTTGAAATTTTAATCTTACACACTGTATTGGGTAGACTTGTGCACAACAAAAATCTTCGGTAAAATTTGATGTTGGACGAATTTTTGTTTTTTATTCGTCGACTCTGCAATTTGGATCCGACCTGTTCGACTCGGACGAAAGTCGGTGACAGTCCGATTTATTTGGCGACTTTAAAATACCTTTATCCCCATCGCGACATCTGACTTACCAGGTATGTCACGCAAAAACTGTCACTTAGTGACAGAGGAAGTACCTGGTAAGTCCCGGAAGTCATTCGCTAGAATGACGGAAAAAAAAAACCCCGTCGTTAAGTGCCAGCTGCGTGCGCGGCCGGACACTAAGGGGTTAAAAATACAATAAAAAATGAAAATTAAATGAATGGAACCATTTCCAGAGTCTAAATGAAGATGGTGGAACTGGGTAAGGTGGACATTTAGCCTTACGGTACTATGGATGAAGTAGCTAAAGTATGGATGTATCAATAAGTCTGCCTATACAATAAACATACACAACTGTATCTGGCTGAGGGCTGAAGTGTCACTCTGAAAATTATTCAAACAAATCCATAATATTTATTTTAATACTTTACACAAGAACAAAGGTGACTCTCCCTTGCAGACGCAATAAGGTACTAGGCCTGCCTATAGAACTGTGAGACTGGCTGATGTGTCACTCTGAAAATTATTCAAACAAATTCCTACTAGTTTAGTATTTTTAATATTTAACACAGGAACACAGGTGACTCCCTTGCGGTGGTAATAAAGTACTAGGCCTGCCTGCAGAACTGTGAGACTGGCTGATGTGTCACTGAAAATTATTCAAACAAATCACTAATATTTTTAATTTTTTGCAGAGGAACAAAGATGACTCTCCCTTGCAGTGGCAATAAGGCACTAATGCTTGCTGCCTGCCTATGCCTAATGCTATCTGCCTGCCTACACAACAACTGGACACTCTCTCCCTCTGCTTCTTCTCTCTCTGAGCTCCAACAACACAATGAGGAAATGCAGGCTGTCTGCCTGGGTGTCTGTGTCATTAGTCCAAACCCCATCATGAAAAGAAGAAAACAATTGGAATAGAGACAAAGTGGGAAAGTAGCACATTGTCAAGTAACAAGCAGAGGGTTACAAGCCAGCAAGCACTGCTATCAGGAATAGTAGGCTACCAGGCTTGACCACTCTGCTGGAGACTAGGCCTCAGCCACTGGTAGTCTCTGCAGGAACAGGAACACTGCATCTTTCTTGATCCGACGAAGCGGGAGTACTGACTCACGCCTACAGTTATGTCACAGTTTGTTTGACACACAGACAAAGTAGGTTTGGATAAAACACAGTTTTATTAAACAATTAAGATTACAATAACCCTTACAGGTCCTGTAATATACACTTAATATAGTACAGCCACAAGACAGATTATATATAGGTAAGCCCACACAGGTCCAGTATAAGTATAGAGTCCATGACACATTATACTGACACAGATCAGGAGGATCTTGAAAGAGTCCCAGTGTATCGGTACTGCATGGGTTAATAGCAGCCAGCGAGTGTAAACTGTCCCATGTGTGGTAAGGCCTGTTAAGAAGCTCACCTAGGGTTGAGAGCTTAAATACGAGTAATGCCCAAGAATAAGTATAACATGTAATGGTGAACTGCCTTAGCAGTAACGGAGGCTGAGCAACTTCAGCACTACTGGAGCAGTAATGGAGACTAGGCCACGTGAACACTGCTGTAGCAGTAACGGAGACTGAGTGACATGGACACTGCCGTAGCAGTAACGGAGACCCGGCAACTAGAGCACTGCTGTAGCAGTAACGGAGACCAAGCCACGAGAGCGCTGCCGTAGCAGTAGTGGATACTAGGCAACAGGAGACTGCCGTAGCATAAACGGAGACTAAGCCCTTGGATACTGCTGTGGCATAAACGGAGACTGAGCAACTGAGGTTCTTTCGTGGCAATAACGGAATCTGAGCCACAAGGGAACTGCCATAGCAGTAACGGAGACTAGGCCACTTGAACTCTGCCGTAGCAGTAACGGAGACTAGGCGACTGGAGACTGCCGTGGCAGTAATGGAGACTGGGCAACTGAGCACTGCCGTAACTGTAACGGAATTGAGCAACTCACCCTGGGAGGCACTCAGCCGTGAGCGGATAGCAAGACAAGCCAATAGGAATGTCGCTGGGGCGACACAGAGGCAACCGAGACCAAAACTGCACAGCTGTAACAGACAGCGAGAGAGGATCACCACCCTCAACCGGAGACCAGTAGGGGCGTGCAGGGAGACAGCAGCCCAACCGGGCGGGTTCACACGGAGCAGGAACGTCAGCCAATTCAAGTCGGTACACGGAGCAGGAACGACAGCCAAGCCAGGTCGGTACACAGGAGATGAGAAGCAGAATGGTCAGGCAGTCCGGGTCGGTGCACAAGCAGGAGACGAGATGCAGAGTAGTCAGGCAGGCCTGGTAGATACACTGAGAGCGAACAGTAATCAGGAACAAACGCTGGTACTGGAACACCACGAAAGGGCACCGGAGAAGTGCCAGAACCCAGTATTTAAAGGCAATACTGGGCGAGACAATCACAGTACAGCCAATAGGAGTAGAGCAGGAGTGTAGACTGCCAGAATGTCGCTGAAAGAGCATGGGCGCTGTGATAAGTTAGCAGGGAGCGATACCTGACTAACGCCTGCAGTCAGTATGAGGAAATGGATACCTGACTCATGCCTGCAGTCAGTATCGGAGCTAGTCCACCAGAACCCCAGGTCCGCACCAGATTGGGTATCTGCTAGGTACAAGGAACAAATGTAAGAATAGTCAGAGCCACAAGTCAGCAACAGAGGGGGTAGTCAGACATGCCTGTCTAGGTTCTCCTTTCGTCTCTTCAGTACTCCTTCACTTTTGAGCCCAGTTGTCTCTAGTTCTGTGTGCTGTGCTACAGTTCCTGGTATGTTTATCCACCAGTTTTGTGTCTGTTGACACTTTGTTGTTGTTGTTGTTGGGCTGTCTATGATCTGATGGTTCATACAGTTAGAAAAAAAATATTTGATCCCTTGCTGACAAAGAAATGATCAGTCTATAATTTTAATGGTAGGTTTATTTGAACAGTGAGAGACAGAATAACAACAAAAAAAATCCAGAAAAACACATTTCAAAAAAGTTATAAATTGATTTGCATTTTACTGAGTGAATAAGTATTTGACCCCCCTATAAAGAGAGTGCTCCTAATCTCAACTTGTTACCTGTATAAAAGACACCTGGGAGCCAGAAATCTTGCTGATTTATAGGGGGTCAAATACTTATTCACTCAGTAAAATGCAAATCAATTTATAACGTTTTTGAAATGTGGTTTTCTGGATTTTTTTGTTGTTATTCTCATCTCTCACTGTTCAAATAAACCTGCCATTAAAATTATAGACTGATCATTTCTTTGTCAGTGGGCAAACGTACAAAATCAGCAGGGGATCAAATAATTTTTTCCCTAACTGTATATGCTCTTGTGACTTTGGGGACCCTGCGCCTGGTCCTTGCCTTACTTCCCACCTCTGGGATTTTAGTCTTACCTGTTAAATCCTTTTCTCTTAGTCCATATAGATTACTGGTCTCCCACCCTGTCAAGGGACCATGCTTGGCTCCCCTGTGACTGAACGTCCGAGTCCTTTTCGGGTTCATGCTCACAGGAGTCTTCTTTTACCTTCTTACTACCTAGTCGCTAGTTAGTGTCTCAAATCTTTCTGGAGAGGAAGTGGCTAGATGCAGCTAAGTAGAGGAGGTAGGCTCCACCGAGCATTCTCTTCAAGAATTGTACCTGCCTACTTAAAGGGGTGGTCGCCTACCCAACATTACCAGTAACCTATATGGACTAAGAGAAAAGGATTTAACAGGTAAGGTTAAAATTCTTTTTTAGTCCCACAAATTGGCCATTCCGTGTATAAGCTTGCCATCCTACCAAGGTATCTCACTTTGCGGCAAGTCCTACTCTAATACGTCTATAAAAACCCTATTTTAAGTTAAAAAATCTGATGAAAGATGATGTAATAAACGCATAAGAGGGGACCCTTTATATAATGTTTTGATGTTTTTTTTTATATATTTCTTGTGGGTTCCAGTGTGCTGCAATTAAAAACAGAAGACATACAATAAAACAAAAAAAAGATGCAGATGAGGACTTACTTGGTGCAAGATCCCATGTGGTCCTGCATTCTAATAGGTAAAAACTGTGAACCATTTATATTCTTCCCTGCAGGACATGTGTGGGATAAGTGATACCAAACAGACAGGGTGCATGCAAGCTGGGACAGTCCAAAAATCCTTGTCCTTAAAGGGCAAGTCTAAGAGAAAAGAAAGGAAATCGTGCAATGAAATAATGTGTACTTTTACTTAGTGATTAAATAGAAAAAAACGAGAAGCTGCTAGAATGATCAAAGGTGATATGTTGTACAAAAAGAGAAGAAAAAAGAGAGAGAAGCTCACAGAGCTAACTCACCATAAAATATTCATATAATAAATATAATTTAAATAATGAGTATAAAGATTGATATATAGATGGCAGCAAGGAATGAGAGGGTTCTGCTGTCCCCCAGACATTAGTCCAAAACCCAAAGTGAAAACACAAAAAAGACAAACCTGCGCTATTTTATATAAAGTGAACATGTGTGCCCTGTATTAGGTATATATAATGCTTCTTAGTAAATAAGTGAGATTGTGTATATTATTAAAAGCACATATAACCTATGTTACACAGGTTATATGCGATTTATTAAAAATGCCTGCAGTTGTCACCCACATGGAGCATCTGTCCTACTGGAGGGGTCCGAACTTTATATTTTTAATAAATGTAAGAATAAATTTGTGATCAATGCTAAGAGGTATCAGGAGGGTATCCCGTTGCCCCCCTTGAGATCTGTTTTTTTAAATAAAATAAAATATACATAATACAATAAATTCATTACAAATATACAGGCAAGGTATGCAGCCGCATACCTTGACTATTAACCGTTTGAGTACCAGAGGGGTAGCAAATACATTGCAATGCGTTGCTTCCTCTCTGATATTCATAGGGTTAATTATGCAATACTTATACAAGGAGGGCATGTCGAATTAAATTGGAGAATAAACAATGTCAAATGGGAGCAATATATGTTGAATTAAAATGGAAAAAGAAGGTAATGGAAGCACTATATGTGGAATTTCACAGGGGGGGTAATATGTCGAAGGGGGGCACTCTATGTCGGATTTCTATAATGTGAGGAACACATCTAAGGCTTAACTTGACCTTTCTGTCATCAAACATATACGCCTGTTTCCTTAGACATTGTCGTTTAGCATATTTTTAGGTGGTAGTTTAAAGGGATAGTAATGTTCCAAAAAAAGTATTAGGTATATGGTAGATACATTTAAAAAAAGATAATTTGTGCTGATTTGTATCTCTCAAACCTTTGTGGTTTGAGAGATATACAAAAATAAAGTTCTTTGCTCCCTCCTCTTTCTCATACGTCAGCTGCATAGCTGACGTCATGAGATCCTGGTTCAGATGGCTGCTCTTCAGCAGCGCCGACATAGCGATATCTAAAAATAAATAATTCATCGGAACGGTCTACAATGTGTGCCTTCTTAGTAAGCACACATTGTAGACCATTCCGATGAAGTATTTATTTTTAGATATCGTTACGTCGGCGCTGCTGAAGATCCATTTCTGGTCAAGTGACCAAATTCTGCTCCTGACAGCTTTACAGCTCGTCAAGCAGAAAGGGGAGGGAGCGGAGAATTTTATTTTCGTATATCTCTAAAACCATAAAGGTTTGAGAGATACGAATCAGAGCAAATTATCTTTTTTAAATGTATCTACCATATACCCAATACTTTTTTCTGGACATTACTATCCCTTTAAGGCTTAGTTGAATAAAAGCATACATCGCCATGTTTGTTAGTATGCGACATGTGCGGCCTATGTCAGTTTTGTTTTATAGTTGTTCTGCAATAGAAAACCGGTAAAACACGTTTGCAGAATACATGTTGCTTGTTTTTACTGTAATGCCCCAGATGCTTTGCAATACTCCTGACTCTCAGAGCTTGCGGTCAGACCACCTCGGAAGTATTGGTCTCCTGGTCCTCTTGATGCAACTGGACGTCTGCATTTTGCAAGCCATACTTGTCCATATAGTGGACAAGTATCTGCAACTCTGCATTGCTAAAGGAAGGCTACCTAGGCATGTTTGGCAAGCTGTGTACAAAACTGCGTCTAAGTATCTCCTGTGTTCAGCGTGTCACATCGCTGCACAATATTGGCGTATTTCCTGTTTCGTTTTCATTAGTGATACACTTCCTGATTGGACTGTGGAATGTAGCAGAATATATGGGGACCCTTATAAGACGCAGTTTTAATGCAGCCATTTATGTGGATGACGTTTTGACTCAGTGCTACCCTGAACAAAAGTTATCCCCAGATGACTTCAAGGCATTCCATTTTAACTGATTTATATAGCAAATCAACAACTACAAATTTTATCTTACATTTTCAAAGTTCACACCCCCCCATCAGTAAATAATAATATTCCGGATGGAGAGTTCCTCAGAATTAGAAGGAACTGCTCCAATTTGGATCTGTTCAAGTAGCAAAGTATCCTTCTACGCAAAAGACTCTTAGATTGAGGATATACTTCAACTTGCATCATAAAAGCCTACAACAGTGCCCTACACACCAATAGGGGATGACTTGATATTTCAAAAACTGAAATTCAATAAAAGTAAACAAGAAATCGTTTTATAACTGATTTTGGTGGAGACCCTGGGAGAATAAGACTGATATTGAACAAACATATTGATATTCTGAGAAATGATGATTCCTTATGAGACACCATAGCAGAATTTCCCATACAGGGATCACATCCCTGTTATACCTGCAGCACATGCAAATTTATGCAGAGGACCACTTATGTAATTGATTGTTTTGGCAGTAAAACAATGATTAAAGGTTATATTAATTGTAAGAGTTCAATGATCATCTATTGTTTACAATGTGGTTGTCCAAAAAAATATGTGGAGATGACCAAGAGGACATTAATGAACGGATCAGGGAGCAATATTCTCATGTAACATTTGTAAAGGGTGACAAATAGTGGGCAATATGGATTTTCCAATAGTGAATAATACAGTTTGTTGTGGCTCGGTGCTCCCCCCCATGTTACAGTACCTCGTGTAGGTCGGGCCTCTCTCCCCCTTTCTGCACAAGTTTGTTGTGAATTGGTGCTCCCCCCTACCCCGTATTAAAGTACCTCGTATAGGCTTAGCTGAGCTCCCGCCTCTCTCATAGTGAACCCCTGCTGCTGCTTTCTGCTCTGCAGAGCCTCTGGTAGGCTGATGGGAGTCTGGTAAATGACTGCTCTGTTTATTTAGCTGAGGATCACAGGAGTCACCCCCCATATGTTAAAGCACCTCATATAGGCTGAGCTGAGCGACGGCCTTTCTCATAGTGAACCCCTGCTGCTGCTTTCTGCTCTGCTGAGCCTCTGGTAGGCTGCTGGGAACCTGATAAATAACTGCTCTGTTTATTTTGCTAAGGATCACAGGAGTTGGACTTCCACCACAGCTCAAAGCTGAAGTTGACCACCACTGTCACACATCTAACATCAATCCCACACTGTGTCTGTGCAAGTGATTGTGTGCATCTCACATACGCGCAACACCATATCTTTTTAGTATCTATCGCTGCTTGTGGCAGTGAGAAAGCACAGAGGAAGAGAGCGGGGCAGAAGTAACAAGATGACGATATGGAGTGAGACAAAGATTTACTACCCTTTGACTGCCAAAGGGTTAAAGCACAGATTGAGACATAACCCTGTTTCAAAGAAGAGTTAACAATCAAATGCCAGTATAATAAGGTGCTGATCAGAGAAAGACCCTATATAATATTTTGCTAAATTGTTTGTCAGAAGCCGCCATGCGCAGTAGAGATGGCTGCCCGTGCTGCAGTCACACTACAGACTGCCCACGCCACAGCTGATAACGGAGCGGGGCTCCAAATTCAGACTGTAGTCCTCGACTACGGAGAGCCTGCTGCGTATCAGCTGTGGTGCAGGCAGTCTCTACTGTGCATGACTGCACAGCAGCCATTGCTGGGTGGCCTGTGAACATGGGCTCTTCAACTAGTTTATAATAAGGTGGGATAGGAGCTGTTTAACCCTTTAAGTGCCATAGATCTATCACTGGCACTCAAATGTTTAATACAAAGCTCCTGTCACAGGTGCACATACTGTGTAGGATAAAAGTATGTATTGGGACTATGATCCTTGGCTCGACACTTTAACCACACAAGCATCAGAATGTCACCCTTTTCATGCTGGCAGCATTCTGATCTCACCCTTGTCAACCAGGCAATATGTTGAATGTAACTTTTTGTATATCTCTCAGTAGAGGGCAGCATTTCTATAGTGAACCAGGTTGAGTCCCTCTTTGGAGGGCAGGACACATCTCAAAAAGACAGAGTCTTGTGGATGGGAGACTCCATGCCACTACTCCAGATCAACCCTTGCTCCCTGCATTTCCAGTTATGATGTGTCCTCTGAGGTTAAAACATGGACAGCTACACTTCTCTTTAGTTTATTTTTTAGATTTTTTAATTATTTTCTGATCGATCTGGGCAGTCAAAATTCTCCCATTTGGCAGGTTACTATTGCTGGGCTTCCACTGGAGTGGATTAACCAGTGTGCATGTGCTGTGTGGAGGGGATCTTGCAGCCCAAGTTTTCCCTCCTAGCAGACTCCCTTGAGGCACTGCTCCCTTCACAATGGTGACCTGAAGAAAGAAGAGTGGTGAGTAACCCCTGAGTGCCTTTGGTCCACATTGTCCTTACCTTGTACCTCTCCGGTATCTTTCTTATATGTGTCTGTTCATTCCCTGATTTTTGGAGCAAGGATGGCTGCATTTGAGATAGTTAACCCCTTCCCTACTGTTCTAACTGGGTTGGGGAGCTTTCCTTTTTCCCTCCTTTAGCTGGCTGTCTGTTGGGTGCCCCCCAGATGTTCCCTAGGTTCATTTGGATTTTTGGGGTACATTGGTCCATTTTCGGGTGTGCAGCCTCTTTAAGAAAGGGTTGTATCGCTGCCATCTTTACTCCATTGACTTTTATAGGCGAACTTCATTGGGACATATCTCTGCAACTGTTTGAAATACAGAAGTCAGAGCTGACAGTTTCTTCTTGTCTCTTCATGCCCTTTTATCCAGTTCACATTCTGTGTGTCTTAGGGGCTCATGGTGATTCCACAGAAGGAGTGATAGGCGTTGCTAGGCAACAGAGAAGACGATGTTACCCAGAATATCTGTATTGTTAGCTTTCTCACAATTGGCCACCATTTTATTTCTCTCTTACTTATCCTACACAGAGGCAGGCTCTCCTTCTCCAGATGGTTTACTTTTAAAAGGTCGCGTGTGAAACAGTGTGCAACCTCATGACCCATTAACCATGTTGCCAGCATAAATATGGTGACCTGAGAATCTTGCACTGCATGAAACCGCGAGTTTCTCAGGTTGCGCTATGAAGCAAAGTAGGTCTACAAATTAATTGACAGCATGTCACCCAAAGCTGCTGCTTCGGGCTCTCATTGTCAGGAGCATTTAATTAAGGATTGATCTGAAAATCAAGAATACAGAACTGCTCCGGATCTAATCAGGGCATCAGCCCCATATGTTGATGAGCGCTGCTCTGTCCAGCTCTCTGTCACTGCATGCTCCACTCTAATCCTTATCATCATGTAACCGGTGCTCATGTACTTTAACACTTCTCCAGGCGAAGAGCCTGTCTGCTGGGAGAGCAGAGTGGAGCTGTCATCATCAATCAATCCACCAGAGGTCGAATAAGGAGAAGCAGCAGGAGTGTAAGGTTCAGAGAGGAGCACGCAGGGACAGAGAGCTGGACAGAGCAGCGCTCATCAACATATGGGGCTGATGCCCTGATTAGATCTGGAGCAGTTCTTTAGTCTTGATTTTCAGATAAATCCTTAATTAAATGCTCCTGATGTTGAGAGCCTGGAGCAGCAGAGCTGGATGTCATGCTGTCAGTTTGCAGACCTGCGATGTTTCATAGCACGACCTGAGAATCTTGTGCTTTCCTGCAGTACGAGATTCTCAGGTTGCCATTTTTATGCTGGCGACATGGTTAATGGGTCATGAGGTCAAACTCTGTTTTGCATATGACCTTTTAAAAGGATGGCCTTCAGAATAACCTTTTGCCTGTCAAATAAGTAAGTTTCCTTACCTTTTCAGGGTAAGTCTCTGTTTGGACCTGAACTGAAGCAGATCATTAGTGATGCTACTGGGGCAAGAGCACCTTGTTGCCTCAAATTCCCTGTAAACATGTAAGTTTTTTGGGCTTTTCAGGGTGAATTATTAGTCTGTGGAATTATTTCTAGTGATTTATACTAGTCTCAGACACTTCTTTTGTAAGGATGTGGGATTCTAATGGACATGGGGCTAGACCTAAGACTATGGACTCAGGGGCATCATTTACCCCTCTTGCCTACTGTTCCTCGTGTCAAACGGGGCTCCTTAGAGAGTATTCCAGATCTCTCTGCCCCTCTTGTATTGTGGCCTCTACTACACCACCAGTAGTCCTCCAGCACTGAACTAGAGACAGCTTGGGTGAAAACACTGCTATCTCGAGTGGCCCCCCACTACATTTAAATATGTGGTCACAAGATCTCAAAGTTTTCCTACACTTCTAGGGGCTTCCTCTGAGGAGGATATTTCTGATGAAGAGAACGAGCAAGGGGTATATGAGGATACGGATTCTTCCTACTCCTATGGGGACTCTTATGAGACTGGCCCCCGTCCCTCGGCTGAGGGACTCATTAGGGCTGTCTTGGAGACACTTCGGGTCCCTGACACCCCTGATGACACCCCTTGTAGGGGTTGTCTTCTTCTGTAGATGTCTTCCACAGGTGTAAGAAATCTTCTACATTTTTCCCCTTAGTGCCACTCTTGCTCAGATCCTTCTGTTTGAGTGGAAGACCACTGATAAGCGGCTTTCTATCACCAAAAAGGTTTTCTAGACAATACCCTTTTTTGGAGGCAGCTTTGGTGCACTGGGCCTCTTCTCCTATTGTGGATCCCCCAGGCTAGCCAAGTCTACTGCCCTGCCGTTGGTGGATGCAGGATACAGCGGATAAGAAGCTGGATTCTATCCTCGGGGGAAATTTTGCAGCCTCTGGTGCCAGGCTAAGACCTAGTTTTTCCTCAGCCTGGGTTAACAGGGTTGTTTCCGTGTGAAGTGGACAGCTGATGGAGGCTAATACTTATGTTTCTGGGGCTCTTTTTGAGGCAGTCTTGTTGTCTGCCAAGGCCTCAGCCTTTTTAGTTACTGTGTGACGTACCTTGTGGCTTAAGATGTGGTCTGCGGATCAATCCTTCAAGAATTCACTGGTTTCCTTACCTTTTCAGGGTAAGTCTCTGTTTGGACCTGAACTGAAGCAGATCATTAGTGATGCTACTGGGGCAAGAGCACCTTGTTGCCTCAAATTCCCTGTAAACATCCTATGATATGGAGGAAACTGCATTTTTTTAGTTTCCCCCCGCCAAACAGAGGCACAAAGACTGCAAACTTCGCAGGCTTCATACTTGTGCCTCTCAGCCAAGCCCAGACAGCAGTATCAGCCAAAGCGAACAGATTCAAGGGCTAAGTCTATCAAGCCAGCTTCCAGACTCACAGAATCTTAGTCCACGGGTCCTTGTAGGGGGTGTCTTTGCCTTTTTTTTGAGATGCCTGAGAGTCAGAAGGGTACAGAATAGACTTCAGATCCCTTCCTCCGTTTCGCAGCTTCTTGTACAGGATGCCAAAGTGCGAATGTTTCAGGAAGCGGTGAACTGAATACTGGAAAAGATGTTTCTGGTTCCAGTACCTCCCCAGGAGCAAGGTTCAGGTTTTTATTCCAACCTGTTTATGGTTCCAAAGAATGAGAGCAGATGTCGTCCCATTTTGGACCACAGATGTCTCAACAAGTATGTGGAGACTGCACACTTCAAGATGGAATCCTTGTAACTGTCATCACAACAGTGTGCCCAGAGGAGTATCTGGTGTCTCTGGACCTTCATGATGTGTATCTACACATCTTTGTCCACCCCGATATCCAACGATATCTGCGTTTTACCTATGGCTCTGAGAACTACCAGTTCATTGATCTGCCACTTGGCCTGGCTTCTGCTCCTTGGATGTTCACCAGGGTCATGGGGGCCTTTGTGGCCTACATTCACCCCCAGGGCATTTCTTTGACACCCTATCTGGATGACCTCTTGATCAATGCTCCTTCCAGGGAGCTTGTGGCCTAGCATGCCCAGGACTGTGCTCGTCTCTTAGTTCACCATGAATGGATCTTTAACATGTTGATGTCATCTCCAGCTCAGGAGCTGGTGTTTCTAGGCATGAGGTTCAACGCTCGCCTAGGAAGTCTTCCTCCTGGAAGACAAGATCCTGCAGATTATGCAGGAGGTGTCTCAGGCCCAGTAGTTGTCCTCTGCCATGGTCAGGGAAGGCAGTACAAGAGAGTTCCGGACAAACTACTGTTGACACTAGTGCTTTACTCTCAGGTGTACACCAGGGCGCTCCAGAGACATGTCATCCAGAATCAATCGGAATCTGGCTCTTCTGGATCAGCAGATGTCCCTTTCACTGGAGGCCAGGAGGGACCTGCAGTGGCGTTGCACAGAAGCAACATAGAACACGGGAAATCCTTTGTCATTCTTAAATGGACTCTGGTCATGACGGAACCCAACCTGAGGCGCTGGGGTGCAGTTCAGGGTCACCTGGGGTCCAGGGCAGGTGGACTGCAGAGAAGTCTCTTTATTCCATCAGTGTTCTGGAACTCAGAGCTATCTGTCTCGCCCTTGTGTACTGGACTTCTCAACGGATGGGACATCCAGTGTGAGTCCAGTCGGGCAATGCCACGGCCATGGCTTACATCAGCCATCAGGAGGCCACACAAAATGCCGCTGCATGATACTAGGTGAGGTAACATAGTAACATAGTCGATCAGACTGAAAAAAGACATGTGTCCATCAAGTCCGGCCCATGCCAAAAACACCCCTGCTGATCCAGAGGAAGGCAAAAATGCCCTCTGGAGCCATTTCCAATCGAGTCCCAAGTGTGTGTGTGTGTGGGGGGGGGGAATTATTCCTTCCTGACTCCAATTGGCAGTCAGATAGTTCCCCAGATCAATATCCTATTTGCTTTGAAGCCATCTGTCATAATTGTCAATATTGTTCTGTGCTAGATAGGCAGTTACATTATCTGCAAGCACAACATCCCGAGGCAAAGAATTCCATAGCCTTACCGCCCTTACTGTAAAGAATTGCTGCCTTTGTTTTAGTCGAAATCGGCTTTCCTCTAGTCTTAATGGATGACTACTTGTTCTTCTTCTTCTTGTACATTCCAGACTGGACATAAACCCACATTCTGGCTGTCTACATGGTTCATATTCCAGGGGTAGATAATGTACTGGTGGACTTTCTAAGTTGGCAAGATGTGGATCCAGGAAAGTGGAAACGCAGACTGGAAGCACTCTACCTGATTGTGCAGCAGTGCGGTTTGCCAACGATAGAACTAATGGCCACGAAGGAAAACAGGAAGGTTCAGGTAATCTTCTCCTGCAGAATCTCTGGCCTTTGCCATGGAGTCAATGTAATTTCCATGGAACTTCCACCTTACTTATGTCTATCCTCCAAGTCCTCTCATTGCTAGGGTGTGCAGGAAGATCAGGATAGATGGTGTGACTGTGATTCGCTCCTTACTGGATTGGGAGGACGTGGTTTGCGGACCTGGTGAATCTTTCCATTCATCATCTACTCCCGCTTCCTCTGAGGGTACTTTTAGAAAGAAGATGTGGAAAAGCTGGCCTTGACACCATGGCTGTTGAAGCCCACATCTTGAAGACGAGTGGTTGAGCTGGAGGAGTGGCTGGGAGTCTCCACCCTGTTTTTTTGAGATGTGTCCTTTCCTCAAAAAAGGGACTAAATCCCATGGCACCTGTGTTCCATATGTACTACAGAGAAACAGATTTAACAGGCAAGAACCCTAAAATACTATTTTTCTGCAGAGTAATCCTGAACATAATCCCTTATTATACCTACAAGCAGTTTTCCCACTACTGAGGTCAAACTCACGGGTCTATATTTCCTAGTTTCTATTTTAGTCCTTCTTAAATAAAGGCACCACATTGGCGTTACACCAATCTTGTGGCACTGAACCTGTTGTGATGGTATTTAAAGGGTTAAGAGAGTGATCCTTCTAACACTGAGTTCCCAAAGAACACTTGGATGTCAGTTGGTTAATGCACCAGCTGTGGAATCTGTTCAAGCTGCAAGGTCTCAGCTTCTAGTCCCAGCAAGGTCAGCTCAGCCTTTCACCCTTCTGAGTCAGGGCAATGTTGTTTTGGATTTTCACATAATTCAGAACATCTTGCCTTCCTTTTGTCCTGACCCTACTTTCTAACATGAGAAGGATCTTCACTTAATGGATGTGGTGGCATTCCTTAAGTATCATATGCATCGTACTCAGCCCCAAGGCTGATTCCCTCTTTGTCATTTCTGAGGGACTTAGGCCAGGTCAGGCTGTGTCCAAAGTCATCATTGCTTCTTGGATCAAGGCTACCATACATCATTTGTACCTGACAGGGAAGAGACTTGTTCCTTTCAAAGTCAGTCTGCATTTAACCCATTCTGTGGGTGCTTCCTAGTCCTACAAAAACCAAGCCTCTGCTGAACAGTTGTCCAAGGCTGCTATGTGGTTCTCCTTGCACATGTTTACCAAGCACTGCCATGTCAGTATTTTGCCTTGGCTGAGGCCAGATTTAACTGGAAGGCCTTCAGGTAGTTTTATCTGTCTAATGAATATTGTATTTTTCCTCTAGTGCCACAGTTTTGTTCAGTAGTTTAAGCCCTGCTGGCTCTTGTTTGGTTGGTTTGCTGTGATAGTTTGGTGTCCGTTGTTACATGAGGTTACATAGATCCAGTTTAGTCCTGTGGAATGATTGTGGAAAAAGGGAGGTTATTTCTAGCGCTCACAAGGTGAAACTGATATGGCAATATGAGGATGAATGTAAAAAATATTCTCTATAACCTAATTTAAACAAAGTGATGGTATGTGTGGTATATATGAGATACATGGGTGATATTGTGAATGGAAGGTGTAGTATGTATCATTCACTGTATGTGGAGGTTACCACATTAATTATTAATACAATAAGTATATATAACACCAATTGTTACAACCAAAATATATACACAGAAAGTTAGTTATTCAGTATGTTCAGAAAATTTTCAAAAGATGAAGGTAATGAATAAATACATATTATACTTGTTTAAACCTCACTTTTGTCATGTCTTTCAACATCAGTGCTGATTTATGTCCACTTGAATGAAAGGAATGTAGATGAATAATGACTTGATGGAAATGTGTTATGCAGAAATGGCAAAACGGTCTTTATGAAAAGATGAAGATGATGAAATGAGATGTCACATGCGTCTTGATGGATGAGTGAAATGATGGATGAGATTGCTTATATTTCCCTTTCTGGGCTGCTCTCATAAAAACACCAGGATCTTCAGGTGTAGGTTGAAATTCATTATGTCCTAATATTCAAAGCACTCTGAGATAGGGAATCTTAGAATTATAAATGCTTAAAGTGAAAAATTGATAAAAAAGGTATCAGTAAATATTATGTATGCATTTTGTTGTACAAAATATATTGGTCAAACAGGCAATTTTTGAAAAAATAACATGTAAGTTACTTGAGAGCTACTTCTGTACTTTAAAATATTGTCTAATAGATTAATAGTAATAAAATTAAAATAAAAATGTATCAAGTATTTTGTATGACAAATCCCCCCTTATCATAGTCTGCTTACTGTCTGCTTGCTTTGTAAATTGCACATCTGTATGTAAAATTCTGGGATGCCTTTTCCCTGAGGAAGGGACATTCAGACATACCAAAATGGTTTGGAAGTACACACGAGGAGGGAGAGCCCGCCAGAGAACCCGACACTGCAGAGATGCCGAAATCAGAAAAGCGATCAACATACAGGTACAGAAGGCAAATACCTTCCGGAATGTTACATACAGATGTGCAATTTGCACAGTAAGCAGACTACGATAAGGGGGGATTTGTCATACAAAATACTTGCTTAAAATTGCTACATGCCTGAGATCTGTTTTTACATGGTAATTAGACTGAATTATAGTCTTTTTATATGCAAGATGTTTTATTAATGACTACCTGGTATCTGCAACACTTTTCTGTAAATAACCAGCACAAACCAGTTTATAAGAATAAAATTTCATTACATTTTTATTTTATTGTTATTACCATTAATCTATTAAACAGTATTTTAAAGTACAGAAGTATCTGTGAAGTAACTTTCATATTATTATTTTTTCAAACATTGTCTGTTTGACCAATATATTTTGTACAACAAAATGTACATATAATATTTGATACCTTTTTATACATTTTTCACTTTAAGCTTTTATAATTCTAAAATACTACACTTAGATTATTTTAAGTATCATCTTTTTTTATCTGTATTCCCTATCTCAGAGAGCATGAATCCTTGATATAACGTAGTCCTGTGGAATACTGATATCCTCTGGGGAGAGAGTGTTTTTCTCCTTTCCCTTCCCTGGAATCTTTTGGGATGCTTTGGTATATCCCCATGGTTCTGGTGTTCTATATTGGACTTAAGAGAAAATTGGATTTTAATTAACTTTATTTAAACCCTTTTCTCTTTAGTCCATATGGAACACAGGACTCCCAGTAGAAGAAAAATCTTCCTGAGTTTCCTTCTTTGAGCAGAGGAGTCATTTTAGGATCTTAGTCTTAGGAGCTTCCTTTTTTTCTAACCTGCTTAGTTTTTCTTCTGTGACATTTGTCACACAGGAGTAGGCAGGAGGATTGAGCTGGAGGAAGTGATGGGAGTCTCCACCCCAAATACCCTCTATTTGTGAAGTGCCCTGCCTTCCTGGAAGAGGGAGCTCCCACCATTGTCCTGTGTTCCCCATGGACTAAGTAGAAAAGTAAAGAGTAAGTTCACTACAATCCTATTATAGGATCTTAGCTATACTAAGATTATAATGTGTAGTTATTAAGACAGTAATTCAGTGGGTTAATCACTGGTTTGGAATGAGAACAGTTGCAATCATCTTCCTTTTTAGGCTGGTAAGCATAGGTGGGACTCTTACTCTAGTCTGTCTGTTACCCATATTGTATGTGCAGCCTGAATCATTATTGGAGACATCAGTTGCTTTAGTGAGGGTACCAGATGCTCGTTACAGCTATTCTACATGTACTGTTTTTATATGCATCTGTGTAATGTAAAACAGTCCCGTTGAATGATGAAACCAAGCTGTTTGAGTTCCTGTTTTGTTTCATGCATTCCTGACTCCAGTCTCTAACTCTGGCAAGATCCCTTACAGCATGCACAATGAATATCCCACAATATAGAATAGCACAGATTTTATAAGTGCATTAATTTGGGAATTATGTGTTGATATCCATCCCAGATGGCAATTGCAGCTGATCTTAAATATCCCCAGCTAAGTGAATGCTTTCCCATAATCTCACACCACCTCAAAGTTCCATCTATGAAAATGTCCTCCCAACTCACATACCTGCTCATCATCCACACACACACTTGCCTTTGCAGCACTCCTCTAACTCCTTCTTACTTCCCTTTAAATCATCCTCCCTACACACCACACTTATACTCTACCACTTTAATTACACCACTCAAGTGAGAAAAATTCCCTTATGCATTGGAAGTGTGTCACTTTGAATGCGTGTTTCATTTTGGGCCTAATATGTCTGAGCCTGGCACTGGTTAAAGAGGTGAAAAAGAGAAATGTGTTAATAAAGTGACATACAAAATCTGAATGGCGTAAATGGTTAAATGCATAGAAGGAAATATTAGGGTGCAAGGTAACAAATATTTTTAGAAGTTTTTATAAAAAAAAAAATCACAAAATAATCCATTTGTATGGTATGAGAAGAGTCATGATTATGATGAGTAGAAACCAGAGGCAGGTAAGGAGGAGGCAGGAATAAAGAACATATGGGAGAAAAAGGACCTCTCCTACAGTACAAATGTGATGTTTGTATTCCATTGAGGACTAGGAATGTCCGCGTTTGGAACTGAATGATGCATGGGAATAGAGCTTCTTTGCAAAAACATATGTTTTCGTTGTTATGTCAATAGCCTTTGTTCTGGTATTCTTAATTGATGATATTTGTCTATATTTGATATTTGAGACTGCTTTTTCAAGTGGCTTCTTTCAAGTGAAGAGTTTGAAGGAATCTGGTTAAGTACATGAGAGTGTGTTTGGTGTTTTATTGGTATTTTATTAAGGTTTTTTTTTTTTTTTTTTTTAAATATATATATATTCATTTTGTGTGGGTATTGCAAGAGTTAAAAAAACTGTTTACTGGGTTTTTCTCTGGCCTGTGTGATTAGAGGTGATTTCTAAGGGAATTCACCTGGCTGCACATTACATAAATACAGTCCATAAGCTCTATGGAGCTGGCTCTTTGAGATTGCTTTTTCAAGTGACTGCTTTAAAGTGAAGAGTTAGAAGGAATCTGAAGTTAGAATAGAAGCAGGAGTTGGAAATCAGCAGAGCTCTGCGGTGACTATCATTTAAAAGGATTTATTGCATTCACATTTAAAGTTGGTTACTTACCTTAGAGTGATCATTAGAGGATAATATAAAGCTATTTGAATTGTAAAACCAAGCATGAGTGATAGCAGGTTAGCCAATCTCACGCAGTACACATCTTGTCACATGTTTGAGCACTTGGAGCAGTCGTTCCAGGGGTCACACCGCTGTGCCAAGTGTGAGCATGTTTTCTTTTTAGAGTCTAAGATATTGGATTTGGAAAGAAATATTGCAACATTGCGAGACATTTGAAACCTGGAAAGGAGTTTAGAACTCACAGTGCAGGTAGTATGTGGGGTTAGTGGTGAAGAGGGTGGAGTTATAGATGAGGAGCAACAGGTAGGCAGCTGGGTAACAGTAAGGAGGGGAGGTAGTGGGCAGAGGAAGAGGAAGGCCAGTCCTGAATTGACTCAGTCAAACAGATTTGCAAGATTGTGGTGGTAATAGGGGTCATTATTATTAGGAGGGTAGATAGGGTAATCTGCCGCCAGGAACGTGAATGCCGAACAGTATGCTGTCTCCCGGGTGCTCGGGTTCGGCATGTTGCGGACATGGCTGACAGATTGTTGGGAGGGGCTGGAAGTGATCCAGCTGTCTTGCTACATATTGGTACCAATGACAAAGTAAGAGGAAGATGGAGGTCCCTAAAGAATGATTTCAGGGACTTGGGGTGCAAGCTCAAGGCAAGGACCTCTAAGGTAGTATTTTCTGAAATACTACCTGTGCCATGCTCCAGTGCAGGTAGGCAGAGGGAGCTCAGGGAGCCTAATGCATGGCTCAAGCAATGGTGTAGGAAGGAGGGTTTTGTGTTTTTAGAACACTGGGCAGACTTTGCTCTTGGGTACAATCTATATGGAAGTGATGGATTGCACCTAAATGGTAGAGGAGCCTCTGTGCTAGGGGAGAGAATGCTAGGAAGCTTGGAGGAGCTTTTAAACTAGGAACGAGGGGGGGGGGTATAGATAGTAAAAATGGGGTAGATAGAGCAGATAGGAACCGGGTCCAAGTAAATGACCGGGGGGTGGAGAAATGGTGGGGATAAATTTAGTCAATAGGGAGGAACTCCTTGTAAATGAAGGTGTCGAAAAAAGGCATGTAGGGATTAATATATGTAAAGACGTCAAGATTAATTGTATGCTAGCAAATGCAAGAAGTATGGTAGATAAAATAGGAGAACTAGAATTGCTGGTGGTTAATGAGCAACTGGACATAACTGGAATAACAGAAACATGGTGGAATGATGCACATGACTGGGCTGTAAATATAGAGGGCTATACCCTGTTTAGAAGAGACAGGATTACTAGAAAAGGAGTGTGCTTATATTTGAAAACAAAGCTAAATCCAGTTTTGTGAGGTGATATTAGTGAGGAAACTGGCCAAATTGTGGAGTCCATGTGGGTAGAAATCGAGACCAAATGTGGTGTAAAAGGTAAAAAAAAGGTGTTGGTGGGCATATGCTACAAACCACCAAATATCGATGACAATGTTGAGGCCCAACTGCTGCTGCAAATGAGGAAAGCTGCCCAGTTTGGGCATACTATAATTATGGGAGATTTTAATTATCCAGATATCAACTGGAAAAATGAGACCTATCAGAGTGCTAAGGGAGGCAGGTTTGTGAACACACTTCGTGAAAGCTACATGTCACAAGTGGTGGAAGTGCCAACAAGAAATAACAATGTATCGGACCTAGTGATCACTAATAACACAGAAATGGTATCCAATATTAAGGTAAGAGAACATTTGGGAAACAGTGATCACAACATGGTTACATTTGAGATTAGTCTGGCAAAACAAAACTGTATAAGTTCAACTAAAACTCTTAATTTTAAAAAGCTAACTTCAAATTGTTAAGGGCTTCAATGCAACACATAGACTGGGATAATTTATTTAAAGGCAAAAATACTGAGGAAAAATGGTCAGAATTCAAATTTAGGTTGCAGAAATGTACCCAACAGTATATACCAATGGGGAACAAATGCAAAAGAAGTAAGTCACAGCCATTGTGGTTACCGCACCTGTAAAGAAGGAAATGGCAAGGAAAAGAAAACACATTCAAATTATTTAAGTCTGAAAGAAACGGAACAATCTTTCTTAAAATACAGGGAGTGCAACAAAGATTGCAAAAAGGCAATTAGGGTTGAAAAAATAGATAATGAAACTCGAATTGCAAGGGAAAGCAAGACTAATCCAAAAAAGTTTTTCAAATATATAAATAGAAAAAAACGTAAGAGGGAGTGCATTGGACCATTCAAAAATGAGATGGGTGAGTTGGTTAGTGAGGATAAGGAAAATGCCGATGTTTTAAACACTTTCTTTGCATCAGTATATACAAGGGAGCAAGGAATGGTAGAAGAGCCTCCGCAAGTAACAAATAAAACAATACAATTAACAGATATTGGGTTAACTCAAGAAGATGTCATGGGAAGACTGAACAAAATTAAGACCGACAAAGCACCGGGTCCAGATGGTATACATCCAAGGGTTCTTCAGTTCTTAGTGCAGTGTTAGCAAAACCCTTATATTTACTCTTTAAAGGTTCTATTACCACAGGCTTAGTGCTACAGGATTGGCGAAGAGCTAACATAGTGCCTCTATTTAAGAAGGGAACTAAAACAGAACCTAGGAATTATAGACCAGTGAGTTTGACCTCTGTAGTGGGAAAACTGCTAGAAGGGATAATAAGGAACTATATTCAGGATTACAACATAAAAAATAAAATCATTAGCACGAATCAACATGGTTTTATGAAGAATAGATCATGCCAAACTAATCTTTTCAGCTTATATGAGGAAGTAAGCAGCAACCTTGACAATGGCAAGGCAGTAGATGTAGTATATCTAGACTTTGCAAGGATATTTTATACAGTGCCACACAGAAGGCTGGTATATAAAATAAGGAAATTGGAGCTAGGAGATAACCTTTGCAATTGGATATAAAACTGGTTGAAGGATAGGGAACAGTGTGTGGTTGTAAATGGAAAATTCTCCAATACAGTTAAAGTGGAGAGTGGAGTACCTCAGGGTTCAGTATTAGGTCCGCTGCTTTTTAACATGTTTATAAATGACCTGGAAATAGATATAGAAAGCAAAATATCAATATTTGCAGGTGATACTAAATTATGCAAGGTCATTAATTCAGATCAGGATATTTTCTCTCTACAGAGGGACTTACATACAATGTCAGATTGGTCAAACATATGGAATATGAGGTTTAATGTGGGGAAGTGTAACGCCATCCATTTGGGAGGAAACAATCCCAAGGCTACTCATGAACTTAATGTAATCATTTTAGGGGACTCATTACTAGAGAAATACCTGGGTATCCTTGTCAACTACAAACTTGAAAACAGTGACCAGTGTCAAACAGCAGTAGCAAAGGCAAACAAAATCCTGCCTTGCATAAAAAGAGGTATCGAAGAAAGAGTGGATAACATTATTTTGCCATTATACAAACCATTGATAAGACCTCACCTTGAGTATGCAGTGCAATTTTGGGCACCGGTTCTGAAAAAGGATATACTAGAACTAGAGAGAGTACAGCAGAGAGCAACAAAATTAATTAAGGGAATGGAGGGCTTGACATATGAGGAACAACTAAACAAACTTGTTTTATTTACCCTAGAGAAAAAACGACTAAGAGGAGACCTTATCACATTGTACAGGTGTATGAGAGGTCAATACAAGGATCTCTGCGGTGAGCTATTTATTCCAAGGCCTGATCAGGTGACCAGGGAACACCCCTTGAGATTAGAGGAAAGGAGGTTTAAACTTCAGCAGAGGAAGGTTGTTTTTTACGGTAAGGTCTGTTAAATTCATTGCCCAGGGAGGTGGTTATGGCAGATACAATGGATACATTTAAGAGAAGATTAGATACATTTCTTTCAAAAGAGAACATACAGAGTTATACTGTTTATCAGCAGGCTGATCAGGAAGGTCTAATAAAGACTAATTTAATTGGTAGCAGGAAAGCTATAAAATTCTCAGTTACTGGGTTATGAGGAGAAGGTTGAACTTGATGGACTTGTGTCTTTATTCAACCTAATTTACTATGTTACTGCCCTGGCTTATTTTGGTAATTAAATTTGAAAGTTGAATATATAAATCTCATTAATAAATAATTTTTTGACATTTTCTCAGTTTAAACATGGTTTACTATAGCTCCAGATGCCTCTTTATGACAATGTTGAATAATTCTGGCATCTCTTTTCCTTACCTTCTTCCCAGGCACCAGGGCTCACGTGTTCTTGTACACTGTAAGATGGGTGTTTCTCGTTCAGCCTCCACAGTTATTGCTTATGCTATGAAAGAATATGAATGGACATTGGAAACTGCTATGAAACATGTGAAAGAGAGAAGGAGCATAGTTCAACCCAATGCTGGATTCTTAAGACAATTACAAATATATCAGGGTATTCTCGGAGCCAGGTAAGGAAACTGACAAGGGACAGGGAAAGATTGTGGGAAGGAGTCAAGTTAAGATGGAGAGTCTGCAATATACAGTTGTATTCAAAATTATTCAACCCACATTGCAAATCAGGTTTATTGTCAAAATGTTCAGACTTTCAGCAATTGAAATGCTTCAAGCATTGAACTGAAAATGTAACTTATTGTGACTTCTCCAGTCTCAAAATTATTCAATCCCTTCATGGCATGCATGATTAGTACTTAGTAGAGCACCCTTTTTACTTTTATGACCTGCTGCAAACAAGATGCTGTAACAGTTTGTACGACACTCAGACACAGTAGGTAGGAATAAAACACAGCTTTATTAAAAGACACAATGTGGATGCCCACAGTGGGCTGTAGTGAATCACAGGAAAATTTCAGTCATGTACATATGCCCACACAGGCCCAGTATACAATGGTAGAGAGTTAGATACTGTCACAGGTCAGGCATAATAGGCAACTTCAGCACAACATGGGTTAAAGTTCATAGAAGTAATCGGTCTCTTATGTGGTGTGTTTGACTACGCCCAGTATGATGGTAATGGTTAGCAAGAGACTGTGGTGTGAGGTGTGGAAGCACCTAGGCTGTAAAGCAGGACTGAGACTATACCCTGTGCTGAGCAGAAACGGAGGCTACAATACTCTGCTAGAGCTAGCACAAACTTGAGCCACAAGCACCCGACCGGTGCGGTAACGGAGACACTTACACTGCTAGAGCTGGTGGACTAGAGCCAATAGCACCCGACTGGTGCAGTAACGGAAACACTGTACACTGCAAGAGCTGGAGGCTTGGAGCCAATAGCACCCGACTGGTGCCGTAACGGAAACACTGTACACTTCAAGAGCTGGAGGCCTGGAGCCAATAGCACCCGACTGGTGCCGTAACGGAAACACTGTACACTGCAAGAGCTGGAGGACTGGAGCCAATAGCACCCGACCGGTGCCATAACGGAAACACTGTACACTGCAAGAGCTGGAGGACTGGAGCCAATAGCACCCAACCGGTGCAGTAACGGAGACACTGTACCCTTCAAGAGTTAACAGAAGGCTCAGTGTAACGGAGGCAACAGTGCTCTGCAACTGTTAACGGAAGGATCAGTGTTAACAGAGGCAACAGTGCTCTGCATGTGTTAATCGGAAGGCTCAGTGTAATGGAGGCAACAGTGCTCTGCAAGTGTTTAATGGAAGGCTCAGTGTAATGGAGGCAACAGTGCTCTGCAAGAGTAACGGAAGGCTCAGTGGGTTGGAAGCCACAACACTCAGTCTGCTAGGCCAGCAATGCGGAAGTAAGAATGACGCCCAAGCGACACGGAGAACAGGATCAGAATCGCTGGCCGGATCACAGCGCAGGAACGTCAGACAAGCCGGGTCAGGTCACGGAGCAGGAACGTCAGCCGGGCTGGGTCGAATCACGGAGCAGGAAAATCAGACAAGCCGGGTCAGGTCACGGAGCAGGAACGTCTGCCAGGCCGGGTCGAATCACGTAGCAGGAACCAGAAGGAGTAGTCAGACGGGCCAAGTCGGTATACAGGAACACAGCAACACAGTAGCACTGGTACAGGAACACCACGAAAGGGCACCTGACAGGTGCCAGAGGCCCGGTATAAAAAGGCCGTACTGGGTGGGCCAAACTAAGCTCAGCCAATGGGAGCGCAACACAGAGAGAGTGACAGAAAAGAGCACGGGCACCGTGATAGATGCATAGCCAGACACCACCTTCTGGCATCGTTTAGTACGCACCTTACTGTGCTCACTGAAACCTAAGTGCGTGTTGCCACCAAGTCTTACTGCAGGTCTTTTGCAGTCACTCAAGGGTTTTTCTCAACCTGCCTTCTCAGAAATCTGGTTGCAGCCGTTGATAGCTTCCTTTTTCTGCCCCATCCAGGTAGTGTAACCACTGTCCCTTTGACTTTGAACTTGCGAACTATGCTTCCAATGGTGTCTCTAGGAACATTCCATGCCTTTGCTATCTTTTTGTATCCTGTTCCTTGTTTGTGAAGGAAGAAAATTTCTTCTCAACTTTTTGGACCATTCTTTTGACTTAGCCTTATTTCTAACACGCGGTCAAACGTGACACTCGGCAAACCCTTAGCCAGTTCAGGTATTTCATGTGTTCCAGCTGCACTCCTGGTGCAACTAATTAAGCCCTTGATTAGTTGCATCAGGTGTGCTTGAGACAACATCTGTTTTGCATATTTGTTCTTTTGTGAGGGATTCTATTCAGGGGGTTTAATAATTTTGAGACTGGAGAAGTCATGATAAGTTGCATTTTCTGCTGAATTTGAAGCATTCATGGTGCTGACCTATTTCAGTTGTGACGAAAGTCTGTAAATTTTGACAATAAACCTGATTTGCAATAGGGGTTGAATAATTTTGATAGTTGGTCAGAGGCAGATTATGTAAATTAAGGGAATATAATCACAATTGCAACATGTTAATCTTTTTTTTTGTCTTATCTGTTTGGCACTTCTTTGCATTCCCCCACCTTTATAGTAAGCAACGGCACAGTAACCTGTGGGAACCCTGCTCAACACTAGTTGTCCCCCAGGTCATAAGCCCTCCCAAGACTTTTTCCAGCCAGACCATTGCTCCTCTTGTCACAAGTCAAAGGAAGATCAACCTACGTGCTCTCATGCGCTCCATCAGTGAGATGGAGTCAACAGAAACTGGTACGGAGCAAGAAGAAAATATCATTGAGATTGAAAAGAGTATATCAGAGCAGAAGAACACATCAGGCATGGCCAATAGTGTACCAGAAAACTTTGAAACTATGTTTGAAAGAAAGGAGAATGTGACATGTATGGAGGAGAATTCAGTAAAACAAGAAAATGTAATGGAGCAAGAAGAGCATATAGAAAACAAGGAGAAAGAGAATGCCGTTGAAGACAGATCAGTGTGTGCAACAAAGGATAACAGTAGTGAAATTGTTTTTAATGAAATTGTCAAAAGAGAAGATACTGCAGAGACTTTGATGGAAAAAAGAGTTGAGATGACCAAAGAAAGCACTTCACTAAAGGAAAAGAGTACTTCTGTAGATGAGGTGAGAGAAAAATGTCAGCATGCATTGTTGTGCTCATGGGGCAGAAACAGTGGCTAGTATATGCACGGTGCAGGAATTGCTGAGTTTTTTGTGTGGATTACAGAAAAAAGAGGATGCTATAGTGCTGGGGAAATGTTTGAAAATTAATCACCAAAAAATATGAAAAGGGTTCATAATCAATATCCACCTTTAAACAAAAAGTATTGGATACATATTTACCTGAGAAAAAGAGAGAATTATGATAAATAGTTTAAAGTCAGATAGCATGTTGATCCAGAAAGATATCTGACTGGCTACCTTTTGGAGTCAGGAAGGAACGTTTATACCTTCTTGTTGTGTAACTGAAAATGACTTCAATGGGGTTTTGTGTGGGAATTTTCTTACCCATGGACTTCAGAGAACACATAATGTGGGAGGGGCTTACTCAGGATGACACAGAGTTGGAGACTTAGTCTCATCTGGACTACTGAAATAAAGACTGCACTCCTTGAGTGCCAGAAAGGTATGCTGTCCATTTATCGTAAATATGTTGAGCCACTGGCACTCAAAGGGTTAAATCCAATAACACTGTCTTTCTTGTGAACAGGAAAAAAAAAGTTCAATGTCAAAAGTGAAAGCTCCGTAAACTGCCTCAGTTACAACCTATGAATGCTAGGTATATTTCCAAAGCAAAGCATCCAAACTGTTAATCTGTCACAAATAATTAACTTGTATTGGTAATGTTGCAACATACATCGAGGCTTGAGAAGGTAGGGTTTGCATGTAAATGGGTAAGGAAGTAGGAGAAACAGGTGGCTGTGGGCAGAATGGACTGAGAAGGTGGGAAAGCGGGTGGGGTTATCACAGAGCTCACCAAGACGGAGATCAGCCTCAGTTAGAACATGTTGTAATAATGGGTGATTTTAACTACCCAGAAATTAATTAGAAAAATAAGACTAAGTACAACCAAATTACATAATTTTATAGATATTCTTAAGAAGCATTAAATATGTTACAGGGTTTTCCTGCTGTTTTGTTTGTATTCACATTTCTGGGAGATGTCCCATTAAAATGTTATTACAGCTCAAACCTTTTTATTTTAAGGTAAATTTCTCTTACGTTCATTATGGAACACAGGAACCATGGGTTTGAGCTCTCACCTCCAGTATGGCAGAACACTTAAAAAAAAATACAAGGTCTTTAGTTCGAAGACTTCCTCCTCATACTTCAGCTCAAGGCCCCCCCCCCCAGATTAATGTTCTCTGCAAAGAATTGAACTGCTTTCTTCTTAGATATGGGTCTATATAATCCCCCATAAGGTAGGATCCCATCACTGGTTATTTCTGCTTCTAGAACAGAGTTGTAGGTGTTGCTAGGCAACAAGCCACAGAAAATACTTCATTACCCAGAATGTCCATTTTGTGGTCTTTCTTCTGATTGGCTGACTGTTTTGCAGTGGCCATTTTACCTCTCTCTTGTTTATCCTATGCAGGGGCTTGCTTTCCTTCTCCAGATTAACCCTTTGCTTCCCAGATAAGTGCATTTATGTGCTATTAAGGTTTCTATATAATTTTGGTGTCATTCTCTAGTGTTTTTACTAGGTTTGGGACATTCTTTGTGGGAAGTATGTCAGACTCTAAGGAGCATGACAATAAATCCAAGGCAAAGGACTCAGAAGCTACCCTTACACCCCCTCACACATTGTTCCTCTTATCACGCGGTGCTACGTAGAGCGTATTCAAGGTATCTATGCCTCTTGTGCTGTAGCCCCCACTACTCCACTGGGGCCCTCCAGCACCAAACAAGAGCCAGTATTAGTCAAGACATTACTGTCTTCAGTGGCCCAAATCCCTTCATCTGTTAAAGGGGAACTACATTCATTGAAGTCTATTCCTACCTTTAAACAAATTGCCCCCATTTCTAGGGGTCATGCTCAGGCTGACAGGAGGAAGAATTATCCTCAGAACGAGAAGAGGATAATGATGAGGAGCATGAAGGCATGGATTCTTCCTATTCTTATGGAGATTTCTATGAGGCTGATACACTCCACTCTGGGGCTCATTAGAGCAGTCTTGAGACCCATCAGGTCTCTGATGCCCCTGATGAGGGAGCTACCTGAAACGGTTTGTTTTGACACTCAGACCAGTAGGTAAAATAAAACAACTTTTATTGAAAGAAAATAAATACAAATGATCGCCCTCTACAGTTGACAGCAGCAATTGTAAGTGAATACACAGTACACATAGATTCACTATAATGGATAGAAGGCACACAACATAGGTTTAGAAAATAGGGAACTGGCCCCTAAAGGGTAAATGAGAACAATTTGTCCGTCTCAGCTGTGGGGTTTGGCACGCCCGTATGGTGTATTGATAAACTGAGCAAATGTGCACAGCACAGAGTTCATGCAATGATGGGTAGTAGATGTTCAGTGACCAACGTGAGCTATAGCAGAACAGTGACCCAAAATAGCCCGCACAGGCGTTCACCAGGAGACCACTGAGACTGCAAGTGCAAGAGTATGTAGCCCCCACGGGCGTGATCGAGACTAGCCTGAGATGCAGAGCTGGCGTTTTAGCCCCCACGGGCGTATAACCGGAGACCAACGTGAGCACAACACAAGCCAATAGCCCCCATGGGCGTTCACCTTGGGATCTTGCAAGAGCTTGGAGCCTAACCTTGCTAACAATAGCCACACCGGACACCTCCGGTAATAACCGTGATACCGAGAGCCAAAGACGCCCAACCGGACCAACAAGATAGACTACTCTGCAAACGTAACTGGGAGTCGCCGTCCAAGTAGCGGCCAACTCAGCAGCAGTAGACTTAGAAGGTAACGGCTTGGAAATCAGAAAGGAGGTCTGGCAAGAGAGCAGCCGCACTGCAAGGGTTAAAAGGTACGTTTGAATCTCCCAGGCTCGGTATGGTAACTTAGCTCTGCAGCGTATAGAGGCTCGGTTCAAGGAGCACAGCTTATGCAAGTCAGCAAGAAACTCTGCACTGAGGGATGGGTTACACAGGAGTGTAATGGTCACACTAGGTCGGCACAGCAACGCAGGATTCAGAATGTCGCGGCTGCAACAACAGGGCAAGCAGGTCGCTGGAACAGGCCGTGGTGATCTCAAAGCAGGAAGTCAGCCAGCCGGGTCGTTGCACGTAGAGGGTTCTCAGACAAGCCGGGTCGTAGCACGTAGAGGATTCTCAGACAAGCCGGGTCGTAGCACGTAGAGGATTCTCAGACAAGCCGGGTCATACACGATCAGGAACACTGGAGCGTAGTCAGGACAGGCCAAAGTTGGTACACAGGAATCCGGATACAGGAACACAGCAACAGCAAGACTGGCTCAGAAACACCTGAAAGGGCATCTGACAGATGTAAGAGTCAGGTATAAAAAGGTCACCAAGGGGCGGGCCAAACCAACTGAACAAATCACAGTCTGCCACAGATGAGAGTGACAGGATAATCACAGGCACTGTGATACTACCGCTCCAGATATTTTCCTGCGGCAAAACAAGTCTTCTCCCATTTTTACTCCCAATAACACTCTTGATCAGATCTTTATGGATGAGTGGAAAACTGATAAAGGGATTTTTCCTCAATTTTTCCTCAATAAGCTATACCCTTTTTTCTGACTGAGGCTTTAGCACTGTGGGCTTCTCTAACTACCAGGGCAGCACTAAGACCTATATTTACCTCTGCCTGGGTTAACAGTGCAGTTTCCATTTGGGTAGACCAACATTCAAATGCTGTCTGTGCTGATTTGACCAAGGAAGACTTAATGGTCCTCATGACTAACATCAAGGAGGCCAACACCTACAGTTAGGTCAGGAAATATTTGACACTGACACAAGTTTTGTTATTTTGGCTGTTTACCAAAATAAATTCAAGTTACAGTTAAATAATTAACATGGGCTTAAAGTGCAGTCTCTCATTTTTAATTTGAGGGTATTCACATCCAAATTGGAGGAAGGGTTTAGGAATTACAGCTCCTTAATATGTAGCCCCCTCTTTTTCAAGGGACCAAAAGTAATTGGACAATTGACTCAAAAGCTGTTTTGTGGACAGGTGTGGGCTATTCCTTCATTATTTCTTCATCAATTAAGCAGGTAAAAAGTCTGGAGTTGATTACAGGCTTGGCATTCGCATTTGGAAGCTTTTGCTGTGAACCCACAACACGAGGTCAAAGGAGCTCTCAATGCAAGTGAAACAAGCCATCCTTGGGCTGAAAAAAAAATCAATCAGAGAGATAGCAGGAATATTAGGAGTGACCAAATCAACAGTTTGGTACATTCTGGGAAAAAAAGAACGCACTGGTGAGCTCCGCAACACAAAAAGGCCTGGACGTCCACGGAAGATAACAGTGATGGATGATCGTAGGATCCTTTCCATGGTAATATCACGGTGCCCATGATTTTTGCCTGCCTATTGGTTCTAGTCCTGTTTCCCATGACTGATGTTGCAGGCATTGTCGTTGCCACCTTCTGCTTGTCTCTGTGCTGCGGGTGCACGTCTTTGACGTCTCGCTCTCTATTTTGTGACATTTGGCACAAATTGGCTGACTGAGCCCCTCCTCTAGTTGCAACTTTATAGTCTGCCTGTGAACTGGGCTTAGTTGCCCTTTCATGGTGTATCAGTGCATTACTCTTGTGTTGCTCTCTTTTGACCCTAGTTTGGCTTCCGTGTATTCTTTGGCTCGATCCCTGGCGTCATATGACTATCTGCTCCGGTATTTGACCAGTGGCTCTGTCAAACTATCTTATTTGTCTGTGACCCTGCCTTGTCCGACTACCCACTCCGATCTGACCTTGGCTGTGGCTGACTACCCGATCCGGTATCTGACTGTGGCTTGTCTGACTTACGCTCCGTGCTTACTCCCGTTTCTGTCTGACTACCACTTGTCACTACTGGCCTCCAAGGCCTCGCTTCATCAGCCTAGCACGACAGTTACCTCCATGGTATTGTTGCACGTTGCCTTCCGCTCTGCTGCCTCCACTCCATGCTTACCCCTGTATTATCTGACTCTGTCAATATCTGCCTCTGAGGTCTCTTGCTTCATACAGACTAGCATGACATTTACCTCCCTGGTATTGTTGCCAAGCTGTCTGAGGATAAGCAGCATTGTAGTTGTCCCTCTTCAGGGACTTCCTGGTACTCTTGCTCCAAGCCCTCCCAGGCTTGTACTAGTCTGTTACACTATTGAGGCCTAGACTTCTGGCTCTCCAGGTTTCCACTCACTCTGCTTGTTAGAATCAAGTCTGGTTCTATATTCCGCATTACCTTGGCTGTCAGTGGTCCGGGTACAGTTCAGTGGCAGTTCCTGGGTAGTGGACTGCACACTGTCCTCACGACTGTTCCTATCAAGGTTGAGGAGGTGCTTTTGCTCTTGCATATTTATTTTAAATAAACTGGTTAAATTCATCTGTACCTGTGTTGTGTGTTTCATTTACCTAAGCCGTCCGTGACAGGTAAAGAAAAACCCCTTCACAACATCCAGCCAAATGAAGAACACTCTCCAGGTGGTAGACATATCATTATCTAAGTCTACCATAAAGAGAAGACTTCATGAGAGCGAATACAGAGGTTCACCACAAGGTGCAAACCATTCATAAGCCTCAAGAATAGAAATGCCACATTAGACTTTGCCAAAATACATCTAAAAAAAAAGCCAGCCCAGCTCTGGAACAGCATTCTTTGGACAGATGAAACTAAGGTCAACCTGTACCAGAACGATGGGAAGAAAAAAGTATGGAGAAGGCTTGGAAAGGCTCATGATCTGAAGCATACCACATCATCTGCAAAACACAGTGGATGCAGTGTGATGGAATGGGCATGCATGGCTTCCAATGTGTCACTGTTTCTCAGGAATGCCCACAAGAGAATAGGTACAGTTAAAGAACACCACCTTTATTAAATAAGCACACAAATAATAACAGCAGACGATAAGCTGAGGAGCGGACCCAAGAACAGAGCAAAATGCTTCTACCAGATATAGGAGACTGTTCCAGAGGATCTGACAACAGAGGTAGCCTAGAACCAGGGATATGACCCAGCCAGTACCTAGGACAGGAACAGGTAGCTATTACCGGGGATATGATCCAGCCAATACCTAGGACAGGAACAGTTAGCGAGTACCGGGGATATGACCCAGCCATTACCTAGGACAGGACCAGGTAATGACAATGCCCAACGTTAACAGGAGTCGTTATAGGCCGGAGCCACAGGTCTGCACCAGAATAGATGGTTAGACTAAGCCTGGGGTCATACCTGGAGCAGATAGTCAGAGCCACGGGTCAGCACCAGATTGGATAGTCAGACCAAGCCAGAGGTTATACATGGAGCGGATAGTCAAACAGAGCCACAGGTCAGCACCAGATTGGAGGTTAGACAATGCCTAAGGTCAAAGCCAGAATGGGCAGTCAGCCAAAATCAGAGTTAGGCACAGGAGGGATCACAGCCAGGCCAAAGGTACACTGAAGCAAGGAGAGCAAGAAAGAACATACTGCACTGGAACATCACATAAGGGTAATGACTGTGGTGTTCAGGCAGTTTATATAGGGCGCAGTAGGAGGAGCACATAACAAGCAACATGGGGCTCCTTTAAGAGACAGCGCGTGATGTCACTGTCACGCCGCCAGATGAATCACGCCCATCAGGCTGTCTGGATGCAGAAGCAGCCCGCATCCAGAGAATCAGGAAAGCAGCTGCGAGGGGAACAAGGAAGCGACCAGCTCTCCCATAGCCGGCCGCCCAGGTAAGTCACATTGTGACAGTACCCACCCCTCAACGGCCTCTCCTCTGGGGAAGAGGCTGAGGCTTTAAAGGGAAGCGAGAATGAAACGTAAGCATAAGAGCAGGAGCATGAATATCTCTAAACAAGACCCATGAACTCTTCTCAGGCCCATATCCCCTCCAATGAACCAAATATTGTAATTGGCCGCTGACTATCACGGTGCCCGTGTATTTTGGTGACATTTTGACACTAGATGCCTGATGCTTTCTTATTGGCTAAGTGTTATGGCTCCACCCAGTGGTAGCCTTTAAGTACTGGCCTCTGTCACTATTGCAGGGCCCTTTCGTGGTGTTTCCATTGCTTTGTGCTTGCTGCCGTTATCGTGTGATTTCCAGTGTATGACCCGGACTGCCTGACTACTCTCTCTCTGATCCTGTTCCTTCTCCGTGTACCGACCCGGCCTGGCTGACGTTCCTTCTCCGTGATTCGACTTGGATTGGCTGACATTCCTGCTCCGTGTACCGACCCGGCCTGGCTGACGTTCCTGCTCCGTGAATCGACTTGGGTTGGCTGACGTTCCTGCTCCCGTCCCTCCAGTCCGTTGTACTACCGTGTCCGGTAGTGAGTTACTACTGTGCTCTGCCTTGAGTGTACTGGCCCAGTTGGTTGCCTCGTGTACTGCATTACCGTTCCGTGACTGCGACCCATTAGCTTGCTGCCTCCTTGCTCCATACCCTGGGTTACGCTCAGCTCGTTGCATCCTATACGCTTGGTTTGTTATCAGTTGTCACTGGGGTCGGTCTCCCGGGCGCCTCAGTTAGTCTCCGCTCCTGTTTACCGTTTAACAACCAAGCGCCCGTTACTAGGGCCTTCCGATACTCACCCGGGTAGGAGCTTTACTATTGGCACTACATACGCTGGCTTGTCAATCCACCATATCGAGGTTGGTCTCTTGGGCGCCTCAGTCGGCTCTGTCACCCGGCAGTTGCTATCAAGCCTGGCGTATTAACATCATTGTCCGGTGCCGTTACTGTGGGTCGCAGTGTGTGTGTGTACCGGGCGTTCCGTTGTTCCTCCGGTTGCAGTATCACTATAATCTGTGTTCCCTCCAGGGCCTCGTTCAATCTTCCTGGGCTAGTCGCTATTTTGGCACTTATCAGCATTTGAGTGCTTCTTGGGCCTCGCTATTAGGGCCTCCCAGTCTCCTGGCCTAATAGCATTAACCATTTGTGTCTCATTGAATCACACAAACTGTTCCCGACCTATGTCAGTATATTTAATATTTGTGATATATGTATACTGGACCCATGTGGGCTATTGTGTTTTAGTAACCTGTCCTATGTCAGTTCCGTTTGTACTATTACTGGACCCGCGAGGGTTACTTTATTCTGCTAATTCAATAAAACTGTGTTTTACCAAATTGCCTGTCTCTGAGTGTACTGAAAACCGTTACACTGACTTTGCATGACTCCAGAATACTTCAAACTTCGTACTCATCATGATCTTCTACCCGGATGGGACCAGGTCGAACGGAGCCAGAGGTATAATGATTACAATTCAGGGGTTTCAAAAGAGAGATGTGAAACGCATTTGAAATGTGCATATTGTCCGGAAGCTCAAAAGGATAAGCTACAGGGTTGACACTACGAAGGATACAGAACGGGCCAACAAAATGAGGAACCCATTTCCTACAAGGCACCTGGAGGTTTCAGATTGCGTGAGGATAACCAGACTCTCTCCCCTACCTGAAACACTGGTGCCGACAACCGTCTACGATCGGCCTGCCTCTTTTGTTGTTGCATGGACCGTTGTAAGATTCTATGGACCCGTACCCATGTGGAGCGGAGTTCCCTCAAATGCTCTTCCAGAGCTGGAATATTTTGTGCCTCAAATGACTCAGGAAGTATAGATGGCTGAAAACCATAGTTAATCAGAAACTGGGAACTCTGAGTAGATGAGTTCAAGGCACAATTCCGGGCAAACTCTGCCCACAGTAACAGGTTCGCTCAATTATCATGATGGTCGAAATAAAGCAACGGAGGAACTGTTCCAAGGCTTGATTCAATCTTTCTGCCGCACCACTAGACTGAGGGTGATGGGCAGAGGCAAAAGAGAGCTGGATACCTATGTCCGCACAGAATTACCTCCAAAAACCGGGACACGAACTGGCTTCCTCGATCTGACACTATCACCTTAGGCAACCTGTGGAGACGAAAGACCTCTAACAAAAAATGACGACCAGCTGCTGAGCCGAAGGCAGTCCCTTAAGGGGTAAAAATTGTGCCGTCTTAGAAAATTGATCCACAATCATAAGGATGACTGTGCACCCCTCCGATATTGGTAATTCCACCATAAAGTCAATGGATAGATGAGACAAAGGGGACTCCCCATTAGGAACTGGCTGAAGGAGACCCACCGGAAGGTGTCATGGAGTCTTGGTTTGTGCGCACCTCGGGCAAGCTGCTACGAATGCAGAGACATCGGATCTGAGACTAGGCCACCAAAAGAGCCAAGATATGGACCAAAGGAGCTGAACTCTCCCAATGTGACCAGCTGTTTTAGAAGAGTGATAGGTCTTGAGTAGTTTAACCCGTAAAGGGAAGGCACAAATCATCTCCCACTGGGCTTGTCAGCCGGAGCAGAACTATAAGAAGCCAAAATCTTTGCCCTCAAAGGAGAAGTAATGCTAGTGCAAATAGTTGCCAATATGCGATCTGGAGGAATTACTTGTGGGGGGTACAATCCTCTTTAAACAGGGAACCGAATTGGAGAGAGAGGGCAATCGACCCTAATGTTCTTGGTACCCAGCAAGTAAGACACTATATAATTGAACCATGACAGGAACAAGGCCCATCTGGCCTGTCGTGGGGAAAGTCATTTAGCTTCTGACAGATAAGTTCGATTCTTATGTTTCCGTGAGAAATAGAATCGGAACGCTTGTGCCCTCAATTAAATACCGTTACTCACTGAGGGCTAATGCACGGAGAATATAGTAGGCTCTACCGGCCCTGCCAATATACCGGGCAAGGCAGCCTGGACTGGCACACATAGGATAGTTGGCTCTACCGGCCCTGCCAATATACCGGGCAAGGCAGCCTAACGTAATACCACAAGTATACAGGCTTTACTGGCCCTGCCAATATACCGGGCAAGGCAGCCTACTGGAATACAGCTAGATACAGGCTCTACTGGCCCTTCCAATATACCGGGCAAGGCAGCCTAACGGAATACAGCTAGATACAAGCTCTACCGGCCCTGCCAATACCGGGTAAGGCAACACAAGATGGAAACTAAAGAAAGGTTCTACCGGCCTTACCAATATACCAGGCAAGGCAGCCTTATATGGAGAAGGTGGCAACCACTGAGGCCTCAGTGACCGTCTAGATGACAACAACAGTCCCTTGGATGACATGCAGAGGCTAAATGGGCTCAAGTGGCAAGCCAAGGAATAGCAGGGAACCACCAGTACCCGCGTACTGGGGAGCCAACGTAGCTGCCTAGGACTTGACAGCTCTAACCAGCATGGAGCGAACCAGTACTGGAGAAACCATCTCTCTTCCGGTGCACCACAACCGGTGACCTATGTAAGCAACCAGTACCAGTGTACTGGAAGCATAAAATGCAAGCAGCAGCAAGGGCTGGGTGGCTAAGGAGCAAACCAGTACCCGCGTACTGGGAGTACAAAACACAATGTTGCAACAGCAGCCGGGTGGCTGAGGAGCTAACCAGTACCCCCGTACTGGGAGTCAAATCACATAGACACAACAACAGCTGGGTGGCCGTGGAGTGAACCAGTACCTGCGTACTGGGAATCAATAGTATCGAGGCAACAGTAGCCGTGAGGCTTAGGAGCGAACCAGTACCCGCTTACTGGGAACCCAATACAGTATCGAGGCAATGGCAGCCGTGAGGCTGGGGAGCAAACCAGTACCCGCGTACTGGGATTCAATACAGTATCGAGGCAACAGTAGCCGTGAGGCTGGGGAGCGAACCAGTACCCGCGTACTGGGAACCCAAATCAGTAACGAGGCAACAGTAGCCGTGGAGTTGTGGAGCGAACCAGTACCCGCGTACTGGGAACCTAATCAGTATCGAGACAGCATAGCCGTGAGGCTGTGGAGCGAACCAGTATCCGTGTAATGGGAGCATTAATAGTATCGAGGCAGCAGTAGCCGTGACGCTGTGGAGCGAACCAGTACCCGCGTACTGGATAAGCCAGCAAGAGTGGAAATGTCGCCTAGGCGACCAGGGAGCAATAGCTGACCCAACTGAACTGGAAAATGAGCACAGCAGGTGAAACAGGAACCAGCACTCTCCGACGGTAAACTGGATCAGGAACGGCAGCGGGGACTGGCAGCAGGAAGCAGCGACACAGGGCAACTCCAACCGGATCAGGAACGGAAACAGGAACCGCTGAACTGGAAACTCAGGAACTAGACGATCTCAGGTTAGCAGGAACCCAGCAAGGGCCCAGGAAGCTCAGGAACATGATGAAAATGTGAGCAGCATAGAGACAAAACGAAAGGGCAACCAAAGGGTGCCCAGGCTCAGTCTAAATAGGCAATGCAGAGCGGGCTGAAGGCAGACAGCCAATGGGGAGCCCCCTACAGGTAACTGACACAAAAAGGCAGCAATCATGGGCACCGTGATAGAGACAAAGGACAATTTTCATGAGTAACATGAGAAGGTTCAAAGGGTCTCCCATCAATGGCTTCAATCGAGAGAGGAGACTCACGAGGTTGCAGGGAAATAGAGTGCTTGGCAGTAAAACCAGCATCGATGAAATAACCGGTGGCACCGGAATCAATCAAGGCAGAGGCAACCACCTTGGAGTCGGACCAAGAGAGAATGACCTCAAGGATCGGATTATCTTGAGGAACCAATGGGGACTTGGAAATGCCACCCAAGGTCTGTCCCCAATGTAACCCTAGGTGCGAGTGTTTCCCGGACGCACAGGGCAGGAACGCAGTAAATGCCCGGGCTTGCCACAATATAGACATAGGCCCTCTTGCCGACAGAACGCCCGCTCCTCCACAGTGAGGCGAGTAAAACACAGCTGCATAGGCTCCCCCTATAGAATCCGAACCAGGAGGCATGGGTGGGTGAGCAAAGCTTTGCGTCAAACAAGATGGAGGCCTACATAGGTGATCCTTCTCTTTGATTCAAGTGTCAGTCAGAATTATGAAGGAAATTAGTCCATTCAGATCACCAGGCAGCTCAAAAGCTGCGATCTCATCTTTTATGATATCGCTTAACCCTTGGGAGAATGTGGCCACCACTGCCTTGTTATTCCAACCAACCTCTGCTGCCAGTGTACTGAATTCAATAGCATACTCAGCCACCATGTGGGCGCCCTGGCGAATGTTCATGAGTTGCTTGGCAGCAGAGGTAGAGCGGGGCGGGATGTCGAAGACCCGTCTAAAGGAGGCCACAAATTCCATGAAATTATAGATAATGGGTTTGTCTGTCTCCCATAATGGATTGGCCCATGCCAAAGCTTTGTCAGACAGTAGGGAGATCATGAACCCAACCTTGCTTCTTTCAGAAGGAAAGGCCTGGGGAACCATTTCATGAAATATCCCCACCTGATTTAGAAACCCACAACATAGCGCTGGGTTGCTCTCGTAATGTTGAGGAAGCAGTGCGGAACCGAACAAACCTCTGGCAACCGAGGAGTCGTGAGAGACCTGAGCAACTGGTGCTGGAACAGAATTGGGAGAGGCCACCAGTTGCCGAGCAGAGCGATCTAAGTGAGCAGTACGAATCAGGAGTGTTTGCATGGCTAGAGACAATTGATCAATACGCTGATCTTGCATATCCATCCTGGCCAAAATGCTCTGAACCGGTGGGTTTCCTGTACCCTCAGTACTTATGACCCTTATGTACTGTTGCGGTTTCTCAGGAATGACCTCAAGAGAATAGGTACCGTTAAAGAACACCACCTTTATTAAATAAGCACATAAATTATAATAGCAGACGATAAGCTCTCAGATGAGGAGCGGACCCAAGAACAGAGCAAGAGGCTTCTACCAGAAAAAGGAGACTGTTCCAGAGGATCTCACAACAGGTAGCCTAGAACCGGGGATATGACCCAGCCAATACCAAGTACAGGAACAGGTGGCGAGTACCGGGGATATGACCCAGCCAATACCTAGGACAGGACCAGGTAATGACAATGCCCAATGTTAACAGGTGTCGTTATAGGCCGGAGCCACAGGTCTGCACCAGAAGAGATGGGGAGACTAAGCCAGGGGTCATATGCGAAGTGGATGCATATATCTTTATTTATATAGTGCCATACATGTACACAGCGCTTAACACAAGTTGAAATAATATAATACAAACATACAGAACAGGGTTAAGAGCATTAAGCTTAAGTGCAATCATTACATTATTCGTGGGGGAAAGTGCAGCAAGGGAATCCTAGACTGGGAAAGGGACCCTGCCCCAAGGAGCTTACAATCTAAGCTGAATTCATAATGACAAACAGAGACAGTGGGAGGAGGATTATAAGTGCAGGTACAAGGTGTGGTGAAAGAAATGCAGAAGGATTCTGCTGTGACTGTCAGCGTGCAAGAGGAGGACATGGCTATTGAGATGCCTCCCTGAGCAGGTGGGTTTTGAGGAGATACTTGAAAGTGATGATTGTGGATGATTGGCAAACGGTGATGGGGAGGGCATTCCAGAGTCAAGGGGCAGCCAGTGAGAAAGCTGGTAGTTGAGAGATGGCTCGAGTTGTGTAGGGAGAGGACAGGAAGAACCCTTGAGAAGACCCTAGGGAACGGGAAGGGGTGTAGCAGGAGATAAGAGCAGAAATGTAAGAGGGTGCTGAGGAGCAGAGAGACTTACAGGAGAGGAGGAGAATCTTGTAAGAAATACAATACTTTATAGGTAGCCAATTGAGGGATTTCAGGAGGAGATGAGATGGAAGGTATCTGGGAGCAAATGTGGTGATTCTTGCGGCTGAATTGATAACAGATTGAAGTGGAGAGAGATGAGAAGCAGGAAGACCGGAGAGTAGAATGTTGCAGTAGTCAAGTCTAGCGAGAACAAGTGCCTGAGATAGTGTTTTAGCCATTGATATGCAGAGGAACGGACATATTTTTGCAATATTTTTTTAGGAAGAAGCGACATGTTCTAGTGACAGCTTGGATATGGGGGGAGAAGGTTAATTTAGAATCAAGTATGACCCCAAGACAGCGTGCTTTAGATACTGAGTGTATGGAAGAGTTTTCTATTGTGATGGAGAAGGGGGTTGGTGGACGGGTTTTAGGAGGGAACACAACCAGCTCTGTCTTAGCTATTTTAAGTTTAAGGTGGCGGTGGCCATCCATGATGAAATGGCTGAGAGATATTGAGTGACTTGAGAAGGCACAGCTGGAGTGAGGTCAGGGACAGAGAGATAGATTAGTGTGTCATCTGCATACAGATGGTAATTAAAGGGATAGTAATACTTCATTTTAACTTTATTTTATTTTGTAGGCATTAAAAAAACATGTAGAATGATATAAGTCTTATCTCTCAAACCTTTATGGTTTATGAGATAAAGCAAAGTTTCCCCTCCCGCCCCTTTTTCCTAGTGTAAGCCATCTCTTCTCAGATGTGAATCTGGTTGTATGACCAGACAGATAACAGAAGGGGACAGTCTTCTTTGTATTAAAACAATGAAAGCCCTTCCCCCCCTTGACAAGTTTTTCAGCTTTTTCCCTTATCTTAATTGAAGATTGTCCCTCTCTGCAGTCTACCTGGGCACCTCCCTTCTGATCTGGTTGAACAGGGAAGGGATACTTTGTTTGTGAATATCTCTTAAACCATAAAGGTTTGAGAGATAAGACATATCATTCTTCATGTTTTTTTAATGCCTACAAAATAAAATAAAGTTAAAACGAAGTATTACTATTCCTTTAAATCCAAGAGATGAGATGAAGTCACCAAGTGAGAGAATGTAGAGTGAAAAAAGAAGTGGTCCCAGGACTGATCCCTGAGGTTACACCTACTGAGAGGTCGAGGGGAGATGAGAAAGTGTTAGCAAAAGAAACACTGAAAGTACGTTTAGAGAGAGAGGAGGAAATCCATTCTAGAGGTGTGTCACAGATGCCAAGGATGTGCAGTGTGTCCAGTAGGAGTGCATGGTGAACAGTGTCAAAAGCAGCAGATAAATCTAGTAGGATTAGTATACGAAAGTGTCCTTTGTCCCTTGCTGTGTATAGGTCATTTGTAATTTTTGTTAGGGCTGTCTTAGTGGAATAGTTGGAACGGACACCTGACTGTAAAGGGTCAAGAAGAGAGTTTGTATTGAGAAAAGATATTAAGCGGGAGAATGCAAGGCATTCCAAGATCTTAGATGCAAAGGGGAGGAGTGAAAACGGATTGTAATTTGAAAGGCAGGTGAAGTTGAGCGAGGGTATTTTGAGTATAGGTCTGACTAATGCATGTTTGCAATAGTCAGACAGAGCCACAGATCAGCACCAGGTTGGATGTCAGACAGTACCTAACGGGCAGTCAGACATCAGACAATGCTGGAATGGGTAGTCAGCCAAAATCAGAGTTAGGGCACACAATGGATCACAGCAAGGCCAAAGGTCATACACTGAAGCAATGAGAGCAAGAAAGTATGTACTGCACTGGAACACCACGTAGGGTAATGACTGTGGTGTTCCAGGCAGTTTATATAGGGCACAGTAGGAGGAGCACATAACAGGCATAAGGCTCCTTTAAGAGACAGCGCGTGACATCACTGGCACGCCAGATGTCTTGCGCCCATCAGGCTGTCTGGATGCAGACAAGGCAGCCAGGAGGGGAACAAGGAAATGGCCAGCACTCCCATAGCGGCTGCCCAGGTAAGTCACACAGTGACACAATGGCACTGGGTGACTAGTGTTTATTGATGATGTGAGAGAAGACAGATGCAGAAGGATGAATTCTGAAGTGTATAGGGATATATTTTCTGCTCAGATTCAGCCAAATTCAGTGAACCCAAGAGTTTTTTTAAGGCAAAGAATGACTGCAATGGCTGAGTCAATCACCTGATTTCAACTCCGATTCCCTCCCAGGTTCTGTTTTTTCTGGGGATGAGGTTCGAAACCCATCAGGGGAAGGGCTTTCACCCAGAGGAGAAGATTATGCTTGTATCTCAGGACATGTCGTGCACTGGCGTGGTCCTCACCCACGATCAAGCATTACATGAGGGTGCTGGGTTGGCCATGTCAAACCTGGATGTGGTCTCTTACTCTCTCATACAATGAAGCTACAGAGGGATGTTCTCAGGAATTGGTCCAGGAATCCAGAGCATCTTCTTCAATGGATTTCTTTCTCTCTCTCTGGAAGCCAGAGGAGGCCCCTTGTGGAGGAAATACAACACCAATGACCTCCTGCTCATGGCCCCTAAGGGGGGCACTCCTAGCCCATCATGTTCAGGACTTCATTCTGGTCCACCATGGGTGGATTTTGAATCTGCAGTAGCCCTCCTCCCTGGTTTTGGTTTTCCTGGGCATGAGGTTTGGCATCCGTCATTGGAAGGTCTTGCTCCCAGAGGATAAGATTATTCATGTGTCTCAGGATGTGTTTTGGACACTGGAGTGGTCCTCGGCCATGATCAAGGATTACATTAGTGTGCTTGGTCACTGGTGTCAACCCTGGATGTGGGTCCACACAAGGGAGCTGCAGAGGGATGCTCTCAGGAATTGGTCAAGGAATCCGGAAGCCACTTTCCAGCAGATGTCTCTCCTCTGGAAGCCAGAGGGGGCCCTTTGTGATCCTGGAGTGGACCCTGGTCACCAAGGATGCTAGCCTGAGGGGCTGGGGTGCTGTTCAGGGTCACCTAGGTGTCCAGGGCAAGTGGACCCAGGACTAGTCAATTACCTATCAACGTTCTGGAACTCTCGTTCATTGGACTCGGGTTCTTTAGGGATTACCGTTGAAGGTACAGTCATACGACACCACAACTGGGGCTTACATCAATCGCCAAGTTGAGACTCACAGTGTGTCAGTATGGAACAAAGCGAAGGCTCTCCTCGGTTGGGCAGAGGCTTATGTTCCAGCCATATCAGCCATTCACATTCCAGGGGTAGAAAACATTCTGGCAGACTATCTCAGTCACCAAGAAAATTGGGAACTCCATCCGGAAGTGTTTTACCTGATTGGCCAGCAGTGAGGTGTATCAGCTATACACCTCATGGCAATCAGAGAGAACAGGAAGGTTCCAACATTCTGCTGCTGGATTGGGGATCCTCTGGCGTTTGCTATGGATGCAATGTCTGTTCCTGGAGCTTTCACCTCTCCTATGTGTTTCCCCTAATCCCTTTCTAGAAGATTAGGATGGATGGGTTGTCTGTCATTCAGATTGCTCCAACTACCCCTTAAGGGGCATGGTTTGCGAACCTGGTCAGTCTCTTTGTTTAAGATCCAATCCACCTTCCTTCCAGACCTGATCTCTTGCTCCAGGCTCACCTGTAGGAAAAGGATGTGGAAAAACTTGCTTTAATGGCATGGCTCTTGAAGCCAACATCCTGAAGTGGAAGTTATTTTTCACAGAGGTCATATCTAATATGATACAGGCCGGAAAACCAGTCTCTTCCAAGGTGTAGTCTATCTTTCATATGTGGTGTGAAGACAAGAATGTGTCTCTGGAGACTTTTGACCTTCCCTTGGTGTTATCTTTCCTCCAAGATAGAGTGAACAAATTACTCAGTTTGAGCTCCCTTAAGATTCAGATCTCTGCTCTTTCATAGACGTATTGCCTTCATTCCAGACATCAAGGTTTTTCTTCGTTGGCTCATTCCTTCCCTTTCTTCAAGGATGCCATTCCCCCATGGGACCTTAACCTGGTTCTGGGTATTTTGCAGAGGTCCCCCTTTGAGCCTCTTGCTTACATCTCTTTGCACCAACTGACACTCAAAATGTTTTTTCTCTTGGCAGTGGTCTTGGTACGGAGAGTACTAAGCCTATTCGCAAAGCTGACTCTCTGTCATCCCTGTGGGTTCCAGAGCTGGTCAGGTTGATTCCAAGGTCACCATTGCATCTTAGATCAAGGCTACCATATGTCCAGCGTATAAAGTCCAGATTAAACCTGTTCACTCTACCAGGTCTGTGGGTGCTTCTTGAGTCTACAAGAAACAGGCCTCAGCTAAATAGCTTTGCAATGCAGCAACTTGGTTCTCCTTACATACTTTCACCTAACATTACTGCATCAACGTCCTTGCCTCGACTGAGGCCAACTGTGGCTGGAAGATCCTGCAGGTGGTTCTGCCTGTCTAGGCACCTGCACACGTTTTTCCGCCAATTGTTATTCAGTCGTTTCTGAGCCCTGTTGGCTTTTGTTTTAGTGTCCTTTGGTTTATCCCCATGGTACCTGCGTTCCATATTGGATGTAAGAGAAAATAGGATTTTAGTGTTCATACCTGTTAAATCCTTTTCTTTAGGCCATATGGAACACAGGTCTCCCACAGAAAGTGACCTTCATGGTATTGCTTTCCTGGGCAGAGGAGTCTTTCTCTTAGGAGATTTTCTTCTTCTCTTCCCCTCTTACTCTCTTTGTGTGGTTTTGGTCACATGAATTCTCGAGTTAGTGGGTGGGTTGGGGATTTGAGCTGCAGGTACCTGTGTTCCATATGTACTAAAGAGAAAAGGATTTAACAGGTAAGAACACCAAAATCCTATTCCCCCTTCCCAGTTCATGCAGTGGTTTTTAGAACTTTGGAACTTTTATAAGTGGTTTTATTCTTTTTTTTTTTTTTTTTTTTTTTTTTTTTTTTTTTTTTTTTGTTCATGGCCCCTGTAAGAACGGGACCCCATACCGTGGCCATCTTTACTATACAGGCATTAATGGGAAGAACTTCTGGGACTTATCTCTGCACCCGTTTATGCTCTATTGCATGACTGGGTTTATGGACCCATGATCGGTTTGTGACTGTCCATGGGAATCACAGATCTCTGTGGCTGGATAGCCACTCCTTGCTAAGTACCATCAGAATCCTGTTTCCAGGACTTGCTTCTACTTGGTTGCATGCCATTTCTGGTTGCTATCTTACTTCTCCATTGTTTATACTAAGCAGTGAAGGACTCTCCTACACACTCTCTACAATATAACCCTTGGCATACCATATTAGTACTTTCTGGGGGCTTTGAAATAGACTGATGTTACTTTTAGCTACTTTCTCTGGACATGTCTGACCATAAGGGGCATATGGGGCAATCCAAACCCAGGGATTCAGGGTTTTCTTACCCCTTTTACTATGGGTCCCTGTACAGTATCCTCCTGGGAGACCCCTGTGGCACTCACAGGGTCAGTTCTTCTGGGGCCATATATATATATATTTTTTACTAAGATTTCATTGGGGGGATCAGGAGAGGTCCTGATGCCCCCCAATGAGGTCTATAATTTTAAAAAATAAAGAGAAAATTAACCCTGTGTTTGCCACAGGAGGGGGATTCCAATGCAGAACTCCCTCCTATGGCACACACAGGACTTTTTATCATTACTTTGTAATCAGAGCTTGTTGGGGAGCCATCAGGAGTGGTCCTGATGCCCCCCAAGCTCTGAATGCAAAGTAATGATAAAAAGATACAATAACCCTTTGTGGCAGACAAATTTTTTTTCACTTATTATTTTATTTACACCTCATTGGGGTGGCATCACGAGGGGTCCTGATGCCCTCCAACAAGGTCTAAATAAAAAAGTATTTGAAAACCCTGTGTACACCAGCATTGTGTTGAACCCCCCTGTGGCGCACACACACATTTATTTATTTTTTTATTCAGCCTTGTTAGGGGGCATCAGGACCACTCCTGATGCCCCCTAACAAGGACTGAATAAAAAATAATAAAAGAAAAAAAAATGAATCATCTGTATGCCACAGGGGGTCCAATACAGTGGCAGACAAAAGATTATTATTATTTTTTCATTATTATTTTATTTAGACCTCATTCGGGTGGCATTAGGAGGGATGCTGATGCCCCCCAACACAGTCTAAATAAAAAAAAAATTAACCCCCTCTCCCCCCCCCAAAAAAATTAACCCCCTCTCCCCCCTGCATGCGCTACAATGACTTGGGCTCCCCTATGGCGCACACACATTCATTTTTTATTCATCTCTTGTTGGGGGGGTATCAGGAGTGGTCCTGATGCCCCCCAACAAGGTATTAATAAAAAAATAATAATGATAAAAAAATGAACCCTCTGTGTGCCAGAGACACCCCTGTGGCACAAAAAGGAGTATTTATTTTTCCCCCTTTATTTTTTATTCAGACTTCATTGTGGAGCATCAGCAGGGTTTCTGATGCCCCAATGAGGTCTACACCAAAATGCTGGGGGGAAGAACAAAAAAAACAAACCTGCACATAACATGGGGGGGTTCCAGCGTAACACTTTTGCAATGCGTTGGACCCCTTGTGACACACACACACCTTTTTTTCATTATTTTTTATTCAGACCTTGTTAGGGGCGTCAGGAGTGGTCCTGATACTGCCTCCCCAACGAGGTATGAATAAAAAATAACTTTAAAAAATTAACTGGTTGCGTGCAACAGGGGGTCCGATGCATTGATTTTTATGCTTTTCATGTGGCATGCACACAAAATGCTTCCAATCCCCCCCACAGGTATCTTAACCCCCCTGCCTAGTTCCACTGGCCTCTGGAAGTCCCATTCCCCAGCCTGACCCACCAGCCAGTTTCCACTGCCTACTGGTAGGCTCAAAGTACCGTTATGCAATGGATTCAGGCTGGAAATCAAACTCTGTATGAGAAGGATATACATTGCACACTGGTAGTCACAGATCTCCGATATGAACTATCTGACCCACCCACCACCACCACTACCCATACTACGCTGCCCACTAGTTGACATGCCTACATACACTGCTTAACTCCTAATCCCCACACACACAAACACATTTAGTTCCACTGGCAGTCACAGGCCCGCACGTACTCTGGCTGACCCCCTAGCTTGTTTCAACTGATAGCCATAAAATCACACATACACTGTTTGAATCCCCATCCTTGTTCCACTGGTAGTCACGCTTCTGGCAGCCAATATGGTATGTCAACCCACAGCAGTGGAGTACCATTTTTCTTAGGCTAGCAGGAGGTCCTCCTAGGAAATCCCATGGCGTTGAACCATTTTAGTATCTTTGAAGTGACTGAAATAGTTCCTTTTGATGTGGGGAAATGTCTACTTTCCAAAATGGTATACCTTTTATACCTTACCTTCATGTCTCTAACAGTTATGGACATTTTACTAGAAGCAGCCATTTTCAAAGAAGATAACAGGAAGGTGTAGTTTTTTACTTCTAGTACCCCCTACGGTATGTCAAATCATACCAGCGGGGTGCCATTTTTCTCCTAAGAGCTATAGCTAATGCATACAGTTGGAAATTATATAGTTTTCACAGATTTCAGTAAATGTGAAGGGGTGGAAATGTAAAAAAGTGCTATGTTTTCCCCAACACCACCTTCTGGAAACATTTCTGCATACCAGGCTTGGGGTAAGAAGGCATGTGACCCCTCATTTGATGTGCTAGGTTATCTTCTTTTGTGTACTCCACGGCACCATTAATTCTATGTGCTTTATCTCCCCTCCTCCAACTGGTAGGACCAGTCGATTTGCATTTAAGGTGACTCCACCCCTTCCTTCCTCAGTTTTTTTCCAGTCCTTACCAGCTGGAGGGTCGAGAGGCGAGAGCCTCCGTTTATATTCACATTCCAAAGCCTAGACTGCAATCAAGCACAAGAAAAACCCGTATACTCCTCTAAGCTCGACGGAGAAAGGGTTAAAACGCACTTGCCCCGCTTATACTACTATCCCACTAAGCTCTATGGGACACGGGTAACGTTACCGTTGGGTAGGATCCAGCATCCAGTCAACAGCATGACATGCTTCAGCGTGCGTTCCACGGATGAAATGCAACAGGAACAGAATGTTCTAAGGGAAAGTGGGCCACCTCTCTGCTTCCCTTTGTACTGCAAACTAAACCAGAAACTGAAGGAGCATTCGTTCCAGGAATGGACCACACGCCATATATAAACCAGTCAGCATGGAGTCCAGGTAAGACCCATATATATTTTATACATTTATATATTTATATATTTTTTATATATTGCTGTACTTAGAGTGACTTGCAGAATGTCATCCTCTTCAAAACCTACCTCAGCCAAAGAAAAACCTGCTAAGGGCACTTCTAAGGAAAAAAAGGCACAGAAAAACAAAAACTGCACTTCATGTGATAAAAAATTGCAAACCTCTGATCCCTCTCTTTTATGTCAGGAGTGTGCTAGCAAAGATGTATCCAGTCAGATGCCTAACCAGTTCCAGGATTTCATCTACTGGATGAAAGCCTCCATGCAAGAGACCTTCTCTGCAATGCAGGAAGCTGTAATCCCTAAGAAAAAACCAGATTAGAAGGCCCTGGGAAGGGCACCTCTGCAGGGGCTATGCATTCAGATGATGCCTATAGCCTTCAGTGAATTGAGTCAGATTACTCCTCTGAGATGTAAGAGGTTGAACTTCAGGAAGACTCTGGCGCATTCAGCACTGACAAAATAGAACCTTTTCTAAAGCACCTTAGAAAAACATTGGGCCTGGTTGAGGAACAAAAAGAATTAGGCATTGTTGATGTTGCATTTTTAGGAAATAAGAAGGCTGCTCCATGTTTTCCTGTTCACCTTGCAATTACAGACATTGTTAATTCAGAATGGAAAAGGGCAGATAAAATTTCAACTATTACAAAAAGATTCACTAAGAAATACCCTTTTTGTAACTAATTGGGTCACACCCCCTAGGGTGGACGCTGCAGTTTCAAGAATTTCTAGACATACCACTATCCCATTAGAGGATGGAGCAGCATTACAGGATCCAATGGATAAGCTTATGGAATCTGCCTTAAAGCGACAGTACTCCTTAATCGGACAAAACATGAAAGTTGCAACTGCCTTTGCCTGCATAGCCTGAACCATGTGTATTTGGATAATGGGCCTGGAAGACAAAATTGACTCTTCAGTTTCCAGATCCAAGCTGCTCAAAGAGGTGGCAACTATTAAAGAAGCAAACAACTTTGTATGTGATGCATCTTTAGATTCTTTGAGAATCACAGCAAAATCATAGGCATTGTCCATCTCTGCAAGACATGCGCTGTGGTTAAAACCATGGGGCACAAATGGCTCATCAAAATGTAAGCTCATGTCTCTACCTTTTACTGGCGAGAAATTGTTTGGAGAACAATTGGAGGAGTTAGTCAAGCAGATGACAGGGGGCAAGAGTGCATTCTTGCCTCAGGATAGACAAAGTAGATCTTTTCCATCAAGATCATCGGGTTACAAACCAAGGAATTATCCTTTCATGACTCCAAACATTTTCAGTCCAGACAACAGGAACAAATACGACAGCCTCCTTTACTTACAAGAGGGGGATTCAGAAAAGATTACACCAAGAAGGCTGTTTTTAAAAAGGAATTCTGAACTCCAGCGGCTCCCTCCTCCTGAGCAGGTTGGGGGTCACCTGCACCTCTACAGGAGTGTCTGGAAGACATCAGACAGATTGGTCAAACAAGTCCTGGAGGATTGATACCCATTAGAATTCCACATGAAAGGAGAGCAAGACTCTTCTCCAAGGAGCTAAATTCACCAATACTCAAAAATGTCATAGAAGTAGTCCCAAAACATAAGGGAATATATTCCATACTGTTTAAGGTTCCAAAACCCTTAGGGGACTACAGGATAATCTTAGACGTCAAGTGGACAAACAGGTTCGTGGTACAGAAACACTTCAGAATGGAAACAGTTACATCTGTAATCAGACCTCTATATCCCAACAGTTTCCCAACCAAAATAGACTTAGAAGATGCGTACTTTCACATCCCAGTCAAAATGAGCCATCGCAGATTCCTACTATTCAAAGTAAACAACCTTCACTATCAATTCAAGGTTGTTCCTTTTGGCCTAGCTACAGCCCCAAGAATCTTTACAAAAATTCTTGCGGCAGCACTGGAAGAGTTACGGGAAGAAGGAATTAATGTAATTCTATACTTAGATGACATACTACTCATAGCACCATCATTCCAACAAGCAAAGGCACAGACTGCAAGAGTAACACAGCATCTTACAAGTCTGGGTTGGATTATAAATCAAAGAACAAGCCAATTACTTCCAGCACAGATCATAACCTTTCTGAGGCTGTTAATCAACACCAGGGAGGCCAAGGTCACCCTGACGCCCCAACGGATATTGAATATTCAAAGAACAGTCCACAGACTTCAGGTCAGGGTTGTTCAAACAGCTCAGGCTATCCTGGATACCCTGGGGAATATGGCATCAGTGATTCAGGTGATTCCCTGGTCAAGGTTCCACATGAGACCCCTGCAACACCTCTTCTTAAGGTCATGGAACAGGGATTACAAGAACCCAAGACAGATGATTATATTTCCAAAAAACCATCAGACACCAGTTGTCTTGGTGGACAAGGATAGCAAACATGGAAAAAGGAAGATCCCTCCTAGACCCTCTGTGGGCGGTCATCCTCACAGATGCCAGTCTGTTGGGATGGGAAGGTGTATGGGGATCAAGAACGGTGCAGGGAAAGTTGTCCACAGCAGAGCAGAAGTTACACATCAACCTGCTGGAAATAAGAGCCGTAACAAACACTCTGAAATATTTTCAATCAGAACTGCAGGGGCAGGCAGTTCACACCCCTTCTGACAATGTACATTCGAAACCAGGAACAAGGAGCAGTTCCCTAAACAGAGAAGTGGCCCCCATTCTATCTTGGGCAGAAAAATACTTGTTAACCATTTCAGCATCCCACATATCCGGAGTTCACAACTTAACTGCAGACTTTCTGAGGAGTAATCAGTTAGACCCAGGGGAATGGTGCCTGAATCTGGAGGTTTATCATGAAATAATTTCAATGTGGGGACATCCAGTAATAGACTTGATGGCCACATCAAGTCTACACCAAGTGCAAGATATTCTTCTCCCAGTGGTACAGCCCAGTAGCCCAGGCTCAAGCATTCCTGGAATTTCTCTCTGGGGTACATTTTCCCCCCTATTCCCTTAATACAGGAAGTATTAAGGAAGATGAAAGGAGAAAATAGAAATGATTCTCATAGCACCACGCTGGCCCAGACGGAGTTGGTTAGCGGAACTAGTAACGATGTCAACGGTCCCAATATGGACCCTTCCGGTGCGACAGAACCTCTTCTACCAGGGGCCAGTATACCATCCCAATCCGGGATTTTTCCATCTAACAGCCTGGAGGCTGAGCGGAAATATTTAAAACAAAAAGGAGTTTCCGATTCTGTAATTAACACTATGCTGGCAGGGAGGAAGAAATCCACTACCAAGGTGTACACCAGGGTTTGGAAGACATTCACTAATTGATACAGTCAGAATATAATTTCAGAATACTCCATTTCTACCAATGTAGTATTGGATTTTCTTCAGAAAGGTTTCAGCTTAGGTCTGAAACCAGCATCTATTAAGGTCCAGATCTCTGCCCTGTCGGCAATCTTTGTTAAACAATGGGCAGATGAACTGTTAAAAAATGTTTCTTACGGGCCATTGCAAAGGTTCGTCCTAGAATAAGAGATGTTATCCCTTTCTGGAATCTTAATCTGGTACTGAATCAATTGACAGACACCTTATTATTTGAGCCTCTGGATCAAATCCAGATAAAGCATCTAACTTGGAAGATGGTATTTTTAACAGCAATTACATCGGCTAAAAGAGTCAGTGAGCTACAGGCTCTCTCCTGTCAGGCTCCCTATTTAATTATCCATCAGGATATAATTGTTTTACGTATGAAGCCATCTTTTAGAGGGAAAGTTATATCAGACTTTCATTTAAATCAAGAAATTAATCTGCTGTCATTCTGTGCTAATCCTTCCGGGGTTAAAGAAGAAAGACTTCACTCCCTGGACCTGGTTCGTTGTGTGTCAATTTACCTGCAAAGAACCAAGGACTTTCGTAAATCAGACTCCTTGTTTATTCATTTTCAGGGTAAATATAAAGGTTCCGCAGCCTCAAAGGCATCTATTGCCAGATGGATCATTTAGTGCATTCAAGCTTCATACTCAGAGGCCAAAAAGGGAACCCCCTGTGAAAATTAAAACCCACTCAACTAGGGCAATGTCAACATCATGGGCATACAATGCAAACGCTTCACCAGAAGAGATTTGCAAAGCAGCAACCTGGTCATGAGCCTCGTTTATAAAACATTACAGGCTAGATGTTGCTGCATCCGCTGAGGCGAAGTTTGGAAGAAAGGTCCTTGAAGCGGTTATTCCTCAATAACCTGGTAGGAAGTATTTTTTTCCAATTATCACTTTTTTGGTGTTATATTTATAATTCTAAGGCACTATTTAGTATCACCCTACTTTTTAGGGGCGCATGAGGTATACCCACCCTGGTATAAGCTTGCGATTTTCCCATAGAATTAATGGTGCCGTGGAGTACATGAAAGAAAAGCAGAAATTTACTTAACAATATTTCCTTTTCTTCTGTGTATCTCCTCGGCACACCCACCCTTAACCTATCTCTTTATATCTTTTAGCTTGGCTAGAAAAGAAACTGAGGAAGGAAGGGGTGGAGTCACCTTAAATGAAAATTGACAAGTCCTAACAGCTGGAGGAGAGGAGATAAAGCCCATAGAATTAATGGTGCTGTGGAGTTACACGGAAGAAAAGGAAAAAAAAAAATGACCCCACATTTCATGCGGTAGGATATCCACTTTCCTGTAATATATAGTTTTATATAGTTATTCGGCTGTTTTAGGGTATTTTTATCACAAAAACGCTAGAATGTTCATAAAGCTGAAAATGCCACTTTGCACTCCTGGTGATTAGAGCTCTGCACTAGCAATGGACATTATAATTCTATACAAAATTTGGTGTAGTATACTCTGGGGATTCTGGGCTTTTTCAAATAATTGAAACTTTAACAATCAAGGTAAATGTTTTTGATATATAGTGTGTGATTTTAGCAAAATAAGTTATTTTTTCCTTTTTTTTTTGTAATTGACATCATAGCTTTTTGCACAATGCCCAATTCACTTCATTTAAGGCTCAATTCGTTCTGAAAAAAAAAGCAACATGTAGTTTTCCATACAGTATGTAGCTAGAAAGGTCCAAGGGGAAATCAAGCCTAAACAGATGGAAAGCAAAAATGCTGGAAATGTGTCTGGCCTGCTGCTTACAGAAAGTGGCCCAAGGCTCTGGCACTGAAGGGGTTAGGGACCAGACAGACATATTTCTTGATTCCCTTCTAAAAGCTTATGTTGCAGCCCTTGGGACAATCTTTGCTTCTGCATGAGTTAATAGGGCTATAGCTGTTTGTGGTGAACATCTTTCTGATACACTGCCGTTAAGCTCAGAATGGCCCATCTATCTCCCAGCTCCCCTTCAACCTTCAGGTTGTGCAAGGATACCCCCCTCCCCTTTTTATTTCTTTCTTATTCTGCAGACTTCCAATCTCTCCTAGCCAGTTCATTGCTATACCATCATGATTCGCTTATATTATCCTATTTCTCTCTCTTCAGTTATAATCATCGCCTGCAGGCTCATAAGTGTTCAAGCACTGCATTACAATCATTTGCTCACCTATCCTGAAAGGCAGGTTTTACATTTGTATCCTTTTCCACACCTGCTCTATGCGATCTATCATTAACCTCATACATTTTCTCTGATTAAGGAGCACTCAATAGACTTGTTTTATTTCAGCATTCCATTTTCCTCCAGGGTGGATATCTGATAGCATTCACCCACACAGTTCCAGGAACTTCCTGTCAGCAAGTCATCAGAGTTCCATTCAATCAGCTTTCGCAGTTTGGGCAACTGATGTAAGGATCTGCGTGCTTTATACGTGTATAAGCTCCCGGTTAGCTATTTCTGATTTCCTATTTTTATTTTTTTTACGATACCAGTACTCATCCACGCAGCCCCCCCCTTCAAGTTACCTCCTCACAAGTCTTATTCAAGCTTCCTCACAGCCAAATCCTGCCTTCAGCTGCTGCCTCAGAATCCAGTAGTTCCAGTTTTCCTGCTCCTGATCAGTCGGTCTTCAAGGTACAGTGGCCTTCCTTTTGTTAATGAGTCTTTTCGTTTCACTGTCTTACCAGCTAATATCCACCCAGCCCAACTTCCCTTCCCCTCCCCCGCAATATTACTCCCACTATCTCATTCAGTCCTCCTTCACTCCTTCACAACCATAGTATGAGATTCCAAGTCTCTCACGCCTTCACGCGAACTAGAGCTCGGTTTCTTCCCCGTCTTCTTTTCTGCACGCCTTCCCGTCAGAGGCAGGGTCCCCTCACTCTTTTTCTCCTTTCTTCCCATCAGAGGATCAGGAGATTTAGTTCCTCAGCCCCCCCCTTTTTTTCCCCTCACCAGTCCCCCCCTTACCTCTCATCAGAGGTACATCTCAATCTCACGTTGGCACCGTATCCCCCCCTCAGCATTCTTCACACCTAGTCTCCCCCGGTCTTAAATATTCATGGCTGTCCTGAAGGTGTACAGTCCAGCCCAGATACAGACTTGCAGGGAGCCCCTTCTCGCAGCAATCATCCAGCAACCGACCCCAAGCAAGCAGCTTTGCCTTGTGACATTTAGCCCCAGTAGGTGGCCGAAGTCAAGCAAGCTATGCTCTGGTTTCCTTGCTAACAAGGTTGACTGCACTCCCCATTCAATTCACATCCCTTCCCCTAGCACTTTACCCCCCCTTATAATTACTCTTGTTCTCTCTCTTCAAGCCGCATCTTGGACAACAACTCTGTCCCAGCTGCGTCCGACCACGAGGAGGCCGTGGAAGAACCTCCAGCTACCTCCAGAAACAGCAATCAGTCATATAGGGAATGGCCTATTCCTAAGATCACCGTGGAATTGCTGCGCAGGCATATTCCATTCCCTGCCTCCGAAAGAATGTCGGAAATATTCCACCTTCTGTTTCCACCCCAGGGCACCTCCTCCCCCTCCCTCCCCCCACTACCGCCCCTTTTCCGCCCCTTCCTTCCCAACCCCGCAGCCTATACCTCAGCCCGACCAATCATCTCAGTTAAACCATATTACACAGTTACTCACTAATGTGTCATCCGCAATGACTGACATGCAGTCCAGAATGACCTCCTTAGAAAACATCACCAGGCCTCCAATGCAAGCAGCACCCAGTTTCTCTACACAACCCGCTCCAGGTAATTTGGTCTCAGTTCCTGCCCCACGTATTACTCCAGCACAGATGGTACCAGCTCACCTATGCAAAGAAATTCTGAAGGGAAAGGATATCAGTTTGGTGTCCCTACTTATAGCGACTCAGGACGTGACCAAAAATCGTACCATTAACTACGGGGATGTCTCGGTCACCCTTTATTCTCGAGATCCTAGGCTTTCAAAGAAACTGAACATACCCGAGTTTGTCCTGGCCTTTAGTATCTTTAGGGATAGCCTTTGCTCCTCCTTCCCCTCCAGAAGGCAGGAGCTCGATCAGTACTTGTACACACTGGTTGATTTGGGGTATCGATATGGAGGATTTACCTTTTACGATTATCATAGAGATTTCTCGGCCAAAGCAGCAGCAGCTTTAGACCAATTCCAGTTTGTCACCGACTGGAGTCTGTTAGACCAAGAATTATTTTGTTGCCATTTTGCAGGTCTAAGGGTTCCCGTCTGTCCATCCTGCCAATCGGCCAGTCACACACTCAATTTTTGCCCCCTCTCCTCTCCAAGTACTTCTGATAGCGCCAGCTGTCCAGCCCCCATTCCACTTCCAGCTAACCCTCTTCCTCCATCCAGTTCACTGCCTACCAAGGATAAGCTAGGACGTACAATTCATTACAAGGGCTCTACACCTATTTGCAACAATTACAATGGGCGAGGTTGTTTCTTTAACTCATGTAAAATGCTTCATGTATGTACATTATGCCGCAAGTCTCAAGCACGTCCCATCTGTCCTCGTAATCCAGCTCATAATAAATGACTAGGCAACTTCAATTACAGTCTATTTCAATCATTGCTTTCCTCTCACCCTGACAGTCAATTGGGCTCTTTTCTCATTTATGGTTTTCAAGAAGGATTTCATACTGGCGTCATCGCCCTTCCATGCCAATCCACAGAATGTCCCAATCTCCTCACTGCCCAAGCCAAACCTTCAGTGGTAGATTCATTGCTAGCCTCAGAACTCAGCAAAAACTATCTCATCGGCCCCTTTGAGTCTCCCCCCTTTCCCATCTGGTGCAACAATCCCTTGGGTGTAGCCACCTGGAAGTTGTGCCTCAAGAAAAGGCTCATAATAGACTTTTCTGCCCCTCACTCCTCCCCTATCCCCAGTATCAATTCCCTTATCCCATCAGAAGAGTATTCGCTGGAATACCATTCCATCGAGCACACCATATCACAGATAAAACTAGCAGGGCAGAATTGTTGGCTTTCCAAAATAGACATTGAGGACGCCTTCAAATTACTCCCTGTGCACCCTTCTCTATGGCACATCCAGGGGGTCAAATGGAGAGATAAGTATTATTTTGCTACCTGTTTATCTTTTGGTTGTAAAAGTAGTCCCAAGATTTTTGAATATTTTGTAGATACCTTAGCATGGTTACTGCTAAACTACTGTCATTGCCCTAGGGTACTGCACTACTTGGACAACTTTCTTTTAATTGAACCAGCAGGCAGCCCCCCTTCCAGTCTCACCAAACTCTCGAAATTATTTCAGGACTTAAGGGTCCCAGTAGCCCCCAACAAAACTATTGGCCCCACCACTACTAGTTTTTAGGGATCACCTTAGATTCTCAGACAATGGAAGCTCGGCTTCCTCCCGACAAAGTTAGCCGTATTCATTCCACAGTCCTCGAGTTTTACTCCCGAGATTCATGTTCAAGAACAGAACTGCAGTCCCTCCTGGGTTACTTGAACTTTGCTAACTGGATTTTTCCAAAAGGAAAATCCTTGATTTCCTACCTTTTAGCTCTCCTCTCTGCCCCTCAAGACTCATCTGCCTCTATATCTTTAAGCCCCGCTGCCAAGTCTGACCTAGCCATGTGGTCCACCTTTTTCCAGCATTGGAATAGTAGGTCCCTCTTTCCCCAACCCATTTCCTCTAACTCACCCATCATTTTTTCAGACGCATACCCAGAATTCAGATACTCAGCTATCAATGCTTCCGAATGGCTCGCAGAACACTGGCCCCCCCAGGTTCTCAATTTTCCCCATTTTTTCCATCATCCCACACCAGCAAATCTCTACCCTATCGTCTCTGCAGCAGTCCGTTGGAGTCATCTCTGGTCAAACCAAACATCAAACACCTTCTGTACCACCAACCCTTCCCCTCATCAAGTCCTTACTAAAGGAAGATCCCCATCCTCCACTAAAATGCTTTTCCTCCGCAAACTCACTTGGTTGTCCCTTTGCCATAAATTTACCATCCTCAGTTCCCTCATCCCTGCTCACTCCAATCAAGCCGCTAATGCCTTGTCCCATTTTCAATTCCAGGAATTTTTCGGTCTATGTCCTCACGCCAGTCAGCATCAGTCCTTGGCCCCAGTCTTCCAAGAATTGACCCTGGTATGATGCACATCAGTTCCTACACAGCAGCCATCATGGATCTCGCACTCGCTCCCAATACAAAGCGTGCCTACACCAAAGCTTGGTCCGCCTTTTCTCAATTTCTTTTACTATCTCATACTCCATCTGACTATTCAATCGAAGCCATTTTAGCCTACGCGACATACTGCCACATGTCCCTGGGTTACTCCCTCCTCACTATCAAACTACATCTGGCAGGTATCCGGCACCATCTAGCTTTTCTGCAGCCTTCCAGGCCTTCCATAATGTCCTGCTATCAGATTAAACTATTTTTCAAGGGTCTCTCAAAAATCTCCAACCATCTATCCAGAACTCGCTTACCAATCACTGGCCCAATATTCAGACAATTATACAACACACTTTCAGCGAACCCTTTCGAATTCCCCTCTAAGTTGTGTCCTTCTGGCAGCTATCAATCTAGGTTTCTTTGGATTCTTAAGACCAGGGGAATTCTTGGTCTCCTACTCATCCCTGAATTTCCAAAGAAATCAGACTTGCATATCCATAATGACCACATCATTTTACATTTACCAAAATCCAAAACCGATCAGACAGGAATCGGTACAAACATTCCATTCTATCCCACTCAGGACCGTTGGTGCCCTTTTAACGCTCTCACTCGACTATCCACCCTGCTATCAGACCAATCAGACAATAGTCCACTCCTGCCCACTCCTCATGGCCCTTTGTCTACGACTGAATTCATCAACAACATAAGACCCATATTAGCCAATTTTGGAGTCAATCCAAATTCATTTTCGGGCCACTCCTTCAGAATAGGTGCCGCCTCAGCAGCATCTCGCAATAAAGTTCCCACGCACATAATTCAAAAACTAGGCAGATGGAAATCTCACTGTTTTTTGAAGTTGATCAGTGACCTGTGTCCTGAAAGACTGAGTTTGGATACTTGCTGGAAAAATAGAATAAGTATATTGTGTGTGGTGTAGTGCGGTAAAATAGAGGTTAAAAAACAAATCTCTGGGTTTTGTTTTCCCTCTCTTTGCTGTGAGACAAGCAAATAATTGAAGTCTGGTGTGATGGGAGTGACTAATTGCTGTGTTTGTAATTGGTGGATTCCTGGATTAAATAGCAAGGAGTGAGAGAGCTCTGTAAGTTGATCAGTAACCTGTGCCCTGAAAGACTGAGTTTGGATACTTGCTGGAAAAATAAAATAAGTATATTGTGTGTGGTGTAGTGCGGTAAAGGAGAGGTTAAAAATCAAATCTCTGGGTTTTGTTTTCCCTCTCTTTCCTGTGAGACAAGCAAATAATTGAGGTCTGGTGAGGTGGGAGTGACTAATTGCTGTGTTTGTAATTAGTGGATTCCTGGATTAAATAGCAAGGAGTGAGAGAGCTCTGTAATTTGATCAGTGACCTGTGCCCTGAAAGACTGAGTTTGGATATTTGCTGGAAAAATAGAATAAGTATATTGTGTGTGGTGTAGTGCGGTAAAGGAGAGGTTAAAAAAACAAATCTCTGGGTTTTGTTTTCCCTCTCTTTGCTGTGAGACAAGCAAATAATTGAATTCTGGTGTGGTGAGAGTGACTAATTGCTGTGTTTGTAATTGGTGGATTCCTGGATTAAATAGCAGATACATAGTGAATACTTGAACGTGTGAATCTTGCATCAGTGTGTAAGTGCAGAAGTGTGGTAAGTGCGGGAATTTAAAACAGGGGAATTCAAGTGCAGAAGTGTGGTAAGTGCGGGAATTTAAAACAGGGGAATTCAAGTGCAGAAGTGTGGTAAGTGCGGGAATTTAAAACAGGGGAATTCAAGTGCAGAAGTGTGGTAAGTGCGGTAATTTAAAACAGGGGAATTCAAATACAGGGGACTGCTATTACAAGTGAAAGGTTCCAAGTGAAGAGTTAGAAGGAATCTGGTTAAGTACATAAGAGTGTGTTTGGTGTTTTATTGGTATTTTATTAAGGTTTAAAAAAAAAAAAAAAAAATTTGTGTGGGTATTGCAAGAGTTAAAAAAACTGTGTACTGGGTTTTTCTCTGGCCTGTGTGATTAGGGCTGATTGCTAAGGGATTTCACCTGGTTGCTAGTTACTATAAATACAGTCCATTAGCTCTATGGAGCTGGCTCTGTGAGACTGCTATTACAAGTGACTGGTTCAGGTGAAGAGTTAGAATGAATCTGGTGACTCATTTCAAAGGATTTATTGCATTCACATTTAAGGTTGGTTACTTACCATATAGTGAGCATTAGAGGATAATATAAAGCTATTTGAATTGTAAAACCAAGCGTGAGTGATAGCAGGTTAGCCAATCTCACGCAGTGCACATCTTGTCACATGTTTGAACACTTGGAGCAATCGTTCCAGGGGTCATACCACTGTGCCAAGTGTGAGCATATTTTCTCTTTAGCGTCTAAGATATTGGATTTGGAGAGAAATATTGCAACATTGCGAGACATTGGAAACCTGGAAAGGAGTTTAGAACTCACAGAGCAGGTAGTATGTAGGGTTAGTGGTGAAGAGGGTGGAGTTGTAGATGAGGAGCGACAGGTAGGCAGCTGGGTAACAGTAAGGAGGGGAGGTAGTGGGCAGAGGAAGAGGAAGGCCAGTTCTGAGTTGACTCAGTTCAACAGATTTACAAGATTGTGTGAAGATGTTGATGAGAATTGCTCAGAATTGGCAACACTGGAGAGGGCTGATTCCTCTAGCAGCCAGGGGAACAGTCCTCCTTCCAGGCTAGATGGGATGCAGAGCAGGCAGAAACCAAGGCAGGTGGTGGTAATAGGGGACTCTATTATTAGGAGGGTAGATAGGGTAATCTGCCGCCAGGAACGTGAATGCCGAACAGTATGCTGTCTCCCGGGTGCTCGAGTTCGGCATGTTGCGGACAGGGCTGACAGATTATTGGGAGGGGCTGGAAGTGATCCAGCTGTCTTGGTACATATTGGAACCAATGATAAAATAGGAGGAAGATGGAGGTCCCTAAAGAATGATTTCAGGGATTTAGGGTGCAAGCTCAAGGCAAGGACCTCTAAGGTAGTATTTTCTGAAATATTACCTGTGCCATGCGCCAGTGCAGGTAGGCAGAGGGAGCTCAGGGAGCTTAATGCATGGCCCAAGCAATGGTGTAGGAAGGAGGGTTTGGGGTTTTTAGAACACTGGGCAGACTTTGCTCTTTGGTACAATCTATATGGAAGAGATGGATTGCACCTAAATGGTAGAGGAGCCTCTGTGTTAAGGGAGAGAATGCTAGGAAGCTTGGAGGAGCTTTTAAACTAGGAAAGGGGGGGTGGGTATAGATAGCAAAAATGGGGTAGATAGAGCAGATAGGAACTGGGTCCAAGTAAATGACCAGGGGGGTGGAGAAAGGGTGGGGAGAAATTTAGTCAGTAGGGAGGAACTCCTAGTAAATGAAGGTGAAGAAAAAAGGCATGTAGGGATTAATATATGTAAAGACTTCAAAATCAATTGTATGCTAGCAAATGCAAGAAGTATGGTAGATAAAATAGGAGAACTAGAATTGCTGGCAGTTAATGAGCAATTGGACATAATTGGAATAACAGAAACATGGTGGAACGATGCACATGACTGGACTGTAAATATAGAGGGCTATTCCCTGTTTAGAAGAGACAGAATTAATAGAAAAGGTGGAGGTGTGTGCTTATATTTGAAAACAGAGCTAAATCCAGTTTTGCGAGGTGATATTAGTGAGGAAACTGGCCAAACTGTGGAGTCCATGTGGGTAGAAATCGAGACTAAATGTGGTGTGAAAGGTACAAAAAAGTTGTTGGTGGGCATATGCTACAAACCACCAAATATCGATGACAATGATGAGGCCCAACTGCTATTGCAAATGAGGAAAGCTGCCCAGTTTGGGCATACTATAATTATGGGAGATTTTAATTATCCAGATATCAACTGGAAAAATGAGACCTGTCAGAGTGCTAAGGGTAGCAGGTTTTTGAACACACTTCGTGAAAGCTACATGTCACAAATGGTGGAAGCGCCGACAAGAAATAACAATGTATTGGACCTAGTGATCACTAATAACACAGAAATGGTATCCAATATTAAGGTAAGAGAACATTTGGGAAACAGTGATCACAACATGGTTACATTTGAGATCAGTCTGGCAAAGCAAAAATGTATAGGTTCAACCAAAACTCTTAATTTTAAAAAAGCGAACTTCAAATTGTTAAGGGCCTCAATGCAACACATAGACTGGGATATTTTATTTAAAGGCAAAAATACTGAGGAAAAATGGTCAGAATTCAAATTTAGTTTGCAGAAATGTACCCAACAGTATATACCAATGGGGAACAAGTGCAAAAGAAGTAAGTCACAGCCAATGTGGTTAACTGCACATGTAAAGAAGGAAATGGCAAGGAAAAAAAACGCATTCAAATTATTTAAGTCAAAAGGAACTGAACAATATTTCTTAAAATACAGGGAGTGCAACAAAGATTGCAAAAAGGCAATTAGGGTAGCAAAAATAGATAATGAAACTCGAATTGCAAGGGAAAGCAAGACTAATCCAAAAAAGTTTTTCAAATATATAAATAGCAAAAAACTTAAGAGGGAGTGCATTGGACCATTCAAAAATGAGATGGGTGAGTTGGTTAGTGAGGATAAGGAAAAGGCCGATGTTTTAAACACTTTCTTTGCATCAGTATATACAAGGGAGCAAGGAATGGTAGAAGAGCCTCCGCAAATAACAAATAAAACAATACAATTAATAGATATTGGGTTAACTCAAGGAGATGTCATGGGAAGACTGAACAAAATTAAGATCGACAAATCACCGGGTCCTGATGGTATACATCCAAGGGTTCTTCAGGAACTCAGTGCAGTGTTAGCAAAACCCCTATATTTACTCTTTAAAGATTCTATTACCACAGGCTCAGTGCCACAGGATTGGCGAAGAGCTAACAAAGTGCCTCTGTTTTAAGAAGGGAACTAAAACAGAACCTGGGAATTATAGACCAGTGAGTTTGACCTCTGTAGTGGGAAAACTGTTAGAAGGGATAATAAGGTACTATATTCAGGATTACAACACAAAATATAAGATCATTAGTATGAATCAACATGGTTTTATGAAGAATAGATCATGCCAAACTAATCTTTACAGCTTCTATGAGGAGGTAAGCATCAACCTAGACAATGGCAAGTCTGTAGATGTAGTATATCTAGACTTTGCAAAGGCATTTGATACAGTGCCACACAGAAGACTGGTGTATAAAATAAGGAAATTGGGGCTAGGAGATAACCTTTGCAATTGGATACAAAACTGGCTGAAGGATAGGGAACAGTGTGTGGTTGTAAATGGAAAATTCTCCAGTACAGTTAAAGTGGAGAGTGGAGTACCTCAGGGTTCAGTATTGGGTCCGCTGCTTTTTAACATGTTTATAAATGACCTGGAAAGAGATATAGAAAGCAAAATATCAATATTTGCAGATGATACTAAACTATGCAAAGTCATTAATTCAGAACAGGATATTTTCTCTCTATAGAGGGACTTGCATACAATGTCAGATTGGGCAAACATGTTTAATATGAAGTTTAATGTGGGGAAGTGTAAAGTCATGCATTTGAGAGGAAACAATCCCAAGGCTACTTATAAACTTAATGGAATAATTTTAGGTGACTCGTTGCTAGAAAAAGATCTGGGTATCCTTGTCAACTACAAACTTGGAAACAGTGACCAGTGTCAAACAGCAGTAGCAAAGGCAAACAAAGTCCTGTCCTGCATAAAAAGAGGTATTGAAGCAAGAGTGGATAACATTATTTTGCCATTATACAAATCATTGGTAAGACCTCACCTTGAGTATGCAGTGCAATTTTGGGCACCGGTTCTGAAAATGGATATACTAGAACTAGAGAGGGTACAGCAGAGAGCAACAAAATTAATTAAGGGAATGGAGGACTTGACATATGAGGAACGACTAAACAAACTTGGTTTATTTACTCTAGAGAAAAGACGACTAAGAGGAGAACTTATCACATTGTACAAGTATATGAGAGGTCAATACAAGGATCTCTGCGGTGAGCTATTTATTCCAAGGCCTGATCAGGTGACCAGGGGACACCCCTTGAGATTAGAGGAAAGGAGGTTTAAACTTCAGCAGAGGAAGGGCTATTTTACGGTAAGGTCTGTCAAATTGTGGAATTCATTGCCCAGGGAGGTAGTTATGGCAGATACAATGGATACATTTAAGAGAAGATTAGATACATTTCTTTCAAAAGGGAACATACAGGGTTATACTGTTTATCAGTAGGCTGATCAGGAAGGTCTGATAAAGACTAATTTAATTGGTAGCAGGAAAGCTATAAAATTCTCAGTTACTGAGGTATGAGGCGAAGGTTGAACATGATGGACTTATGTCTTTTTTCAACCTAATTTACTATGTTACTGTGTTATGTATATTCCAGACCCTAAAGATGAGATTCACTTAGCCCTTTCCTCTCTTGCAAAGGATGTCAATCAATAAACAGTTTGTCTTGTCTATAGTCTCTTTATTTTTGGCCTCCAATCAGGTTGGCCGCATCGTCATCTAGGACCCAGGTTATGCCACTGCGTTTCTTATGCCATTGCCTTCAATTTGTACTCCTCATCAATTAACATCCCGTAAGTCCTGACCACAAGTGTATGGGCTGAGCCCGTATTTGTGGGAGGGGCTGCAGGGTTCTTAAGCCTGGCAGCCTCTCCCATGGAGTGACGCCTACAGCTTGTCCCCCACCTCTTCCCACCCCTTCATTATTTTACACTTACTTGGCCAGCCTTCCAATAAGTTCAGCCGCATCGTCATCTGTACCGGGTCGCTAGGACCCAGGTTATGCCACTCCGTTTCTTATGCCATTGCCTTCAATTTGTACTCCTCATCAATTAACATCCTGTATGCCCTGACCACAAATGCTTATATTACTGAATGTGTTTTTTAAAATAATTACACATATTATAGTCACTTTCAGTAGCTAGACCTACTCCAGTATGTATAACATTTTGAAAACAAATGCTTATATTAACTTCTTAAGGACCATTGATGTGGCAGGACCGTCACGCTGGTCCGGCACTTAAGGACCAGTGACGGTCTTTGCACGTCACGTACTTTTACTCACCGCGTTCCTGTAGGAGCAATCTTTTTCAGTCCCCCGTTCGGCGTGCCACCCCACGTGATTAGTCACGTGGGACGGCATGTCAAAGTTTCCTATGTGGTCCTTAAAGAACCGCACACCCCGGGACCGCTGGTCCTTAAGGGGTTAATGAATCTCTCTTTGATGCAGTGATTCTTTGGCAAGTCCTCAGACTTCTCTGTTGCTGCGTGCCCCACCTTGTGCATAAAGATTAAGCCTGAAGACCAATCTTCCAAGAAATCATTGGTTTCCATACCTCCCAACGTTTTAAATTGCCAAAGAGGGACACTTGTGTTTTAGGGGGTGTTGCTGGTGGGCGGGGCATTACCAGGAATTTTTAGGCTATTTCATGACCTATTTATACAAACTTGTGTAACCTAATAAATGACTTATAACATGACCAAAGTATTTTATTTACACAGACTAATTTATAAACACATATACTGACATTTAAACAAACAATAATGTGAGTTTTATTGCTGTAGAGCAATGTGATACATTTATATATATACCCAATAATCTGATCTCCTAAAAAGAGGGACATCAGGGTGGGAAAGAGGGACAGAGGGATTTGGGTCTAAAAGAGGGACTGTCCCTCCTAAAGAGGGACACTTGGGAGGTATGGGTTTCCTTTGATTTTGTGTCTTGCAAGAGGTTACTGGATTAAGACAGAGCTTTGCGAGAAAATTATAGAATGCAGAGTGTTATTGTAAATGATGATTTATGTTGATCTAAATTTGTAAGTGGACTGCCTCAGGTTGTATTCCTGGGCCCTTTGCTATTTTACTTTGTTTATTAATTACTTTGAATGAAGTGAATATTGAGAGCAGTATTTCAGTCTTTGCTGTTGACACTAAACTATGTAAGGAAATGTGCAGAAAGACTTAAATTGTGTGAATAGATGGTTAAGCGGAAACAAGGTTTAATACAAATTAGACATAAGGTGATGAATTTGTGTTGCAAAAACAAGCATGCTACATTGCTTTGCAATGCTTTGCGTACCCCTCTGACACGCAAAGGGTTAAGGAGTTTTTGTAAAAGAATGAATCATTGGTAAGATCTCCTCTAGAATTTGGAGTATAGTTTTGAAAACTAGTTCTTGAAGGGAGAGTAATGGTTAAAATTAAGTTTATTTAAAATTGTAGCCATTAAAAAAAATTAACAATGATGTAAGTCTTATCTCTCAAACCTTTATGGTTTGAGAGAAATACCTCGCTAGAGAAGTCAGAGCTCTAGCTGACAGCTGCAGAATCTGGTCATTTTACAGAATGGAGGCTCTTCAGCAGAGCCAAAATCTCAAGATCTAAATATAAGTACTTAATTGGAACTGTCTACAAAGTGTGCTTGCAAACCAGGCTCAATTTGTAGACCGTTCCAATTAAGTTTTTATGTTTAGGTTGTGCAATTTCGGCTCTGCTGAAGAGCCTCCATCCAGTCAGTTGACCGGATTCTACAGCTAAAGAGCTGACTTCTCTCACGAGGTAATTTTAGCAAGGTATAGCTCTCAAACCATAATGTTTTGAGAGATAAGACTTACATCATTGTTAATATTTTTTAATGGCTACAATATTAAATAAACTTACTTAATTTTAACAATTACTATCCTTTTAAAGGACAACTATCATGTTTAAAATAAAGGATCCAAATCAGGAAATTATAGACCTGTGAGCTTTACTTTTGCAGTGGGAAAGATCTTAGAAGGGTTACTAGTATTCAGGGCTATGTAATGATAAACAATATTATTAGCATGAACCAGTGTGGTTTTCTGAAGAATAGACCATGTCAAACTAATTTGCTTGCATTTTATTAAAGGGTAAATAGTAATTTGGACAAGGGTATTACTACTGATGCAGAATACTTCGATTTTGCAAATGCCTTTGATATTGTGTTACAATAGGTTACTGCTTTATATCTTTGATTTGAGTGGTGATATGTGTGGATAGATAGACTAAATGATAGATGGCAAAGAATTGTTGTTGTAAATGGACCTTTTTCAAGTTGGTCTAAAGCTGTAAGTGACATGACTCAGAGTTCAGTCCTTGGCACTATGCTTTTTAATTTGTGTATTAATAATCTAGAAGTTGGTATTGAAAATAATGTCTCAAGCTTTGCTGATGGCACTAAGCTGTATAAGGAAATACATACAGAGCAGCATGTTTTTTCTCAACAGAAATAATAACTGAAAGGGTAGAAAAGTGGCAGATGAGGTTTAGTACAAATAAATGTAGGGTTATGCATCTGGGCTATAGAAACAAGAATGCTGCATATACCCTTAACCCTTTGCAATGTGTTGCGTACCCCTCTGGCACTCAAAGGGTTAATGGCAAGCTACTTGGAGAGCCCTAGTTAGGGAAAGATTTAGGAGTACTGATAGACAATACACTTCACAGCAGTGTGTTTTTTTTTATTTTTTTTTTGGTCTTTTGCCTTCCTCTGGATCAACAGGTGTAATAGGGTGAAATTGATGGACACGTCTTTTTTTTCAGCCTCATCTACTATGTCACTATGTTTCCATGTTGTATTCTAGGTCTGTGCATTTTGGCAGTATGGAAATCATTTTCATTGCTGTGTTTCTGACATTTTTTCCTTTTAAATCCCACGTTTTTGCTACTGTTTCCTGTTATTCTGTACACATTGTTTCTGACTTTTCATCAGAGTTCTGCTGTTTTACTGCTTTTCTGGGGCATAAATTGAGCCAGGCATCAGGTTGGAGCTAAGGGTATTGTGCATCTGCAGCTTTGTACAGATATCCCAACCATCTGGAGAATTTGGCTTCTGCTTGGATGGAGATGGCAATTGGACCTTTTGGGGGTGGGCAAAGAAGGGGAAGAAAACCTTTGTTTTTAATGCCTAATAAATGTTTTTGCCCCTCTCTAGTGTTATGTTGAAAAACAGCTCCTATAATCTTTGCCTGGTAGCCAAGTGTGATGGGAGTTAGAAACAGCTGAAGGGTAAAACATGTACATGCCCTCACAGAATCACACGCGTACACACGCGTACACACATTCATATGTGCATGTTTCTCATCACACGCGTAAAAATTTGTATGCATCTGCAGAAGCACATTCATGATCATGCATTTGGGCATTCTAATGCATTAGCATTATAAAACACTCACACCTATATTCACAGGCACACACTTTTTCACACACATTTGCATACATTGCCACACATTCAGAGCACTGCATTGGTACACATTCGTGCACACACACACACACTTGCACACGTGCACATTCGGCCTCACATAACATGAAGTCAGATTGCACTGTCAGTTTATCTAGACAGAAAGTGAAAAAAAACTAATTCTAATTAAGTCCTGAATGGGAAAAATTATTTCTTGGATAAATATCCTATCTGCATTGAAACCAAATGTCATAATTCTCAAATTTTCTCTAACACGGATTCCTCAAGAAAATTCTCATTTATTGTATATTTAGCTTGTTTTTGCAACCCAAATATTTGAGCTTACATTAATCTTTATTGTTATCAGCAAAGCTTTAGAGACTACTCTTAACAGACACTTAAAATCATTAATAAGCAAATTAAAAAACATTGTATCCAGGACTGTCCAGGTCACCACTTACCTTTAAAGTGGATCTCTCACATAGATATAAGTAATGCTCATTAGTTAGAGCATTTAGGGAAAACATTTAAAACATTGTTCATTTAAAAAAAAAAAAAAAAAAAAAACTTTATCTGCACAAAAATTAATGTTTAAAAAGTGCCCAGCAGCCTACTTCCGGCGTGCCAAAGCTTGCCGAACTGCCTCTGCTCCCCTCCCTCCTCCGATGACAGAGGTTGTCTGTCTCTAAGCTGGAGCAATTTCATTGGCTAAATATCGATCTCTGCCAATGAGATCGCTCCAGCTTAGAGAAAGAAAGCATCTGTCATCGGAGGATGCTGGGTAGTGGGACAGGAACAGAGGCAGTATTGCAAGACTGAAGTAGGCTGCCGGGCACTTTTTAAACATTAAGTTTTGTGCAGATAAAGTTTTTTTTTTTTTTTTTATAATGAACATTTTAAATGTTCTCACTAAATGCTCTAACTAATGAGCATTACTTATATCTAAGTGAAAGATCCCCTTTAAATTAACACCTTCCAAGCTGAAGCTTTTTACCTGTGAATGGATGGATATCTAGGTTAAATACAACTTTTAGTTGTCCTAAATTTGTGGGATGCTTCAGGGTTCAGTTCTGGGCCAAGTGCTTTTTTATTTGTCTATCAACCCCTTAAGGACCAATGCCATGTCAGGACTGTCACGGCTGTTCTGGACTTAAGGACCAGTGATGGTCCTAGCATGTTATGAAATTCAGGGCTCCCCACGCGGCTGCATGTTGTTCTGGGAGCCCTGAATCAAATGCCAAAAAAAAAATGCCCCCTGGTCCTTAACTCTCGACTGCGCAGCCGGTCCTTAAGGGGTTAATGATCTTGAAGTGGGTATCAAAAGAGTCTTTGCTGATGACACCATGTAAGGGAATACATACTAAGAAGGATGTTTTTTTTCTCTCTGCAGAAAATTGGATAAACTGAATGGGCAGAAAAGTGGCAGATTAGGTTTAATTATAGATAAATTAAATTTTGTATATTTGGCTTATAGAAACAATTATGCTTCATATAAACTAAATGGGAAATCCTTGTTAGAGATACATTTTGGAGTACTGGTAGACAGACCTCACAACAGGGTGCAGATGCACAGAATGGGACTATAATTCTACATCTAGAATACAGTTACAGTTTTGGGCATCAGTTTTTAAAAAAACATTAATGAAATGGAAAAATATAGAGATGTGTGACTTTGTTTACATTAGAGACGGTGTATTAACCCTTTCATTTTCAGAGACATAGGGAGTGATTTATGCCATGGAGGTATTTTTTTCTGCTGCCCACATGTTTATGTATGATTCTAGTCATATATTTAAAACTATATATTTTTTTTCCAGAACAACTACAGCTTTTTCACTGTGTCTTGTGAAGTAAACGTTGCATCTTGCATCAATCTATGATGCCATAAGTATAAGTCTGTATGCCTTTATTTGTGGGAGGGTCTGCAAGCCCTTAAATACGGGCAGCAGCCCTTCCCACTGGAGCTCAATTCGCATTGAGCTTCATCCATACGTTGGATGCCACTTCCACTTTCTTCCATCATTCCAGCACCACATCGCTCCATCGGATTTCATTACAAGTAAGCCCAGACATCCCCAGCACCTTCCCAAACTCGGTACAGCCACACTGGTCCTGTCATCTAGCCAGCTCATCGAATGCATCCCCCCTCATTATTCCTCCCTCTTTCACACCACTTTCAGCCCGCTCATATCCAGCCTACCTGCCACTTGTCACCCGGTACCACAATTCAAGCACAGTCTAACCCTCAATATCCGTATCCCAGCATCGCCAGTACACCCTTTCCTCACTTTCTTACCGTCTCTCTGCTCTTCATTCACATCTCTGCCACCCTACCCCTGACTCCTACCCAGTCGACCAGTCATATCCCTTCCACTCCACTACCACATCTCCCACACCGCCTCGATCGCACATCAGTCACACGGGCCCCCTTTCTCTCTTCCAAGCTTCCTCCCACCGTGCTCTCTGCGGCTGTCAATCACAGGCAACCGTTCTATCAACCATCACCGCGACAGTCAATCCGCGGTTGAACCCGGTTACCTTCAGCCCCTCCCGCCACGTTCACAGCGGCCGTCATTACAAGTGGTTACTTTGACACTCCAGCCATTCCCACTGCCACCCCCCGTTGCCGAGTTGGCTCACGATCTTTCCACCACACCACCTCGCGCATCTCTTTCACCACCACCCCATTGCGTTTCACAAAAAAGAAAAAAAACTTACATACCCACTTCAATCTGTCTACAACTCTACTGTCTCATACATTGTACAGGGTATCTCACCATGAGATCTTATGCAGGCTGTATTCCACTTATTGCCCTCCATACATGTTTTGAGTAGTTGACAGACTACAAGTCATAATTGCTGCCACGAACAATGAATTCAATCCTTACACATACAGATTTCTGATAATAAGGCAGCATGCCATACACCCCAGCTCATCAGCCAGCACAGCCATACTGGCTGACGCCGTTGCTTTGATACGTCATTCCCAGGCCATCCATCTCTATGTTCAGACCAGGCCCGCAGTCACGGATTACCCCAGCCCGGCGGCTGAGACAACATGCCACCGTTACCGACACGCTAATTACACTTAACTTACTTCAGAGCCAGCATCACCAACGCTTCAGACATACCAATGCTCATACCTGGGAACTCTCAGGGTTTGACCCTGAGACTCAGGGTGTTGACCCAAATCTCAGGGTGAAGGGCCAAATTCTCAGGGTGAGAGAGGTCTGTGTCACCTACTATATGAATTTCCCCAATTAAATGTTTCCTTAGCCTCTAAACTGGTGCCATTAGTACCAGAAAGACAGTGGGAGATGTCCTGCTTGTCTTGTTTGTGTTCAGGCAGTGATTTATCCAAACTGTAGCATGTTAAAGGTCCCTCGCACACGGACCAGAGCACCTCTGTGTTAGAGCAAGCATGCACATAGCGCATAAAATCTACATTATGGGAAGCTTTAAGGGTTAATATTTCAAAGATCTCAGGGTCAGCTCATCTTGAAAGTTCCCAGGTATGCCAATGCTCCCGCTTCAGGTTGCTACCGCAGCTAGCAAATAGCCTCTTGCAAGTTCCTTTCCGATACTGTGTCATCCTTCACTGCTATACTTCCTATTCATGCAGTAGCATATCATACACCACAGTTCAACCATACACATGTCACCCTACCAGCCGACGCCATCACTCAGCCAGCATCATTCACGAGCCAGCAGGTTTTGCACCACCCCTTCACCGCAGTTGGGGACCAGCATTTCCTACTGTTGCTCCCGCCTTTCAGTTTGCCATCTACAGAACCTTCATCACACAGATACCCCCCCCACACACACACTTTCCTCCCATCACTGCTTCAAGCATTTTTCTTTCACATAGTGTAACGGATCCTACCCATTACTTGAGCCCTTGTCTGGATCTTGAACTATTTATCCAAAGACTATGGACATTTATTACTGTTTGGACTCTATGCTTGGCCGTGTCGTACGAACTGGCTAACTATTACCCAAGAGCAAAGACCTATATTCGTAGCCTTTAGATCCTGTACTATGTTTAATGTGTGTCGAATGTTTTAGTTATCGTGTGTAATATGTTCGAGGGATACACGTTCACCAAATATGAGTTGGTGGTTCCCGGTTCAGTGTTCGAGGCATCGATGCCGCGTCGAGCTTGTGGAACCAGAGGCATTGAGTCAATGCCGGATTGGTCGACGAACGACTCACTGCACGCATTGATTGGCCAGGGTTGAAGCCGCATATTCAAACTAGTGCGTACGTGCTTCAACCCCTGGCCTTGTCCCCTGAATGTGTATTCACGCCCATCAAGTCTTTGTCTTTGTCTAGACTTAAACAAACCTGTTTGTGTTACAAATGCAATAACATCTTGGGTATTATGTTTGTTAGGTCATCTGCCATTGGCCCTTTGTCTCCTGTGTGACATGCCTATTGTATCTGATTGGTTCTTGGGCCAAGTCAGTATTAGAATACTTGGCCCCTCCCATCCCCATTGTGGCATTGTGTTGTAGTGTATAAAAGATGTGCTGTTAATCAATAAAGTGTGTTACATTTTGGCGTGAACCAGAGTCCTGGAGTCTTGTGTTCTTATGGTATTAAAGCAGCCACTCTGACTCCCGTCTGAGCCCAGGTTCCTGTATCGTTTGTCCGTCTGCTGCCAGTATCCCGCTACCCCACTTCAGATGCTGTCAGGCGGCAACGTGGACTCTGCCTTGCTTGCTTCCAGTTCCAGTAGAATCTTCGAGTCGAGCACCGGAGTGCTCGAACGGCTTGGCAACCGCTACCCTTTGTTCCTGCAACATTTTTCCTGTTAGTCATAGCCCAGGAGTAGAGGCTTCATTCCCTGTGTTCCGGTTCTACAGCATTCGATGGTTCGAGAGCCCGTCGACCCCTCTTCCATCCAAATCCTTCCAGGTAGAGTCGGCTACTCCGGGGTTCAACGCCACTTTGAGTCGACCACCGGGACGTTATCCGCTTGACCGGTGCATCTGATGGCGCCAGTCCGGCGTCGAGAAGAAGAGACCCGGGAACGACGGCGGAAGGTGACACTGTCCCTTCTTAGCTTCTGTTACACTGGTGGCAGCGGTGGATTTTCTCCTTCTTTTCATCGGCTGCATCGAATGAGACATGGTGGATGAAGCAGCGCTGCCGGACAATTTGGGATCGTTCGAGAACCGTTTCAGCTTAATCTGGTTCCAGTTTTAGGATCCAGCTGGGCGATGTCATAGACAACTTCATACCAGAGCTTGGTGGTTGCATCGCAGAGGAGATACGGATGCAAGATGCTTACTGGGCTCTGGTAAAGTACATGGACCAGGAGTATGGCCACGAGCTCCCAGCAACCTTCTCCCCAGCCCATTTGCGATGTAGGATCCAAGGGCTGGTGTGGGATGCCTATCTTGGGGATTCGGAGTTTGCCAGTCCAGAAGACAATTGCTTCTGGGAAATTTTGGCACGGCGAGAGGTCATGCTGGGGGGGGTACATTCCCCTGAGCCTACAAGAGAACTTGAGTGACATAGTCAGCTAGGAGTGTGATGTGGAACACATGTATGCCGAATTGTTCCAGGAAATCCAGAGAGAAGAAGAGGACTGGGGGGGTTATTCATCTGAGGAGGAATTCAGTGGAGAGGATGTCCTGGAGGAGATTACCCCTGTTCACTACACACTGGTGAGTGGGAATGCGCTCCTCAACAGTGCCCCTTTTGTTACCCCTATATCAGGGAGTGGGACAACGGTCCTCCCTGATAGCCCTTTGCCCCTGGATAATGTTTTCCCGGATCTGAGGAGTGGGAATGCGTTCCTCCTCAGCCAAGAAGATATACAAAAACAAATATACTCACACACTCTTCAAATAAGTAACCTGGACCTCTTGGTGAACACAGTCTGTTACGTAGGGTGCTTCAGGGAAATAAATTAGAAACACAAAAGACAGAAAATAGAAAGAAACCCTGGTATATTAGCACACCTGCAAAAGCTAATTACTGTGCTATCATGGTCACAAAATAAAGGAGAATCTTGTATATCAAGCTGTTGGAGATACCACACTCTCATAACAATTAAAAATGAAAACCTAACTTTTATCCAATACAAATAAAACAGCCAAAGGTTCAGATACTAGTCTTATATTGTCACAATCACCCAAATGTAATAGACAGGGGATTAACTAATATGCTACCGGATTGTTGTTCAGATCGCTATATACGTTTAAATAATATAGTCACTATTGCCGGATCCTTTTTCAAGATTATCTCAACAAATGTGTGTTAAATACTTAACCCAAAAGATTACTTTGTAGATAACAAGTATTTAGTTTGTGTACTGCCAGGGCATTATCCCGCTTGCCAGGTTTATTTGTAGTGTTTATTATCACATTATAGCTCAGTTAGTCACAGCGCTTAAAATTATAAATGTATATTACAATATATACTCGTCTGATTCTTATAAGTATGCTAAATCACCTAGTCTCAAAGGTATCTACATATCCGTTGACACTACTCACTAGAGAGTATAATCTGTTAGTTTCTAACACCTGATCCGTTGAGTCAAGTAACTCGACATATGTTTTCAATGATACAATGTCTCAAGAACTTCAATGTCAAATATGGCCACAGGTCCAATTATTCTCTATCAACCCTGCATGTCTTGTTCAAAATTACCGGAACACAAAAAATAGCTTAAATGGACATCTGAATATCTAGAAATCAAAGATTCCTTCTATAAAAATACAGAGGCTTATCAGGCTTGCCACTATATCTGAATCAAAAATCTAATCTATCCAGATACCGGGGGAATATCCGGCTTGCCAATAACCTGCCTCTTATAAATCTAACTAAACCTAAGCATCTACACCTTATCAATTCAGATACCAGGGCATATTCCGGTTACCAAGACCTGCCTCATACGATGCTCCGATCCGACTATAGCAAACATATACTCAATCCCTAATAGTTCATACCGGGGCATATCCGGCTTGCCATAAGTAATCAGCTAGCTTCTAAACCATATATTCGATCCCTGATAGTTCATACCGGGGCATATCCGGCTTGCCATAAGTGATCAGCTAGCTTCTAAAGCATCCTATCCACATCATATTAGAGACTATGATTCCTGTCAAGGTGAATATCAAAAATAATAAAAAAGAAAGAAAAGCAGAGTGCGACACGCGTTTCGTAATAAAACTTCACAGCATAATCAGTGATCAGTGATCTTATCAGGGATCGAATATATGGTTTAGAAGCTAGTTGATTACTTATGGCAATCCGGATATGCCCCGGTATGAACTATTAGGGATTGAGTATATGTTAGCTATAGTCGATCGGAGCATCGTATGAGGCAGGTCTTGGTAACCGGAATATGCCCTGGTATCTGAATTGATAAGGTGTAGATGCTTAGGTTTAGTTAGATTTATACGAGGCAGGTTATTGGCAAGCCGGATATGCCCCGGTATCTGGATAGATTAGATTTTTGATTCAGATATAGTGGCAAGCCAGATAAGCCTCGGTATTTTTATAGAAGGAATCTTTGATTTCTAGATATTCAGATGTTCATTTAAGCTATTTTTTGAGCATTAATGGCATGTGTTCCGGTAATTTTGAACAAGACATGCAGGATTGATAGAGAATAATTGGACCTGTGGCCGTATTTGTCATTGAAGTTCTTGAGACATTGTATCATTGAAAACATATGTCGAGTTATTTGACTCAACGGATCAGGTGTTAGAAACTAACAGATTATACTATCTAGTGAGTAGTGTCAACGGATATGTAGATACCTTGGAGACTAGGTGATTTAGCATACTTATAAGAGTCAGACACCTATATATTGTAATATACATTTATAATTTAAGCGCTGTGACTAATTGAGCTATAATGTGATAATAAACACTACAAATAAACTTGGCAAGCCGGATAATGCCCCGGCAGTACACAAACTAAATACTTGTTATCTACGAAGTAATCTTTTGGGTTAAGTATTTAACACGCATTTGTTGAGATAATCTTGAAAAAGGATCCGGCAATAGTGACTATATTATTTAAACGTATATAGCGATCTGAACAACAATCTGGTAGCATATTAGTTAATCCCCTGTCTATTACATTTGGGTGATTGTGACAATATAAGACTAGGATCTGAACCTTTGGCTGTTTTATTTGTATTGAATAAAAGTTAGGTTTTAATTGTTATGAGAGTGTGGTATCTCCAACAGCTTGATATACAAGATTCTCCTTTATTTTGTGACCATGATAGCACAGTAATTAGCTTTTGCAGGTGTGCTAATATACCAGGGTTTCTTTCTATTTTCTGTCTTTTGTGTTTCAGCCAAGAAGATGCCTCTGCATCAGGGGATGGGACATGCGTCTCCCCTGATAGGCATGTTGCCCTTTTCCCTGCTTTCCCAGCTGCGGTGGATGAGATGCAGGTCCCCACCAGCAGCAATGTTATTATCACGGTCCCCGTGATTCCCTGTCACCCTCTGTGATGGTGCTTGTCCATTGGAGGAGGTTGATTGGCCCGTCCAGGGTGTCCCTTTATATACTGGGCCTATGGCACCTGTCAGGTGCCCTTTCGTGGTGTTCCTGAGCCTGCGCCATTGTTGCTGAGTTCCTGTGTACTGACTCGGCCCGTCTGACTATCCTGCTGTTCCTGCTCCGTGATTGACCCGGTTCCAGCTGACGTTCCTGATTCGTGATTGATCCAGTTCTGGCTGACGTTCCTGTTCCGTGATTGACTCGGTTCCGGCTGACGTTCCTGCTCTGTGTTTTACCCGGCATTGACTGTTGTTCCTGCTCTGTGATGGTTTCCTGTGTTCCTGTGAGATTTTGATCGCCTGCCGGCGACATTCTGAACTGTGCGGGTAGTATTGCCCTGAATGATCACGTCTCTGCTGCTGAGCTGTTGCCTCCATTACCGAGCCAGTCTGAGTATACTTGCTGAGCTGTTGCCTCCGTGTCCGAGCCTGTCAGATACACTTGCTGTGCTGTTTGCCTCCGATATTGAGCCTGTCTCTGTACACTTGCCAAGCTTGCTGCCATTCTATCTGAGCCATTTAACACTTGATGAGCTTGTTGCCTCCATCACCGACCCTATCCGTTAACACTAGCAGAGCAGTACTCCAACTACGGTGCTCGTTCATTGCAGTTGTTGCACCACGTGGTGCTATTGAGCATACCGTTAGCTCTTGCAGTGAGTTGCTCCGTTTCAGCACCGGAAGGGTGTCTTGGCTCTGGTTTCCAATTGCTCACTGTGTTCTACTACTGTATCGCACTAGGCAATGCGTTGGCTCCCGATATACGCTTGTGCAGTGTCTACTCCGTTGCGGCACCCAAGGGGTGTACATGGCTCTGGTCCCATTGGCGCATGCAGTGTCTCCTCCGTTGCCATACCTAAGGGGCGTCCCTGGCTCTGGTTCCATTAGCTCCAGCAGTGGCTCTCCTCCGTTATTGCACCCTAGTGGTGCGATTGGCTCTAGCTCTAGTCAATCCTTGCTGTACCATTGGGCACATTACTATATAGCTATCTGAGAATGATTTAGTTCAGTCACATACTGCACCTTCCTATTGCACTACCACTGGGACTGTTTATATCCACTGGGCGTTGGCTTATCACCGCCGCAGAGACTGATCAAATTGCTTTGGGCATTAACCCTTGTTCCTCCATTGATTCTGTTGAGTGCTATTTGCTCCTGCTATATTGGGCCTGTACTACAGCCATTACTTGTCTATACCTGCTGTACCTGTTCTGGCCCCCAGGGGCGCTGTTCCTTAATTTTACCTCAATAAAACTGTGTTTTATTTTTAACCTTGGTCTGAGTGTCAGAAAACCGTAACAGTTATGCCCCAACTGATGGGCTGCAGAGAGCCCATCAGCCCCTGTGAACCCCATGCTGTGGTGAGTGGGGAACAGCTCACCAGCAGCCCCAAAGAGATGCCCCATGTTGTATTGGAAAATGCCCTGGAGAAGAAGCCAAGTGTGCTCTCCAGCGCCGCGGATGATGCCGCCTTGAGGGATGGGACTGCTGTCTCCCTCAAGGCAGAGAAGGGCCTTGTGATTGGTGGCCTACAAGAGGACGACCCCAGCGGACTGGAAGAGAGCAGTGCTGCTGGTCCTCTTATGGATATGGACTGTGAACTGATGGGAGGGAATGTGTTCCCCACCAGTCTCTATGTGACCCCTGGCCTGGTGGATGGGAGCGAACCCACCAGGCCCTGTGAGCCCCTGGCTGGGGTGAGTGGGACAACAGTCCTCCCTCCCAGCCCACCGGCTGTTTTCCCTTTCCCTGTGACCCCTGGCCTGGTGAATGGGAGTGAACCCACCAGGCCCTCTGTGTCCTTGGCAGTGATGAGTGGGACATCAGTTCTCATCACCAGCCCATCTGTTACTGCCCCTTCTCTGGAGACCCCCATCATGGTGAGTGGGACCACGGTCCTCACCAAGGACGCTTTTTGTGCACCTGTGAACTGGTGGGTGGGAGTGTGCTCCCCATCAGCCCCCCCTGTGACCCCTGACCTGGTGAGTGGGACCACGGTCCTCATCAGGGATGTTGTTATGCCCCCTGGATTCTCTGATCCCAGCCTGGTGGGTGGGAATTCAGTCCCCACCGGGCCAACTGTTGACCCAGCCAAAGGGAGTGGGACCACTGTCCTCCCTAAAGAAGTTGCGTTGGGCCCAGGTCTGTTCAATGCCCAGAATCTGTTTGCCCTGGGCTGGTGAGTGGGAGTGCGCTCCTCGCCAGCCCTTTGGATACCCCTGCCCTGGCCAAACAAGTTCCCAGTGCTCTGAATGTTGCCCTAACCCAGGAGAGTGAGAATGACGTCCTCTCCTGTCCCTCTGGGGCACTTGCCCAACAAAAAGGGGGAGATGTGCCCCTCTCCCCACACTGTGATCCCCAAGCCTTTGAGAGGCCAAAGACCCTGTTACGCCAAAAAGATCCCCCATATAGACTGGCTCTGGAGCCTGAACCACTGGCCCCAGATACAGGGAAGTTTGGCCCCAGCTCTGCATGGAGCATGGCCCAAGAGAGGCCTCCCCACTTGGTGCTAGCCAGGACCAGGAGGCACCAGTTTCCCTGGCCCAGAACCAAGGACCAAAAATGTACTCCTGGCCCAGGACAAGGGGCTTGCTTATTATTTCCAGGCCTGGACAAGGGGGTCCACAAGTGTTTCTGGCCTAGGACCAAGGCCTGCGGACTAACTAACTGTCCAGACAAGCGGCTCACAGCAGTGAGGCTCTCCTAGAGTTGCATTCACTACTGCAACCACTGGCTTGGAACAAAAAAGGGGGAGAAATGTAACGGATCCTACCCATTACTTGAGCCCCTGTCTGGATCTCGAACTATTTATCCAAAGACTATGGACATTTATTACTGTTTGGACTCTATGCTGGACCGTGTCGTATGAACTGGCCAGCTATTACCCAAGAGCAAAGACCTATATTCGTAGCCTTTGGATCCTGTACTATGTTTAATGTATGTTGAATGCTTTGGTTATCGTATGTAATATGTTCGAGGGATACACGTTGACCAAATATGAGTTGGTGGTTCCCGGTTCGGTGTTCAAGGCATTGATGCCACGTCGAGCGCGTGGAACCGGAGGAAGTGAGTCAATGCTGGATTGGTCGATGAACGACTCACTGCGCGCATTGATTGGCCAGGGCTGAAGCTGCATATTTAAACTAGTACGTACGTGCTTCAACCCCTGGCCTTGTCCCCTGAATGTGTATTCCCACCCATCAAGTCTTTGTCTTTGTCTAGACTTAAACAAACCTATTACCACAGGCTCAGTGCCACAGGATTGGCGAAGAGCTAACATAGTGCCTCTATTTAAGAAGGGAACTAAAACAGAACCTGGGAATTATAGACCAGTGAGTTTGACCTCTGTAGTGGGAAAACTCTAGAAGGGATAATAAGGGACTATATTCAGGATTACAACACAAAAAATAAAATCATTAGCACGAATCAACATGGTTTTATGAAGAATAGATCATGCCAAACTAATCTTTTCAGTTTCTATGAAGAAGTAGCAACCTAGATAATGGTAAGGCAGTTGATGTAGTATATCTAGATTTTGCAGAGGCATTTGATACAGTACCACACAGAAGGCTGGTGTATAAAATAAGGAAATTGGGGCTAGGAGATAACCTTTGCAATTAGATACAAAACTGGCTGAAGGATAGGAAACTGTGTGGTTGTAAATGGAAAATTCTCCAGTACAGTTAAAGTGGAGATTGGAGTACCTCAGTGTTCAGTATTGGGTCCGCTGCTTTTTAACATGTTTATAAATGATCTGGAAATAGATATAGAAAGCAAAATATCAATATTTGCAGATGATACTAAATTATGCAAAGTAATTTATTCAGAACAGGATATTTTCTCTCTACAGAGGGACTTGCATACAATGTCAGATTGGGCAAACGTGGAATATGAAGTTTAATGTGGGGAAGTGTAAAATCATGCATTTGGGAGGAAACAATCCCAAGGCTACTTATAAACTTAATGGAATAATTTTAGGTGACTCATTGCTAGAAAAGGACCTGGGTATCCTTGTCAACTGCAAACTTGGAAACAGTAACCAGTGTCAAACAGCAGTAGCAATGGCAAACAAAGTCCTCTCTTGCATAAAAAGAGGTATAGAAGCAAGAGTGGATAACATTATTTTGCCATTATACAAATCATTGGTAAGACCTCACCTTGAGTAGGCAGTGCAATTTTGGGCACCGGTTCTGAAAAAGGATATACTAGAATTAGAAAGGGTACAGCGGAGAGCAACAAAATTAATTAAGGGAATGGAGGACTTGACATATGAGGAACGACTAAACAAACTTGGTTTATTTACTCTAGAGAAAAGACGACTAAGAGGAGACCTTATCACATTGTACAAGTATTTGAGAGGCCAATACAAGGATCTCTGCGGTGAGCTATTTATTCCAAGGCCTGCTCAGGTGACCAGGGGACACCCCTTGAGATTAGAGGAAAGGAGGTTTAAACTTCAGCAGAGGAAGGGTTTTTTTACGGTAAGGTCTGTCAAATTGTGGAATTCATTGCCCAGGGAGGTAGTTATGGCAGATACAATGGATACATTTAAGAGAAGATTAGATACATTTCTTTCAAAAGGGAACATACAGAGTTATACTGTTTATCAGTAGGCTGATCAGGAAGGTCTGATAAAGACTAATTTAATTGGTAGCAGGAAAGCTATAAAATTCTCAGTTACTGAGGTATGAGGCGAAGGTTGAACTTGATGGACTTGTGTCTTTTTTCAACCTAATTTACTATGTTACTATGTATTACATATGCAATAACATCTTGGGTATTATGTTTGTTAGGTCATCTGCCATGGGCCCTTTGTCCCCATTGTGGCATTGTGTTGTAGTGTATAATGCGCTGTTAATCAATAAAGTGTGTTACATTTTGGAGTGAACCAGATTCCTGGAGTCTTGCGTTCTTATGGTATTAAAGCGGCCACTCTGACGCCCATCTGAGCCCAGGTTCCTGTATCGTTTGTCCGTCTGCTGCCAGTATCCTGCTACCCCACTTCGGATGCTGTCAAGCGGCAACGTGGACTCTGCCTTGCTTGCTTCCAGTTCCAGTAGAATCTTAGAGTCGAGCACCGGAGTGCTCGAACGGCTTGGCAACTGCTACCCTTTGTTCCTGCAACATTTTTCCTGTTCCTCGTAGCCCGCAAGTAGAGGCTTCACTCTCTACTGCCCGGTGTTCTGGTTCTACGGCATTCGACGGTTCGAGAGCCCGTCGACCCCTCTTCCATCCGCATCCTTCATGGTACAGTCTGCTACTCCAGGGTTCAACGCCACTTTGAGTCGACCACCGGGACGTTATCTCCTCGACCGGTGCATCCGACGGCGCCAGTCCGCCGTCAAGAAGGAGAGACTGGGGAATGATGGTGGAAGGTGACGTGGTCCCTTCTTAGCTTCCTTTACACATAGTAAACTCAGGATGTGGTCTTTTAAGCCATACTGTTATCAGGCATTCATAGTTCTTATCATACCTAGCATCACTCTGTTAACATCACACAACTATTGTCTGATTACATTTTCTTCATTCTACAGTCTTGGGTATGGTAGTCTGGAGTTATTCCGGTCATTACAGTTATCCACCGTCAGTCAGTCGACGCTTCTAGAATTTCACAGGGCTCATACTAGTATAATTAATTTATTCTGACCTCATACCTTCATCGGTCACCTAGTCTTTTCTAGGCCCTACCACCCACCCCCAATTCACTCACACAGCTATTCCTTCCCTTTCATCGACCCTTCCCCTAGGCTATGGCGGCCGTGGTTCACAGCACTCAGCACCCTGGCATGACGGATGGCTGAGCTCCCCACCACAGTTAGTAACTTGTCTCACCCATTCATCTGACATCGGAACAGAAAATTAGAACACAGGAGGCTGACCCAGGCTCCAACTAGGTTCATCGAGGCAGGTCAGCCAGTGCTCTGCCTCCAGTCTTATCATTCATTCAGTAAATCAGGTTCTTAACCTTACATACACATTCACATTGTAGTCCGACTCACAGCACTCAACTGTCACTTTCCCCTCACATGCCATCTTACAAGCAGTTTTGCCTGCCTATTCACACTGACCATGTCTCCTTGGGACCGGGGTTCCAATGGTTAAGGCCAGGACTATGATCATTCCAGAAACTGTTCGCCAATCCATTCACACAGATCACTCAACCCAGGCTAGGACGCAGTACTTCACAGTCCTTACCCCACGGCAAGGGCAGAAGGCTTCATTCATACACCTTCCCACAGCTGGGGCAGCAAGTTTCACTCACACCCCTTACCCCATGGCATGGGCCAAAGGTCTCTTTCATCTTACCCCACGGCAGGGGCCGAAAGTTTCATTCATACACCTTACCTCCCAACAGGGGCCGAAGGATCTTACTCATTCACCTTACCATCAAATCAGGGGCCAAAGATTAATTCATACATCTTACCCAATGGCAGGGGCCGAAGGTTCTCCCATAACACCTTAACCCACCGCAGGGACCAATGGCTTCACTCACTCACCTCATCATTGGCCTTACCACCGGGGCTGTTCTTCCACTCACTCAGCATTTAAGATCATAGGTTTGATCCATTCAATGCTATCATAAATCAAGCTTGTTATTTCACTCATTCACTGCTTCTTGACTTTCACCTCTCTGGTTCCCCACCAGATCCCCAGTCGCCATTTCCCCTCACATTTTACTCCTTTCTTCTCAATCATACGGACATGACACCTCCTACCTCACTGTCTATTTCAGGCAGCATGCTAATCTTCACCGGAAGCTATTCATCACTCCTACCTCTTGCCAAACTGCATGATTTCAGTAGCTCCCTACCTTGTAGTAGAGGCAGCCATATTTCTCATCCTCCCCGCAGCTCATCTCTATCATTAGGCCATGGAGCTCCCCGCCACTCCTTATCTTTCCCCCTAACAGACGTGAGCTCACTACCTCTTCACAAAAGCTGAAGGTATGCCCCACCACTCCTCTTCACAGACCCCGAAGGACGCCCGCCACTGCTTTCCTCTTTGTTGCCTCTTTGCAGAGGCCGAAGGATGCATCGCCGCTCCTTACCTCTTCGCAGAAGCCAAAGGATGCCCCACTGCTCCTTACCTCTTCGCAGAGGCCGAAGGATGCCTCACTGCTTCTTACCTCTTCACAGAGGCCGATGGTATGCCCCGCCACTGGACCCACAGCCACTCCATACCTCTTCTCAGAGGCCAACTAACCCCAGCCGCTCCATACCTCTTCGCAGAGGCCGACGGACCCCAGCCGCTCCATAACTCTTCGCAGAGGCCAACGGACCTCACCCTCTCCATACCTTTCCGCAGGGGCTGACAGACCTCAACCGCTCCATACCTCTCTGCAGAGGCTGACGGGCCCAGCTGTTCCATACCTCTTCGCAGAGGCCGGCGGACCCCAGCGACTCTAAACCTCTTTTCAGAGGCCGACGGACCCCAGCCACTCCATAACTGTTCGCAGAGGCCAATGGACCTCAGCAGCTCCATACCTCTCCACAGACACCAACGGACCCCAGCCACTCCATACCTCTCCTCAGAGGCCGACTGACCTCAGCCACTCCATACCTCTTCAAAGAGGCTGACGGATGTCAGCCACTCCATACCTCTTTGCAGAGGCCGACGGACCCCAGCCACTCCATAACTGTTCGCAGAGGCCAATGGACCTCAGCAGCTCCATACCTCTCCACAGACACCAACGGACCCCAGCCACTCCATACCTCTCCTCAGAGGCCGACTGACCTCAGCCACTCCATACCTCTTCAAAGAGGCTGACGGATGTCAGCCGCTCCATACCTCTTTGCAGAGGCCGACGGACCCCAGCTGCTCCATACTTCTTCGCAGAGGCCGGTGGACCCCAACCTCTCCATACCTCTTCTCAGAGGCCGATGGACCCCAGATGCTTTTCTTCTTCTTCGCAGAGGCCGACGAACCCCCGCTGCTCCATCAGAGGAACAAGAGGTTTCATAGAACTAGGTCCACTCAATCCACACCTCCTCCCATGCCCGCTTCATAATACTCAGATCTGCACAATTCCGTTCCTTAATTCCTAACCTCATGGTTTCCAACAGTTATCCTCACCCGTCCAGTCATGTCACCCGAACTCTTCTATCCTACATTACCAGGAAAATCACCAAGATGCTTTTACTTCTACCATCAGGTAGGGTAGATCACCGGCTCACAGCAAACTTTTCATACGTCTCTCACTCATGCTGTCCGGCCATCATTACGGCATACATGGGATTCCTTACAGAGTACCAGCATCACTTCCACTACGCCCTTCAAAGAACTCACACCCTCATCCTTACCTCACTGACGAAGCCAAGGATCACACTTCCATCCTTCACCATACTCTAGCCTATACTTACCACTCTAAACATTTATTTCACCACACACACACACACAAAAGAAAAGTATATAGATCCCTATCTCTTCAGAGGCCAATGGACCACACTCACACTACTGCTTCACACAATCTCCAGTCCTTACCTCACTGCAGAGGTCAAAGGATTGCACATCAAACCTTACCTCCTCACAGAGGCCGAAGGAATCACACTCCAATCCTTACCTCCTTGCAGAGGCCGAAGGAATCGCACCCCAATCCTTACCTCATTGCAGAGGCCGAAGGAACCACACTCAATCATTACCTCTTCACAGAGGCCGAATGAACCACACCTCTATCCTTACCTCTTCGTAGAGGCCGCAGGAATCTTACTCAATCCTTACCTCTTCCCAGAGGCCAAAGACATAACTCTATCCTTACTCTAAGCTTACTATTAGAAGTTATTCCGCCCCACAAGTGCTTTACATCCATCTCCTATCTCTCTCATTCAACTCAGAGAGTCAGATTTCTCATGCTACTCGACCCATCAGCAATTGGATATAGATACATGGTCCTCACTGACAGGTCGGGATTAGCATTCTACCTAGAACCTCTTTATGATTTTCATATCACAGGATTATTCATCATCAAGCTCCCACCATAGAAGCACAGCATTTATTTCCGAATTTCATCACCATACTATCCCTAATCATTCATAACAGACGTCAGCCAATTTTCGCCATTCTGTCACTCAGTCCCTAAACTTAGATCCATTCATCATCAGTTATTCATTCAAGGCTTCCAGCATCTTTTGCACCATATATCATCATACTCTTTTGGCTCTTCATACCACATACATCATCACGTCCAGCTTACTTATGTATCCGTCAACCATCAAGCCTATACTCCGATCGCTTCATGATTGCTCAACCTTATCCAATTCGCCACATCACATCATCTTTTACTTGTAGCACCGTGCTAGCCCGGCTCAGTTGTTTCCTAGCTCACCTGACTGTCTCATTTACCGTAAGTTCACATCAATTGTACCAGAAAAGCATTCACCGCCTATTGAAGGAATACCCACGCACTATCACTCAAGCCCGCAAGGTGATGCTCCTTCCACTTTTTCCTCACTGTAGCTCTTGCACATTACATGTTACAACATTATTTCCAATACATATGTTCGACCTTTTGTCTTTTGGTCCTTCTTTTTGGCCTCTAACAGGCTAACCACGTCGACTTATCCCAGGGTCTCATTATACCCAGGGGAGGCACACTTATTACTGACATACGTTTTACAGACAGTCAGCTGTAAGCCCTGACCATAAATCCAAAAAAACAAAATACAGATGTATAATTTCTACTGTGCCTGCTTCAGGCAATTAAGATGGGTCTTGTCTCCACCTTTCAGCTGATAGAGCCAATCAATAAATAGCAGACTCTCATCTTCCTTTACCAGTTATTTAGTCCTACCCAGCTGGAAGGATGGAGGCATGACATGCTCCATGTTTCAACAAAGTGCAGGAGGGAAGTGCATTTCAAAGGAATAAAAAATGTTAGGTCAAGAGGCCATAGTCTAAAACTAAAGGGACACAGGTTTAGACGTAATGTAAGAAAGTTTTATTTCACTGAGAGGGTAGTAGATAAGTGGAATAGCCTACCAGCAGAAGTGGTAGAAGTTAATACAGTCACAGAATTTAATCATGCATGGGATAGACATAAGGCTATCGTTAACACAAGAAAAGACCAAGAACCAAATAAGGTTTGAAGTTTTTACAGTAGGAAAATAGGCAGGCTAGATGGGCCAAATGATTCTTATCTGCTGTCAAATTCTATGTTTCTGTGTTTATATGCTCTGCCTCTTTGCTACTGCTATTTCGTGTATGGTGGTTAGTTTAGGTTCCTTCTCTTGCCCCCTCTATCTTGCATGTTGCTCATTTCATGGTGTTAAATTTTTTTATGGAGGCCATTAGGTTCTATGCATTCTAAGGTGGAAAGCATGCTCATCCACCGTGCCAGAGTTAGAACGCCCCTCTCCCCAGATCTGATGTGGGTGGTTCTGAGTACTTGCTGGTGGAATGCATGCTGGATTCTGCAGGATTTAATGGAGCAGCATGAGGAGGCTCAAAAGTTTTATTGGTGAGTGCAATAATATACATTATTATTGCTTATTCTTGATTTTGCTTCATAATTATTGCTATTTGCATGGCTTTATCTTGTTTGCTATGTCATCTGCTCTACGTCCTCTACCACTAAGGAAAAGACTCCACAAGATTTCTCTTCGAAGGAACACAGACCAACTAAGACCAGGTCCTGTGCAGGATGTGAAAATAAACGTACTGCTTCTAATTCATATGTGCTATTCCCAGATTGCCTGAGGAAAGACATGCCTTCCTAGTTTCAGGAATTCCTTTCTTGTATGAAGTCTTCTATGCAGGAGACTTTCTTAGCCATGCAAAGCACAGTTATACCTAAGAAGAGACAGTGTTTTGAAGGTTCTGGTGAAGGTCTTATTTACAGGTCTCAGAATCAAGGGGATAGCCCTAGTAGTCTGGATGTGGATTCCTTATATTCCTCTGAGTAAGTGGGAGAAGTAATGGAAGAGCCTGGAGAATTTAGTATTGAGAAGATGGATAATTTTTTTAAGAGTATGCGGAAGATCCCATGCTTTACTAATGTTCATAAGGAATTAGATGAATGAATACTTCCTTCTTGGGAAACAAGAAGGACTATAAAGTTTTTCAAATATATGATTCTATCCAGGACATCATCAAGTCTGAGTAGCGTAAAGTGGACAAATGGTTCTTCACTTGCAAAAGATTGCATTAAATTTTTACCTTTGAAGAACCTGCAGTAAAGCATTGAATTTCTCCTCCAAAGACAGATGCAGCCATTGCCCACATCATTAAATGAACCACCATTTCTATGGAGGACAGTTTTTTATTTAAAGGATTCCATGGATAGGAAGTTGGAGGGTGCATTGAAGAAGCTGTACATGCTCCTGAAACATCTCAAGATTGAAATAGCTAGAACTATGCATATCTGTCTATCCAAACTGGAGGACAATATTGAATCCTCAGTTTCTCATTCCAGATTATTAAAGGAGATAGCTTCTATTAAGGAAGCTAATAGCTTTTCATGTGATGCCTTGCTGGATACGATTATGTTATATTAACAAAATTGTCAGCCCTTTCTGTGATGGCTCGTCATTCTCTTTTTGCATCTTCTAAGACAAAATTGGTATCTCTACCCTTCATTGGAGAATTCCTCATTGGCGGACAGGTGGAGTAGCTTATAAAAAAATCTTCAGCAGGTAAGAGCTCCTTCTTGCCCAAAGAAAGTCACATGATTTCTTCACCAGGATGCTCTACTGGTTATAGGTCCAGAATGCAGTCCTTTTCGGGATCCTAGGATTCCCAGCTCATCCAGGACTCAAGGTAAACCTAGTTCATCCAGGGGAGGATTTAGGAAGGATTTTCCTTGTAGGAACCAGTTTTTGGGGCAATTCCAGTGAAGATCAGCAGGCCCCATCCATGGGGGCACACTGTTTTTTTTTTTTTTGGAAGTCTGGGAATCTATTCCTTGCCAGGACAACTGGGTTTAGTAGGTCTTATAGATGGGGCACCCAATAAAATTCAACTCTTGCCCAAAGAAGAGTGTTTTCCAAAGATCCAGATTACCCATAAATCCTATCAAGAACTGATTCAGAAAAGAGGAATTGAGTCTGTTCCTTGTAGCCAGAAGGCTTCATGTATCTACTCAGTGCTGTTCATTGTGGGGAGATTGAGGAGTATACTGGATTTAAAGTTTGTCAATAGCTTTATTCAGACAGTCAGGTTCAAAATTGAGACCATGGGACCAGTAATCAAATCAATTCCTCTAGGCACCTATCTAACGACCATTGATCTACAGGATGCTTCCCATCACATCTTGATCAGGCCAAACCACAAGAGATTTTTCAGGTTTGCTGTTAGGAGCCACTTTTACCAGTTCAGGGTGGTGCCGTTTGGCCGCTCCTCAGCCCTCTGTACAGTTGTGGCCAAAAGTTTTGAGAATGACACAAGTATTGGTCTTCACAAAGTTTGCTGCTTCAGTGTTCTTAGATATTATTGTCAGATGTTACTATGGTATACTGAAGTATAATTACAAGCATTTCATAAGTGTCAAAGGCTTTTTTTGACAATTACATTAAGTTTATGCAAAGAGTCAATATTTTCAGTGTTGACCCTTCTTTTTCAAGACCTCTGAAATCCGCCCTGCCATGCTATCAATTAACTGCTGGGCCACATCCTGACTGATGGTAGCCCATTCTTGCATAATCAATGCTTGCAGTTTGTCAGAATTTGTGGGTTTTTGTTTGTCCACCCGCTTCTTGAAGGATGTGTTGATGCCATTCTTTATTCATGGCTTTGTTCTTAGGCAAAATTGTGAGTGAGCCCACTTCCTTGGCTGAGAAGCAACCCCACACATGCATGGTCTCAGGTTGCTTTACTGTTGGCATGACACAGGACTGATGGTAGCACTCACCTTGTCTTCTCCAGATAATCCTTTTTCTGGATGCCCCAAACAATCGAAAAGGGGATTCATCAGAGAAAATGACTTTACCCCACTCCTCAGCAGTCCAATCCCTGTACCTTTTGCAGAATATCAGTCTGTCCCTGATGTTTTTCCTGGAGAGAAGTGGCTTGTTTTCTGTCCTTCTTGACACCAGGTCATCCTCCAAAAGTCTTTGTCTCACTGTGCGTGCAGATGCACTCACACCTGCCTTCTGCCATTCCTGAGCAAACTCTGCACTGGTGGAGCCCCGATCCCTCAGGTAAATCAACTTTAGGAGACGGACCTGGTGCTTGCCAGACTTTCCTGGGCGCCCTGACGCATTCTTCAAAACAATTTAACCTCTCTCCTTGAAGTTCTTGATGATCCAATAAATGGTTGATTTAGGTGCAATCTTACTAGCAGCAATATCCTTGCCTGTGAATCCCTTTTTGTGCAAAGCAATGATGACACCACATATTTCCTTGCAGGTAACCATGGTTAAAAGAGAAAGGACAATGATTTCAAGCACCACCCTCCTTTTTAAGCTTCCGGTCTGTTATTCTAACTCAATCAACATAACAGAGTGATCTCCGGCCTTGTCCACGTCAACACACTCACATGTGTTAACGAGAGAATCACTGACATGATGTCAGCTGGTTCTTTTGGGGCAGGACTGAAATGCAGTGGAAATGTTTTTTTTGGGATTAAGTTCATTTTCATGACAGAGAGGGACTTTGCAATTGATTGCAATTCATCTGATCACTCTTCATAATATTCTGGAGTATATGCAAATTGCCATAATCTAAACTGAGGCAGCAGGATTTGTGAAAATTAATATTTGTGTCATTCTCAAAACTTTTGGCCAGAACTGTAGTCTCTAAGGATGGACAGAATCAAGATGATTTCATATCTGGAAGATCTACTAATTATTGATAGTTCAGAACATCAGTCAGCCACCTTCACCCAGAGATCAAGCCAGGTATGTTTAGTGAGCACACAACTACAGCCCTCTCAGCTGATTTTTTCTGGGAATCAGACTAGATTATCTCAACAGGAAGGCCTATCTATCAGCAGACAGGGTAAAAAGACCACAGTGGTGAGTTATTTCTTTCAGAAGACAAGCTTCTCGTATGCCTCAGTAACTCATGGAGCTGGTAGGGGGTTTCTCCTCCACCATTCACGTGGTTGCTTGGGCTTGCCCAACAGGGGTAATGGGATGAAATTGATTGACACATGTCTTTTTTCAGCCTCATCTACTATGTCACTGTGTTTCCATGTTTTATTCTATAGTATGTGGATTTTGACAGTATGAAAATAATTTTCATTGCTGTGTTTCTGAGGATTTTTTCTTTTAAATCTCATGTTTTTGCTTGTGCTTCCTGTTACTCTGTACACATTGTTTCTGACATTTCATCAGAGTGCTGCTGCTTTACTGCTTTTTTGGGGATAGACTGAGCCAGGCATCATGTTGGAGCTAAGGGTATTGTGCATCTGCAGCCTTGTACAGACATCCCTACTATCTTGAGAATTTGGCTTCTGCTTGGATGGAGATGGCAATTGGACCTTTTGTGAGTGGGTAAAGAAGGTTAAGCAAACCTTTGTTTTTAATGTCTGATAAATGTTTTTGCCCCTCTCTAACTTTTGTTGGAATACAGCTCCTATAATCTTTGCCCGGTAGCCAAGTGCGATGGAAGTTAGAAACAGCTAGAGGGTAAAAAATGTACACGCCCTCACAGAATCACACATGCACACACATTCATAGGTGCATGTTTCTCATCACACACGTAAAAACTTGTATGTATCTTCAGAAGCACATTAACGACTATGCATTTGGGCATTCTAATGCATTAGCATTAAAAAATTGAGACCATGGGACCAGTAATCGTATCAATTCCTCTAGGGACCTATCTAACGACCATTGATCTACAGGATGCTTACCATCACATCTTGATCAGGCCAAGCCACAAGAGATTTTTCAGATTTGTTGATAAGAGCCACTTTTACCAGTTCAGTGTGTTGCCGTTTGGCCACTCCTCAACCCCTGTAGTCTCTAAGGATGGAAAGAATCAAGATGATTCCATATTTGGAAGATCTACTAATTATTGATAGTTCAGACCATCAGTCAGCCACCTTTATCCAGAGATCAAGCCAGTCATGTTTAGTGAGCAAACACAAGAGTCAACTACAGCCCTCTCAGCTGATTTTTCTGGGAATCAGACTAGATTCTTTCAACAGGTAGGACTGTCTATCAGCAGACAGGGTAAAAAGATCACAGTGGTGAGTTCTTTCTTGCAGAAGACAAACTTCTTGTACTCCTCAGTAATTCATGGAGCTGGTAGTGGGTTTCTCCTCTACCATTCAGGTGGTTGCTTGGGCCAAGTTCTGCCTCTAGGCGCTACAGAATACATTTCTGAGATTTTGTGACAAAAGGACAAACAAGCATCCCAAATAATTTCCCTGTTGAGGTCAGTTAGATCAGACCTTTTTGGTGGCTGAAAGAACTGAATATGAACCATATTCTGTACCAAGGAGGAATCAGGAGCTGGGCCTTAAACAGACAGGCGGACTCATTCTTAAGGTGCTCACATATCAGTAAGCAGAAAAACTCAGGTGCATTTTCCATGCAGACATCAGTTTGATCAGAAGCAATGGTTCCTACATCGGGAAGTGTTCAGAAGTGGGGAACCCCTAGGATAGGCTTAATGATGTTAAAAATGAACAGCAGGTGGAAAGTATCTGGAACTTCCCTCTAGCACACATTTTTTCCACCAAATTCAGTATTGTAAAATGTAGTAAGGAAGATCAAGAAGGACAAGGCCGTAGTGATCTTGACTGTCCCTTACTAGCCAAGATGAACCTGGTTCACAAACCTAGTTCATCTGTCAGTAGATCAGCCCTGGAATCTTCCTCGTATGAATAAAACCTAGTAAGGGTGCGTATTTGAGATATCGTACCGCAGGTCTTAGATACATAATCAACAAAAATGAAAAAAGGGGGATAGAGAAGAGAAAGGAAAGTGGTGAACTGAATAATATCCCCTCAACACTGCTCATCTAGTTTAAATATGAGAAGTATAAGAGATGAACAACTCACAGCCAAAAAGACCAGTTCAGTACTGTTGTATATCTGAGGTGTAAGGAATGTTAAAACTCAATGTTTATTAAATTAGTATAATAAAAGGGCTCAAAAAATAACGGGAATTCACACGTATTAAAAACAAATTACCAAGAAATATCTGTGAGTGGCCTATTATTTACTCGATCTCATTCTATTAGTGTCACAGTTATACGAGAGTCCTTGGTAAGAGTGATACGCCAAGGGGTGTCTAAAATTCTCCTTTATATATGAAAATGAACAAATGTGCAATTGCCCCTTTACCCAATCGGTGTATAATTAGTTAAACACAGTGTCTAGGTCAATTATCCGCAGGCGCCCAACGTATCAAATGAACGCTAAAGTTTTAAGACTAGCTGAATCTTTCCAAATAATAATTGCACAATGTGATACAACACTGCAGGAGCCATGTTATTTAACTGAACACACATTCTCTGCGTATCATTAAATAGTTGGTCTTTATATGCATGTTCCTTAAGACAATATACTTGAGACTCCTAGTTCACAGGATTAACAGATACTAAATTACAGGTGTCCTGCTCTTGTATTTACTGCAGGTACCCTGGGTATCTGGCAATTAGTAGTCAGCTAGATATATAGAGAGTTTGTACATACACGTAATTCATACGATACTTCACTGCAAGTGCCCTGCTATTGACTAAAGATAACTATAAAGAGGGGCAATACAATGTACAAATCGGTAATTAAACTAAACATACATTTGTATCAATGGTCAACTGATTTTAATGCTTACATATTCTAACAAAAAGTGAAGCAATCCTTTCATGGTCGCTCAATATCAATTGATGGGCAATAGTAAATCAAAGAATTCCGTCTATAAACGTATCTTATAGATAGATAAGTACTTTATGGAAGTCACTACATCCCTATTATTGCACGATCCTCACCATGGTCACTAGCAGTTACTTAGTTAATAGTCATCTATTTCAAAATAGATCCCTATTGCTGCGTGATCCTTACAATGGTCACCAGCAATTAATAAGTTAATACACAGGGGCTGCACAATGTATAAATCCGTAATTAAACTAATCATACATTGACACCAGTGGTCAACTGATTGTAATGTTTACTTATGCTAAACGTATCTTATAGACAGATAAGCACTTTATGAAAGCCACTGCGTCTCTGTTATTGCGCGATCCTCACCATGGTCGCCAGCAGTTAATTAGTTAATAGTCTTCTAGTTCAGAATAGATCCCTATTGCTGCGTGATCCTTTCAAAGGTCACCAGCATTTAATAAGTGTATAGTAGTTGACTAAAGACTTCTGACAACTGCATATCCTATATAATAATTCGCTAAGTTGTGTGTAACGCCCGACATGCACAGTAGACACTGCTGCGCGTGCGGCAGTCATGCGCAGTACAGACTGCCCACGCCGCGGCTGATACAGAGCTGGGCGCTCCGAAGGAGTGTCCAGCTGTGTATCAGCCGCGGCGCGGGCAGTCTCTGCTGCGCGTGACTGCCCCGCGACCAGCTGCCAGAGGCACTGTGGCCCGTGTAACGGGCTGTTCAACTAGTTATTCATAAATGATTAGGCAATCCTTTCATGGTCAGTTAGCAACTGTCTTAGGCGATCCTTGTGTATGGTCACCAGTAAATAATAATAAGTGAGCATATAGTAATAGATCCCTATTGCAGAGCGATCCTTACAGCGGTCGCTAGCAATTAACTGGTTCATAGAGAACAGGCTACCACTGAATCCCTACTGTTGCATGGTTCTCTCAGCAGGATAATGTTTATAGACTATTGGATCAAACCCTCACATAATTACAATACACAATAAAACAAAGGAATACTAGTATTAAGTATCCCCAAGATATCCCAATGCGTTTCACCAGTATGTCTGGCATCGTTAGGAGTATTTAAGGAAATGAGCCGATGTTGAGTGTGCCTTATAAACCTCATAGTAGATGAAAACGAGGCTCGGAAATATCCAAGCCTCAAATTCAATGTCGGCCATTTTATTGGACACAACAATGTTAGGATACATGTATCGTAATAAATATAAAGTATCCAAATGGCTGATAGTAAAATTGATGCCAAGTCTTCTATTAAACCCAAACTGATAAACGATTTTGTCACATATACATATTATATGTGTAAATCGCATATTGTTTCAGACTCAGATAAGTAATGTAATTATATAATAGTATTATAACGATGTTCTCCTTTTCTATACAAAACATAAAGTATGTGAGATAAATACAAATCCCATGAGATATAATGCAGAAATCAGATGTAAATGAGGCAACACACAGGGTGAGGGAACAATTTTATTCTTTATCAAGACATATCTAACCATGATATAGAAGCTATAAGTGTTAAATAAATGGTTTAAACTTGAAGCCTTTATTTAATCCTGCTGGACTTAAAGTAGTCAATTTGTAAATCCAGAAGGCCTCACGTTTCAATAGCTTCTGGTCAAAATCTCCCTTTCTAGGGGAATGGTCAACTTTTTCAATTCCTATGAATTTGATGACATTGCTCTCATTCAAATGTTTATTTAAGACATGTCTAGCGATGGGAGTGTCATGTTTGTTTCTGACATCTCCAGCGTGTTCTAGTATTCTCTCTCTGAATTGTCTCGCAGTTTTACCCACATATTGGGTTCCACAGCTGCACTGTAAAAGGTAAATAATTCCAGCTGTGCGACAATTGATAAAACTGCTTGTATGATATGTATTGCCCTTTTTGTCCATAAAGACAGCTGTCTTTGAGACAAAGTAACAGGCCTTACATCGATCACATTTATTAGTACCATTCAAGAAGTTAGTTGTTAGCCAGTTTGATTTTTTCTTTTCACAATGAAAATGGCTATGTACCACATAATCATTTATATTCCTATTTCTACTAAATGTAATTTTCGGAATGTCAGGTAGGACTTCCCTCAAGTCATTATCCAGATGTAGGATCAGCCAGTGCTTAGATAAAATGGATTTAATCATATGGTGTTGTTGATTAAAGGTGCCTATCAATCGTATTTCTTTAGACAGATCTGTTTTTGTATCTACCTTTTTATATAGGAGGTCATTGCGATTACTAAAAAGAGCTTTTTGATATGCTCTCTTAAGTAATTTATTACTGTACCCCCTTGCCAAAAAACGTTGTTGAAGTTTTTTTGCCTCTAATTTGAAGTCTTCAACGGTGGTACAAAGTCATCTAATTCGCAGATATTATTCGGTCGGTATGCCTCTGATTAGAGGAGTGGGATGCTGGCTCTGAGCTGATAATAAACTATTTGTGGCTGTTGATTTTCTAAATACACGTGTCATGATAGTATTTTCAATACTTCTGATCAGTAAAATATCCAAAAATGATAATTCATTTTTTTCTGTCAGTGGTCACTTTTAGATTAAAATTATTGTTATTCAGAGTTGTACCTGTCCATGTCATGACCACATCATCGATGTATCTCAGCCAAATCCTGATTTTATCGGTATATTTTGAGTTATCAGTAAAGACCACCTTATCCTCCCACCACCCCAAATAGAGGTTAGCATATGAGGGGGCACAGCAACTACCCATTTCAGTGCCTCTTATCTGCTGGTAAAATTGCCCATCAAACATGAAAAAATGATAGGTTAGGACAAATCTTAGAAGTCCTAATACAAACCTTTTCTGATTATTAAACTGGTTACCTTTTGTTTCAAGAAATCCTTTTGAAGCATTGATCCCATATTAATGATCAATACTAGTATAGAGTGACTCTATATCCAAACTGATTAGGTAATAGTTATCTCCCAATGGTAGACCTTCCAATTTTACAATTGCACCCTGTGAATCTCTCACATAAGATGGTAGGGAAGTGACAAAGTTTCTAAGGATTTTATCTACATAAATTGAGGCATGTTCACTAAGGCATCCATTTCTGGATACAATAGGTCTGCCAGGAGGTTTATCCGGATTTTTATGTACTTTAGGCAGACAATAAAATGTAGCCAGTGTAGGATTTGGGGAGAAGATATTCTCTCTCTTTGTCACTGATTACCTTCATCTGAGTGCCACACTCTAGTATAGTTTTCAGAACTTCTTTGAACTCAATCGGAGGATCTGCTTGAAGTTTCTAATAACAATTTTTATCATCAAGAAGTCTCTTACACTCATTAACATAGTAGTCCGTATCCATTACTACTATGTTTCCCCCTTTATCAGCAGGTTTAATTACAATTTCACGGTTATTATATAATTGAGAAAGAGTTTGTCTCTCAGATCTAATAAGGTTGTCAAAACTAACTTGATTTCTTGGATTATTATTTAGTACTTGTCTGTGTATTCTTCAAGATCTTTAACCACATGGTCGTAAAAGACCTCTCCACTTTTTGATGGAGTAAAACCTAAATTGGTTTTTAAATTAGTGAAAGGTCCTGTGATCTGAATATTTTGTAGATCAATATCGTCTGAAATCCTGTAATGTTGTACGGTCCTGTGCATTCAAGACTCTCTATTTTTAAAGGATTTATGCAAATATAATTTCCTACAGAATAGGTTAAGATCTGTAACCCATTCAAACAGATTCATATTTTTAGCAGGACAAAAATTCAGACCTTTTTCAAGTAATTTACATTGAGGGTCTGATAATTTCACTGATGATATATTATGTACCTGCATTTTATCAGTCTCCCTTATCTCCATCCGCCCCTGTAACCCCACTTGTCTCTGTCTCTAAGTTGTGGGAAATTCCCCCGGCTGTTATCTGGGATTCTTATACCCGCCACTAAAAAATGTGGGGGAGGGGCCCCGTCTTGTCTATTTTTGTTCCTTCTCTGTCGTTGATGACGATTAATAAAAATCTGTTCACCTGTGCTATCCGTATTTACATCACATGTAAATTCCTGATTGTCAGTATTTGAGTCCTTTTTTGGTGGAACAATATGCTAGGGTACCTCCAGTAAATACAAGAGCGGGACACCTGTAATTTAGTATCTGTTAATACTGTGAACTAGGAGTCTCAAGTATATTGTCTTGAGGAACATGTATATAAAGATCAACTATTTAATGATACACAGAGCATGTGTGTTCAATTAAATAACACGGATTCTGCAGTGTTGTATCACATTGGGTGATTATTATTTGGAAGGATTCAGCTAGTCTTAACACTTAAGTGTTCATTTGATACGTTGGGAGCCTGCAAATAATTGATCTAGACACTGTGTTTAACTAATTATACACTGATTGGGTAAAGGGGCAATTGCACATTTGGTCATTTACATATATAAAGGAGAATTTTAGACACCCCTTGGTGTATCACTCTTACCAAGGACTCTCGTATAACTGTGATACTAATAGAATGAGATTGAGTAAATAATAGGCCACTCACAGATATTTCTTGATCATTTTTTTTAATATGTGTGAGTTCACATATTATTTTTTGGGCCCTTTTATGATGCTAATTTAATAAACGTTGAGTTTTAACATTCCTTACACCTCAGATTTAATACAGTACTGAATTGGTCTTTTTGGCTGTGAGTTGTTTATCTCTCATACTTCTCATATTTAAACTAGATGAGCAGTGTTGAGGGGATATTATTCAGCTCACCACTTTCCTTACTCTTCTCTATCCCCCTTTTTTCATTTTTGTTTAATCTTCCTCTTATTCAGGATTAGTGTCAAGGTTCAATAAATCATCAGAATCTGGCTTTTTTTAAGTTAACAGCCTAGAGGTTGAAAGGCAGTCTTTCCTAGCCAGAGGTTTGTCAAAGATGGAGGCTGGTACTATCATTGCTGGTAAAAAGGCACCTACTGCTAAGGTTTATGAGAGAGTATGGAATATTTCAGAATTTGTTGTTTAAAGAGTCTCCAGATACTGCCGTGCTAGGATTGGGGATTTTCTCCAGCAAGGATTCAACCTAGGCCTTATCCCCTCCTCAATCAAAGTACAGCTTTCAACTCTGTCAGCAATTCTAGTGACCTAGATGAGGACATTTTAGTCAAGAGATTTATCAGAGCAATTGAGAAGGTAAGACCTAGGATCAGGGAGATAATTTCCCCTTGGGACATGAATATTTTTGGATCGGCTAACTTGTGCCCTGTTATTTGAGCTGACTGAGGAATCTTCTACCAAACACCTTTCCTGCAAGTCAGCCAAGTGGCCATTACTTTGGCCGGGAGGGTCAGTGAGTTGGATATCGTCTCATGTAAATAACTTTATTTGAAACTTCATCAAGCCAAGGTGGTCAGTAGGACCAGACCTTCATTTCGATGTAAGGTAGCTTCAAAGTTTCATTTGAATACGAACATTATATTGCTTTCCTTTAGTCCTAATCCAGCAAATCACAAGGGAAGGATCTTTCACACCTTTGACCTGGTAAGGTATATCTCATCTTACTTGGATCAAACCAAGAACTTCAGCAAATCAGAATCTTTATTTGTGAATTTTTCAGGGAAATTTAAAGTCATTTCAGCAGCCAAGGCTTCTTCGGCTAGGTTGATCAGAGACTGCATCAAACTGACAAAACAGGAGGCTAACCTGAACATCCCTTAGGAGGGTGTGTCTCAATATCTTGGTCATGCAGGGCAGCTGCTTCACCAGAAGAGAGATACAAGGCAGCTACTTGGTCATCCATCTTAACCTTCATCAGAGACTATTGGATTGATGTCCAGTCTTCGGCTAAAGTGAGATTTCTAAGAATGGTGCTGCAGGCAGTGGTTCCACAGTAACAATATTGTCTTGGATGGCTCTTTCTGGTGTTGGTTTTCTAATTTTCCGCACTGGGATGTTGTTCTCTTATGGTCATGGTTTTTCTCCTTCCCTTCTGTTGTCCTACTTTGGTATATCCCATCTTGCTTTGAAGCAGGAAATAGAAGAAGGAGGAATTTACTCAACATTTTGAGTTCTTCTGTGTCCCTTTATGGCACACTTCATCGACCCTTTCACCTGTTTCCTTTAATATCTTTCAGCTTTGTCAATCTGTAACTGGTGTGGAGATATGAGAGCCAGCTATTTTTTGACTGGTCCTAGCAGCTGGAGGGTGGTGACAAGACATCTTCATTTCTGTGAAGGGGCACAGAAGAAATAGAAGTATTGGTGAGTAAATTCCCCCTTTTGCTGATATTATATGCTATATATAAAAAAAACATTTATGTTGGTTATAGGAGTTTAAAAGCTTTGTATCCCTTCAATACATTGATAACAAAAGTGTATAAGTGCAAAAATGTATGTCCTTCTCTGGGGCTCAAAATTGATAACTGCAGATGGCAAAATATCGATTGACCTTTTCATGGAGGTGACCAAAATACACCAAATAATAATATATAATTATAAATACATAATTATTCCATAACAAAGAAGAAACTCACTAAAACCATGTATTTACTGAAAGTAGGTATTGCACTGCATCAATTGAAGGATCACGGGCATTTCTACCCCTAGCCTGCAGTGCATAAATGTTTTCAGAAGATGGAGCTATAGGAAAAATACACTTTTTTATGCTGCATTTCTCCTGGTTAGAAGGTACTATAATATTTGAAAACTATGGAATTTCTTACTGTGTTCATTATCTACTGCTTTTCCAAGAAAAAAACGGCAGGCCATTGGTATGAGTTGAAGTATTGTAGGGGGATCTAGAAGCACAAAAATATACCAACTACAATTTACATAGTAACATAGTAATTTAGGTTGAAATAAGACTTGCGTCCATCTAGTTCAACCTATTCCTGTTTACCATCGTTGATCCAAAAGAAGGCAAATATACCCCTCAATACAGGAATTTCAAATGCTGCCTTGAATGGGGGGAAAATTCCTTCTTGATTCCAAATGGCAATCAGATTTCTCCTTGGATCAACAAGTACTAACTAAATATTAATCCCAATACTGACGTACTAATGTACATAGCCCTCTATGCCCTTTTAAAGGCATCTAATGTATTCGATAGCACCACCTCCTCAGGCAGTGAATTCCATACCTTTATTGTCCGTACTGTAAAGAAACACTTCCGCTGTTGTAGATGAAATCTCCTGTCCTCAAGTCTAAGCGGGTGGCCCCTTGTCCTTTGTATTGTTCTGTTAATGAACAGGTCTTTGTAGAGCCCTTTGTATGGGCCCTGAACATATTTATATAGTGTTATCATATCCCCTCTAAGTTTAACATTAGCATTTTTCAGATATGACGTCTGTCCTAAAATGGGTGTACCAACTATAGAAATGAAGTAAAGATTGACGAAGCTTACCATTTTGTAAAGAAAATAACCCCCTGCTTTAAAGGTTCAGTCACTTGTCTTTTTTCCCCATCCTGGTGTGCACAAGTGTTTACAGGAGATGGAGCTAAATGAAAAAATAGGCATTAGAGTAACATCAGCTACTGTAATCTTTCAAAGCTATGGAATTGCTTTCTGAATTCATTAGCTACTGGTCTTCAAAGAAAAATGGCACATCATTGGTATCAGTTAACATACTTTAGGGGGTACCAGAAGCACAAATCAACACAGAGTACAATCTTATTTTTCAAATATTACTTGCCTATATTAGAATGATGGTAACAACTAAAGATATGAAGGAAAGGTAGGCAAAGCATACCATTTTGGAAAGTAGACATCCAGCAACATCAAATGAGCAATCTTTTGTCACTCTACTTGTAGTTTATTATGCACAACTATTTTCAGAAAGTGATGCTATAGGAAAACACATACTTTTTAGAATTCTATCACATCAAAGACAATAATTCTTTTAACACTATGAAATGGCCTACCGTATCCAGTACCAAGTGCCAGCTTTAGCAAAATGGTACCCCAGTGGTATTGGTTTGACATACCTTTGTGGGTACCAAGAGCAAGGCAACCAATAGAACAATGCTAGGGATTCTCTGGCTACCAGTGTAACAAGGCTGAGTTGTCAAACATAATAGGTCTAGTCCTCTATACTGTGTTTTTATTTATGAACTTGCAACAAAAAATATGAACACTGCAAAAACCTATACATTACAAATCTCTTTTATGTGGAATATCTAAAAAGCTATTTCTCTTATGCCCAATACTCAACACAAGAACCACATTCAGAGGTTAGGTGATTTAGAAAAAGACAATATCTTTGAGGTGGAGGCTCCCTCTTATGCCAGCATAACCCTCCCCCATTCAGATTCAAGTGGTCTCTCAAGCAAAGAGGAGCAAGCTGGAACTGCTTAGTTTTTAGGCCTACTTTTTTATTTGTTATCTTAGATATGGGGCTGTATAACCCCCCCCCCCCATTAGGTGGAATTCAATCATGGGCTTCCTGGAGTTGGATTGCCTAGTTATGACTTTATGACAAGTCTGTTCCTCACTGCTACACTTCTTAGAAGTTCTTTACTTTAAAAATGGGAGTCTGAAGACAGGAGTTTGATAAGTTAATCTTTTGAGTGCCATGGGTCTAACCCATATTATCCCACTATTTTGATATCCACTGGGACATTATTGGCACTCCTTTCCTTCTTCTATCTCCTTCCCCCCACTATTTTATGTTATAAGGATGGCTGCCTTACTTTATTCCTTTTATTAACCCTTTAAGGACCTCTTTCACAAGACCAGCATGTCTGATGTCCATTGCAATGTATTTTGCCAGGATTAGATGCTGAGGAGCCATCATTTGTTTAATATAAAGTACATGGGGAGCCATCGTTTTCTTCGTATAAGAAAAGATCTGATAAAGACTAACTTATTTGCATCAGAAAAGCTATATAATCCTCATGTCTGTGGGTTATGAGGCAAAGTTTGAACTGATAATTACACTGTGGGTCTTTACTGAGGGTTTTATTAACTTAATTACTACTCTAAACTAGTTTGTCCTACTTTAAGGTTAATTTCTCTGAACGTGTCTGATCCCAAGGAACGTATGGGGAAACCCAAACATAAAATTCAGAGACTTCCTTAAACCCCCCAGCTTTTTGTTCCTTAATCCATACTTGGCTTCCATGAGAATATTCTGGTACTCTGTGTCCCTTATGTGCTGTGGCCCCTACTACCCCTCCCAGGCTCTCCAGCACTGCACAAGAGCCAGCTTGTGTTAAAACTCTATATTCTGTGGCATCCATTCCCTCCTCTATTTATGGGATCCTCCACTCATGGTGTCCCATGCTCTCCATTAAGCAAACTGACCCTGTTTTCAATTGACACTCTCAACTAATTGGGGAATCATCTGATGAAGAGAGAAACTCTGAGGAAGAAGATATGAGCTTTTCCATGTCCTTTGGAGATACCTGTGAGGCTGATCCTTACCCCTCAACAGAATGTCTCATCAGAGCCATGTTGGGGATGCACTTCTCTGGATATCTTCCCGAGACAGAAAAAGGACTTCATAGTCTTCCCTCCTAACAGCACCTTAGATCAGGTACTTCCGGAGGAAAGGAAATGGCAGATATGGTGGCTTACAATTAAAGGGATTACAGACAAGTAGAGTTTAAAATAATTGGCTATGAATCAGTTATGCTTGGGCGTCTATAAAGAGTTAAAAGGCAAATTCTTTTTTACTCATTGTTTTCCTTTTTTATCCCTGTGTGTGAAAGAGCTGAGTACATAAATGGTTAAAAAAGCAAATAATTTTATTAATTGTCTTTTTTTTCTATCCTCCTGTGTGTTTAGAGTTAGATTGCAAAGGAGAACTAGCTGCGTGTAGGTATACTTTAAAAACAAGTCCTTGAATCATTTGGAGCCAGATCACTGTGGTTTGCAGTTAAAGAGATAGTAATGTCCAACAAAAACTCTGCATACAATTGTTTGTAGTAATTTGTTATAATGCATAGCATATTTTAAAATCTTGTTACCTTTATATTCCACTTTAAATTTAATTTAAAAGGTTCACCCTCACGCCTCTTTCAATTACTTCTTGGAAGATACAAAAGCCGATCAAAACGAGGGACAATATTGTCTCAGTATAAGGAAAACCCTGCTTATAGCTTTGTCTGAGGGGGCAGGGTTTTCCATATAATGACACACATTATTGTCCCTCTTCACTGTCCATCCAGTCAAGCGAACGGTTTTCAGATCTGAGGGCTCTCTTCCTGAATTAATTGAAAGGGGCCGAACAGAGACCTTTTCAATGAAATTAAAAGAAGAATATGAAAGTAACACAGTCGCAAAATTATGCTGTGAATTATAACTAAAGGACTAAGAACAATTGTATGCAGACACTGGACATTACTATCTCTTTAAGTGGGCTTTGAAAGAATCAGGAGTTAGAACAGAAGCAGGAGTTTGAATCCCTATATCACTGTGGTGCAGGTAATTTCAAGTGATTTGGTCAGGTGATAAGTTTAAGGTTTAAATTGCAGGCAGAAGTTTCAAATCTGTTAAAGTGTGTAGACCCCCCCCCAAAAAAAAAAAAAAAAGATTTACAAGACATACATATTTAAATATATACTGCCGGTGTGGCCATATGGCTCAGTTTCCCCTTTAACTGACAGAATGATGATTGGCTCCTTCAAACCTCATGTTGTCAGTTGAAGCGTTGCTTTAATGACCACTCTAACTCTTATATTTGTGTGTGTTTATGGAGGACCAGTTGTATTGTCTTTATTTCCTCCCGAAGAATTGGTCAGTGGGACCCCAAGACATGTTGATATGTTTTTAATCTTTGGAATAAATATATTTTTTGATATCTCTGGTTTGCCATACATTTCCATATTGAAGGCCATTCATCTATCTGTTGGTGTGAACGGGTATGGTTTCTTTGCGGGGAGAACCTGAATAAATATTCCCCACTAGCGATTAGACTTGTGTGCTCAATTCAGAGACTGGTCCTCAAATTATTTTGTGAGCATCATTTTCATTATAACATTCCATCATTACCTTTTATTTGGTGTTATTAGCCCCTCTCTTTGCGTTTGTTTTGTTTTTATTATTCAAGCTGTTCCTGTGGGCTTCGATGTAGGAGTGATCGAGCAGCCTGCTAACAACCATCTGTGTGGGGGCAGTTCCAATAACAGATAATTGCTACTAATATTTCAAGTAGCCACTACAGAATGCGAATACCCTTTCTCCAAGATGATCTAACTGTGGGTAATGTCTGGTGGAAGCAGGCAAAGATGCCGGTTCTGCAGCTAGGCAGGAAACTTGGAAGCAGAAGATGGGAAAAGCCACAGGGGGTATGGAAGGGACCTGGTCCCTAATGAGTACAAAAATAGATGAGCCCTAACCCTTTTTTTCGGAGAAGAATCTCCACTTGCCAAATTATATTAAGAAAAAGGGAAAACTCATTAAAATAATGTTGTTCATAAATAAACATAAAACACTGTATAAATAAGTTAATCAATAAAGTAATAATAAAAGTTTAAAATTAAAAACAGGATCACCCAAAAGCAAATGTTATTGACAGAAATGAAACATAACCAGTATTTAAAACAAAAAGAAAATGAAGAGGAAATATATATCCGATCTTTCCTTTGCTAAGAAGAAACATGTAAGAATTCTTTGTATGTGATATTTTTTCATACAGATGTCTCAAATGTCTACATGAGAATAGATTAAAGTAAATGTAAATCGGATAGAAATGTTATGAAGAAATGGTAATATAATAAAAAGGGGTAAATAAATTAAAGATGTACTAAGATTGTCTAACGGTATATGAGAAATTCAAAAAAGGAAACCATTCTTCATGTAATATTCCAAACATCCGCAAACAGACCTCTGTCTCTGAATATAGTTTATGTATAGTACTAAAGATGATATGTGTATATATATATATATATATATCATTACATTTTTCATTTTCTCACCAGCAAAACAAGAATAAGGGAACTACTCAAAATAAGCCATTATCTTGCCACAAATATACATTAAAAGGTTCAATAATAATTATAAAACATGGCATAAAAATGTATCAGTTTGATTATGTATAAAGGGCTATAAAAATAAAACCGCATAGAAAAGCTTGGGAATAAATTTCAAAAAGGTCATGAGTTGGGGAACCAACGTAAAACCAACATAAAACTCTGGACAAATTAAATAAAATTGAGAAATCACAGAAAACAGACAAAATCAAATTCTATATTGAGACCTTTGGGACACAGAGTTTTTAGCTCATTAATCCAGAAGGATTCCCTGTGTCTAAATGTTGTGAACCTATCACCACATCTATGACGCAATGTAATCTGTTGTATTCCTAGAATAGAAATTCCCTTGTGTTCACACATATGATCAGTTTTACAGTGTTTGGAGAGACTGTGGGTTTCATCGCCCTGAACCGGGATCGCAAAAAAAAAAAGGTCTGTGGTCCTTAGATATTCATAGAATCTAGTTTTTAATTTTCCCTTTGTCCTCCCCACATATTGAAGCCCACAGACACAGGTAATTATTCTTGGTTAAATGTGAACAGTAAGTATAATTTTGATTTACTTACCCCTCTATGGGTAGGTTGTTTTTAAAAAGTGGAATGTTCTCAGTTTTTTGACTGTTGTATCTAATAACAAAGCAGTGGGCATGGCATTGCTTAGCATCCCTCCCATTCTTAGTTTTTTACTGTGAAAGATTCTTCCTATTCAATTCTTTACCTTTATGTCTAGCTTCCTGGATGACTTTGACATCATATTGTTTGCCTAAGGATATTTTGTGTAACTTTTTAGATTCTGTCTCAAAATAATTGGCATAAGCACACTTTCATCTTAATCTTTGAAATTGGCTATATGGAATATTGGAGATTAATTTTTTATGTCCACTATGTGAAATTTTAAAATTGTTCCAAGTTAACCTTCAATATCAACAATTAAGCCATCTGTATAACGTCAGTAGTAAATAATATGATGACTAAAAGGATTATTATTTAAAATAAAATAATTTTCCCATTTGATTGTTTATAGATTGTCATATGAGGGTGCGAATGTTGAACCCAGGGAAACTCTAGGATGTTGTAAATAGAAAACACCTTCAAACAGAAAATAATTGTGATACAATATAAATTCAGAACATCCCTCTAGGTGTAGGTAGATGTTTTTTGAAAAGTGGAATTTTATGTCTTTTTGTAAATATCACTTGGACATATTAAAGTGGCAATGTTTTTATTGTTCTTATGTGTGACCTGTGGCTGTTCTCTCAAAATGTTATGCAAAATAAGGTCTTGTCTTAGTAAATGTCAATGTTTATATAGTGTTTATGAGGAGCTTGACTGTAGTATCTAGTGACAAAGCAAGGGGCCTGGCATTGCTTAGAAACTTTCCCATTCTTAGTTTTATAATGGAAAAGATTCTTCTTATCTAATTCTTTATCTTTACATGTAGCTTCCTGGATGACTTTGGCATCATATTGTTTGTCTAAGAATTTTTTTGAGTAACATTTCAGTCTCTCTCAAAATAATCATCAGTAGAATAATTTCATCTTAATCTTTGAAATTGGCTGTATGGAATACTGGAGATTTTTTTTGTTTTGTCCTCTACATTCATGAAGAGAACCATTACTATTGACAGACTTTCTGTAATTTGAAGAGCGAATTCTATTTTCTTCATCATGATAAACATTTAAGAATTATATGGGACCTGCCTGTTTATTGTTGGGAAAGACAACCCCATTTAATTTTGATGGACATATTCTGTGAAGATTTGAAATTATTCCAAGTTATCCTCCCTTGTCAACAGTAAGTCATCTATATATCTTTTTTGGTAAATAACATGATGACCAAAGGGATAATTATTAAAAATAAGAAAAAGCAAAACCAGGAGAGTACTCCTAATATAGTAGAACAAAATGTAACATATGTGCGCATCATCAACTTTAATCACTTTGACTTATTTTGTACTCTTCCACCGGTGTTAAGGCTCATAAGGATAATTAGACTGGTCCACCCTGTTCAGACCTCTTCGCAGCACTGAATGTCTCTCCTGACCTTTGAAGCAACAACAGGCCACAAGAAGTAAAATAAAATTAAATATAATACTTTATTAACATAAAAAATAAGAGGTGTAAATGATGAGAGTAAAACATATATACATATATATTTATATGACAAAGTAAGTCCATTGATCAAAGTGGTCAAAGTGTTATGATGAGCACATATTACAAGTTGTGTTATATTATGAGAGCTCTCCTGGTTGTTATTTTTTTCAAGTGATCTTCCATGGGAAGGTTTATGATTTGAAGATTGAGCTGCTTTGGAATATACCCATGTGGGGGCAGTGAAATATCCTTCAGAAGTGACAGTTGCTACTTGGTCTATAAGGTAGCATTGTATAATTATTTACTTTTGAATTAACTTCAAAAAGTTGCATTAAACACCACACTATATTTTTCTCTCCTTTTTGTGTTTTTCCCATTTCTGTATTTAAAATAAAAATTATTTTCCCATTTGCTCGTATATAGATTTGCATATGAGGGTGCAAACGTAGAACCCAAGGCAATTCCATAATGTTGTAAATAGAAAACACTTTTACGCAGGAAATAATTGTGATATAAAATAAATTGGGCTTGTTGGTAAAATGTGTTGTTCTGCACATTGTGACCGATAACATGTAAGCAAATCAATACCTGAAATAATGGGTCTACCAGAGGGATAAGTAAGGGATTTATTTATTTTTGGAAGATGATAAAATATTGCAATAGTTGGATCTGAGTTGAATAAAAATTTGTATCCTGTTGCATTTAGTGTATTTGCCTTTAAAACCTCTTGTAATAATGCCAATAATGTATTAATATCAATAATGACCCACTAGTTTTAATTAGAGTGTTGGAAATATCTATGAGAAAGGAAAACAAAGACTGGTGTGACCTAATAGCTCTTGAGAACAGACATGAAATTATTCCTAGAGGTCTGAGAATTTGTAAGGCACCTGCATTTGAAATACTTGAAGAAGAATTGTAAATACACTATTTTGGTAGATTCTTCTCTGAAATTAACTGATTTACTGATTAGATAAATAGTGAAGATTAAATTATGCCAAAAAAAGCTATTCTGACAGAAAAATATAAAATTAATTAATTAACTTTGACTAGGGAGAAAAGAAAACTTCAGGACAGTATTAATAAGAGTTTAATTAAATTAGAGATTTCCATCATACAGAATAAACAAAAGAAATGTATTGGGGAAAACAGGTTATGATAAAAGACAATGAAATTCCAACTATTCATACATCTATCAGTCAAGATACACATCAAATAGACACATTCCTAACTTTCAGTAACAACAGAGGTTTTCAAAGCCTAATGCTACTTTAACTCAGGATGTTTGGGTGTTGAGTTCTTATTACAAAGTAGAAACAATACCTAAACATTTATATCATACTCAGCAACAAAATAAGCATTTTTTAAGAGAACAGCAGGTTGATTCCCACAGGATCAAAAGATCATGCAAAATTAAAAGATACAAAACATCCAAAAGTAAGACCCCCCCAAACAGAATTATAGACAATAACACCACAAACTCAGGCGATAAAAAAGGAGACTATATCAAACCCCTTGAAAAGACCTTTATCTATAGAAGAGGTACCAGAAGAGGAGCAAACTGAATCTTTAACTTAAAGGGATAGTAATACTTCGTTTTAACTTTATTTTATTTTGTAGGCATTAAAAAAACATGAAGAATGATATAAGTCTTATCTCTCAAACTTTTATGGTTTATGAGATATTCACAAGCAAAGTTTCCCCCTCCCGCCCCTTTTACCTACTGTAAACAATCTCTTCTCAGATGTGGAATGCAGTCCATGGACTGGACAGATAACACAAGGGGACACTCTTATTCCTTTGAAAACAATGAAATCCCTGCCCCCCTTGACAAGCTTTTCAGGTTTTTCTGTTATCTTAATTGAAGATTGTCCCTCTCTGCAGTCTACCTGGGCAGCTCCCTTCTGCCCTGGCTGAAAAGTGTTACATCAGTAAAAGGGGCGGGAGGGGGACACTTTGCTTGTGAATATCTCTTAAACCATAAAGGTTTGGGAGATAAGACTTATATCATTATTCATGTTTTTTTAATGCCTACAAAATAAAATAAAGTTAAAACGAAGTATTACTATCCCTTTAAAGGACCATGTATCAACTAAATCAGAGAATAAGGTTCTAATTTGAGGTATTAATTTTACACCAGCTAGGGTATGGAATAGGTTTGAAACTTATATAGATATCCATGTTTATTAGATCCATAACTCTTAAAATGTGTTTTTGCATCTAATAATATGGATAATGCATAACAAATTTGACATCACATACCTAGAGATTTTATGAAATGATTCTAGCAATACATTGGTTTGGGAGATTAAACATAAGAATAAAAAAAGAAAATCTTCTTTTTATTGCATTGAATCCCATTAATCAATTCGTTATCAGAGATCTGGAAAAACTACGTGTGCATTCCTAAACAACCTAAAAATCTTTCCCCTAAGGAGCCTGATGCTCTTGAGTCCTTACAACAGAAAAATAGGATTTTAGTCTTACCGTTAAATCCTTTTCACTTAGTCCATGCAGGTCACTGGTACAATGGGAGGCGATCCTCCCCTTTAAGTAGGCAGGAACATTCATTCAAATGTATGCAGGGGGTGGAGCCTCCCCTCCCTCTTAAGCTGCCCACAGCCAGAGATAAGCTAGATTGATTTGAGACACTAAACTGACGAGAGTAAGAAGGAAAAGGAAGACACCTGTGAGCATGCCCCGAAGGTCTCCCACTGAATGCCACAGGAGAGCCAAGCATGGTCCCTTGACAGGGTGGGAGACCAGTGACCTGTATGGACTAAGTGAAAAGGATTTAACAGGTAAGACTAAAATCCTATTTTCACTGTCGTCCAATACAGGTCACTGGTACAATGGGATATACAAACTTTGAGCTTTCCCAGAGGCGGGAAGTAAAGCAAGGACCAAGCGCAAGGCTCCAAAGTCACCAGAACTGCTATGAACCAATTAAACATAGAGCCCAATAACAGAAGTGTCAACGGACACCAACCAGGGGGAAAACAAACCCCCGAACTAACACCGCACACTGAACCAGAGCCAACAGGGCTCAACAGCAAAGAAGCACTAAGAACCACAGAGTAGAAGGTCCTAAACAGGCAAGACTGCCTCCAGTACCTTCCTTCCAAAGCTGGAATCAGCCGAGGCCAGTACATCAACACGATAGTGCTTCGAGAATGTGTGCACAGAGGACCAAGTGGCCGCTCTGCATAGTTGATCAGCAGACTCCTGATTCTTATAGGCCCAAGAGGCCCCAATTGATCTGGTGGAATGAGCAGTAACCCTGAAGGGAACGTGCTTATTCCTCAGTTTGTAGGCTTCACGAATGGTAGATTTTATCCAAGATGCAAGTCACCTTGGATGCCGGTCTCCCTGCCCTAGGCCCCTCAGGAATGATGAACAGAGCGTCAGACTTCCTGATAGACTCAGTGCGATGAACATAAAATTTAAGACAACGCACAACATCCAACAAATGGAGATCTCTTTCCTTGTCAGAAGAAGGGTTAGGGCATAACGAGGGCACCACAATCTCCTGATTGATGTGAAATTCGGAGACAACCTTGGGTAAAAACTCCTTGGAAGTGCGGAGCACTGCCTTATCCTTGTGGAACACCAAGTAAGGAGGTTTACAAGACAGAGCTTGCAACTCTGCTACCCGGCGAACCGAGACAATAGCCAAAAGAGACGCCATTTTCCAAGTCAAAAGACGTAAAGGAATAGAAGCCAAGGATTCAAACGGGAGTCTCTGGAGAACCCCCAGCACCAAATTGAGGTCCCACTGGGGAGTAGGACTCTTGAAGGCAGGGCGAACATGAGCCACGCCTTGGAAGAAAACAAGTCTGAACCTTGAGAGAACTCAGGCTGAGTCCCTTCTCAACCCCATCCTGCAAAAAGGCCAGGACCGTGGGAAGATGGAATTCAAGTGACAGATCCTTATCAGTGCACCATGCCACAAAGGTGGACCATATGCGATGATAGATCTTGGAAGACACAGGCTTGCGAGCTCTGAGCATCGTGGACACCACTGAAGAGGAAAACCCTTTCTTCTTCAAAATTAAGGATTCAACCTCCAAGCCGTCAAATGGAGATGCTGAACATCCTCCTTCCACAGATATCCTTGAAGAAGTAGATCTGGACAGGCGGGAAGGGATCCGCCGCTGACATGGCTAGCAGTTCCGGATACCAGGACTGACGAGGCCAATTTGGAGTGATTAGGATGACAGGACAACGCTCCATCTTCAGCTTCTGGATGACTCTGATCAACAGAGGGAGAGGAAGGAAGATGTACGCCAGAGGGAACTCCCAAGGGATTGAGAAAGCATCCACTGCTAGAGCAAGAGGGTCCCTCCACCGAGAGCAAAACACTGGCACCTTCCTGTTGTGTCTGGTAGCCATCAGATCCACTGCAGGTACCCCCCACATCTGGGTTAGGAGATGAAACACCTCTGGATGAAGCGCCCATTCTCCGCTGTCGACTGTGTGACGACTGAGAAAGTCTGCCATGACGTTGTCTATGCCTGGAATGTGTACTTCTGAGATGACGGGCACATGAGCTTCTGCCCAAGATAAGATGGCCTTGACCTCTAACCAAGCGGTGAGACTTTTTTGTGCCGCCTTGTCTGTTGATGTAGGCCACTGCGGTGGCGTTGTTGGACTCCACTCTGACTGGACAACCTTCCAGCTGAGATTCCCAGTGCCTCAGGGCAAGAAACATGGCACGAAGTTCCAGAACATTGATGGAGAGAAGAGATTCCTCCAGTCCCCATTTCCCCTGAGCACTGAAACGACCCAACACTGCCCCCCATCCCCGGAGGCTGGCATCCGTCGTGACTGTGGTCCAATAGGGAACCCGAAAGGATCTCCCTTTCAGGAGATGACAGGTCCAACCACCATTCCAGGCTCAACTCGACATGAGGAGGCAGAGAGACTGACAGATGCTGATGATCTGGATAATTCTTGCACGTCTGGATCACAAACCTCTGAAGTTCCCTGGTGTGTGCCATAGCAAATGGCACTGCCTCTATCGTGGAAATGAACTTCCCCACCAGAGAAGTCAACTTCAGCACTGGAACCCTGTTGAGCTCCAGGATCTTGGATACTCCGATAGCAATCTGATGAGCTACACCTCCGGTAAAAACACCATGCACTGCTGAGTGTCGAACAGGAGACCCAAGAAGAGGAGCTGTTGAGATGGGACCAAGTCTGACTTGTCCAGATTCACAATCCAGCCGTGGCGATTGAGTGTCTGTATGCACAACTGTATCTGCTGGTGGAGAATCTCCGCAAATGAAGCTTTCAGGAGCAGATCGGCCATGTAGGGAGTCACATTGACACCCTCTCGATGAAGCACAGCTATCAAAGCTCCCAATACTCTCTGAAAAACCTGAGGAGCTGAAGTCAGTCCAAAGGGAAGAGCTGAAAACTGAAAGTGGCCTTTGTGACAGGCAAACCTGAGATACCGTCTGCTCTCTGGATGAATAGGGATGTGAAGATATGCATCCTGAAGGTCCAGGGAGGCAAGGAACTCCCCTGGAAACATTGCGGCTATCACAGAACGCACGGATTCCTGGCGAAAGTGGGAACTCACAACAAAGGAATTGAGATCCAAAATAGGACGAGCACCTCCGTCCTTTTTGGCCACAACGAACAGGTTGGAATAGAATCCTGAACCTGTGTCCTCTGATGGGACCAGTTCCAGGACCTCTTTGTCCAAAAGATCCTGAATAGCGTCGTCGAACAGACGTCTTTTTGTAGGCTCCTGAGAAGGACGAGTAAAATGGAACCGAAAAGGAGGAAGGGAAGAGAAAGGGAACCTGTATCCCTCTGATACCACCTGAATAACCCATGGGTCCGTCACTGACTCCTCCCAAATCCGGCGAAAGATGTGGAGACGTCCACCTACAGCCGGATGCGGACCCGGGTTCGGTGAGTCATGCCGAAGCAGTCTTGGAGGTCTTGGCCTTAGGGACAACTTTGGGCTTCCAGGACTGTTTGGGCTTGGAGGAGGAGCGCGTTGGAGGACGGACCTGCCTGGGACGTGGAGCGTGTCTCAGTTTGGAAGGAACGAAAGGACCGATTGCGTTTGGCTGGAAACTTCTTCTTGAAGACTGATGTTAGAAGAGTACTTTTACCACCAGTAGCCTCACTAATCATCTCCTTAAGTTCAGATACAAACAGTGAGGTCCCTTGAAAGGGTAAAGAAAGCAAGGCTTTCTTGGAAGCAGTGTCAGCAGACCAAATCTTCAGCCAAGGAGCACGTCTAGCCACCACAGAGGAAGTAGAGGCCCTCGCCATCATGCGCACAGCATCAAAAGCAGCGTCAGAAACATAATTTTGAGCTTCTGATATATTAGCAAGAAGCTGTAACTGCTCAGACACTGGTGCATCCTGGCGAACCGCCTCAGTCAGCTGTTCAGTCCAGGCCACAATAGCCCGGTTAACCCACGCCACTGCAAAGGTTGGACGCATGGCAGTGCCAATAGAGGCAAAAATAGATTTAAGACAAGTTTCTAACTTTTTGTCCGTCCAATCGTGCAGGGCAGAGGCATCAGATACAGCTAAGGCAGTAGATTTGGATAACCTAGAAATAGGAGCATCCACTTTAGGAGGATGAACCCATTTTGCCAGTTCAGCCTCAGGAAAAGGGTAAAGTTTAGCAAACTTTTTGGACACAGAAGAGGATTTTTCAGGATTCCTCCACGCATCAGAGACTAAACGAGCAAGAGTAGGGTTATTAGGAAAACAAACAACAGCCTTATACGGTTTTTGAAAAACGTCAGTTGGATCATGAGTAGATTCCTGAGTCAGAGGAAGGTTGAGCGTGGTTAGCACAGCTCTGATCAAACCCTCAGCAGAGACTTCGGGGTCACATTCATAAGGGTCACCAATGGACCTAGTAGATTCAATAACAGTGCCTTCTTCAGCATCAGAATCTTGTAAAAGTTCTTCCTCAGAAGAATCAGACATGTCAGGAGCCCCCTGTGGCTTAGGCAGGGAGGTCCTGACTGTGGAGGGGGTCTGCCAAACCTGAAGAGCTCCCTGAACCTGAGAGGGAAAGCGTTGGAGAGTGGATCTGAGATCCCTAGTGGCAGCTTTGAACTCTTTCACCCAAGTTGGCTCAATAGCATGACTGGAAAGCCCAGGGTTGCTGTCATGACTTTCTGCACATTTTGGGCATAAATGACCAGAAAATTCTCTAGGCAGCCCAGAGTGACAAGAGGAGCAAAACGCAATGGGGGAAACTGACGCCCCAGCCTCTTTAGTCTTGGGTCTAGCCCCTGACTCCAGTGGAGTAGACATGCTCACAGCGTCAGATATACTCCACTAAGAAGAATTACCCAATAGAAGTGTGAAAGATTAAAGTTTCACCCCAGAAATGTCTAAAATCGAACTTATCTGGCAAGCGAAGGGTTAATCTGCTGAGGAGAGAGAAGGCTCGGTCCCTGCGTAGTATACTCGCTGAGAATAACGCCACAAAATGGCTGCCGCGACGGTAGACAATCAGAAAACGAGTGGGAAACGTAGTTTTTCTCAGAAGTACCCCAAAACAATGCCCGAAGCCCCCCCCAGACTCCCAACACACCGAATCTGGCAACCGGATGATAGAGCAGGGGAAGACCAACAAAATGAGCCCTCTCTGAAGTCGCTGTGACAAGCGGTTCCAGAGATACGTCCCACACTGTGTAAACCCATAGAGAGTAAATGAGCAATGGCGTCTATGCGGGAAAAGCGTGCTCAAAGGCGCGGAACATTAATTATTAATAAATTATTCCTGAGAGAAAAAGTTTACCAAACATACCCCAAACACATGTAAAACATGAGAAAACAATAACCCAAAGCTCCAAAACCCAGGGAATACCACAGACATTGCATAAATACAGGCAATATGAAGAAAAACACCCTATGAGTGCTGGAGTGCATAATGAGAACTCCCAAATACAAGCCCAAAGAAGGGACACTGTGGGACAAGTGGACCTTCAGCACTCAAAGGGTGGCTTACCTTTCTGCAGGACTTCTGTCTTCAGGTAACCATGTTAAAAAGGGAATTGACCAGAGGAAAATTCCCCAGCAGGGAAGCTACTTGACTCAAGTTGTTCCCTCTTCAGGGCATAAGGTTCACCAGAAAATCCCTGGAAGCTGCACTAGCCACTTTGGTGAGAGCAATTGTCAGCCATGGTCACCCGCCTAATGGCGGTATTCCATATTTGAAGAAAAACAATAAAAAACTAAAGTTGAATGAGAGATGTTCTCCACCTGGTGTGCACAGCACACAGGAACAAATCAAACTAGCTTATCTCTGGCTGTGGGCAGCTTGAGGGAGGGGAGGCTCCACCCCCTGCATACATTTGAATGAATGTTCCTGCCTACTTAAAGGGGCGGATCGCCTCCCATTGTACCAGTGACCTGTATTGGACGACAGTGAAAAAACATTATACAAAGGCAAGCCGACAAAAGAGGGATTTGTATTCGGAAGACTCAAGATTTTATTTTTGAAGCTCACAGATTATCACATGATACTAGCACTTAGACCAAACTAAGTCAGGATCCTACTGTAGAATACATTAATATCATCAAAACTATTTTACAAGAGGCCTAAATGGAAATATCTTAAATTCACCTGAATACAACTTTTTATTCAACTTAGAACCAACTATTCCTATATTTTATCATCTTCCAAAAATACATTAATCTCTTACTAATCCCCCTGGTAGACCTATAATTTCAGGTATTGATTCACTTACTTATTATCTGTCACAATATGTTGATGAATTTTTACAGCCATAGATACGATTCATGTTCTTAATAATATGCAGAATATTACTTGGAAATATAGTTACCTTTGGGTGACTTCTGATGTGCCCAGTGTGTTTACTAGTATCCCACATATAAGAGGTATTGAAGCCATTTAATTCTTTCTTTCTCTTAGTCCAATATGGAACACAGGTACCACGGGGTTGAGTCCCTCCTCCTGTAGGGCAGAGAACATCACAAAAGATATGAGCCGAGATGAACTAAAGGTTGATGCTGTAGCAATATGGTTTTGTTGATGTGTTCAAAGCACTTTGACTTTTCACAGATGCACATCGCTATATGCACTAAAATTTGGGGATACAATGGAAGGGAGGAAAAGTCCCCATTAGCATACAGGATTGTCAAACTGCTGTTGATGTGGAAGGGATGCCCTCTCTCACACATCACTTGCAGTACTGCAGTCATGTGGCACTCAAAGGGTTAAAAAAATACACCAAGCAGTACGCAATCATCCCCTCTGCTCTGTATCATATTTCATACATGTGCATTCCCAGGGGAACAGTCAGCATTCATGGGGATTTGTGGCTACCAGCTGCCCGCCAGCCCTGTTCCCTTGCCCACTGGTAGCCACAGATCCCCATGTATAATGTCTGAACCCCCACCAACCTTGTTCGCTTGCCTACTGGTGGCCACAAATCCCCATAGGCACTTCTTAGGCAAGGGAACAAGGCTGGGGGTTTCAGTCAGTGTATGTGGGGCTAACACAATATGGATGTTCCCCATGTTGCCCCAAAATACTTGACAATATTTGACATATGTACCCCACACAGTTAAAATTCAACATATGCTGCCCCTACACAGTTCCAGTTCAACAAATGCTGCCCCAAAGTTCCAATTCGACATATATGCTGCCCTCCAAGTTCCAGTTCGATATATATATATGCTGACCCCCCAGTTCCAAGTCGACATTTGATGCCCCTCACAGTTAACCCTTTGAGTGCCAGAGGAGTATGCAAAGCATTGCTTTGCAATGCGTTTTGTTCCCCTCTGGCAATCAAAGATTAAAAATCCTACAAATGCTGTCCCATTCTGCCCAACACGATCATTCCCTGTCTATATATATATATATATATATATATATATATATATATATATATATTTATATTTAAAAAATACACATAGTGCAAGATCTCTTATCCTGACTCTCTGCATATTTTTTCTTAAGAAAATCAGACCTCGAGGGTCCTGATGCCCCCCAGGCATTGATCTTCTATTTAATAGAACAGGTGACCAATGTGGCGACCAGGAAGGCGATCAGTACCTTTCTCTGCCTCTTTCTCGTCAACTCAGTGTTCTATGAATGACCAAGTTGAATAGAAGGATCCTTAAGCACACGTGGTTTTCTGATTTTCTTTAAAAAAAAAAAAAAAACCTGCATAGTACAGGCTTAGACATCCTGTACTATGTTTATTTTAAAATATAAATATATAGAGTGATCATATGGGACAGCATATGTTGTATATTAACTGTTTGGGGATAGCGTATGTCAAATTGGAACTGTGTTGGGGGATATCATATGTCGAATTTTAACTGTGGGGGGCAACATATGTTGAACTGGAGGGCAGCATATGTCGAATTTTAACTAGGGGGGCAGCATATGTCAAATATTAACTGTAGGGCAGCATGGATATAAGGATTGTGTGGTAACTTGGGGAACATCACCATTGTGTGTTAGCTCCACAAACACCGACTGACACATCCCAGCCTCATTCCCTTGCCCAGGCAGTGCCCATGGGGATTTGTGGCCACCAGTAGGCAAGGGAACAAGGCTGGGGCAGATGGTAGCCACAAATCTCCATGGATACTTCCTTATTCTCTTGGGAGTGCACAACGTGTATGAAATATGATAAAAAGTAGAGGGAATAATTGTGTACTGTTTTTTTTAACCCTTTGAGTGCCACAGGAGTGTGCGGTGGGTAGGGAGGAGGGAACTTTATCAGCGTATAGCTCTCAAACTATACATGTTTGAGAGACTGGACTTGCACCAGTTAATTTATTTTTTTAATATCTACAATATTACATTTTATTGAAATCAGACATTACTAACCCTTTAAGGGAGTGATGCTGTTTGTGGTGTTAAAAGGATCCTCTCCACTCCCCTACTGACCAAGTGGGGAATCGGAGAGAATACACTCAGACTTCAGGATTGTCATACTGCTGGTGATGTGTGTGGGAGACTTCCATTCCACATTGCCAGCAAACTACAGGGAGATCCCAGGCTGGCCAGAGTTTAGTGCATATGGTAAAGGCCACATAAACATATAAACACTCATCCTTGAATATGATAATGGCTCATTATCCTGCATTTACATGTGGTCTAGTGTAATAGGAGTGGTTAATTGCTGATTTGTAAGTGGTGGATTCTACTTTAAATAACAGAACGTGAGAGAGAGATCTGTAAGTTTATCAGTGATCTGTGAACTGCAAAGCTAAATTTGCTATATTTGTTGGAGAAACTGAATAAGTATTTTGTGTGTGGTGTAGTGTGGTAATGGAGAGGTTAAAAGACAAAACTGTTTTTTCCCCTCCCTTTGCAGTAGTACAAGAAACTGGTTGCAGTCTGTTGTGGTGGGAGTGGTTAATTGCTGTGTTTTAAGTGGTAGATTTCTGCTTTAAATAACAGAAGAATACTTGAAAGTGTGAATCTTGCATCAGTGTGTAAGTTGAGAAGTGTGGTAAGTGTTGAGAATGTAAGTAGCAGGGGGATTCAAATACAGAGGATTACACAGGGGAACATATTTATCAACCTTATTGTGCATATATATATATATATATGTTTTTTTCTGACTACCTTTTAGCTTGTGGTAACTGTTATAATATGAGCATGATTGTCCATGTAACTCAGTGCACAAGCTGCCATATGTTTGCAAGCCTGGAACAACCGTTCCAGGGTACATACCTCTGCGGCAGATGTGAGCAAGTGGTCTCTTTGGAAGCTCGTATCAGAGATCTGGAGGGGCAAGCAGAAACATTGAGAGAAACGGACAATATTGAAAGGGGTCTGCTGACTGAGCAGCAGGGAGAGGTGGTAGGTAGTTCTGGGGGTGAAGACTGCACAAAGAAAGAGAAGGTAGGCAGATGGGTTTCAGTTAGTCATAGCAAGGGGGCAGAGGATTAGGAAGGACACTCCTGTGTTTACTAACCCTAACAGATTTGCTACACTGAGTAATGATGTTGGTGAGGTTGACACAGGAATGCCTTTGCTGGAAAGGACTGTTCTCTTGAACAGCCGCTCTAGCACGGATGGGATCTGGGACTCAGGCAGACCTAGACAGATGGTGGTGATATAGTAACATAGTAAATTAGGTTGAAAAAAGACACAAGTCCATCAAGTTCAACCTTCGCCTCATACCTCAGTAACTGAGAATTTTATAGCTTTCCTGCTACCAATTAAATTAGTCTTTATCAGACCTTCCTGATCAGCCTACTGATAAACAGTATAACTCTGTATGTTCCCTTTTGAAAGAAATGTATCTAATCTTCTCCTAAATGTATCCATTGTATCTGCCATAACTACCTCCCTGGGCAATGAATTCCACAATTTGACAGACCTTACCGTAAAAAAACCCTTCCTCTGCTGAAGTTTAAACCTCCTTTCCTCTAATCTCAAGGGGTGTCCCCTGGTCACCTGAACAGGCCTTGGAATAAATAGCTCACCGCAGAGATCCTTGTATTGACCTCTCATATACTTGTACAATGTGATAAGGTCTCCTCTTAGTCGTCTTTTCTCTAGAGTAAATCAAGTTTGTTTAGTCGTTCCTCATATGTCAAGTCCTCCATTCCCTTAATTAATTTTGTTCCTCTCCGCTGTACCCTCTCTAGTTCTAGTATATCCTTTTTCAGAACCGGTGCCCAAAATTGCACTGCATACTCAAGGTGAGGTCTTACCAATGATTTGTATAATGGCAAAATAATGTTATCCACTCGTGCTTCAATACCTCTTTTTATGCAAGACAGGACTTTGTTTGCCTTTGCTACTGCTGTTTGACCCTGGTCACTGTTTCCAGGTTTGTAGTTGACAAGGATACCCAGGTCTTTTTCTAGCAACGAGTCACTTAAGTTTATAAGTAGCCTTGGGATTGTTTCCTCCCAAATGCATGACTTTACACTTCCCCACATTAAACTTCATATTCCACATGTTTGCCCAATCTGACATTGTATGTAAGTCCCTCTGTAGAGAGAAAATATCCTGTTGTGAATTAATGGCTTTGCATAATTTAGTATCATCTGCAAATATTGATATTTTGCTTTCTATATCTATTTCCAGGTCATTTATAAACATGTTAAAAAGCAGCGGACCCAATACCGAACCCTGAGGTACTCCACTCTCCACTTTAAGTGTACTGGAGAATTTTCCATTTACAACCACACACTGTTCCCTATCCTTCAGCCAGTTTTGTATCCAATTGCAAAGTTATCTCCTAGCCCCAATTTCCTTATTTTATACACCAGCCTTCTGTGTGGTACTGTATCAAATGCCTTTGCAAAGTCTAGATATACTACATCTACTGCCTTGCCATTGTCAAGGTTGCTGCTTACCACCTCATAGAAGCTGTAAAGATTAGTTTGGCATGATCTATTCTTCATAAAACCATGTTGATTTGTGCTAATGATCTTATTTTTTGTGTTGTAATCCTGAATATAGTCCCTTATTATCCCTTCTAATAGTTTTCCCACTACAGAGGTCAAACTCACTGGTCTATAATTCCCAGATTCTGTTTTAGTTCCCTTCTTAAATAGAGGCACTATGTTAGCTCTTCGCCAATCCTGTGGCACTGAGCCTGTAGTAATAGAATCTTTAAAGAGTAAATATAGGGGTTTTGCTAACACTGCACTGAGTTCCTGAAGAACCCTTGGATGTATACCATCAGGACCCGGTGCTTTGTCGGTCTTAATTTTGTTCAGTCTTCCCATGACATCTCCTTGAGTTAACCCAATATCTATTAATTGTATTGTTTTATTTGTTACTTGCGGAGGCTCTTCTACCATTCCTTGCTCCCTTGTATATACTGATGCAAAGAAAGTGTTTAAAACATCGGCCTTTTCCTTATCCTCACTAACCAACTCACCCATCTCATTTTTGAATGGTCCAATGCACTCCCTCTTAAGTTTTTTGCTATTTATATATTTAAAAAACTTTTTTGGATTAGTCTTGCTTTCCCTTGCAATTCGAGTTTCATTATCTATTTTTGCTACCCTAATTGCCTTTTTGCAATCTTTGTTGCACTCCCTTTATTTTAAGAAAGATTGTTCAGTTCCTTCTGACTTAAATAATTTGAATGCATTTTTTTCCTTGCCATTTCCTTCTTTACATGTGCAGTTAACCACATTGGCTGTGACTGACTTCTTTTGCACTTGTTCCCCATTGGTATATACTGTTGGGTACATTTCTGCAACCTAAATTTGAATTCTGACCATTTTTCCTCAGTATTTTTGCCTTTAAATAAAATATCCCAGTCTATGTGTTGCATTGAGGCCCTTAACAATTTGAAGTTCGCTTTTTTAAAATTAAGAGTTTTGGTTGAACCTATACATTTTTGCTTTGCCAGACTGATCTCAAATGTAACCATGTTGTGATCACGGTTTCCCAAATGTTCTCTTACCTTAATATTGGATACCTTTCTGTGTTATTAGTGATCACTAGGTCCAATACATTGTTATTTCTTGTCGGCGCTTCCACCATTTGTGACATGTAGCTTTCACGAAGTGTGTTCAAAAACCTGCTACCCTTAGCACTCTGACAGGTCTCATTTTTCCAGTTGATATCTGGATAATTAAAATCTCCCATAATTATAGTATGCCCAAACTGGGCAGCTTTCTTCATTTGCAATAGCAGTTGGGCCTCATCATTGTCATCCATATTTGGTGGTTTGTAGCATATGCCCACCAACAACTTTTTTTTACCTTTCACACCACATTTAGTCTCAATTTCTACCCATATGGACTCCACAGTTTGGCCAGTTTCCTCACTAATATCACCTCGCAAAACTTGATTTAGCTCTGTTTTCAAATATAAGCACACACCTCCACCTTTTCTATTAATTCTGTCTCTTCTAAACAGGGAATAGCCCTCTATATTTACAGTCCAGTCATGTGCATCGTTCCACCATGTTTCTGTTATTCCAATTATGTCCAATTGCTCATTAACCGCCAGCAATTCTAGTTCTCCTATTTTATCTACCATACTTCTTGCATTTGCTAGCATACAATTGATTTTGAAGTCTTTACATATATTAATCCCTACATGCCTTTTTTCTTCACCTTCATTTACTAGGAGTTTTCCCTACTGACTAAATTTCTCCCCACCCTTTCTCCACCCCCCTGGTCATTTACTTGAATTGTATTATTAGGAAGACAGACAGGGTAATCTATTGCCAGAATCACTACAATCAAACAGTTTGCTGTCTTCCAGGAGCTCATGTTCGACATGTGGCAGATCGGGTTGATAGATTGCTGGGCATGACCCGGCTGTCATGATACATGTTGATACCAATGATACATGTCATAGTACATGTCATTGATACCAATGACAAAGTCAGTGGAAAATGAAGGTCCGTTAAGAAGGATTTCAAGACTTATGATTTAAGCTTGAGCAGAGGACCTCTAAGGTAGTATTTTCTGAAGTACTACCTGTGCCACGCGCTGCATTAGAAAGGCAATGGGAGATTAGGAAGCTAAATGCGTCTCTAAAGACTTGGTATAAGCAGAAGGGGTTTGAGTTCCTAGAGCACATGGAAACCTTTTCCCTTGGGGGCAGTCTTTATACTCATGATGGGTTGCACCTTAGCGGAAGGGGGGCCACGGTGCTGGGTGTTAGGATGGTTAGATGGCTGGAGGAAACTTTAAACTAGAAAGGGGTGGAGGGTGCTACAACACAGGATGGGGAAGATAGTATAATTGAGGAAATGGGATTAGAGAAGGGGCATGGGGTGGAGAAGGGGAATGGGCTAGTTCATCTAATAGGGAGTTGCCATTGTTACAGCCTGATAAAAGACAAATACATTTGACAAAGATGAAATCTTTAAGAATGGCAAAAAGATAAAATATATGCATGCAAATGCTCGTAGTCTGGCTAGAGAGATGGTGGAACTAGAAATGATTGTAGCACATGAGCAGTATGATCTGATTGGTGTGTCTGAAAGCTGGTTAGATAATGCATATGACTTAGCAGTCAATCTAGAAGGTTATTCCCTTTTTAGGAGGGATAGGGTTAATAAAAGGGGAGGAGGGGTATGTCTATATGTAAAGCATGCCTTAAATCCTACTTTAAAGGAAGATATAAATAAAGGGTCCATTGAAAAGGTAGAGGCATTGTGGGTTGAAATACACACTGGGGCATGCATAATAAAAAGATGTTAGTGGGGATTTGCTACAAGCCAACTAATATTGGGGAGTTGGAGGAAGCCCAGCTTTTACTGCAAATGGAAAAGGCTTCTAGGTCAGCAAAGGTTATTATAATGGGAGATGTCAACTATCCTTGAAATTGACTGGAGCAATATGACTTCCGGCAAAACAAAGGGAAATCAAGTATGATAAATGATAATTTTATGTCCCAACTAGTAGAGGAGCCAACTAGAAAAGAGGTTTTGCTTGACCTAGTGCTTTCAAACAATTCCAACATGATAAACAATGTACAAGTAAGGAAACATTTGGGTATCTGTGACCACAATATGGTATCCTTTGAAATTTGTTATGAGAAACCCAATAGCAAGGGTTTAAAAAGAAATATTAAAGGATATTCAGTGGGATGTAGTTTTCAAAGATAAAAATGCACAAGAATCATGAAATGTGTTTAAAATGCTCTTAGACAAATATACACGTCAATGTATACCATTGGGGAATAATCACAAGAGGAGTAAAGTGAAACCATTGTGGCTTAATAATGCAGGGAAATGAGAAATAAGAAACAGGCTTTTAAAGTGGTTAAGTCAAACAGGTCAGATGCATAATTTAAAGATTTCAAAGAAAGTACTAAAATCTGCAAACAAGCAATTAAGCTAGCTAAAACTGAAAATGAGAGAAATATTGCAAATGAGAGCAAGAAAAACGCTAAACAATTCAACAAGTATATTAATAACTAAAAAGTTAAGGTTGATATTGGTCCTCTTAGGACTGAGACAGGTGAATTGATTAGTGAGGATAAGGCTATGGCTGACACCCTAAATACATGATTTGCTTCTGTATATACAAAGGAAGCAGTAATGACAGGTTATTGGCAAACAAACAAAACCACAGAATTTCCAAATTGCAAAAGGGACTAGAGAGGATTATAGTGAATAAAACACCTGGACCTGACGGTATACACCCAAGGGTACTTAAGGAACTTAGTTCAATAACAGCAAGACCATTATATTTAATATTTATTGATTCACTTTCATCAGGCATAGTGCCCTGTGATTGGAGGAAAGCTGATGTAGTTCCATTGTTTAAAAAGGGAGCAAGATCCAAACCAGAAAATTATATACCTGTGAGCTTGACTTCCATAGTGGGTCAGAAGATACTAAAGGGGTTACTAACTGACATTATTCAGAACTATGTGAAAGCCAACAATATTATTAGTAGAAATTAGCATGGTTTCTTGAAGAATAGATCATGTTAGACTATTTTACTTGCATTTTATGAAAGACTAAATAGTAATGTGGACAAGGGAATTGCTGTTGATGTAGTATACTTGGATTTTGCAAAAGCCTTTGGTACAGTGCCTCACAACAGGTTACTGCAAAAATTAAAAGACTTCATTTTGCATGGTGTTATCTGTACATGGATTGAGAACTGGGTAAATGATAGATGGCAGAGAGTTGTTGTAAATGGAACTTTTTAAATTGGTCTAAAGTTATAAGTGGGGTGCCACAGGATTCAGTCCTGGCACAATGCTTTTTAAATTGTTTATTAATGATCTTGAAACTGAGGAAGTGAGGAAACTGGACAAAATGCGTAGTTCTTGTGGGTAGAAATTGAGACTAAATGTGGTGTAAAAGGTAAAAAAGGGTGTTGGTGGGTATATGCTACAAACCACCAAATATTGATGACAATGTTGAGGCCCAACTGCTATTGCAAATAAGGAAAACTGCCCAGCCTGGGCATACTATAATTATGGGAGATTTTAATTATCCAGATATCAACTGGAAAAATGAGACCTGTCAGAGTGCTAAGGGTAGCAGGTTTGTGAGCATAGTTCATGAAAGCTACATGTCACAAATGGTGGAAGTGCTGACAAGAAATAACAATATATCAGACCTAGTGATAACGAATGGTATCCAGTATTAAGGTAAGTGAACATTTGGGAAACAGTGATCACAACATGGTTATATTTGAGATCAGTCTGGCAAAGCAAAACTGTATAGGTTCAACCAAAACTCTTAAATTTAAAAAAGCTAACTTCAAATTAAGGGCTCCAAACACATAGACTGGGATACATGATTTAAAGACAAAAATACTGAGGATAAATGGTCAGAATTCAAATCTAGGTTGTGGAAATGTACCCAACAGTATATACCAATGGGGAACAAATGCAAAAGATGTAAGTCACAGACAATGTGGTTAACTACACATGTAAAGAAGGAAATGTCAAAGAAAAAAAGTATTCAAACTATTTAAGTCTGAAGGAACTGAACATTCTTTCTTAAAATACAGAGATTGCAAAAAGGCAATTAGGGTAGCAAAAATAGATAATGAAACTCGAACTGTAAGGTAAAGCAAGACTAATCACAAAGTTTTTCAAATATATAAATATCAAAAAACTTAAGACGGAGTGTATTGGACCTTTTAAAAATGAGATGAGTGAGTTAATTAGTGAGGATTAGGAAAAGGCCGATGTTCTAAACACTTTCTTTGCATCAGTATATACAAGGGAGCAAGGAATGGTAGAAGAGCCTCAACAAGTAACTAATAAAGCAATACAATTATCAGATATTGGGTTAACTCAAGAAAATGTCACGAGTAGACTGAACAAAATTAAGACTGACAAAGCACCGGGTCCTGATGGTATACATCCAAGGGTTCTTAAGGAACTTAGTGCAGTGCTAGCAAAAGCCCTATATTTATTCTTTAAAGATTCTCTCACCACAGGCTCAGTGCCACAAGATTGGCGAAGAGCCAATGTAGTGCCTCTATTTAAGAAGGGAACTAAAACAGAACCTGGAAATTATAGACCTGTGAGTTTGACCTCTGTAGTGGCAAAACTGCTAGAAGGGATAATAAGGGACTATATTAAGGATTACAACACCAAAAATAAGATAATTAGCAGGAATCAACATGGATTTATGGAGAATAGATCATGCCAAACTAACCTTTTCAGCTTCTATGAGGAAGTAAGCAACAACCTTGATAATGGCAAGGCAGTTGATGTAGTATATCTAGACTTTGCAAAGACATTTGATACAGTGCCACACAGAAGGCTAGGGTATAAAATAAGGAAATTGGGGCTAGCAGATGACCTTTGCAATTGGATACAAAACTGGTTGAAGGATAGGGAACAGTGTGTGGTTGTAAATGGACAATTCTCCAATACAGTTAAAGTGGAGAGTGGAGTATCTCAGGGTTCAGTATTGGGTACGCTGCTGTTTAACATGTTTAGAAATGACCTAGAAATAGATATAGAAAGCAAAATATCTATTTGCAGATGACACTAAATTATGCAGGGTAATTAATTCAGAACAGGATAATTGCTCTCTACAGAGGGATTTATATAAAATGGCAGATTGGGCAAACAAATGGAATATGAAGTTTAATGTGGGGAAGTGTAAAGTCATGCAGTTGGGAGGAAACAATCCCAAGGCTACTTAGTGACCAGTCTCAAACAACAGTAGCAAAGGCAAACAAAATCCTGTCTTGCATAAAAAGAGGTATTGAAGCAAGATTGTATAACATAATTGTATACCATTGTACAAATCTCTGGTAAGACCTAACCTTGAGTATGCAGTGTAGTTTTGGGCACCAGTTCTGAAAAAGGCTATACTAGAACTAGAGAGGGTACAGTGAAGATCAACAAAATTAATTAAGGGAATGGAGGACTTGACTTATAAGGTATGACTAGACAAACTTGGTTTATTTACTCTAGAGAAAAGACGACCTTATCACATTGTCCAAATATATGAGAGGTCAATACAAGGATCTCTGCGGTGAGCTATTTATTCCAAGGCCTGTTCAGGTGACCAGGGGACACCCCTTGAGATTAGAGGAAAGGAGGTTTAGACTTCAACAGAGGAAGGGATTTTTTACAGTAAGGTCTGTTCAATTGTGGAATTCTTTGCCCAAGGAGGTGGTTATGGCAGATACAATGCATACATTCAAGAGAAGATTAGATTCATTTCTTTCAAAAGGGAACATACAGGGTTATACTGTTTGTTAGTAGGCAGATCAGGAAGGTCTGAAAAAGACTAACTTATTTGGTGGTAGGATAGCTATACAGTTCTCATGTCACTAGGGTATGAGGCAAAGGTTGAACTTGATGGACTTGTGTCTTTATTCAACCTAATTTACTATGTTATTATGTTGAAGTGGGGACTGAAAGTAGCATCTCAATCTTTGCTCATGACACTATGCTATGTAAGGAAATACATACAGAGCTGGATGTTTTTTCTCTGCAGAAGGATTTAGATAAACTGAGTGAATGGGCAGAAAAGCGGCAGATGATATTTAATGTAGATAAATGTAAGGTTATGTATTTGGGCTGTAGAAACAAACTTGCCACATATACTCTAAATGGGAAACAACTTGGGGAATCCTCATTAGAGAAAGATTTAGGAGTACTGATAGACGATAGACTTCACAGCAGTGTGCAAAGTCACTCAGCTGCTGCAAGAGCAAATAGGGTATTAGCCTGCATAAAAAGAGGTGTAGATGCAAGGGATGCTAATATTATCCTACCTCTATATAAATCCTTGGTTAGGCCTCATCTAGAATATGGAGTACAATTTTGGGTGCTGGTTCTTAAAAGACATTGTAAAAGGAAAAGGTGCAGAGATGTGCAACAAAACTAATGAAGGGATTGGAGGATATGAGTTATAAAGTTATAGAGACTTGACAACTGGATTTGTATATATTAGAGAAGAGACATCTAAGGGTTGATATGATTATCATTTACAAATACATTCAAGGTCAATACAAATAACTATCCAATGAATAATTAAGCAAAAAGCTGAGCTAAGGACAAAAGGTCATCCATTAAGACTAGAGGAAAGGCGCTTTCGACTAAAACAAAGGCAGGGATTCTTTACTGTAAGGGTGGTAAAGCTATGGAACTCTTTGCCTCGGGATGTTGTACTTGCAGACAATATAACTGCTTTCAAAAAAACAATGGATGCCTATCTAGCACAGAACAATATTGAACATTTTGACAGATGGCTTCATTGCAGATAGGATGTTGATCCAGGGAACTATCTGACTGCCATTTGGAGTCAGTAAGGAATTTTTTTTACCCACTTGGGGCTAAATTGGAAATGGCTTCAGAGGGCTTTTTTTGCCTCTGGTTCAACAGGGGTGTTTTTGGCATGGGCTGGACTTGATGGACACGTCTTTTTTTCAGCCTCATCAACTATGTTACTATGTTAGGATGTCTGATCCATTGGGACATTGGGCTAGACCTAAGGGCAAAGACTCAGGGGCATCTTTGACCCCCTTACTTACTGTTCCTCATGCCAAACAGGGCTTCCCAGAGAATATTCGGTTATGCCCCTCATGCGCTATGGCCCCTGCTTCCCCGCCAGGGCCCTCCAGCCATGAACAGGAGCCACTCCTCAAATCTCTACAGTGGCTTCCTATAAAACTTCAAATCTCTTACAAAATTCTGCTTCTCTCATTCAAAACTCTTCTCACCTGTACGCCTTCCTACATTTCCACTCTAATCTCCCGCTATACCCCATCCCGCCACTTACGATCAGCCAATAACAATCTTCTCTCAGCTCCTTTTGTGTCTACAGCCTTCTCACGTATCAAACCTTCTTCTATTGTTGGTCCTTATCTATGGAATGCTCTACCTCCCACTCTGTGCCACTCTCTGATGGTCTTCAAACCACAATTGAAACTACACTTTCTTAACAGAACTTAAACATGTTATATGGCACTCACTTTGTATATTACTTAATTTATGTCCCCTATCCTAATTGGAACTCTGGCATTGTATACAGCACTTAACCCTCATGTACTCTGTATGTCTCCCATTACCACTTTAGATTGTAAGCTTTTGGGCAGGGACCTCACTTCCAGTGTTTCACTTTGCACAGCACTTGTAACCCTGTATTGTCTAAACCCTTAAATTGTAAAGCGCTGCGTACACTTGTGGCGCTATATAAATAAACATATTCATTCATTCATTCATTCACTGAGTCAAGAATTTAAAGTCCTCTATAGCACAGTTTCCTCTTTCTCTTCATGGGGTCCTCCAGTCTTGGAGACCCCCCCCATATCTTTCAGGTTTGTGTCCCCTAAGCATTCCTGATTTGTCTGATTCCTCTGAAGGAGAATCACTGGTAGAGTCTGAGGATGGTGTGTGTTCAGAAGGGACTTCTTCCCAGTTTCATTGCGAACCCTTTGAGGCCGACACTGGACGCTCTGCTGAGGGTCTCATTAAGGAGGTTTTGTCTACCCTTAACATTCTTGTTAATCCTGTATAACCACAGTCTACTTCCATCGTCTTTTCCAGGCACAAGAAGTACAGCACTGTTATTCCACCTAATCCCACTCTGTATCACATTATCCTGGATGAGTAGAAGACCCCTGACAAGCATCTCACTCTTTCTAAGAGATTTTCTAAGCTGTACCCCTTTGCAGACTCAGCCTTGACTCAGTTGGCTACACCGCCTCAGGTGGATTCCCCTATTTCCAGGCTGTCTAAGTCTACTGCCTTGCCTGTTGCAGATGCTTCGGCTTTCAAAGATTTGACAGATAGGAAGCTGGAGGCTTTCCTGAAAGCTATTGTTACAGCAATTGGTGCGGCCTTGAGACTCACCTTGGCATCTGCATGGGTTAATAGTGCTATTGCTGCTTGGACTGAACAGCTGACTGACGCTGTACCCAAAGGTGCCCCTAAGAAGGACCATTTCCTCATTTTGGCAAACATATCTGAGGCTCAGCACTATGTCACTGATGCCTTGTTTGATGCCATTAGGCTTGAGGCTAGGACCTCCGCCTTCTCTGTTGCTGCCAGACTCATGATGTGGCTTAAGATTTGGTCTGCTGACTTGATCACTGGTCTCTCTTCTCTTTCAGGGTACATTCCTTTTTGGCCTGAATTGAAGAATATCATCAGTGAAGCCACTGGGGGTAAGAGTACTTTGTTACCTCAGGTTCCTGAGCGCCATCCTCAGGTGAGAAAACAGCTTTCCTTTCAATCTCACCAAAGCAAGATGCAAAGGCTGAATCCAGTGCAGCTTCAGGCCAGCACCCCCGAATCCAGGCAGCAGTGGAGGTTGAAACACACCTCCACCAAACCCATCAAATCTACTTCGTCATGACTCTCCAAACCCTGGTCCGCATTCACCTGTGGTTAGTCACCTGCAACATTTTTTGAGTACTTGGACAGGCTCTGTTGCATATCAGTGGGTACGAGAGGTGGTTTCACCCTATCTCTCCCTCAAGAAGTGAGACTGGATCTTAGCTGGTGTTTGGACAGCTCCAACCTGAGGAAAGGGAGACCGTTTGTGATTCTGTATTGAACCATTCTCACAACCAATGCCAACCTGTTCGGCTGGGGAGCGGTTCTGGGACATCTGGGTATTCAGGGTTGTTGGTCAACGGAGGAAACCCTCCTTTCCATCAACATCTTGGAGCTTCGGGCGATCATCCATGCTCTGAGGCATTAGACCTCTCATCTCACGCTGGAGGGAACCTGTGGTGTTTGCAGTGGATGCTCTGTCAGTTCCTTTGCACTTCGATCTGGCCTACACCTTTCCTTCAATTCCTCTCCTCCCCAGAGTGCTGAGGAAGATTCGGATGGACAGTGCGTCGGTCATGCTGATTGCACCGTATTAGACCAGACAGCCTTGGTTTCTAGAATTGCTGGCACTGGCTGCTCAGGATCCATTTACTCTGCCACGCAGACCAGATCTCCTCCAGGGTTACCTCTTGAAGGAGGTCGTGGACAGCCTAGCTTTGACAGCATGGCTCTTGAAACCTCCATTTTGAGGAGGAAGGGTTTTTCTCCTGAGGTGGTTTCCACCATAATCCAGGTGAGAAAACCTGTGTCTTCTAAGGATTACCACAGGGTTTGGTTGATCTTTCATTCCTGGTGTGTGGACAGGGATCTGTCCTCCCAGGAGTTTGAACTTCCATCTGTTTGATCATTTTTGCAGGATGGTGTGAACAAGGGCCTTAGCCTTAGTTCCTTGAAGGTTCAGACCTCAGCTCTTTCAGTCTTTTATCAGAGACGCATTGCCATGATGCCCGGATGTCAAAGTCTTCTTTCAGGGTGTCGCTCATGCTTTCCTTGCTTACAAGGCTCCCACTCCTCAGTGGGACCTTAATCTTGTTTTGGGTATATTGCAGCGGCCTCCCTTTGAGTCCTTGGCTACCTTTCCTTTATGTCTTTTGACGTGGAAAATGTCTTTCCTTTTGGCTATGGTCTCTGTTCGCAGATTTGCTGAGTTGCGGCCTTGTCCTGCAGACCACTTTTCCTGGTGTTTCACAAGGATAAGACTGTTCTCTGTACCTCCCAGGAATTGCTTCCTAAGGTGGTCTCTGAGTTCCACATCAATCAGAAAATTTTTGTCCTGACCTAAAATCTGACAAAGAGAGGAATCTCCATTTGTTGGATGTAGTGCGTTGCCACAAGTTCTATGTGCACAAGTCGGATGCCTTATTTGTTATTCTTCAGGTATGGTTGCATCCTGCATAAAGTCTACCATCTGCAAGGCTTATGAACTCAGAGGGAAACCTGTTCTCTTCCACATTATAGCACATTCCACCTGGTCTGTTGGGGCCTCCTGGGCCTACAAGAATCAGGCCTCAGCTGAACAGCTGTGAAAGGCAGCCACTTGGTCTGCTGTGCACACCTTTGCCAAACACTGTTGTGTTGATTTGCTGGCTTCAGCTGAAGCCAGCTTTGGTAGGAAAGTCCTGGAGGCCGTGTGCCTGTCTAGGACTTTAAATTCCTGTGCGTTATAGATCTTTAACTTTTGAGCCCTGTGGGGTCTTGTTCTTGTGTGCTGTGCTATGTTATTCAGTGTCCGTTGACACTTTGTTAATTTGGGCTTTTCCATGTCCTGAATAGTCCATGGGAACTAGGGTATTATGGAGACTGGTGCTTGGTCCTTTCCTTCTCTTCCCATCCATGGGAGCTCAATGTTGGTACATCCCCATGGTACCTGTAAGCTATATTGGACGACAGAGAAAAGAGGATTTTAGTCTTACCTGTTAAATCCTTTTCTCTTAGTCCATATAGCTATAGTGACCATGCTTGGTTCCTGTGGCTGGATGTGGGAGTCCGATTGGGTCCATGCTCACAAAAGCTTTCCTCCTCTTCTTCTCGCTATCTAGCTCATTAGGATTATTGTCTCAAATCTATCTGGAGGGGAGTAGCTAGGTAGCCTGCTAGGAGGAGGGGGAGGTGCCACCCTGCGAATTCTTGAAAGAATTGTACCAGCCACTTGGAGGCGTTATCTCCCCCCCCCCCCCCCCCGGTGTACCTGGTAAGCTATATGGACTAAGAGAAAAGGATTTAACAGGTAAGACTAAAATCCTCTTTTATTCACCCCCTGATGTTCCCAGGAGGATTTGGACTGTTTCTGTTTATATATTAGATTAATGATTATCAATTTACGAACTGGAGCCCAATCACATCCATCTTTGCTCCAATTACTTCTATAGGGGAAACTTCTCTGGGACATTTCTCTGAAACCATTTGAGCTAAAACGGCCAGACAGGGCTCTTTCTTCTTGTCTCCTCATTCTCTGTTATCTGGTATTTTGAGTGTCCACAAAGCCCACCTTGGTCCGCGGCCAGAGTAAGAGGCATTGCTAAGGCAACAAGCAAGGGAGAAGACCAATGACCCCCTGTCCCGGGCTTTCTTTCCATTGAGTGGCATATTTTCTGATGGCCATTTACTTCTACCTTGCTTATCCTACACAGAGCTTGACTCTCCTTGCTCTTGTTTCCAGGTTAACCTTTTACATATAAGATAACCTTCAAAACAGTATCAATTCTTCTATGTACATTTGCACACAGCTCTTGTGTGGATTTAGGCAGTCTCAGTTGCTTCTCTCTGATGTTGAGATCAGGGCTTTGTGGGGCCATACCATCGCTTCCAGGATTCCTTGATCTTCTTTACCTTGAAGATCATTCTTAATGACTTTGGCTATATGTTTGAGGTAATTGTCATTCTGCACAACAAATGTGGGGCCAATCAGATGCCTCCAGGGTGGTATTGCATGCTGGATAAATATCTGCCTGCACTTCTCAGCATTGAAGAGACCATTAATTCTAACCAAATTACCAAATCCTTTTGCAGAAATGCAGCCCCAAACATGCAATGAACTTCTACCATGCTTCTCTGTTGCCTGCAGACACTTATTATTGTACCTCTCTCCAGCCCTTCGACAAACAAACTGTCTTCTGCTTCAGCCAAATATTTCAAATTTTGACTCATCAGTCCAGAGCACCTGGAACCTTAGCACTTGTTTGGTATAATTGTTTAATCATACACCTGACTATATGCCTACAAAATCCATGACACCATTTATTAATTTATGTTGTACTTCTGTTCACTCACTTTGCATTTTGTTAATTGATAACAGTGGCATAACAATAGGGGTCACAACTGTGACCGGGCCCATCACTCCAGGGGCCTGGCCGCACCCTGCGACACTCTCACCACTCGCTCACTGCAACTCTGTCTGTGTAACAGCTGATCTCCCAAAGCTCTAGTAATGCAGAGAGCTGGGAGATGACATCATCTCCCAGTGCTCTGCATTACTTAGAACCGTGTGGGAGAGGGTAGGAGATGGTGGTAGGAGAAGGACACGGGGCAATGTGAAGATTTTGGGGGAGGCAATGTGGAGATGAGGGGGGGGGGGCATGGCAGTGTCTGCACCAGGGCCAGTTGGCTCCTAGTTACGCCACTGCAAGGTACCTCATTTTAAGTGAGTTCTACCAACTAAATATATAGAACTTAAAATAAATAAAAAATAGATTTTGATAAAGCAGTATTATGCAAAATTTTATCCTATGACATGGTTAATGCCTACCTAATACATATAGAACTTAAAATAAAGATTATTAAAAATGAATCTTGATAAAGCAGTATTATGTGAAACCTTAATCTGATGACATACTTATAAACCTGATTGTAAAACCTAATTAAAATCACCCAACCCACCTATATGGTCTTATTTTAGTTTAGTTTAGTATTCATGTCATCTTAAAGGGGTCGCGCTCCAATCTATGCATTTCCATATAATACTTTCTCAAGATGTTGTTTTTAATTTAGACATAGCTGTATAGGTGTATTAGAGTAGGCACTTGCCAAGGTATGAGGTACCTTGATTTTGATGGCAAACCTAACATAATTTTGGCCAAAATATGGACTATATCCTCATATTTATTTTCAGATTTACTAAAAATTATTATATATGCCTAGGTCAGGGCGCACATTCACATATTGGTATACATCGCAGGATTGTTCTTTTTTTTTTTTGCATAATCACAAATGTGACTGAGATAATAAATGGTAAGCGTATACCAGGCTTTCAATAAGTGAGTGAGTGGAGCGAGATCCCATCTTCAGAAAAATAATCTGTTCCTCTACTTTAGTGAACCAAGCACTCAGTGGTGGAGGGGTTGCCAACTTCCATTGAAGGGGAATTAGAACTTTGGCTGCATTCGTCACTGTCTAAAGAAAATGTTTTTAACTTTAGGAACAGATGGCAAATCTCTGAATAAGAGTATCTGCCGTGGATCCTGAGGGAGTGATATCTCCAACAGATTTTTGATATACTGCAAGCATGAAGCCCAATATCTAGAAATGTCTGGACAGGGCCACCAAATGTGCAGCAGAGTCCCTGGGTGCGGACACCTCCAACAGAGATTCAAAATGCTTGGATCAAAACCATGAAGTCTGGGGTATAATACCACCTGAAAAGCAATTTATAGCTAATTTCTACCATCTGAGCAGAGATAGAGGATTTAATAGTTTGTCGACTGTGTCTGGATCAGAGAGGATTTTGTGTATGGAGCTTAAATTTCCCTGCCACGTTCAAAGGGGGAGAGAGAGGGCGATTCATTTTATGGTGACTACATGCCCTTTATCCTGAGATATTTCCATATATCCTGTGAAGGAAGATTAAATTCTTTCTGTAGAGAGTCAAAATACCTAACGCGATCATCTGTCCACACAAACGAAGAGGAGGAGGGGAAGTGAACTAGGTGATTTGAATTGATAACTGAAGACAAGCAGGAGAAAATATTCTGCACTGTAGGGTAGAAGGAAGGGGGTAGTAGTATTTCATGGAAGGGGTCAAGAGGGTGGGCATGGTGCCTCTCCAAGGAGACCCAATGTTTATTCGCTGAACTGAGTTCCCAGTCTGGAATGGAAGTGAAGAGAGCAGCATGATAATACCATTCGAGGTCTGGAATTCCCAACCCCCCATCTGTATAATGTCTATGCAAAGTGGTGGTGGTGCCGATTCTGGGATTCCTGTTTCCTCATAAAAATCATGAAAGCATTCAAGAAGATTTTACAAATAAAATTAGCAGGGATTTTAATCAGGAGAGTCAGGAAGAGATATAAGCATCTCGGTAAAATATTAATTTTGATTGCATTTATTTTTCCTATCCAAGAGATGTAAAGGGATTTCAATTTAAAAAGATCTCCCTGGCCTTTGCGTAATAGTTGCGGATAATTTAGGTTAAATGCATGGTCCAGTTTAGGCAGCAAGGTAGATAATCAATCAACTTAGCAGACCATTGGAAGCAGTAAGAAGCTTTCAGACGAGAAAAGTGTGGTCCAGGAATATTCTGAGCTAGAACACCTGACATATTTACACTGATTTTAAAGTCCGACATAAGTGAGAATCTATGTAGTTCATCTAAAAAGGCAGCAAGAGCAGTGTCTGGGTTAGTTGTGGATAAAAGTATCCAAAGTCATCCACAAACATCGATAATTTAAAGTTGCTGGAAAAGGAAGGTATTGGGATCCCTGTGATATCTGGGTTTTTCCGAACATGTTGGGCTAATGCTTCCATCGTGAGAATGAAAAGAAGAGGGTAGAGGGGGCAACCTTGGCACTTGCCATTAGAGATAGGGAAACTGAGGGAGAGTTAACCATTTACTTTGACTCTCACATTAAGTTTGAGGTAAAGAGCTTGTATATACGCTAAAAAATTTGGGACCAAAACCAAAGTGGCACAGTGTGTTGATCATAAAGCTCCAATTTACTCTGTCGAAGGCTTTCTCCGCATTGATTGTTAACAGGAGCGACGGTAATTTGTGGGTATCGATATGATGGATAAAATTTAATAATTTACGCGTATAGTCCCATGCCTCACATTTCAAGATAAACCCAGACTGATACAGATGAATCATATCTGGTAGAATTTTCTTTAATCTGTTAGATAGGTTTTTCTTATAAATATTGAGATCTAAATTCAGGAGGGAAATGGGGCGATAGTTTTGACACTGCTGGAGGTCTTTCCCTGGTTTGGCAGAAATGTGATCTAAACTTTGGCCATTGCTGGGTGGGAGGCTATAGTGTCTGGTGGTGAGAACAGAGCTTTAGTGAGTATGGGCTAAAGAAGCACTCTAAAAGTTTTGTAATATGCATGCGAAAACCCATCTGGTCCTGGGCTTTTACAAGATGGTAAAGATTGGATGGCAGATAGCACTTCCTGATCCATAATAGGAAATTCAAGGGAATCAGAAACATCTGAGTTTATGCAACGGAGATTTGCTCCTCTAAGATATTGATCAATCAAGTTCTGGTGGTCTGTGGGTGGATTTAGCCATGGAGAAATATTATACAGGGAAGAGTAAAAAGAGCGGAAAGCAGCAGCTATATCGGAAGAGGAGTGGACCAAGGGACAAGTATGTAATTTGACAGAGGGTAAATAGTGGCTCTGAAATCTGGCCCTTAGTTGTCTAGCTAACAGTGTCCCTGGTTTGTTGCCATATTTGAAATGCAACTGACGCACATGAAAAAAGGTGCAGTCAGATTTAATATGTAATAGAGAGGTCAGTTTAGTTCTTAAAGATGTAAGTTCCGCTAGAGCGGCTGTAGCTTGTGTGGCTGTAGCTTGTGTGGCTTTGTGAACCTCCTCTAGATTTTGGATCTCCTTTAACAGAGCATCTATTTCCTTGGTCACTGATTTATTTTTTTTTCTGGAAGCTGCTAACTATTAACTCCCCTTGTATTACATATTTGTGAGCCTCCCAAGCAGTTAGTGGGGAAACCTCGTCAGTTCAATACTCATCAATATAGTTTTTTTAAAAACTTCAGGCAGGTGGTAGATAGATTTGTAGCAAGAACTTATCTTGTCTCCAAAGCATGAATGGTTTGGGAGGGGGATGTCTATGGATAGATATTATGATGGGAGCATGGTCAGACCATGTAATATTCCCAATCTTCGCTTCCAGTAAAGTAGGAGAAGATTCCTATTTTGTTCCAGGACATATCTCAAGCAGTAGAGTGGCAGTCGGCCACAATCGGGTGAAGGGGTTAATCAGCCATGGAAAGGTTAACAGTAACACTTGTGGTTTTCTAGAAGTATAAAACTTTCCATGCAAAACTGCCGACTACCACATGCTTGCCTACAAGTCGCCAAGTCCCATCTTTTGCTCCTCTAATAGATAAGGACAATGGAGCATTTTTAAGAGAGAGAAATGCCTGTTTGTAGGTTTTAGATAATATGATAAGAGTGCCTTAGAGTTCTCCCCTCCTTGGTTTAGTGTGTGTAAGTGTGCTTCTCCTTGCTCTCTCAGCATATTGTTCTTGTAACCATCCTATTGTTATGTACAAATATGTGTATAAAAGGGCATGCTGTGATGCCTTGTCTTTGAGCCAGCTATAACTTTCAATAGGTTGTTGCTTGACTCCTTATCACTGGTGATAATAAATTGTTTTCCAGCTGAAAGACCCTTCTTGTGTGCCTCTTCCCTTGTAAGTGAGAACTGCTGCAACAATTTATGTGCCATGACACAAAACCCTGACCATCTGCCACCCTCAACTGACTGCCACTGCTACTATAAGAAGGTAAGAGACCTTATTTTAAATATCTCTAGTGTCACTTTTGGGTGGTAGACTGCCAGGAGGAATAGGTGAAATGGCATGCCAGACCTAGTCCATAGTCCACATAGATGGGCACACCTGAGCGTTCAAGGTAACAAGGGTTTCACTTTCTAATGTACTGAACACAAGAGGTACCTATATTTTTTTGCTGTTGTTGCACTATGATTGTTGGTTTGCACTGTGCCATTGTTGTGTTGGGTAATAATGTTAAGTTTTCCTGCCTCTGACTGGGAAGCTTTGGGGACACCTGTTGCCTCAAGACTATGGGCCCCAGTACGTGGACCCCAGAAAGCTCTTTCGATCTAGAAATGATCAAGAAGGCCTATATGGATTTAGTGCTTCTGAGACTCAAAGGCAGGTATTAAATGTCGACATATGTTAAAATGTTTTTAGCAGGTAGTTGAGTAGAAGCGCTTAGAAATAATGAATGCTCAAAAAGTATGCTGATAAATTACAGGGAATTTTTAAAAATTAGTACTAAATTGTATGATTTGGCAAAATGATCTTAGAAAAATGTAAAATCACTCCAGCTTGTGGTGTATAGCAAGGATGTGTCTGATGATTATGATCACTTTACAATACACAACGCATTGTACCCTGCTGTGCCATCTGCCCCCCTTAGCCCTCCAAACTATAGAGAGGTGACATAGGATCCTGTCCCCAGACCCCAAACAGGTCAGGGAGCAGGACACTAGATGATAGACTCTATTGTTATTCCCAGATCTATTTAATGTATCCCCTACTACACCAGTGTTTAATGGTCCCCTATGAATTGTAGTGGTACCTGGACCATCAGTATCAGCCTCTACTACTAAATACCACAAGTCATGGACCTCTAGTGAAATACATGCGATAATTAGTGAATGAACGACCCCAAAAATTGGTGAAAGTGTCTATGAGTTATAAAGAAAATTAAAATGCATAGTAACTTGTAATGTAAGGATATTTTGTTTATCTTGCAAGCACTCTTAAAATCTACTGAGTATGATAAGTTAAAGAATGAGTGTGAGGCTGAAGAAACTGCTCCAGACCAACATAAGGAGTGTTTAGCACTAACTGATTATCTCACAGTGTTTCCCTGAGAGCATGAGTGACTACTAACATAGTAACATAATTGATGAGGCTGAAAAAAGACATGTGTCCATCAAGTCCAGTCCATGCCAAAACACCCCTGTTGATCCAGAGGAAGGCAAAAAAAAACCTCTGGAGCAATTTCTAATTTAACCCCAAGTGAGTAAAAAAATTCCTCCCTGACTCCAAATGACAGCCAGATATTTCCCTGGATCAACATTCTATCTGCTTTGAAGCCATCTGTCATAATTTCCAATATTGTTCTCTGCTAGATAGGCGTCCATTGATTTTTTTGAAAGCAGTTGCATTGTCTGCAAGTACAACATGCCAGGGCAAAGAATTCCATAGCTTAAATGCCCTTACTGTAAATAATCCCTGCCTTTGTTTAAGTAGAAAGTACCTTTCCTCAAGTCTTAATGGATGGCCACTTGTTCTTAGCGCAGCTCTTTGCGTAAATAATTCATTGGATAGTTCTTTGTATTGACCTTGAATGTATTTGTAAATAGTAATCATATCACAAGGAAGAATATATAAATAAATATATTCTAAAATGGTAGCGCTCTCTCTCAGTGAGTGGTCTCAAATAAGATATATATCAAAAATATAGGCAAGTAAGCTCTGTGGGACAGGGACCTTTCATCATCATGTATACTCACCTGTTGTTCCCCTTATGATTGTCTTTATAAGTACTTCATCACTGTACTTATTGTACCCTTTCTATATCAAATGTAAACTGTAAAGTGCCAAGTACACTGGTTGGCGCTACATAAATAAAATATACAATACAATACAATCATATTTGTATACATTGTATTCGTATTTTTATACTAAGTGTCTCTTCTAATTTACTGGTGCTCTTCTTAGTTTTTACTTTCAGAGAAAGTGATTACATATTCTTAGTAATCATATCACCCCTTAGACGTCTCTTCCCTAATGTAAACAAACCCAGTTTGGCTAGTCTCTTTTTATAGCTACTGTAATAGGTTCACTCAAATATTTGACCAGTACTCTGGGTTAGACCCAGAAGACAAAGGGGCACAACAAGCAAAATTAACAGGTGCATTTCTGGTATAGAAATCAAATTTGAATGCTCCCTTAGGGCAAAACCCCACCACCAACACCACCACTATCTCCACCAATGGTTGGTCTGCAGCAGTTCAGTCAGCCATAAATGGAAAGAGCTTTTAGAGCAAGGGAAGATAAGGCAAAACCTAATTTTTAAGGTTCAAGGATCCCTGCTTCCTTTTATTGTCCCTGTCTAGCCTCCCTGTTCAGAGGGCAGCCCTGGTGCTGTGCATCCTACCTCACGCCAGGGGCTGGAGGAACTGTGCCAGGGTGCTGTCCTAACTGCGGAGATCTGGACACTGGGCAAGGACATGTAGGAAGCAGGAAAGAGACATGGCAGCCTTTAGGAAAAGAAAAGGGAATTTCTCTGGTCCCATGGGCAGGTGACTGCTCTTCCTACTGGGCTGGAACAATTCTGCAAGAATTGCAGGATGAAGCCTCCCCCTCCACCATAGCAGGCTACCTAGCCACTCCCCCTCTTCAGTTAAGATTTGTTCCATGCCTAGAAGGATGCTTAGAACAGTTCTGCTTAGTTTTTAGTTATTTGTTATTTTTCCTTTAGATATGGGGTGTACAAATTGCCCCATTAGGCAGGTTACCATTACTGACTTCTCCTGGTGCACTGCTCAGTTAACAGGTGCTGCCTGTGGACCCTTGCAGCCCTGGGAGATAACCATGCAACCCATGGATCTCTTTCCAGAAGGAGTCTCTCTGAGGCTTCTTCAAACACAATGGTAACCTGAAGCGAAAAGATCTGCAAAAAAGGTGAGCAACCCTTTGAGTGCCATGGTCCACATGTCCCACTGATCCCCTCCACACAGGTGTCCTTCTGGAGTTACTTATAACTTCTGCACTCATATTGGGTATTTCATTATCTGGAGCATTTTAAGCTGTGTGGTACTATTAAACCCCTTCCTTGCCACGATAGTCTGGGTTGGGGGTCCTTTTTCTCATGTTTCCTTTGGATTAATGTGTTTGGTTAACTTTATTTAGTGTCCTGTATGTGTTTTAACACTTTTCAGACATCCTTGTATTTCTGTGACCCCCCATTGATTGTTTCTCATGCCAAAGAGAGTATTCAGGACATTCATGCCCCTCATGTGCTGTGGCCCCTGCCTCTCCGCTAGGGCCCTCCAATTTTGATCAAGAGCACAGGTTTCTCTTTCTCTTCAAGGGATCCTCCAATCCTGGAAACCCCCCACTCCTTTTAGGTTTATGGCCCCTATGGCCCATGGCATTCCTGATTTATCTGATTCCTCTGAGGAGAAATCTCAACACAACCACCGTCGCCTATATCAACAAGCAAGGAGGCACCAGAGGTGCCCTTGCTTGGTTGGAGGTGAAGGAAATTTTAGCCTGGGCAGAGTTGCATGTTCCTGTCATCTCCGCCATACACTTTCCAGGTGTAGAAAACATCCTGGCAGATTTTCTCAGTTGCCAGACTGTGGATCCCGGGGAGTGAGAAGTCCAAATGCAGGTGTTCGCCCTGTTGGTGCAAAAGTGCGGTCTTCCCATGTTAGACCTGGTGGCCGCCATGAACAACCAGAAGGTTCAGTTCTTTTGCACTCACTGGAGATTTCTTCTGTCTTTCACGGTGGATAATCTGTCAATTCCATGGTGATTTCATCTGGCCTACATTTTTCCTCCACTTCCCAGGGTACTGAGGAAGATTTGGATAAATGGTACGTCAGTCATTCTGCTTGCACCTTCTTGGAACAGGCAGCCTTGGTTCCCAGAATTGCTGGTTCTGGCTGCTCAGGATCTGTTTCCTCTGCCAAACAGACGGACCTCCTCCTCCAGGATTACCTCTGGAAAGAGGAGTTTGACAGTCTGGCTTTGACAGCATGGCTATTGAAGCCTCCATCTGGAGGAGGAAAGGCTTTTCTCCTGAAGTGGTCTCCACCATGATCCAGCCAGGAAACCTGTGTCTTCTAAGGCTTACCATGGGGTCTGGTCTACTTTCCATGCTTGGTGTGTGGACAGGGATCTGTCCTCACAGGTATTTGATCCTGTCTTTTTTGCAGGATGGAGTGAACAAGGGCCTTAGCCTTAGTTCCTTGAAGGTTCAGACTTCAGCTCTCTCTGTCTTTTTCAGAGACGCATTGCCACCTTACCGGATATCACTGTCTTTTTTCAAGGGGTTGCTCATGCTTTCCCTGCATATAAGGCTCCCACTCCTCAGTGGGACCTCAGTTTGATTTTGGGGGTTTTGCAGCAGCCTCCTTTTGAGTCCTTGGCTACCATCCCTTTACATCTTTTGATGTGGAAGATGGCAGTTCTTTTGGCTGTGGTCCACAGAGTTGCTGAGCTGCAGGCTCTGTCCTGCAAGCCGCCTTTAATGGTGTTTCACAAGGATAGGTCTGTTCTCCATACATCTCTGAAACTGCTTTCTAAGCTGGTCTCTGAGTTTCACATCAATCAGGAGATTGTTGTGCCTTCCTTTTGTCCTGTACCTAAATCTGACAAGGAGAGGGATCTCCACTTGTTGTGCTTTGCTTTAAGTTTTATGTGCACCACACTGAGTTTGTTCATCAGACTAATGCTTTGTTCATCATCCCTGAAGGTCCCAGGGCTGGTAAAGTGGCGTCCAAGGTGTCTGTTGCATCTTGGATTATATCTACCATTCACAAGGCTTATGAGCTCAGCAGAAAACCTGTTCCCTTTCATATCACTGCACACTCTACCAGGTCTGTTGGCGCTTCCTGGGCCTATAAGAATCAGGCCTCTGCTGATCGGTTGTGCAAGACAGCCATTTGGTCTTCTGTGCACACCTTTGCGAAACACTGTAGTGTGGATGTGCTGGCTTTGGCGGAAGATAACTTTAGCAGAAAAGTCCTGGAGGCAGTTTTGGCTCTTGTTCTTGTGTGCTGTGTATTGTTTAACAGTGTCCATTGACACTTTATTAGTTAGGTTGTTCTGTGTCCTGGATAGTGCCTTGGAAACTCTGGTATCATGGGTATTGGCTCTTGGTCCTTTCCTTCTCTTCCCACTCTTGAAACTTAATGTTGGTACATCCCAATGGTACCTGTAAGCTAGATTGGACAACGGAGAAAATAGGATTTTAGTCTTACCTTTTCTCTTAGTCCATATAGCTTACAGGTCTCCCACACAGTGAAAATGACCATGTTTGGTTTCTGTGGCTGGACGTGGAAGTCCTATTGGGTCCTTGCTCACAGGAGTCTTTCTCTTCTTCTTCTCACTATCTAGCTCGGTAGGGTTATTGTCTCAAATCTTAACTGAAGAGGGGGAGTGGCTAGGTAGCCTGCTATGGTAGAGGGCGATGCTCCATCCTGCAATTCTTGCAGAATTGTTCCACCCCACTAGGAGGAGCAGTTACCTCCCCATGGTACCTGTAAGCTATATGGACTAAGAGAAAAGGATTTAACAGGTAAGACTAAAATCCTGTTTTTCAACGACAGGAGGATGGCCAGATGATGGCAGATGAAACAGTTACACACATACCACTCACTTTGTCCACAGTAAACAAGCCTGAAAGTATTTGTGTGTAACCATACTACTAAAAGGCACGGACACAGTCTTTTTGATTGACATGGGAGCTATGATGATTGCCATTTCCCTAGAAACAGGCCACAGGTGTGGAATTGTAACCTCCAGTGTAATCTACTTGGTAGTGGGAATCACTGGGCCTTCACTTTGCAATTTGGTGAATAGGTCATTATTCACAAGCCAGTAAAATGTCTTCTAAGAGAGCTCCACTGTATCATCACCTGTTCTCCAGATGCGTAACGGAGCAATGCCATATGCTTACTACCAAATCAGCCTTTGATGCAGAGCTTAATGTCCAACACAAAGTTGGAACCTCTGTGGACAAAGCATACTAATGATAATAGCCTGAACCCTGATAAGGACCCTTCTTAAAATTAAGAAATATCCCCTCTTCCAAGAGGCGAAGACAGGTGTTGCAAAATTGGATCATTCCATGCAACAGCCCATAACAACTCTATATGACCAGTCAAGAAGCCTGGAAAAGATGAATGTTGTCTGACCAAGGATTTAAAGGCCCTCAATCAAGTGGTCCTCTTCACTTTCCCCATTTTCCCCAGCCTAGCCAACATCCTGTCTAGCATACCCCCAGAATCATGAGTCTAGTCTCTGTTCTGCCTCTTCTCTACACTTTTACACCTTTCCAGTCAACAATACTTTGCATTCACATACAAGGGACAACCGTAAACCTGGACACTCCCAGAAAAATAATACACTGAAAGTCCTTGTATCTTCAATTAGACTTTCAAGAGAGACCTTAGTGTTGTGGTCCTGTCTGAAATATCTATACTTGTACAATACATAGTGTATATGACATTGTCTTATGCTCCTCAGACCATGACACACACGTAGGTGACCTATACACAAAGCCTTGGCAAGCAAAGGTCACAAGGTAAACCCTGACAAGTTGTGAATTGCCTAAAGTGAAATACCTAAATCATCTCAATAGTAGTGGCACCAAATACATGACCCCTGACAGGTACAGGCAATACAGACATGCTCAGCTCCTACCACTATAAGGGCACTAAGGGGATTCTTCAGACTAACAGGGTATTGCAGGCAGTGGATACCTAACTATGCAGAGTTAGTTGCCCCCCTTAGAAGGATACATCATGGGCTCACCTATCTCAAATAATACTTAAAACTATTCCATTCTCATATCCTTCAAAACTTACGGTTTTCAATAAGTATAAAACTTTCCATGCAAAACTGCTGACTACCTCAGTCATCAATTCCCATCTTTGCTCCTCTAATAGATAAGGATAATGGAGCATTTTTAAGAGAGAGAAATGCCTGTCTGTAGGTTTTAGATAATATGATAAGAGTGCCCCCCTCCTTGGTTAACATGTGTAAGTGTGCCTTCTCCTTGGTCTCTCAGCATATTGTTCTTGTAGCCACCCTGTTGTTATATACAAATATGAGTATAAATGGACATGCTGTGGGTCCTTGTCTTTAAGCCAGTTATAACTTTCAATAGGTTGTTGTTTGACTCGGTATCACTGGTGATAATAAATTGTTTTCCAGCTGAAGGGCCCTTGATGGGTGCCTCTTCCTTGGTATGTGAAACTGCTGCAGCACAGGGACTACATGAGAATCGTGGGACGGCTGGCTTCTGCCCTGGAAACAGTCCCATATGAGGGGCATTCTCTGGACATGGTCTCTCTCATCAAATTACCCTGTCTCCAGAAGCCAGGGATGATCTTTAGTGTTGGCATCATCAGTCACAACTGGCAAGAGGGATATAGTTTGTGATTCCAGAGTCAACTCTGGTGACGACGGACACTAGCCTATGAAGCTGGGGTACAACCCTGGATCACTTGGGTGACCAGGGCAGGTTGACAGGGGAGAAGAATCTACAGTCCATCAACATTCTGGAGCTGAAAGCATTTCATTTGGCTCTCTTCCATTGGTCCCAGGTATTCACGGGAACTTAATTGGACTTCTCCACAGAGGTGGTGTACATCAATCTTCAAGGGGAATCCACAGAGAGATAGCATGGAGAGAGGTGGAAAACATACTGGAAAATTAAAATATTTAGGTTGCGCAAAAATGTTAATTGGGAGCAAATCTGTAGTCCAGCAGCCTGAAATAGGAATCCTTGCCCCTTGATTCCCCCCAAAAAATTAAAAGTAATTATATGCAAAATCGGCGCTCAGGACCAACAGATATGAGCAGAAAAGAGAAAAAGAACCATCATAAGATATAATACCAAATCTCCTGAGACCAGAAAAGAATCTCAAAGGTATCCAAATGTATATGCTAAGTGATTTATTGCAACATGTTATATATGTACCACATATGATACAAAGTACCTACTTTCTTACATAAGCAAAAGACATCAATAAAATCAAGAAAATGATGGGAAAAAATGTAGCAACAATACCTTTTGACCCTTAATCCACCAGTCAGGATTAGGTATCAAGAATGATTCCCAATCAATAATATAAAAACAAACAATCACAAAAATATGAGCTAACAGGCGTGCTCGGTATCTTACACACTGTTCCCAAGTAACACCATGTAAATACAAAAGGAGACACCCCCTATGTCCGTCTCAACCAGAAACTACCCGATTCACACTGCCGGGCCAGTATACACAGAGACAGGCGTGTTCAGGCGTACTCAGTATCTAACACACTGGTCTCCCATAACACTAAATGAATGTAAAGGGAGACACCCCCTACACCTGTCTGAACCAGAAACTGCCCGATTCCCAGTGCCGTGCTAGTATACACAGAGATACCACATGGGTCTGTCCCAACCAGCATATACCTAGCCGTGAGCTCAATGGAGACACCGGGAACTAACCGCTGCTCCCAAATAATGTAGAATACCCTTACTAAACCTCAAATAACAAAAAACAAGAAAAATCAAAAATATAAATAATATAAAAATAACCCTTACACATAAATCCCAAAATCTACATGCGCATATAAAAGAGCCCAGGTCACATCTGTGAATGAAAAAAATAAAAACGATTGATCGTATAAAAATATATATAAAAATGGTAGTCAAAAAAAGGGGATAAGAGAGTTCAATCCATGAATCTCATAATATATGAATACGATAATAAAACATCACTTCCTCTTCTATTTCAAATTGTCTTCCGCAAATATCTATATACTGTTAACCTCTTATATGTGATAGCCTAGAAAGTGTATGTAGCTCCTGTAGGGATATATATATATATAATGATAGGTACACAAAATCGGCTTAGGGGAAGTATAAAGAACGTTCTCACCGGTCTGATGATAACAATGTCCTTCTTATCTGCATGAGCTCCACCGGTATGTCTGGACTCGATTACTTAACCCCACTCCTCGTTATGCCGAACTTTGCTTTTATCCAAGTACCTCCAACTAATATAGATTCTTCCCTTTTTCAGGACTTGTTTTCAAGATATAAGAACTTGTCTGTAATTCTGTGCGGGCACTAATCTTCTTATAATCACGACTCTTGTCTTGAACGCCGTACAAGTACTGATTTTCTCTCAATTTGAAAAGTTAGATTTCACGTCTTACAGGTGTGAGGGAATCACCTTCTCAGCGTCACCGTCTCTGATTATCTCATCAGTCTCCCCACACTATACACTTACAAGTTCAATGCACAACGTGAAATACTGGCTATCACCTGCTCTATGACCACCTTCCTCCTCCTCAGGTGTGAGTGAACTGCACAGCCTTGGAACTAATACTCGCTCCAGGGCTGCGCAGTAACACTAGAAATAAATAATATGAGAATACAAAAACCATAAAAATAAAACCATACAAAAAATATATTAGATAATAATCTAATATAGATAAAAAACATAATATTATCACATATAAATATCCATATATAACCTCACCTCCCAATGTCTATATAAAAATAATGATACACACCCCATAAAAAATATAAACTTCAATTAAAGGGACCTCACCTCCCTATATCTATATGACCTAAAAATAGAGCTACACACCCCATAAAAAAATATATACTCAAATTAGAGAGACAGGATATAAACCTATTATATCTCTCTTTTCATTGCTATGGGAATATACTGATATCTAAATGCTACACATTGGACCAGTCCCAAAAATCACATGAAAAACATTCTCCAACATACTCCTACATACTAAAATATATAAAGGATCCAATTCTATGTCTTACCTAAAAAAATTACCTCAATCAACATATCCTACAGAAAACCAAAAATGTCAAATTCTGCATTTAATCCTAATGGTTGCAATGTCTGCATTTGATATATCCATTCGGTTTCCCGTTTAGACATGGCCTTAATATAGTTACCTCCCCTCCAATTTTTATATACTACATCTATCCCATAGAAATGCAGCGTACGAAGATCAAAATTCTTACACTTCGCCATGTGTGCTGAGAGACTATGTTTCATGTTTTTATTTCTAATATTATAAATATGTTCACAAATTCTCTCCTTCAAATATCTTTTCGTACGCCCAATGTACTGTTTACCACAGCTACATTGTATTACATAAATAATTCCTCTAGTATTACAGGTTATAAGTTTCTTGATTTCAAATTGTTGTCCTGTTACTGTAGATTGAAAATTTTTTATAGTACGATTATTTTTACATGTCTTACACCCTGTACATGTACCACATCTAAAAAATCCTTTACTTTGTTGCAACCACCCTTCATCTTGATTATTACTCTTCCTAATGCTTGGAGCAATTTTAACCCCTAGAGTGCCAGCTACTTACGTCGTACGAGTGGACACAGCTGTACCTGCTGTGCCACACTCGTACGGCGTAAGAGTGAAATGCGGTCACTGCATGAGCCGGTATAACCGGCATGCAGTGGCCGCATTTAAAAAAAAAAAAAAAAAAGCGTGGCACTCGTGGGGAGGCATGAGGATCACTCCTCATGCCTCCCCAGTTATTGATCTCCCAGCCGATCGTGCTGGGAGATCAATAAACACAAAGGAGAAATGGAGTTTCTCCTTCCCCCTCTCTCCTACCAAAACTTCCAGGTAGGAGTGGGCGGGACCGGGGGAAGCCTCCCAACGTCATCGGTGACATGGTCACCGATGACGTTAGGGAAGTTTCCCCAGTCCTGTTCACTCCTACCGGTGGTAGGAGAGAAGGGCATGAGAGCTTTTGCTGGGAGATCAATGACTGAGGGGACACCAGGAGGGGTCCTGATGTCCCCCACGAGGTCTGAAGAGTTTTAAAAATAAAAAAATAAAAAAATAAATAAATAAAAGTAACCCTGTGAGTGCCACAGTGTCCCCAGCACATTGCTTTGCAATGTGCTGGAGACCCCTGTGGCACTCACAGGGTCACTTCCTTTGGGGGTATTTTTTTTTTCTAAAGACCTCATTGGGGGGATCAGGGGGGTCCTGATGCCCCTCAATGAGGTCTATAATTAAAAAAAAATATATATAAAAAAAATGTAACCCTGTATGTGCCTCAGGGGGGGTCCAATGCACCCCCCCTCCTGTGGCACACACAGGGCTTTTATCATTACTTTGTTACCAGAGATTGTTGGGGGGCCATCAGGATTGGTCCTGTTGGCCCCTCAACAAGCTCTGATGACAAACTAATGATAAAAAAAAAAAAATTAACCCTCTGAGTGCCACAAGGGTCCAATGCATTGCTTTGCAATGCCCTGGATACCCCTGTGGCACTCACAGGGACATTTATTTTGATTTCTTTTTTTTTATTTGGTAAGACCTCATTGGGGGGATCAGGGGGGTCCTGATACCCCTCAATGAGGTCTATAATAAAAAAAGTAAATAAAAAAAAAAATAACCCTGTGTGTGCCACAGGGGGGGCCAATGCAGCCCCCATTCTGCGGCACACACAGGGCTTTTATCATTACTTTGTTATCAGAGATTGTTGGGGGGGTCATCAGGATTGGTCCTAATGGCCCCCCAACAAGCTCTGATTACAAAGTAATGATAAAAAAAAAAATTAACCCTCTGAGTGCCACAAGGATCCAATGCATTGCTTTGCAATGCGCTGGAGACCCCTGTGGCACTCACAGGGTCACTCTGTTTGTGGACATATATATATTTATTTATTTTTTTTTTTTTACTAAGACCTCATTGGGGAGGGATCAGGGGGTCCTGATGTCCCTCAATGAGGTATATAATTAAAAAAAAAATTAAATCAAAAATTAACCCTGTGTGTGCCACTGGGAGGGGGGTTCAATGCAGACCCCCTTCCTGATAACCCTCAATGAGGTCTATAATAAAAAAAGTAAATTAAAAAAAAAAAAATTAACCCTGTGTGCGCCACGGGGGGGGGCAATGCAGCCCCCCCTTCTGAGGCACACACAGGGCTTTTATCATTACTTTGTTATCAGAGATTGTTGGGGGGTCATCAGGATTGGTCCTAATGGCCCCCAACAAGCTCTGATTACAAAGTAATGATAAAAAAAAAATTAACCTTCTGAGTGCCACAAGGATCCAATGCATTGCTTTGCAATGCGCTGGATACCCCTGTGGCACTCACAGGGACATTTATTTTGATTTCTTTTTTTTTATTTGGTAAGAACTCATTGGGGGGATCAGGGGGGTCCTGATACCCCTCAATGAGGTCTATAATAAAAAAAAGTAAATAAAAAAAAAAAAAATTAACACTGTGTGTGCCACGGGGGGGGGGGGGGGGGGCAAATGCAGCCCCCCTTCTGCGGCACACACAGGGCTTTTATCATTACTTTGTTATCAGAGATTGTTGGGGGGTCATCAGGATTGGTCCTAATAGCCCCCCAACAAGCTCTGATTACAAAGTAATGATAAAAAAATAATTAACCCTCTGAGTGCCACAAGGATCCAATGCATTGCTTTGCAATGCGCTGGAGACCCCTGTGGCACTCACAGGGTCACTCTGTTTGTGGACATATATATATATATTTTTTTTTTTTACTAAGACCTCATTGGGGAGGGATCAGGGGGTCCTGATGCCCCTCAATGAGGTATATAATAAAAAAAAAAATTAAATCAAAAATTAACCCTGTGTGTGCCACTGGGAGGGGGGTTCAATGCAGACCCCCTTCCTGTGGCACACACAGGACTTTTTATCATTACTTTTTGATCAGAGCTTGTTTGGTGGCCATCTGAATACAAAGTAACGATAAAAAAATTAACCCTTTGTGTGCTGGACACCCCTGTGGCACATAAAGGATTTTTTCCCCCTTTATTTTTTATTTAGACCTCATTGTATGGGTTCTGATGCCCCCAACGAGGTCTACACAAAAATATTGGGGGAAAAAGCCCCAAAAAATGCACGTGCAACAGGAAGGGGGTCCAACACAGTGCTTTGTATGAGGGGACATACAGTGCACAATGGTAGTCAGAGATCTCCCATACACACTATCAGACACTGCCCCACCATCACCACCATCCTTGCTCCTCTGCTCATATCCTCACACACTGCCTAATCCCTCACCCTCTCACACATTTTGTTATACTTGTAGTCACAGGTCCGCAGGTACACCGGCTGATGTCCTAGCTTCTTTCATCTGTTAGCCATAAAATCACACATACACTGTTTGCTTTCCCATTTCTGTTTCACTGGTAGCTACGCTCCTGTAGCGTAAATTGGTATGTCAACCCAGAGCAGTGGGGTACCATTTTTTTTGGCTGGCAAGAAGTCCTCCTAGGAAATCCCACGCCATTGAACCATTTTAGTATCTTTGAAGTGACTAATGTGTAAAACAAATGTTTGTTTTTCTTTCCTGTAGCACCACATTCTGGAAATAGTTGTGCCAACTAACTTAGGGGTAAAAAGGCAAGTGAAGGGGCAGAAATGTAAGAAAATGCAAGTCACCCCTCATTAGATGTGGCAGGTTGTCTTCTTTCCAAAATGGTATGGTTTATCTACCTTTTCTTCAATTCTGAAAGTGTTATAGCCATTTTCGTACAGGCAAGTCAGGTTTGAGAAAATGTTTGAAACATCAGAGTTTGTAGTAGGTGTAGTTTTCTACTTCTAGCACCCCCTAAGGTAGTTCAACTCATACCAATGGGGTGTCGTTTGACTCCTAAGAGCACTAGCAAACAAATGCAGTTGAAAATTCCATGGTTTTCACAGAGCTCCATACATTTGAAGGGGCAGAAATGTAAAAAAAAAATGCCTTTTTTTTCATTAGCGCCTCTTTCTGGAAACATTTATGCACACCAGTATTGGGGTAAGAAGGCAAGTGACCCCTTATTAGATGCGGCAGGATGTCTTCTTTCCAAAATAGTATGGTTTATCTACCTTTTCTTCAATTCTGAATGCGTTATAGCCATTTTCGTACAGGCAAGTCAGGTTTGAGAAAATGTTAGAAACATCAGATGTTGTAGAAGGTGTAGTTTTCTACTTCTAGCACCCCCTAAGGTAGGTCAACTCATACCAATGGGGTGTCGTTTGACTCCTAAGAGCACTAGCTAAGGAATGCAGTTAAAAATTCCAAGGTTTTTACAGAGCGGCATACATTTGAAGGGGCAGAAATGTAAGAAAATGCCTTTTTTTTCATTAGCGTCACCTCCTGGAAGCATTTGTGCATACCAGACTTTGGGTAAGAAGGCAAGTGACCCCTCATTAGATGCGGCAGGTTGTTTTCTTTCCAAAATGGCATTGTTTCTCTACCTTTCCTGCATATCTATTATGGTTATAACCATTTTAGTGCAAGCAGATAATTTAAAAAACAAAAGTGTCAGGTTTACGTACGTGTTCCTAGCACCCACATATTGTATGTTAACCCAGACAAATGGGCTACCATTTTTCTCATGTTGGTAGCAGGTACTGAATACAGCAGGAAATGTTATGGTTTTCAAAGATTTTAGTATCTTTGAAGTGGTGGAAATGTAAAAAAACATGTATTTATTCCCATAGCGCCACCTTTTGGAAATATTTGTGCACTTCAGCCCAGGGGGTAGAAAGGCAAGTGACCCCTCACTTGATGCGGGAGAATGTCTACTTTCCAAAATGGTATAACTTTTATACCTTTCCTTCATGTCTGTAACAGTTATGAACATTTTAGTACAAGAAGCCATTTTCGAAGACGCAAACAGGGAGGTGTAGTTATGTGCTTCTGGCATCCCTAAGGTAGGTCGACTCATTCCAGTTGGGTGTCATTTTTCTCCTAAGGGCACTAGCTAATGAATACAGTTGGAAATTCCATGGTTTTCACAGATTTCCATACAGATGAAGGAGCAGAAATGTAAGAAAATGCCATTTTTTCCTAAAGTGCCACTTTCTGGAAGCATTTGGGCACAACAGGCTTGGGGTAATAAGGAAATTCACCCCTCATTAGATGCAGCAGGTTGTCTTCTTTCCAAAATGGTATAGTTTGTGTAGCCTTTCTTCACTTCTCTAGTTGTTATAACCATTTTTGTACAGACAAGTAATGTTTGAGAAAATGTTAGAAAAATTAGAGGTTGCAATAGGTGTAGTTTTGACCTTGTAGCGCCCCCTGAGGTAGGTGAACTCATACCAATGGGGTGTCATTTTTCTCCTAAGAGCACTAGCTAATGAATACAGTTGGAAATGCCATGGTTTTCACAAATTTCAGTACATTTGAAGGGGCAGAAATGTAAGAAAATGCCTTTTTTTTTTTCATTAGCGCCACCTTCTGGAAGCATTTGTGCACTCCAGGCTTTGGGTAACAAGGCAAGTCACCCATCATTAGATGCGGCAGGGTGTCTTCTTTTCAAAATGGTATGGTTTGTGTACCCTTTCTTCACTTCTGTAGTTGTTATAACCATTTGTGTACAGACAAGTAATGTTTGAGAAAATGTTAGAAACATTTGAGGTTGTAGTAGTTGTCGTTTTGCACTTCTAGCGCCCCCTGAGGTAGTTAAACTCATACCAATGGGGTGTTATTTTTCTCCTAAGAGCACTAGCTAATCAATACTGTTGGAAATTGCATGGTTTTTACACATTTTAGTACATTTGAAGGGGCAGAAATGTAAGAAAATGCCTTTTTTTTCATTAGTGCCATCTTCTGGAGGCATTTGTGCACACCAGGCTTGGGGTAACAAGGAAGGTCACCCCTCATTAGATGCAGTAGGTTGTCTACTTTCTAGAAATTTATAGTTTTATATAGTTATTCCACTGTTTTAGGGTAGATTTACCACAAAAACCCTAGAATGCGCATTTTAGTTTATAAAGTTGAAAATGTCATTTTGCGCTGCTGGTGATTAGGGCTTTACGCTAGCCATGGACGTAGGTAAAACTATACAAATTTGGTATTTTTTTACTCGGGGGACTCGGGGCTTTGTCAAATAATTGAAACTTTTTCAATCAAGGTAAATGTTTTTGATATATAGTATGTGATTTTAGCAAAATGAGTAAATTTTCACTTTTTTTTGTAATTATGACATCATAGCTTTTTGCACGATGTAAAATTCTCTTCATGTAAGGGGTACCACAAGAAAGCTCAATTCGTTCTGAAAAAAACAATATATAGTTTTCCATATTTAACTAAAAATCCCCAGAGGAAATCAAGCCTAAACGGAAGTATAGCAAAAATGCTGAAAAAGTGTCTGGCCTGCAGGGTACAGGCAATGGCCCAAGCCTCTGGCACTGAAGGGGTTAATACCTAAATTTGGAGCTCTTGAAAATATAATCTGTGGTTTTTTGGGAATTATATTATGTAAAATCTTATCTCCTTTTAAAATATTCCAATGTTTATTAATAATTCTTTTAAAATGTTTATAACCTGTATTAAATGGGACAATAATAGGTATCCATTCCTTAGTTATTTTATCATTTTTTGTACCTCTTTCTTCTAATAATATATTCCTATCTATATCCCCAGCTTGTTGTTTAGCTATATTCAAATTCTCTTCTTTATACTGTTTTTCCAAAAATCTTTTTTTTTAATGTATTTTATTCTGACTCACAATTATTTTTGGTTTGAGGAACAAATATTTGTACAGCTGAGGGGATCGGCCATGGGTACCAGGTTTGCGCCAAGTTATGCCAACCTTTATATGGGTTATTGGGAACATCATAATATATGGCATAATAACCCATTTGGCGCAAACCTGGTACTGTGGAGGAGATATATCGATGATGTGTTTTTTGTTTGGAAGGGCACAGAGCAATCACTTGGAGAATGTATTAGTTCTATTAATAAGAATAGTTTTAATTTGGTTTTCACAACAAATTATAGTACGACTAAGGTTGATTTTCTAGATTTGACAATATATGTGGAGAATGGAAATATAAAAACGAAGACATATTTTAAACCAGTGGACGTTAACAGCTATATTGCTCTCAATAGCTGTCATTTACCTTTATGGCTTAATAATATACCTAGAGGTGAATTCTTAAGGATAAGGCGCAACTGTACGGAGGAGTCCATGTTTAGAGAACAATCAGAAAATTAAAAAAAAAGATTTTTGGAAAAACAATATAAAGAAGAGAATTTGAATATAGCTATACAACAAGCTGGGGAGATATATAGGAATATATTATTAGAAGAAAGAGGTACAAAGAATGATAAAATAACTAAGGAACAGATACCTATTATTGTCCCATTTAATACAGGTTATAATTATTAATAAACATTGGAATATTTTAAAAGGAGATAAGATTTTACATAATATAATTCCAGAAAAACCACAGATTATATTTTCAAGAGCTCCAAATTTAGGTATTAAAATTGCTCCATCCATTAGGAAGAGTAATAATCAAGATGAAGGGTGGTTGCAACAAAGTAAAGGATTTTTTAGATGTGGTACATGTACAGGGTGTAAGACATGTAAAAATAATCGCACTATAAAAAATTTTCAATCTACAGTAACAGGACAACAATTTGAAATCAAGAAACTTATAACCTGTAATACTAGAGGAATTATTTATGTAATACAATGTAGCTGTGGTAAACAGTACATTGGGCGTACGAAAAGATATTTGAAGGAGAGAATTTGTGAACATATCTATAATATTAGAAATAAAAACATGAAACATAGTCTCTTAGCACACATGGCGAAGTGTAAGAATTTTGATCTTTGTACGGTGCATTTCTATGGGATAGATGTAGTATATAAAAATTGGAGGGGAGGTAACTATATTAAGGCCATGTCTAAACGGGAAACCGAATGGATATATCAAATGCAGACATTGCAACCATTAGGATTAAATGCAGAATTTGACATTTTTGGTTTTCTGTAGGATATGTTGATTGAGGTAATTTTTTAGGTAAGACATAGAATTGGATCCTTTATATATTTTAGTATGTAGGAGTATGTTGGAGAATGTTTTTCATGTGATTTTTGGGACTGGTCCAATGTGTAGCATTTAGATATCAGTATATTCCCATAGCAATGAAAAGATAGATATAATAGGTTTATATCCTGTCTCTCTAATTTGAGTATATATTTTTTTATGGGGTGTGTAGCTCTATTTTTAGGTCATATAGATATAGGGAGGTGAGGTCTCTTTAATTGAAGTTTATATTTTTTATGGGGTGTGTATCATTATTTTTATATAGACATTGGGAGGTGAGGTTATATATGGATATTTATATGTGATAATATTATGATTTTATCTATATTAGATTATTTTCTAGTATATTTTTTGTATGGTTTTATTTTTATGTTTTTTGTATTCTCATATTATTTATTTCTAGTGTTACTGCGCAGCCCTGGAGCGAGTATTAGTTCCAGGGCTGTGCAGTTCACTCACACCTGCAGTAAGGGAGGAGCCCCCCTGAGCAGGTATAAGAGACAGGTTATATTCTGATAGTAGTCAACTCCCTAAGGAAGAAATCAGTTGGTGATTTTGAAACGCGTCGGAGGAAGGTGGTCATAGAGGAGGTGATAGCCAGTATTTCACGTTGTGCATTGAACTTGTAAGTGTATAGTGTGGGGAGACTGATGAGATAATCAGAGACGGTGACGCTGAGAAGGTGATTCCCTCACACCTGTAAGACGTGGAATCTAACTTTTCAAATTGAGAGAAAACCAGTACTTGTACGGTGTTCAAGACAAGAGTCGTGATTATAAGAAGATTAGTGCCCGCACAGAATTACAGACAAGTTCTTATATCATGAAAACAAGTCCTGAAAAATGGGAAGAATCTATATTAGTTGGAGGTACTTGGATAAAAGCAAAGTTTGGCATAACGAGGAGTGGGGTTAAGTAATCGAGTTCAGACACACCGGTGGAGCTCATGCGGATAAGAAGGACATTGTTATCATCAGACCGGTGAGAACGTTCTTTATACTTCCCCTAAGCCGATTTTGTGTACCTATCATTATATATATCCCTACAGGCGCTACATAAACTTTCTAGGCTATCACATATAAGAGGTTAACAGTATATGGATATTTGCGGAACACAATTTGAAGTAGAAGAGGAAGTGATGTTTTATTATCGTATTCATATATTATGAGATTCATGGATTGAACTCTCTTATCCCCTTCTTTTGACTACCATGTTTATATATATTTTTTATATGATCGAACGTTTTTATTTTTTTCATTCACAGATGTGACCTGGGCTCTTTTATATGCGCATGTAGATTTTGGGATTTATGTGTAAGGGTTATTTTTATATTATTTATATTTTTTTATTTTTCTTGTTTTTTGTTATTTGAGGTTTAGTAAGGGTATTATACATTATTTGGGAGCAGCGGTTAGTTCCTGGTGTCTCCATTGAGCTCACGGATAGGTATATGCTGGTTGGGACAGACCCATGTGGTATCTCTGTGTATACTAGCCCGGCACTGGGAATCGGGCAGTTTCTGGTTGAGACAGGCATAGGGGGTGTCTCCCTTTTACATTCATTTAGTGTTATGGGAGACCAGTGTGTTAGATACTGAGTACGCGTGAACACGTCTGTCTCTGTGTATACTGGCCCGGCACTGTGAATCGGGTAGTTTCTGGTTGAGACGGACACAGGGAGTGTCTCCTTTTGTATTTACCTGGTGTTATGTGGGAACAGTGTGTAAGATACCGAGCACGCCTGTTAGCTCATATTTTTGTGATTGTTTGTTTTTATATTATTGATTGGGAATCATTCTTGATACCTAATCCTGACTGGTGGATTAAGGGTCAAAAGGTATTTTTGCTACATTTTTTCCCATCATTTTCTTGATTTTATTGATGTAGAAACATAGAAACATAGAATTTGACGGCAGATAAGAACCATTCGGCCCATCTAGTCTGCCCAATTTCCTACTGTGTAAAAAAAACAAACAAAAAAAAAAACAAAAAAAAATACACACAACCTCAAACCTTTTTTGGTCCTTGGTCTTTTCTTATGTTAAGGACCGCCTTATGCCTATCCCATGCATGCTTAAATTCTGTCACTGTATTGACATCTACCACTTCTGCTGGTAGGTTATTCCACTTGTCTACTACCCTCTCAGTGAAGTAAAACTTTCTTACATTACATCTAAACCTGTGTCCTTCTAGTTTTAGACTATGGCCTCTTGTCCTAACGTTTTTACTCTTTTGAAATATACTTCCATCCTGTACTTTGTTGAATCCCTTCATGTATTTGAATGTTTCTATCATATCCCATCTCTCTCTTCTCTCCTCCAAGCTATACATATTCAGATCCTTTAGTCTATCCTGATATTTCTTTTCCTGTAGACCAGTCACCATTTTAGTAGCCCTTCTTTGAATTTTCTCTAGAGTATCAATATCCTTCTGGAGATGGGGTCTCCAGTACTGTACACAATATTCTAGGTGAGGTCTAACTAGAGATCTGTACAGTGGCATGACCACTTCCCTTTTTCTGCTACTAATGCCCCTAGCTATACAACCCAGTGCCCTGCTTGCATTCCCCATTGCTTTATTACATTGCCTGCTTACCTTTAAGTCATTAGAAATAATTACTCCCAAATCTCTTTCCTCTGTTGTCTCTGACAGCACAGTACCCTTAATGGTATATTTTTCCTTTGGATTTTTATGTCCCAAGTGCATTATTTTACATTTATCAACGTTAAAGTGCATCTGCCACACTCTTGACCATTCTTCTAATTTACCTAAATCATTCGCCATTTGGCCTTTTCCCCCTGGAATGTCTACCCTATTGCAGATCTTTGTATCATCTGCAAAAAGGCATACCTTTCCTTGAAGACCTTTTGCAATATCACTAATAAAAATATTAAAAAGAATGGGCCCCAGTACAGATCCCTGAGGTACTCCACTAGTAACACTTGTTTCATCCGAATATTCTCCATTGACTACCACCTTCTGTCTCCTGTCACTCAGCCATTGCCTTATCCATTTCACTATTTTTACATCTAGACCCAAACACTGCAATTTATTTATGAGTCTTCTATGAGGGACAGTGTCAAATGCTTTACTGAAATCTAGATAAGCTATATCTACTGCTCCCCCTTGATCTATTATTTTAGTTACCCAGTCAAAAAAAATCTATGACGTTAGTTTGACAAGATCTCCCTGCTGTAAACCCATGCTGTTTGGTATCTTGCAAGCTATTCATATTCAGATATTCAACAATTCTTTCCTTTAACATAGTCTCCATTAATTTTCCCACTACTGATGTAAGACTTACTGGTCTGTAGTTACCAGACTCTTCCCTGCTACCTTTTTTGTGAAGCGGTACTACATTTGCTACCTTCCAATCTTCTGGAACTATTCCTGTTGCTAGTGACTGATTGAATAATTCTGTTAAAGGTTTTGCCAGAACACACTTAAGTTATTTTAATAACTTTGGGTGTATCCCATCTGGACCCATTGATTTATCTGTTTTTACCTTAGAAAGTTGAATTAGAACTTCTTCTTCTGTAAACATGCATGTTTCCCGTGTCTTGCCATTTCTTTTTTCTAACAGAGGTCCCTTCCCTTCATCTTCCTGTGTAAAAACGGAACAGAAATATTCATTGAGACAGTCAGCTAGCCCTTTATTCTCATTTACATAGTTTCCATCTTTTGTTTTTAGTCTAATTATTCCTTGTTTCGTTTTCCTCCTTTCACTTATATATATCTAAAAAATGTTTTATCCCCCTTTTTTATTTTTTCCTCTATGTGTGCTTTGGCACATCTAATAATACATTTGGCCTCCTTCAACCTAGTTTTAACCGATGCCTATCTTCTTTCTTCTGCGTCTGCTTATATTTCTTAAATGCTTCTTTTTTCTCTTTTACTATATTTGCCACTTCTGCTGAGTACCACAGTGGTTTTCTTTTTCTTTTACCCTTGCTGACATGTTTAATGCAATGTTCTGTTGCGTTTAGTAAAACACATTTCAGATAATCCCATTTCTCCTGGACTCCATCTAAAGATCTCCAAGTTGTTAAAGACTGACATAAAAATGTTTCCATTTTAGAAAAATCAGCCTTTCTAAAGTCTAGAACCTTTGTTTTTGTGTGGTGCAACTCGGCCTCTGTTTTTATATTAAACCACACAGAATGATGATCACTGGAGCCCAAACACTCTCCTACAGCTACATCTGATACCATGTCTCCATTAGTAAATAATAAATCTAGTGCGGCTTCCTTCCTAGTCGGCTCTTCTACTAATTGACTAAGAGCTAATCCTTGTAAAGAATTTAGGATATCTCTACTCCTGGCTGAACCTGCTACTTGGTTTTTCCAGTCCACATCTGGAAGATTAAAGTCCCCCATAATTATAACCTCACCTTTCACAGTCATCTTAGTTCCTTGACCAGCAGTTGATCCAACTCCTCTGTTTGTCCTGGGGCTCTATAGATCACACCTATACGAGTGACCATCTTATTCCCATATTCTAAAGTTGTCCAAACAGTCTCTGTGTTCTCCTCCATACCCTGTATAAGATTAACCTTTAAGCTATTTTTGACATAAATGGCAACCCCTCCTCCTTTTCTGCCTTTCCTGTCTTTTCTGAATAGAGAGTACCCTGGTATTTCTACATCCCAGTCATTTTTATCATTGTACCAGGTCTCGGTAATTCCCACTAAGTCCACATCTTCCCTAGTTATTATTGCAATGAGTTCAGGGATCTTATTCCCTAAACTGCATGCATTTGTACACATGGCTCGAAGTCTACTGTTTTTTGACCTATGTGCCACAGACATACCTTGATCAAATTCATCTGTGCAATGCTGTGGGGGGCAATTGGTTATCTCCTGTATCATTCCATTGCCCCCCTCTACTAGTTTAAATACCTGTTAACAAAACTTCTGAATTGCTTGCTGAGAACCTCTGTTCCCTTTTGAGAAAGATGCAAGCCATCCTTTTTGTACAATTCCTTGTTACACCAAATAGGTTTGGTGTGAGAAACAAAGCCAAATCCATGTTTTTGGCCCCATTTCCCTAGCCATGAATTAAAATCTCTTATTCGCTGCATCCTACCATCATCTTCCTTATACACTGGCAGAACTTCTGAAACGGATACAGTGGAAGCAACTTGCTGCAGATCCTTACATAGCTTCTTAAAAACATCTTTTACCACACTTACCTCATTACAAGCCAAATCATTTATCCCTAAATGGAGTATGACATTCAACTCTCCATTCTGTCTTGCTTCCTTAACAATTTTTAAAATGCGTTTTCTATCTCTGTGAGCTGTAGCACCAGGAAGACATCTGACGACTTTGCCATCACCATGACTATCCTCCAGAGTCACTCCTCTTAAAATAGAATCCCCCAATAAGAGTTGCTTCCTCTTAAAGTTGTTCTTACTTCTTACCTTTATCAGTTTGTCAGTGGTTGCAGTCTGGTTTACCTGTGGATTACAGGCTGGTGAACCAGTAGTCTCTGCTTCTGGAGTTGTTCCAATATTAAGGCAGTGTTCTGAAAGTGGAGCAAAGGAATTTTGAAGAGGCACAGACTGTGGGACATGCCTCCTGTCCACAACTCTTACCCTTCCAGAGCCAACTGTAGTCCATCTGCCATTTCTTGGAAGTCTCTGAGGCAGTGGCACTTGTTTCTTTTGTATCTTTGTGGAGCTCACAGACATCTTGTAGATTTCAGCCTTCAAATTATCAATCTCCTCTTGTAAAACAGAAAATTGCTGACAAATTGGACAACTTCTGAACCTCCAAAAGGTTTCCTTGGGGAGAAAAGCAAAACATCCATTGCACTGCAACATGCCTGACATGTTCACAGCACTAATATAATCAGGGGACAGAAAAAAAATACCTTCAGATTTTGTTTTCTGAGTTGTTTTCTGACTTTAATCACCACAGATCACCTCCAGATGATCTCCAGAATATCTCCTTCTACACTTACTATTGCTCACTTTCTATTGCTCAGTGCCCAGCTAATGATTAGCCCAGCTAATAATAAACCTATTTTTATACACAGAAGGCAACTCCCTTTTAATTAGCAAAACAGTTTGTAACTAGATCTAACAGGTACTAATTAACACATCAATCCCAATCAACTCAATGACTCAGTGTTTAGATTCCTTACCAAAATCTAGTAATCAACCTTCAATTGTCTACAGTACTTTGGTATAGATTCTTAAAATTCTTACCTATGAAAGAGAAGAATAGATATCATCAAAATGGATACAATAGATCTCCAGAATATCTCCTTCTACACTTACTATTGCTCACTTTCTATTGCTCAGTGCCCAGCTAATGATTAGCCCAGCTAATAACAAACCTATTTTTATACACAGAAGGCAACTCCCTTTTAATTAACAAAAGAGTTTGTAACTAGATCTAACAGGTACTAATTAACACATCAATCCCAATCAACTCAATGACTCAGTGTTTAGATTCCTTACCAAGTATCTAGTAATCAACCTTCAATTGTCTACAGTACATTGGTATAGATTCTTAAAATTCTTACCTATGAAAGAGAAGAATAGATATCATCAAAATGGATACAATAGATCTCCAGAATATCTCCTTCTACACTTACTATTGCTCAGTTCCCAGCTAATGATTTTGCTTATGTAAGAAAGTAGGTACTTTGTATCATATGTGGTAGATACATATATAACATGTTGCAATAAATCACTTAGTATATACATTTGGATACCTTTGAGATTCTTTTCTGGTCTCAGGAGATTTGGTATTATATCTTATGATGGTTCTTTTTCTCTTTTCTGCTCATATCTGTTGGTCCTGAGCGCCGATTTTGCATATAGTTACATACTGGAAAATGTAAGAGACTTAGATCCAGGCATCTGGGAGCTCCACCCTGAGACATTTTACCTGATAGTTCAACACTGGGGGGGGGGCCCAGCAATAGACTTAATGGCAACCAGTGAGAAGAGGAAGGCTCCAACGTACTGTGATCGAAATAGGGACCCTCCGACCTTTGCATTGGATGCCATGTCCATTCCATGGAGCTTTCACCTGTCCTATATTTTTCCACCGATTCTTCTTATCCCCAGGGTGATTAGGAAGTTCAGGATGGACAAGTCGATTGTTATCCTAATCGCTCCATTCTGGCCCATGAGGGCATGGTTTGCAGACATGGTCAGTCTGTCCAATCAGGGTCCGATTCACCCTTCGACCAGACCAGATCTTCAAGGTCCTTTGTGGTATGTGGATGTTGAGACACTGATCTTGTGTAAGCTGATATTGCCCAATGTAAGCCAACAGAAACTCAGGAGCAGGACTGGAAACAATACAACTCGCACTAGAACACTTAGATCGTGCACCAGTACTGAGGGACTGGTGCTTGATAAAGGCTCAAGACAAATAAAAAACACAGGGTAGGAACAAGGATCTGGCAAAACAAGGAAACAGACATAAAACCAGACAAGGGATCAGAAAACGGACAGAACGTGACATCTTGAAAGCATGGCTCTTGATGCCACCATTCTGAAGTGGAAAGGATTTTCTAATAATGTCATCTCAATCTTAATCCAGGCTTGGAATCCTCTAAAGCATACAGTAGTGGTGTGTGGACAATAATATGTCCCCACTGGTCACTGACCTTCCCATGGTACAGTCCTTCCTTCAAGATGGAGTTAGCAAGATTCTCAGCTTGAGTTCCCTCAAGGTTCAGATCTCATCCCTCTAGGTTATTTTGAAGACATTTCCCTCCTTTTAGGATCCCATGCCCCGTGGGATCTCAGTTTGGTCTTAGGCACCCTTCAGAAGACTCCCTTTGAGCCTCTAACCTCCATTTCCTTTCATTGGCTGATGTTGAAGATGGCATTTCTCTTGGCAGTTGTTTCTGTATGGAGGGTAGCTGAGTTGCAAGTGCTGTACTGAAACCTCCATTCCTGGTTTTTACCAGGATAAGGTGGTTCTGCGTACTTCTCAGCACTAAGCCTTTTCATAAGGATGACTCTCTTTTTTTCATGGTATATAATAATAAATATGCCTATAGTGTATAATGTCTCACCTCAAGTTTGAAATATATATGCACTTACAAAAAAAGAAAAGAATATAGGATGGCTAAAATAGGGCTAATATAGGTTGTTAATTCACCTCAGCCAACTTTATAGGTCAGTAGATGCTCAGCACTCCACATAGTAAAACAAAACAGCGACTCTTGTGGAAAAAAAAAACTTGCACTTTATTGTACCAATATAACGTAAAATCACACTGGAGAGGTGTGCTCTTACTCTAACGCGTTTTGCACACTTCAGCCAACCTTAGCCACTAAATCAGAAACTAGTTCAGTGCTTTTATAAATGGAATTATCTTTCCTATTAAAAACCAACGTGTGTTAATGCAATTTAAAAAGTATTTTACAATTAAAACAGATTATTAGGGATGGAGAGTAGGGACTAGATTTAAAGGCTCAAGTTAAACCAGCCGCTAAGTGAAAAAGGCACATCGCTCGCAAATAATAAATGAGTTGCGGCAGATTCAATAGGTACTCTACAAGAATAGCTATTGAGCGTAGGCACAGCCAAAATACGTAACACAAAACCCGTTGTCGCTCATGTTAAGGCACAACGTGCGGCCAAATCACCCGATAACATAGCTCAAAACAACATGTAACCTAACGGCTGCCGTTGGCTAGCAACACTGATTGATGCAACAACAAATTCAAACACACAGCCAATCCCAAAGCCCCAAAGTATCCAAAAAGTTCAAATACACCTATATATACCCAAAAATAACAGTCACACACTGTCTGTTATCGAGTTCTTGAGAGCTAGGTATCAGGACCCAGGAGCGGAGGATAGTGATCAGAGAGAGGAAGACAGGAGCGTTCATTGGAGGTAGAGGAGTTTTGGAGTTTGGCGAGCATTGCACATAATTCGACACATATCACACCTTTGCACATATTACATACACCCATACAAACACATACATACATAGTCCTTTTTTTTATAACACCTTACACATTTTAAATTTTATTTTTACAGTGTGAATCTGTGAGTTAAAGTGTGTGACAGAGAGTGAGTGGATCAAGTGTGTCTATGAGGGCCTGTGGGAGTGGTTGGGTGTGGGTGGGTGAGTGATGGCCAGGAGAGGAGGACAGGAGAGAGGGATGGGGAGAGCAGTGGAGGAGTAGGAAGGTCAGAAGGGTATCCCTGAGCAGAGCAGGGGTGGGAGAGGGAGATCCGCAGGGCGGAGGGGGACCTGGCCCACAAGAGCACAGGTGGGCCAGGGACAGGGACAGAACCTGCAGTGGGGACGAGGGGTAGTTGCTGGGGAGCACCCCACACAGTCAGGGTCAGAGCAGGCAGGACACTCCAGCTCAGAATCCTCCCATGCCGGAGCTGACGAGGGCAGGATCAGGGATCCGAAATACACTGAGGAGGAGAACACGACTCTCGTGGAGGCTGTCCTGGAGAGACAGAGTGTTCTCCACCCAACAGCAAAGGTCCCTGGCCTGTCAGAGAGGAGGAAGGCAGCCTGGAATCAGATATGCAGCTGGGTGAACGCGGTGGCTACATGCAGGCGGGACGTGAAGTCCGTGAAGAGGAGATGGGGCGACTGCCGGAGGGTGGTCAAGAACAAAATATCTGACATGGCCAAGCAAGCCCGAGGCACCAGAGGTGGCCCACCTGTCCCCATCACCTTCTGCGGGTGGGAGGAGATGGTGCGGCAGACCATGTCCCTGACCCGGATCGAGGGGGTCGTTGGAGGAGCTGACACTGGGGATGAGAGGAGCCTCCACACTACTGGTAAGTGCAACACTACATAACCACACACTACATCAACCAACACCAGCTGCACACACAGTCACACCTCAACACATGCCCATCATTCATCCATACAACTGCACCAACACAGCACCCTGAGGGTTAAAAACAGGACACAACACCAGGACAAATGTCAAGGTCCAACTTGGGACAAACCTGTCAAAGTCCTAGTACAACCCTCCTGTCGCTGTGCTCATCACACACAATACACAAACCGTGCTGTTCAAAATGTCGTCTGTTAAATATCATCACTGTTCACACACAATGTCACCCATGTCCCCTCAGGGAAGTCAGCACCTAACCCCTTGAGTGCTAGTGGGATCATCAATGCATCGATCAACAATGCTTTGGCAACCCCTCTGGGACTCAAGGGGTTAAGCAGACAACAAACAAGTCAATAGGCCAACGATCACATGCTACACAGGGGACATTCACTAAGCGGTGACAAAGAGATGGTGGACACAAAGTAACCCTCACACACCCTCACTTCACCAATACCAGTGTTAGTCTATGGAGAATATGAAAAAACAAGAATCAAGTTGATAGGGTCCTATTGTACAGACTCCATGGAAAACACTGGAAATGGGGAAAGGAGATCACTGGAGAAGTCAGCATTATGTTCACTCCATCAGTTCAACATCACCGCATACTGAATTACAAAAAGGGTGGATCAGTCACACATCACAGTGTCCCAGAGAATAACTGGTTGTATGTGCAACACACAGGCCACAAACAACTCCCCAGAATGAAAGGTGGATGAAGTAGGCCTTGGTGTTGTGGCTGCAATCATATACTCTAACTTGAAATGACATATCCCACATTTGATTCCCACATGGATCCACAGGGGTGCTGATGCTACACCAGCCACTGTTTGCAGGATACACATGGGAACCAAATATCAACCATTGTACCTTGGTCACCAACAGGCCATGAATGATGGATATCTCGGACTGAGTACGGTTGCCTCACACAGAAGGATGGATGGGCTCATACACAGCGAAAAACAGGCCTCAATCAAAGATATCCCTCACTACTGGCTTGATTGTTGCCCTTAGGATTCAACTGGAACATACAACACGGACAGGATCTTGTCAAATTCATCAGTCTGTGATTGGCAGGGTGGTATCCCATGCATCATAATCTAATGCATAGGATATCATCATGACAACCAGAGAGTCACCTGTCAAGTAATCCAAAATTCTGCATTGTATAGGATCAAATAAGAAGATAGGGGTGAATAACACTTGAATCCCACTGCAGATCTATTCACAAGAGATATGGAAACTAACATAAATGGTCAGATATGTACCTTTCAAATGTTTCTAAATATGTCCCAACACGATGTGAACACAGAGATCGGTTCACTGGATGTGTTTGCCTTACTGGCCAGATATGTGCACCCATCAAAAATTAACCAACATTGCTGCCATCCAAATACACATACATAGTATATCACACTCTACGTAGATGGGATATACGAGGTATGTTCATATCCATCATATCAATCCAATGTATTTTTGGATGGGTGCACATATATAGCCAGCAAGGCAATCACACATACTGAACTGCTCTCTGGCTTCACATCTTGGAAGGATATTTTTTTATCCATATGAAGGGTACATATCCACATACATATATGACCATTTCTACTTGTGTGTAACTGTAATGGGATAGCAATGGGTAATGTCATCATGATGTAATATCATTGGCATCGTAAAAAGATGTGTCTCGATGTAAGTCCTATCACTCAACCCTCATGGTTATACAGATATTGCTCTATGTGACAGGTGGAGATATCTGTCATTTGACCACACGGAGGCTCTTCAGCAGATCCAATTTTGCAACATTTCGAGATAAATACGTCTTTGGAATGGTCCACAGAGTGTGCTTGCAAACCATGAACACTCTGTACACCATTCCAATTAAGTATTGTTCTCTAAATGGGGCAATTTTGGCTCTGCTGAAGAGCCTCCGTGTGGACAAAAGACTGAAATCTCCATCTGTCACATAGAGGAATATCTGAATAACCATGAGGGTAGGAGGGATAGGACTAACAGCAAACAACATCTGTTTTCACAATGCCTACAATATAACATCAAGGTGGACTTAACCTTTGCTATCCCCTTGAAGGGATAGCCATCCGTAAATGTTGTAGGATTCGCCCCCCGAGTAAAAACAATGGTATTCCCACTGCTGAAAGTTGTGTTAATTCAAAAGGTATCACAGCTCAAACATGGATATGTCAGGGGCAATATCCCAGTGGCCTGAAATTGTACAGTGGTGCTATTACTACACTATCATATGGACAGCTCTGGTACAGGGACCAGAAATCTACATGGGAGGGTGTTGCAACAGCCCCACTGTACTATTTGGGGCCAGTGTGATATTGCACCTCAAAATGAAACCTTTACCCGTAATAACTCAAACAACACCTTTCAACAGTGGGAGTACCCTTGTTTACCCAGGGGAATTAACCCAAACACATATACTTTTCTTCACCAGATATCAAAGTATAACTGTCTCCTCAAACCTATGGCTAAGTTCACTAATCACAACATCTCATTTCTCCACACAGCTTATGGCCCTCAAGCCCAGCGGGAGCCCGTGGAGGAGGGTACGTCACCCCCCAGTGAGCAGTACACAGAGGAGGGGACCAGCTGGTGGTCACCATACCCACCATCCCCATCTCCTCCAACACAGGCTGCACCACCACCTTCTGCACCACCACAGGCTGCATCCCTCCAAGCTGCACCACCACAGGCTGCACCCCTCCAAGCTGCACCTCCCCAGTACAGTGGCTGGATGCAACAGGAGGAGAGGTGGATGTATCTAGCCACCTCCACCAGCTACTACCCTTCAGCAGCAGCACCACCACCGCCAGGGACGCAATGGCTGCCAGGGACAGTGGCCACCACCCAATATGGGCCATATGCATCCCAGATCAACCCACCCTCCTGGATGGCTCCACAGCATGCCCCAATGTATGATCCCAGGTGGGGTCCAAGCACCTATCTGTGGCCAACATATGACCCTTGGCCACTGGACTACCCACACCTGGGCCTGATTGGTGAGCCCCAGCGCCCTCTACCCAGGGACATTTTCACCCCTCCACCAGCACACACATCATTGGGCAGCTCGGAGTCACTTGATGTGGTGGGCATATGCCCGTCATCTGCACCAGCCACTCCAACAGCTGTCACAGCAGCAGCAGAGGAAACAGCACTTCCAGCAACAGCAGAGGAAACAGCACTTCCAGCAGCAGCAGAGGAAACGGCACCCTCAGCAGCAGAGGAAACAGCAGCACCAGGGTCACCGGGCACATCCACCTCCAGCACTGCACGCCTCACAGGGATGGAGGCAGAGTGTATGGCCCTGCACAGGAGACTACTCCGGTCGAGCAGGAGCACAGATGTGAACATCACCAGGAGCCAGAGGAAATCCAGGAGGAACACAGCCAGATTGGAGACCAGAATCCAAGCCCTGGAGTCTGAGGTGGCCAGGGTGAACACACAACTCCACCAGCTCCAGATGGGGATCATGGACATGTTCACACAGGTACTTGTGGAGTTGCGAGAGATCAACCGCAGGGAGACCCTGAGGATGGAGAGGGAGAACTTGCGTTCCACAGAGGGGTCTACTGCACTCACCACCCTCTCCAGTGTTATCCCTGAAGCCACACCTAGGGGGCAGAGGGTGACCAGGCGATCAACAAGGGCATCCACCTCTGGCACCCAGTCTTAAGGACCCCCGCCAAAAAAAAAAGAAAAAATGAAAGGCCCAACCTGTTAACTGCCCCCTCAATAAAGAAACATTGTGCTTTTGATTCCTGTCTGATTTGCTGTGTCTTCAGTTATGGATTGGGTGGCAGGGTTGTCTCCAATGCATTGCCATGCAATGCAGTGAACACAACCTCTGCCTGGGTGAAATGTTTGTGGGATGCTACAACATGGGTTCACACACACACACACACACACACCGTTGTCCAAATTCACCTGGTAACCCATCCCTGTTGCCATGTAACACAACAGTGTTACATGGCCATTTTGTGTGTTAGAATTGTTCTGAACATACCCCTCATCACAACAACTGGTGCAACACTTAACATTCATCTGCATCAATTGTTGTGTTTGAAGGGGAAACCAAACAAACAGCTATGTGACTTAGCAGTGAAATAACAAGCAGGACAGATGGAACATGCTTCACTATTGACTTTGGATCAAATTCCTATTGTGCAGCCGACTTACTGGTGAACACAATGTACACCCTAGGATTCCAGTGTGTGTGCTACACATTGGGATCCTAGGGGAGCATTATGTTCGCCAGTAAGTCAGTTACACGATAGGTGTTTGAATCACAGCCTAACTTGCTGGATAACCCAATGATTTTCCTAAGATGTCAATGTGTAGCAAACACATTAAAAACTTAGGCTGGGCATTGGGTTATGTACTAAGTTGTGTTGTTGTTTAACTAAGGTTGTAACACACTTCACCAGTGATAACACTTGTCCACTTGGTCTTGTTGTTTTTTTGATATAGCCTATGTACTGAGATATGTCAACCTACAGCAATCTCAGGACATTGATTATATTGAGCAAGACACAAACCGTGGACGTGACATAACTGTGGAAGTAATGATGTCCCCTGTATCACCTGCTATCACCACAACACCCATTAGTGTATCACTGCCATCATCCCATTGCATGAGTATATCACAATGTTCACTCATGGTCAAACAACCAGTGGACTCCTGTGATGGGGGTCATGCCTTCCTATGTATGAGGTATACTCTAGACCTGAGTATGGTTCATAATTGAGAGAGGTCAAATCCAACATTTGTTCATACAGACAGACACATACTGAATAGTGATGGTACTCCTTTATTGTGTCTCAAACTACAGTAACACATACATGTGTTTTCTGGGTATATAGCCTATATGCATGAAACACTTGTATGAGCACACAAACGGTACATCTGAACTAAATAGGGATACTCTAGTAACACTGGGGAACTGCTCATGTGTTGTCCACATGGTTTGTCTACTCTGTGATGAGCAGTCTTACTGTATAGGTCTGCTACCTGGGTGGTAGTACACACATGAATTTGTGTCTATATGTGAATGTTCCAGTAGAGGTTGCTGTGAACATCAGGTCACACATTGCATCACCAACACAATCACTGGAAACACAAAGGGGTGAGCTTCATGGAAGTGTTGTCCAGACTTCAGTCCAGTCACATGGAAACTCCTCTGTTCAAGGATGGATCGTGCTATGGATGCCTGTGGGACAAGAGGACAGGATTTGGAACATCACCCTCGAAGTGTTCATCATGCAATAGCTACAACATCATGATCCTCTTCATCTTTCTCCTTACATGGGGCTACACGAACCATTGCTGTGGAATGTGTTGTGTACTAGTATATGAACCATCATGGGGGATAACTAAGGGGATGTTAACCATCTTTTGGGATATATGCCCCTGACATGGTTACACACATCAACAGATATGTCCTGATAGCTTCCTGACAACAATATATTTGGTCTGCCACTGTCAGAGACAGTCCAAATATGTTTGGATCATGGAGCTATCAGGACATATTTGTTGATGTGTGTATTTCTGTCTGGGGCACATATCACTGCACAAACACACAGGTCAGCATGGTGTCCCTGGAGACGTGATCCACATGTAATGAGCTCTATGTTGTGTAACACACTACCACTGTAGATCCATCCCTCTGCTGCTCTTTTTAGCTCTGGCAAACTACAGGTCCCATGTTCACTCAAATGTTCCCTTAACCTCTGATGTGATAGAGTGTTATCCGATGCATTGCCTTAGAGGAGACTCTCTCACTACAGGGGTACCACTGTTGCTATGGGTATGATCCTAGAAAAAACACTTTAGTTGATGCCTGGGGAGCCATGGAATATGCTGAACGAGGTTAAAGTGTTGTACCTTGGTTTCCAGGGAGACGTGCATGATATCCTTGGGTGGCAGTATCAACATGGACGACAGGGTGTCAGATGTAATCGAAATCTCTAGGCCCTATCTGACTGGTCCATGGAATGGTTGATGGTGGTGGTCCATACTGCAGCCAGTGTCAGGGCTGTGTCACTGATCCTGTGGGGTGAAACAGAAGATGTGTGTTGTGGGGGGTGTGCATGCATGGATTGTTTGCATACATGTATTATACTCACAGCTGAAGTGATCCCTGATCAATCAGTGTCTTGTCTGCATCCCCGTTAGGGTTTCCTCACCCTGGACAATGTCCAGTGGGTCATCTGGTCTGGGTGGGGGCTGTACATCGTAGATGAGTCTGGTGGCGACCGCAATATTATGGAGGATGGCACATGCCATGACAATGTCGCAGACCTTGCCAGGTGCATACTGGGGTACTCCCCCCAAGTAGTCCAGACATCGGAATCGGGACTTGAGGAGTCCAAAGGTACACTCATTGGCATTGCGAGTTCTGGCATGAGCCTGGGTATATCTTTCCTGGGCATTAGTTTGGGGATTGGCGAGCGGGGTGAGGAGCCATGGTTTGCAGCCGTAGCCAGCATTACCTGTGGGAAGTGAGTGACATGGTGAGACAAGGAGCACATGTTGTGTGAATGCTGTTTCATGAGATGAACATACTAGCATGTGTGTATGTGGTGTAATTTAGTATTGTTAACTCACCAGAAGCCATCCGCCTGTATAGGTCCCATTTTCGAAATCTCTGTGCACAGATGAGTTTCTGAGTATATGGGAGTCGTGACAGCTTCCGGGATATTTTGCACAGACATTCATGATGGCCAAGTTGCTGTCACACATAGTGATGAGCGAGCACCCCAATGCTCGGGTGTTCGGGTGCTCTGACCGAGCGCCCCCGGAGGCTCGAGTGCTCGGCCGAGCACCCGAGCCCCATTGAAGTCAATGGGAGGACTCGAGCATTACACCAGGCACCCCCTGCTCTGATGAGGGGAGGGTGTCTGGTCCATAGGAAAAGGGCAGAAAATGATGGAAACACCACAGAAATGGTTCAGGGACAGCATAGGGAGGATGTCTGGATGCATCTTGGACTCCAACATCGCTGCTGGGAACGATGTTTCGCCCGTAGTACGCCATTTTTACAGACTGACCGTAAAACACACAAAAAGGAAGATAAAAACGATTTTAGGCGAAAAATTGTTACCAAACAATATTTGCTGTATATTTACTTGTATATCATCTGCAAATTCTGCCAAAAATTTCCTCGATTTTCTGAAGTGAGGCCATGATTAAGAGGGAAACGTGCGCAGAGGCAAATTATCCCAAAAATTTCCTTGATTTTCTGAAGTGAGGCCATGATTAAGAGGGAAACGTGCGCAGAGACAAATTCTCCCAAAAATTTCCTTGATTTTATTGAACTGAGGCCATGATTAAGAGGGAAACGTGCGCAAAGGCAAATTCTCCCAAAAATGTCCTCGATTTTTCTGAACTGGGGCCATGATTAAGAGGGAAACGTGCGCTGAGCTGACCATCTAAAACATTATGGGTGAGGGTCTGCTGCGGAGCTGACCATCCTAAACATTATATGCGAAGGCCCGCTAGTGAGCTGACGCTATAAAACATTATATGAGAGGGCCCGCTAGAGAGCTGACCCAATAAAACATCATATGAGAAGGCCCGCTGGTGAGCTGACCTATATAAAAATTGTCAAACAGGGCCCGCTGGTGAGCTGGCCCTATATAAAAATTATATCACAGGGCCCGCTGGTGAGCTGGCCCTATATAAAAATTATAGCACAGGGCATATGGAAGAGGAGGATGAGAAGATTAAGAGTCAACCATATACCCGTTTTTTGGGTGGAAGGGGTGAATGGGAATACAGAGTATTCCCATCATTGTAAATAACATATATAAAGTGAGTTTATGTTCCCCCGGGACTTTCCTCCAGTGGAGTGGAGAAGTCAGGGGAAATCCAGGCCTTGTTCATTTTTATAAGTGTCAACCTATCAGCATTGTCGGTGGAAAGGCGGATACGATTATCTGTTATGATGCCACCAGCAGCACTAAATACCCGCTCAGATAGAACGCTGGCGGCAGGGCAGGCCAGCACCTCCAAGGCGTAGAGTGCCAGTTCATACCACGTGTCCAGCTTGGACACCCAGTAGTTGTAAGGCACAGAGGGATCATTGAGGACGCTGACACGGTCTGCTACGTACTCCTTCACCATCTTCCAAAACTTTTCCCTCCTTGTGACACTAGGCTGCGCATCAGGGTGAGGGTGCTGGCGGGGTGTCATGAAGGTGTCCCACGCCTTGGAGAGTGTTGCCCTGCCTTTGTCGGAACTGCTGTGTGCTCCCCTTTTCTCCCCTTCTCGGTTGGCCAAGGTAGCACGTACTCTGCCGCCAGCGTTGTCAGATGGAAAATTTTGGAGCAATTTTTCAACAAGAACCTTCTGGTATTGCACCATTTTGCTTGTCCTCTCCACCGGAGGAATGAGAGATGAGAAATTCTCTTTGTAGCGGGGGTCCAGAAGGGTGAACACCCAGTAATCCGTGTTGTCTAAAATGCGTACAACGCGTGGGTCACGGGAAAGGCAGCCTAACATAAAGTCAGACATGTGTGCCAGAGTACCAACAGTCAAGATTTCGCTGTCCTCACCAGGAGGATGACTCTCAATCTCCTCATCCTCTTCCTCCTCTTCTGCCCACCCACGCTGAAGAGATGGAACTAAAGTTCCATGGCTACCCTCTGTAGCGGAGGCAACCGTGTCTTCCTCCTCCGCCTCCTCCAATTGTCGCTGAGAAGACGAAGTGAGGGTGCTCTGGCTATCACCTTGTGTAAGCTCTTCCTCCCCCATTTCCACCTCTTCCACATGCAAAGCGTCGGTTTTAATTGTGAGCAGCGAGCGTTTCAGTAGACACAGAAGTGGGATGGTTACACTGATAATAGCGTTATCGCCGCTCACCATCTGTGTCGATTCCTCAAAATTGCGTAAAACCTCACAGAGGTCTGACATCCATTCCCACTCCTCACTTCTGATTACAGGAAGTTGAACGGAGAGGCGACGACCGTGTAACAGCTGGTACTCCACTACTGCCCTCTGCTGCTCACAAAGCCGGGCCAACATGTGGAAGGTGAAGTTCCAGCGCGTGCTCACGTCACACAGCAGCCGGTGAGCTGGCAATTGTAAGCGCTGCTGCAGCTTCAACAGGCCGGCCGAAGCTGTAGATGACTTACGGAAATGTGCACACACGCGGCGCACCTTGGTCAAGAGATCATGCACATTGGGGTAGGTTTTTAGAAATCGCTGAACCACTAAATTAAATACATGCGCTAGGCATGGTACGTGTGTGTGCTTGCCGAGCTCCAAAGCCGCCACCAAGTTACGCCCATTATCACACACAACCATGCCTGGTTGCAGGTTGAGTGGCGAGAGCCACTGCTCGGTCTGGTGACTAATCCCCTGCAACAGCTCTGAGGCCGTGTGCTGTTTGTCCCCAAGGCAGATCAGCTTCAGCACGGCCTGTTGACGCTTCCCCACTGCAGTGCTACACTGCTTCCAGCTACTGGCTGATGGGGGAGTGGCGCTGCGTGTAGAGAATTCGGAGGTGGAAACGGAGGAGGAGGAGCCAATAACGTAGGTGCTGGCGGAAACCCTGATGGAGGTAGGGCCCGCAATCCTCGGCGTGGGTAGCACCCGTGCCATCCCAGGGTCCGAGTCGCTCCCAGCCTCCACGACATTCACCCAGTGTGCCGTCAGGGAAATGTAGCGTCCCTGGCCACAAGCACTTGTCCATGTGTCAGTCGTTAAGTGGACCTTCCCAGTAACTGCGTTGGTCAGGGCACGGGTGATGTTACGGGACACATGGTGGTGTAATGCGGGGATGGCACACCGGGAAAAGTAGTGGCGGCTGGGGACCGCGTACCGAGGGACAGCTGCTGCCATCAGGCTGCGGAAGGACTCAGTGTCCACAAGCCTAAATGGCAGCATTTCGATGGCCAGTAATTTGGAAAGGTGTGAGGTTAGTGCTATGGCCTGTGGGTGGGTGGCTGGGTATTTTCGCTTGCGCTCAAATGCCTGGGGTAACGACATTTGGACGCTGTGCTGGGACAGGGAAGTGGATGTGGTCGCTGATGGTGCTTCAGATGGTACAGGTGCAGGGCGGGAGGTATGCGGGCCTGCGCCTTCGACAGGCGATTGGCCGGCAACGAAAACAGGGGAAGAGGAGGCAGTGGTGTGGCCTGCAGACACAGATGGGCGATCCAGGCGTTCCTCCCACTTACTACGGTGCTTGGATGCCATGTGTCGGATCATGCTGGTGGTGGTGAGGTTTCTAGTGTTCATGCCTCGGCTCATTCTGGTGTGGCACAGGTTGCAAACTACAATTCTTTTGTCGTCCGCACTTTCCTTAAAAAAACGCTATACCGCGGAACACCTACCCTTTGGCAAGGGAGATTTACGCAAGGGGGTGCTCCGTGGAACATTTGCGGGCTGGTTTGGTGCGGTCCGCCTTCTTTCTGTAGCCACACCACTGCCTCTTCCAGCCTGTTGCGGTGCTGCAGATGGCTCACCCTCAGGACTGCTGTCATCGCTCGGCTCTACACCTTCCCAGGTGGGGTCAGTCACCTCATCGTCCACCAAGTCCTCCTCCACTTCCTCACTCTGATCATCCTCCCCATGTCTTGATCCCACCACATACTCAGTCATTGACAACTGTATAACATTCTCCTCAACAAGGTCTTGAGACAGTAATAGTGGTTGATTTAATGGCAACTGTGTCTCATCATCATCATCATCATCCACTACTTCCTTTGACCTTAAATGCCGTTCACATCTGTCATCTTCTTGTGATTGGGTACCCTCTAGAGGTTGTGAATCAGGGCACAAGATGTCATGTTCCTCTGCAAGCGTGCTTGGAGAGAGGGTCAAATGAAGGATTGGTGATGAGACGAGCTCCTCACTATATCCCAGTGTGGGATCACTTCTTTGACCAGACCGTCTATGGTGGGAGGAAGGATGATCAGAGTGAGGATTATGTTGACCAGACTCTTGGCTACTGAGAGTGGACTTGGTGGAAGACAGGGTGGTGCTTAACCGACTGGAAGCAGTATCAGCTGACATCCAACCGACCACCTGTTCGCAGTGGTCGGACCTCGAGAGTGATGTCCTGCGACGCCCTGTAAAATTAGACATGAAGCTAGGTATGGTGGATGTCTTTCTTTCTTGTGCTCTGGCACCAGGCACAGTTTCTCCGCGTCCTGACCCGCGCCCTGAACTATCAGGATCACGTCCACTTCCCCGTCCCTTTTTACCCGCCTTCTTCATCTTACACGGAATATGTGACTTTAATATTTGAGTTTGAAAACTTAACAGTATTTCTTCCTATTCTGCAACTGTGCAGAGTACACAGAATAGGCTGCTAAACTGCAGTGACACACACTGAATGGAATATGTGACTTTAATATTTGAGTTTGAAAACTTAACAGTATTTCTTCCTATTCTGCAACTGTGCAGAGTACACAGAATAGGCTGCTAAACTGCGGTGACACACACTGAATGGAATATGTGACTTTAATATTTGAGTTTGAAAACTTAACAGTATTTCTTCCTATTCTGCAACTGTGCAGAGTACACAGAATAGGCTGCTAAACTGCGGTGACACACACTGAATGGAATATGTGACTTTAATATTTGAGTTTGAAGACTTAACAGTATTTCTTCCTATTCTGCAACTGTGCAGAGTACACAGAATAGGCTGCTAAACTGCGGTGACACACACTGAATGGAATATGTGACTTTAATATTTGAGTTTGAAAACTTAACAGTATTTCTTCCTATTCTGCAACTGTGCAGAGTACACAGAATAGGCTGCTAAACTGCGGTGACGCACACTGAATGGAATATGTGACTTTGATATTTTAGTTTGAAGACTTAACAGTATTTCTTCCTATTCTGCAACTGTGCACAGTACACAGAATGTGCTGCTAAACTGCGGTGACGCACACTGAATGGAATATGTGACTTTGATATTTTAGTTTGAAGACTTAACAGTATTTCTTCCTATTCTGCAACTCTGCACAGTACACAGAATGTGCTGCTAAACTGCGGCGACGCACACTGAATGGAATATGTGACTTTGAAATTTTAGTTTGAAGACTTAACAGTATTTCTTCCTATTCTGCAACTCTGCACAGTACACAGAATGTGCTGCTAAACTGCGGCGACGCACACTGAATGGAATATGTGACTTTGAAATTTTAGTTTGAAGACTTAACAGTATTTCTTCCTATTCTGCAACTCTGCACAGTCCACAGAATGTGCTGCTAAACTGCGGCGAAGCACACTGAATGGAATATGTGACTTTGATATTTTAGTTTGAAGACTTAACAGTATTTCTTCCTATTCTGCAACTCTGCACAGTACACAGAATGTGCTGCTAAACTGCGGCGACGCACACTGAATGGAATATGTGACTTTGATATTTTAGTTTGAAGACTTAACAGAATGTGCTCTAATCTGCAACTTTGCACACTAAACAGAATGTGCTCTAATCTGCAACTTTGCACACTAAACAGAATGTGCTCTAATCTGCAACTTTGCACACTAAACAGAATGTGCTCTAATCTGCAACTTTGCACACTTAACAGAATATATAAAATTTTTTTTTTTTTGTTTTTTTCCCCCCACACAAAATAACCTGCTGCCCCCACACACAGTAGTCCTAAAAAGGACTTTTGGTTCTTTTTTTTTCACAATTTTGCTTTTTTTCTCCCTACACTGACTTTCCCTTCCTATCCTCATCTCTCCCTGGCTAAGACTGAGCCGAACTCGCTGGTCAGGTGCTATACAGCACCCGACCACGGGTTCTGGCCAGCCAATCAGTGTAATGCCAGCAGCCAACATGGCTGCTGGCATTACACCGATGTCAGAGCCTCCCTGCACGTTTATTGGCTGCGCAGCAGCCGCAAAACGTGCGGGGAGGAGACCCGAACATGGCGGGCAAGCACATGCGGTACTCGTACGAGTACCGCCATGTGCCGAGCAGAGCGATGCTCGAGCCGATCCGAGCATCGGCCGAGCATGCTCGCTCAACACTAGTCACACACCATCTGCACATTCATGGAGTGGAAGTTTTTTCGGTTGATGAACACATGTCCCCGATGTGCTGGTACTTTGATTCTGACATCCAGCACCCTGGAGAATGTGGCCTGGGACATGCCACATGCGTAACCCTCTGTCGACTGGAAGGCACCACTTGCCATGAAGTGCATGGCACACAGGAGTTTTTGCAGGCCAGTTAGGGCATGGTTGTGGGTGCATATGGGATCCACCTGATCCTTGATGACTTCGTACAGGGCATTGATGCTGTGCAGCCTCAACCTGTAGTGATCAATGACCTCGTCATCGGTCATTCCAAAGAGAGTGACCCTTGGGCGGTATACCCTGGTACTTGGTGGTCATCTATGCATCCTGGGCTGCTCCAGGGATCCCTGTGGCAGCTGGGGAGCATCCTGTTGCTGCAGCTGTGCATCTGCAGGCAGGTGTCCTCCAGATGGGGATGGGCTCCTGTGTGGCTCATGAGCCGGAGCCTCCTCACTTGCAACAGGTGAAGGCTGTTGATCAGGTGTGCCTGGGGGTTGCTGGTGTTCCCTAGCTCTCTCCCTTGCATGCCTTCTCCGCAGTCTTCGCAATAATATGTAACCCAACGTACTGATTGCGCTCTCTCTCTCTCTCTCTCTCTCTCTATCTCTATCTCTCCTGAGTGGAAAACAAGCCAAAAGTGAGTGTGGTTAGCTGTCCGTTTAAGTAGGTAGTGGGGCATTGTGTAGGTGTGGTGATGAGGTGAGTGCTGACGAATGGGAAGGTGTTTGTTGTCCAGGTAAGTGTTTGCAGGTGTGTCTATGTTTACAAGTGTGCTGTGTTGTGGTTGCTGTGTCCCTGTCAGTTGTGGGTGTGGAGCTTTGCGGTGCAGGTTGTGTCTGGATTGTGTGGTGATGTTGCACAGGTGAGCTTCCTTTGTGTTGGCAGGTGTCCATGTTGTGTGCTAACCCCCATTGTTCCGTGGCATTGTTTTACCACAACACCAAAGTGTATTACTGCAAAGAATAACAAATATCAACTTGTCTCAATTTATGACATATGCATATATGCATAGTAACATAGTAAATAAGGCTGAAAAAAGACATGCGTCCATCAAGTCCAGCCCATGCCAATAACACCCCTGCTGATCCAGAGGAAGGCAACCAAAAAGCCTTTGGAGGGATTTCCAATGTAGTCCCAAGTGTGTGTGTGTGTGGGGGGGGGAGACTATTCCTTCCTGACTCCAACTAGTAGTCAAATAGTTCCCCTGATCAATATCCTATTTGCTTCGAAGCCATCTGCAAGAGTTGTCTTATCTGAGCCTCATTTATTTTCTCTTTTTATGGCATACAAAGTGTTACACTTTGTGTATCGTAATACAGTTCTCACAGTACCTTGTTTCCAGCACCGCAGCTTCAGCGACACTCGACGTCTTTCCACACGTCATCTGCAGGCAAGAGGCTTCAAGCATGCTGCAGGCCTCTGTTTTATGTGTTTTTGTTTCCTATAGTCTCCTCGTACCTTCTTCCTCCCTCTAGCTGCTTCTCCTACCTACTTCCTGTAGAGGGGTTTAAAGGGCAGACTGAGTCCTGACTCAGTCACCCTTACGTTGTTGTTCTGAGCAGTTCATTTTCTAGTATTCCTGTGTATGATCCGGCTTGTCTGTCCATCCATTCTGGTGTTGTCATGGTTTTAATGAACGCTCAGACAATTTGGTTAAGGTAAAACAATGAAGCTTTATTAAACAAATAATAATGAACAGAAATGCCCTTCACAGGTCCAGACCCAAACAGAGAATAGCTCTTTTAAATCTGACACAGGTCAGGGTACAATAGAGACTGGGATGTACAAAATACAGTAATGCAGAATGAGGACTGGAACAGGAACTGGAACAAAACCCCAGCAGTACTGGTTATGAGGAGCCCTAGGTGAGGTAAGTACTGCAGGGCAGAAATCCCTAATGGAATAGGGAGAGAGTAGGCTCTACCGGCCTTGCCTGAAACCAGGTAAATGCAGCCCACATGACGGCTGAAATCACCACACTGAGATTATGCCCAGAGGCAACCGGAATAGGCACAGTCTGCAAGGTAGCACAACTGGAGGCAATAGTAGTATCAGACTGAGTATAGCGCAACCGGAGGCAATAGTAAGTACAAGCAGTACAGCAGCGCAACTGGAGGCAACTCACCGGACCAGAAGCTATAGCGCAACCAGAGATAACTGTACAGCACAGGCAGTATAGAAGCGCAACCGGAGGCAATGGATAGGTGCAGACTGGCAGGTAGTGCAACCACAAGTGACCGCTAAGGCACAGGCTGTATAGTAGTGCAACCTGAGGCAACAGTGAGGCACAGGCTGTATAGTAGCACAACCGGAGGAAACGGATAGGTGCAGGCTGACAGGTAGTGCAACCACAAGTGACCGCTAAGGCACAGGCTGTATAGTAGTGCAAACGAAGGCAGCAGTGAGGCACAGGCTGTATAGTAGTGCAAATGGAGGCAACGGATAGGTGCAGGCTGACAGGTAGTGGAACCACAGCAACCGCTAAGGCACAGCTGATAAAGGCAAGCGGCAACCGTAAAGCAATGGCTATATGAGACGAGACCGGAGGCAACAGAGGCACTAGCAGTAAAGCTAATGCTAGGTGAATAGCCAATGCAGAGACGGTACCCTAGAGAGCGGAGGCCTGGATAGTACATGGAGAGCAGAGTCAGCCACAGTCTGGATCGGTACATAAAGCGTGGTAGTCAGCCAAAGCCTGGATCCGGTACACAGAGAGCGGTAGTCAGCCAAAGCCTGGATCGGTACCCAGAGAGCAGTAGTCAGCCAAAGCCTGGATCGGTACACAGAGAGCAGTAGTCAGCCAAAGCCTAGATCAGTACACAGAGAGCGGTAGTCAGCCAAAGCCTGGAGCGGTACACAGAGAGCGGTAGTCAGCCAAAGCCTGGATCGGTACACAGCGAGCAGTAGTAAAGGAATCGGTCAAGGGATCGTAGTCAGGCAAGCCAGGTCATAAACAAATCGGGCAGTGAAGACAGGAGCGAGGTCAGACGAAACCGGATCATACACGGAACAGGAACACAGCAACAAACGTCTGGTCAGGAACGCCACGAAAGGGCACCGGTATAGTGACAGGAGGGCGTATATAAAGGCAAGCCCTGGGAGGGGTTGAAAACCCAGAGCCAATAAGAAGCAGCCAAGGCAAACCTGGAAATAAGAATGTCGCTCAGGCAGAATCACGGGCATCGTGATAGGTGTTGACCTGTGGCTCTGTCTGACTATTCTCCTTGGAGTTCCAATTTGGCTCAGATATCCTTTGTGGTGCAAACCTGTGGCTCTGGCTGACTACCCACTCCGTATATGACCTAGGCTTGTCTGACTACCCACTCTGGTGTTGACCTGGGGCTCTATCCACTGCACATCCAGCATACATACGCTCCAGTGGATATCCTATCTGGTGCAGACCTGTGGCTCTGGCTGACTACCCGCTCCATGTATGACCTAGGCTTTAGTCTGACTACCCACTCTGGTGTTGACATGGGGCTCTATCCACTGCACATCCAGCATTCCATCGCTTCAGTGGATATCCTTTCTGGTGCAAACCTATGGCTGTGGCTGACTACCCTCTCCGTGTATGACTTTGGCTTGTGTGACTATCCTATCTGGTGCTTACTAGAAGGCTTTGTTTGTTTGCTCAGTTTTTGGTTCCGTTATTCAGACATCCTTCCTAGTACTGACCTGGGGCTCTAGCAGACTCCTAGCTACTGACTGCAAGCTGAGTCAGTATCTCTTGGACGTTACTTTACCACGAGACTCTAGTGGGCTGAGGCCTAGTCTCGAACAGTGTGGTGCAGAGATTGGGAGACTGCTACTCCTGATACAGTGCTAGCCGTTTGAATCACCCACTGTGTGTATATTTATATATTGCATTACTGTCATTATTCTCATAATAAAGGTTCTATGAACTATACCGTCTGACTCCTGGTTTTGCTTGCCAACCGTAACAACAATATAATTACACTTTCTGAGCCTCATTTATTCCTGAGGGGCCTAGGTTGGTTCAGGCTGCATCTTGGATTAAGGCTGCCATAGTGTATAAGATTAGGAAGAAGTTACCTTCCAGATCACAGTGCATTCCACCAAATATGTTCGTGCTTCGTAGGCCTACAAAAACCAGTCCTTGGCTGAACAGCTGTTCAAGGCTTCAACATGGTTGGTCCTCCTTGTGTACATTCACCAAACACTACTGCGTCAATGTGTTGGCCTCGACTGAAGCCAGCTTTTGCCAGAAGTTCCTTCAGGCAGTATTTCCAATTTAGGGATCTCTTTTTCTTTTTTTTCTACTGCCAGTTGTTGTTCAGCAGTTTTTGAGTCTCATTGGCCATTGTTTGGTGTGCTCCGCTAGTTCGGTGTCCGTTGACATCTATGGTTGTTCAGATCCAGGAGTGTCCTAGGGAACCCTGGTGACGTGTGGTGATCTTTCCTCCTTCTCCTTTCCAGAATCTTGATATGCTTTGATATATCCCTATGGTGCCTATGTTCCATATTGAACATAAGAGAAAATAGGATTAGTTACCTTTTAAATCTTTTTCCATAAGGAAAACAGGTCTCAGGACAGGAAAATCCTTCTTTGTTTTGCTTCCCCAGGCAGAGGAGTCCTCTTAGGGTCTTTGAGAGTTTTTTCTTCTTACCAGCATGTTTTTTTTTTTCTGTGGCTATTGTCACATGAATTCTGGAAAGGCAGGGGGTTGAGCTGGAGGAAGAGGAGGGAGACTCCACCCCAAAGACCCTGTCTTTTTAATTTTCCCTGCCTTCTAGGAGGAGGGACTAATTCCCACTGTACCTGTGTTCCATGTAGACTAAAGAGAAAAGGCTTTAACAGGTAAGAACACTAAAATCCTATTTTATGAACAACACATTTTACACCCAATCCAAATTCAATTTATTGTAAATTGTGTTGAATTTATTATATATCACATTCTTTCCCGTTTGAAAGTGTTTTCTATTTACAATGTTCTGGAGTTGCCATGGTACGTTTGCACCATCATATGCAAATCTATGTATGGGCAAATGGGAAATTATTTTATTTTAAATAATAATCCTTTTAGTCATCATATTGTGTAGTACAAATCATATGTGCATTACTTATTTTTATATGGGAGGATAACTTGGAACAGTTTCAAAATTTCACATAGTGAGCATAATAAAAAATGGATCTCCAATATTCCAGGTAGCCAATTTCAAAGATTAAGATAAAATTATGCTACTAAGAATGGGAAGAATTCTAAGCAATGCTAAACCCCTTGCTTTGTCATTGGATACAACAGTGAAGCTCCTCAAGTGCACCATATACTGTATAAACACTGGCACATACTAAGCCAAGACCCCATTTTGCATACGATTTTGGGGGAACAGCCACAGGTCATCTATAAGAGAAATAAAAACATTGCCAATTTAATAGCTATAAGTGATATTTAGAAAAAGAGAGTAAATTCCACCTTTCAAAATCATGTATCTACACCTAGAGGGATGGAAATGAAATTGTACTTGCTGTTCATGTTTAACTAAAAGTAATATTCTAATATTACTAACAAACAGTACAAAATCAAAGACTTCTTTACATGTCATTCCAGTTTTGTAGTACATCTCATTACCTGTGCCAGTGAGCTTCAATATATGGAGAGGACAAAGAGAAAACTAAAAACTAGATTCTCTGAACATCTAGGAAATATTATCAATGGGGTTGAAACCCACAGTCTCTTTGTAAAACTGATCATATATGCGAACACAAGGGTATATCTAGTCTAGGAATAGAACAGGTCACATTGCATCATACAGGTGGTGATTGGTTCTCAAAACTTAGAGGAAATCCTTCATGAGCTAAAAACACTGAATTTGATTATAGAATTTGATGTTGACTCTTCTGTGATTTCTCCATTTTATTAAATTATTTATTGTTGTTCAGAGTTTTATGTTGGTTCTCAGACTCATGGCCTCTTGACTGTTGTTTTTGGCATTACTTTTTGACATTTGTTCCCAAATGTTTCTATGATGTTTTATTTTAATATTTGCATTTGCATCATCAAATTGATACTTTTTTATGCCATGTTCTATTATCGTTATTATTGAACCTTTTAGTGTATATTTGTATCAAGATAATGGCTCATTTGAGTAGTTCCCTTATTTTTTTGTGTGAGGATATGAACAATTTAAATATATATATATATATATATATATATATATATATATATATATATATATATATATATATATATATATATATATATATATATATGAAGAATAATTTCTAATTTGTGGTTGGGGCTTATGGTGTTAGGGAATGTAGTAGAACATTGTGGCATAACCTAGGTCCCTGTAGACCTAGGATCGATGACGAAGGAGGCTGGCCTGATTAGAGGGCCGGCCAAGGTTAAGAATGAGTTAAGGTAAATGTGTGATGTAAGGGTGGGATAGAGGAGGGAACAATTAGAAAAGTGCCCCATTGTACATGAGGCTGAAAGGGGTATAAATACCCTGCCACCCCTCCCACAAATACAGACACAGCCTGTACACTAGTTTATTATTTAAACAAGCTTAAAGACTCCTATTTATTTTAGTTAGGTTCTTAGTTTTAAGACCCCCCCCCCCGATGTCCCCCTGGGGTTTTGGGTATTTTAGTGACTATTGGATTGTAGATAGACTTTAGTGTGATGACCCTTCAAGAACGGTAGCCTGCTCACGGCCACCTTTGCTCCCACAGAATTATTTTGGGAAATCTTCTATGGGATATATGCAACCATTTGGGCTACTATGTTCAGAGAGGACACTATCTTCTTGTCTCCTCATTCTCTATCATCCAGTCCACTTTCTAAGTGTCCAGGAGGGTCACAGTGATCTGTGATTGGAGTTGTAGGTGTTGCTACGTACAGGCAACAGAGATGACTATAATACCCAGAATTCCAGTTTTGCTGACTTCTGATTGGCTGACAGTTTTCTGGTGGCCATCCTACTTCTGTCTTGCTTATCCTATGCAGAGGTTGACTGTCCCTGTTCTCCTTCTCTAGATGAACCCTTTGTTTGCCAGATAAGTGTATTTCTGGGTTTTTAGGGTTACTCTTTTGTTCTGGTGACATTATCTAGTAATTTACTAATACTTTGGGACTTTCCTAGAAAGTATGTTGGATTCTAAGGGCCAATGGGGTGCATCTAAAACAAAGGATTCAGGGCTTCCCTTACCCCCATTGCACATTTTTCCTCTTGCCACACGGGGCTACCTAGAGAATATTCAGGGTCTCTATGCCTCTCGTGCAGTGGCCCGTACTATTCCATCAGGCCCCTTTAGCCCCGATCAAGAGCCTGCATGGGTTAAGACACTGCTGTCTTCAGTGGCCCAAATCCCTTCTTCTGTCCTGGGGGTACTTCACCCTTGGAAGCCTATGCACACCTTTAAACAGATTGCCCCTGTATCCAGCTGTCATTCTGAGGTTATTGGGGATTTCCTCTGAGGAAGAATTGCCCCCAGAAGTTAATGATGATGAGGAATATGAGGACATGGATTCTTCCTATTCATCTGGAGATTCCTATGAGGCGGATCCGCTTCCTTCGGCTGAGGAGCTCATCAGAGCAGTCCTGGAGACCCTTCACTTTTGGACACCTCTGATGGGGGGGCTCCCTCTCCAGACATTTTCCAGAGTAAGAAGTCTACTCACCTGTTTCCACCCAATAACACTCTTGATGAGTGGATGATGAATGAGTGGAAAACGCCTCATAAATGTCTATTCCTCAGTAAGTGTTTTGTAAGCTATACCCTTTTTTGTCTGAGGCTTTGGAGCAGTGGGCTTCTACCCCTGCTGAGGATCCCTTTATTTCATGGCTGGTGAAGAACACTGCCCTCCTGCTGGTGGATGCAGCAGAACTCAAGGAGCTGCTGGATAAGAGGCTGGATTCTCTTCTCATTGGGGCAGCACTAAGACCTATTTTCTTCTCTGCCTGGGTTAACAGGGCAGTTGCCATTTGGCCCAATCTTCTCAGTAGTCACTGGTCTCCTTTGCTTATCAGGGAAAGTCCCTTTTTTGAGTCTGCACTGAAACAGATGATCAGTGGTGGTAAGATCACTTTGTTGCCCCAGATATCCACCAGGGTTCCTTTCTGGCAAGGAAGAAGCATATTTTTCATCCCCCCTACCACCGCCTCCAAACAGGGGAGCAGAGGCTGCAAAGTTTGCAAACATCTCAGGGGTGCTCCTCCGCAAAACTGAGACAAGTATGGCAGCCCAAGCAATCAGCCTCAAAGGCTAAGTCTGGCAAAACCACCTTTGCATGACTCACAGGGTCCTGGTCCATGGTCCATTGTTGCCTGTAGTGGGCCATCTACGCCTTTTTTTGAGATGCCTGGGTGTTCTCCGTGAAGGACCAGTGTGTTTTATGGGTAGCACTAGAAGGGTACAGCATAGATTTCAAATCTCTTCCTCCATATCATTCTTTTTGTTGAAGGTTCCAAAGGGTCCCGACAAGGCAAAGAGGCCATAGACTCTCTACTGGAGAAAACGTTACTGGTACCAGTCCCAGCCCCTGAGCTTACTTCAAGTTTCTTTTCCAACCTGTTCCTGGTTCCCAAGAAGGATGGAGACTGAAGCTCAATTCTGGTCCTCAAATGTCTCAACAATTATGTAGTTATGGCAATGTACCCGGGGGAACATCTGGCCACCTGGACTTCAGGAAGTGTATTACATGTCCCCATATACCCATACAATCAGTGCTAGCTGCACTTTGCTTTTGGTTCCAATCATTACCAATTTGTGGCTCTGCCATTTGGCCTCTTTACAAAAATTACGGAGGCCCTTGCAGCCTTCATTCATGCAAAAGGCATCTCTTTGATACCATATCTGGATGACTTCCTCATTAAGGCTTCTTCAGGGGAGCTTTTGGCTCGTTAAGTCCCAGACTGCTCCCTCATTCTAGTACACCATAACTGGATTCTGAACCTGCAGAAGTTCTCTACATTTCCATCCTGTTTCTGGTTTTCCTGGGCATGGGAAGGACAGGGGAAGGTTTGCCTTCTCGAGAAGAAGATTCAGGTTCTGTCTGTGGTGCTGAAGTGATCTTCAGCCACTATCAAGGACTTTGTTAGGGTGTTTGGTTGGTTTCGCCTCTGTATGCAGCTCTGTACTCTCAGTTCCACACGATGGAACTATAGAGGGACGTCTTCAGGAATTGGTCCAGGAAGCTGGAGGCCAGGGATGCTCTCCAGTGGTGTTTGCATTGGCCTAACCTATAGCAGGGGAGGCCCTTTGTGATCACGGAGTGGGCCCTGGTCTCTGCAGATGCCAGCCTGAGGAGCTGGGCTGCTGTTCTGGGTCACATAGGTGTCCAGACCATGTGGAGTCCATATAAGAGTCTGTTGTCCATCAACATTCTAAAATTCAGGCCAATCCAGTTAACGCTCCTTCATTGGTCCCCAGTTCTCACAAGGGTTCTGGTATGAGTACAGTCTGACAACTCCATAGCTATGGTGTAAATGAATTGCTAGGGAGAAACTAGCAGCAAGGTAGCATGGAGTGAAGTGAAGAATCTCCTCTGATGGGCAGAGACCCATGTCCCTGCCTTCACAGCCGTTCACATTCCAGGAGCAGAAAATGTCCTGGCGGACTGTCTAAGTCACCAAGATGTAGATCCAGGAAACTGGGAACACCACCCAGAGGTGTTTTAGCTGATAGTCCAGCAATGCGGAGTGCCGTCAATAGATATCATGGCAACCAGAGAGAACAGGAAAGTTCCAACATTCTGCTCTCATACAGGGGATCCCTTGGCTTTCAAGAAAGAAGCAATGACCATCCCCGTGGAGCTTTCATCTCCCCTATGTTTCCTCAATATCCTCTTATCCCCAGGCTGATCTGGAAGATCAGAAGGGTCAGGGCATTGGTCATTCTGATTGCTCCTTACTGGCCCAGGAGGGCATTGTTTACTGACCTGGTCAGCCTGTCTTATCAGGATCTGCTCTGTCTACCTCCCAGACCAGATCTGTTGCTCCAGGGTCACCTGTGGTACAAGAATGTGGAGAAACTGGCTTTGATGGCATGGATCTTGAAGCTGACATCTTGCAGCTGAAAGGTTTTTCCGCAGGGTTCATATGCAACGTGATCCAGAACAATTTTTTTTCTTTCCTAGGTCCTGTCCTTTCTTCAAGACAATGAGAACAATGTACTCAGCTTGAGAGCTCCCTTATGGTTTTCTTTCAGAGACATATTACCCTCATCCCAGATGTCAAGTTTGTTTTTCTCCAAGGCTCATGCCTTCCCTTATTTCAAGGATTGCACTTCTCTGTGGGACCTTTACCTGGTCCTGGGTCTTTTGCGGTGACCTCCGTTTGAGCCCCTTGCTTCCATCTCCTTGCAGCAATTGACATGCAAGATGGCTTTCCTCTTGGCAGATGTCTTGGTCTGACAAGTCACTGAGCTACAAGCTCCGTCTTTTAACCCTCCCTTCCTCCCTTGCTCCTGGCTTGTTCCTGACATTGTTGATCTCAGTATTCCTGACCCCGGCTTGTCTGAGTACCCATCTTGGTTCCTGATCCCAGCTTGTCTTTTGGTTTACGCTCCTGAATCACAATTTTGCTTCATTTGTTTTGGTTACTTTAATAAAGGTGTTTTGCACTTTCCATTTTTGTGTCTGCCTGGTTCCTGGTCCCTAACATTACACAAGGGCCATGAACCCAGAAGGCGCAGGCAATCTACCAAACATTTTACCAAGCGGGACCAGATAGACCAGTGCATGGACCAGTTTGCGTTATCCCTCCAGATTTTCTTGCTCCATACTGCGCATCTGGCTTCACCACCTCAGCAACCCCCGGTGCAGGCTGCCCCTAAAGCTGCTGCTGCTCCCGCTGCCACTGGTGATTCCAATGACTGGGTCCGCCCCACTTCCCCAGCGTTATGGGAGTGAACCTAACCAGTGAAAATGTTTCCTGAACCAGGTCGGTATCTATCTGGAGATGGTACACAGGCCTTCGCGTCTGATAGGAGTAAAGTGGGCTTCATGATTTCTTTACTGTCTGACAGGGCCTTTGCATGGGCTAATACCCTTTGCAAGACCTATAGTATACAATTACCCTGAGTTTGTGGCATCCTTTAAAAGGGTATTTGATGTACCGGCCTACTCCATTACGACTGCCAAACAACTAATGTCCATCCGGCAGGTTACAAGGATGGTTTCGGATTACACCATCGAGTTTTGTACCCTGGTAGCCGAGGTTGGTTGGAATAATGAGGCTGTCATGGATGCTTCCTCTAATGGGCTCTCTGATACGGTTAAAGATGAGATTGCAGCCTGGAATCTCCCCAGAGAGTTAGAGGAACTGGTCTCATATTGCATCCTGATTGACTCCCAAATCTGTGAGAGACCTTCCTTCAGGGAGCGCCTGTGGAGGACTCCCATCTGTTTAGCCCCGAGCTTTTCGTCCCCACCCTTGCCTCCCTCTCCTCCTGTGTCTCCTAGTCTCGAGACCTCAGGTAATGTGGAGGCCATGCAGCTTGGGTTCACCCATCAAGTAGAGGACCTTTAGGAGGAGGGAGGGCCTGTGCCTTTACTGTGGTATGGCAGGGCACCTACTGCGAACTTGCCCCACATGCCCGGGAAAAGTCCTTAGGTGTTGTCTTGGAGTCCCTGGCTATCCATAATAATAAACCACTAGTCTCCGCTGGGCTCTCTTGGGGCAAGATTTACATTATTACGGAGACACTCATTGGGGAAGCTGGCCTCTTTATCGACAGTGCCTTCACCCAGAAGCACTCCATCCCATTGCAGCTCCATACCACTCCACTTGCCATTGAGGCGATTGATGGCAGACCCCTACAGCCTCCACAGGTCACCCATGAAACCGCTCCTTTGTCTATGACTGTAGGGGCAATCCATCATGAAAACTTACAATTCCAGGTGATCCACTCTCCTCACTATCCTGTGGTCCTGGATTATCCATGATTGCACAAGCACAATCCCACGTTCAACTGGGTAAGGGCTGAAGTCATGGCATGGTCTCTCAACTGTTCCAAGACATGCCTAGTGAAAGTGGTGAAGGCGCCATCCACATCTCCAGTCTCTTCACTGCCTGAAGAGTACCAAGAGTTCCAGATGTATTCAATAAGGGCTGGGCTGCTGAGCTCCCTCCTCACCGCCCAAACGATTGCACCATTGAGCTGCAGCCGGATGCCGTACCTCCTTGAGGTCGAGTCTACCCTCTTTCTGTTGCGGAAAATAAGGTCATGGAGGAGTATGTTGCAGATGCTCTGTCCAGGGGGTTCATCCTCAAATCCTCCTCTCCCACCGGGGTCGGAATCCTCTTCGTGCAGAAGAGGACTGGAGAACTGAGACCCTGTATTGATTACAGGGGGCTCAGCCATACCACGGTTAAAAAAGCCTACCCAATTCCACTTACTACCGAGCTATTCAATCGCTTGAAAGGGTCCAAGGTGTTTACTAAGCTTGACCTGTGAGGGGAGTATAATTTGGTAAGGATAAAGGAGGGCCACAAGTGGAAAACCGCTTTTAACACCAGGAGCAGCCATTACGAATACCTCATAATGCCCTTCGATCTCTGCAATGCTCCCATGGTTTTCCAGGAATTCCTAAATGATGTCCACTGGGTCATGCTCCAACAATGCATGGTGGTATACTTAGACGACATTGTGATCCATTCCGCCTCCATGGAAAGCCACCACGCAAATGTAGCCCGAGTTCTGCAAAGATTAAGAGAGAATAACCTGTTTTGCAAATTAGAGAACTGTGAGTTACACCGCAAACAAGTCACCTTCTTGGGGTATGTAATTTCAGAGGTCGGTTTCACTATGGACCCTGAAAAACTCTCAGCTGTTCTCGAGTGGCTGCGACCTGTAGGTCCCCACTCTCCAACATTTCCTCGGGTTCCCTAACTACTACAGAAAATGTATTTGTAATTTTTCCTCTATTGTAAAACCCCTTACCGACATGACCAAAGAAGACAGTAACTCCACTTAACTGGTACCCAGAAGCCATCAAAGTCTTTGAGTCATAAAAAATTGCTTTTGCTGCAACACCCATTTTGGCACACCCGAAACATGAGCTTCCATTCGTACTTGAGGTCAATGCATCTGATGCCTCCTGTCTCAACGTCCTGCTCCTGAGAGCTAGCTGCACCCGTGTGGGTATTTCCCCAAAAAGCTAAGTCCTGCAGAGTGAAACGATGAAATTGGTAACCATGAGTTGCTGGCGATAATAATTGCTCTCAAAGAATGGAAGCATTTGCTCGAGGGAACTTCTGTGCCAATCCTAATCCTCACGGATCATAAAAACCTCACTTACCTGTCCGAGGAGTATTAATTATTATTAATCTTCGTTTATATAGCACCAGCAAATTCCGCAGCGCTTTACAGTAGGGAGTAGACATACAGATGTATTAAATAGTACAATCAAATGTGGAGAACAGAAGGATCAGAGGACCCTGCTCGTGAGAACTTACAGTCTAGAGGAAGGTAGGTATGACACAGAAGGAGTAAGTGCTATTGGGTGTAATGCCTCCTGACACCTGATCTGCCAGTCAGTGGGTGGGAGTGAGAAGTGCTGTTGAGTGCAGTGGTCAAGGCAAGGGGTGATTCATAGTGATATTGTTTATTGAGGCAGTTGATAGGCTTCCCTGAAGAGGTGAGTTTTCAGGGGGCGTCTGAAGATCTGAAGGCTGGGGGAGAGTCTAATTGGGTGGGGGAGGGAATTCCAGAGCTGAGGTGTGGCACGGGAGAAGTCCTATAGGCGGGAGTGGGAGGATGTGATAAGAGCTGTGGAGAGAAGAAGGTCGTGTTCAGAGTGAAGATAGCAAGAGGGAGTGTATTTGGAGATGAGAGATGAAATATAGTGTGGTGCGGTGTTAGTGAGGGCTCTATAAGTAAGCACCAGCATTTTGAATTTAATTCTGTATGCTAATGGGAGCCAGTGTAGGGATTGGCAGAGGGGTTTGGTGCCAGAGAAGCGATGAGTGAGGTAGATTAGTCATGCAGCAGAGTTCATTATGGACTGTAGTGGGGTTAGCCGGGTGAGAGGAAGGCCAATTAGTAAAGAGTTACAGTAGTCAAGACTGGACATGATGAGTGTTTGGACTAGAATTTTGGTAGTGTCATCTGTGAGAAAGGGTCGGATTCTAGAGATGTTGCGGAGGTGGAGGCAGCATGATTTGGAGAGTGACTGGATGTGAGGAATGAAGGATAGGGCAGAGTCAAATGTGACCCCCAGACAGCGAGCTGCAGGGGTCGGTGTGATGGTAGTGTTGTTGATGGTGAGGGTAATATCTGGGGTAAGGCTGGTTGTGGTGGGAGGGAAGATGATTAGTTTGGTTTTGCCAAGGTTAAGTTTGAGTTGAAGGGAGGACATCAAGGAAGACACAGCGACAGACAGTCAGACACTCGGGACAAGAGGGAAGGGGAGAGGTCAGGGGAGGAAATATATATTTGAGTGTTATCAGCATAGAGATGATGATGAAACCCAAGGGAGTTGATTAGTTTTCCGAGGGATGAGGTGTAGGTTGAGAAGAGCAAGGGTCCCAGGACTGATCCTTGAGGCACTCCAACAGACAGTGGGATGGGTGGAGAAATGAAGCCAGAGTAGGAAACACTGAAGGAGCGGTTGCAGAGATAAGATGAAAACCAGGAGAGTTCAGTGTCACAGATCCCTAGGGAGTGGAGGGCATGGAGGAGGAGAGGGTGATCTACTGTGTCAAAGGCGACTGACAGGTCCAAGAGAATGAGTATGGAGTAGTGGCCTTTTGACTTGGCGGAAAGCAAGTCATTGGCCACCTTAGTGAGGGCGGTCTCGGTGGAGTGATGAGGTCGGAATCCAGATCACATGGGATTGAGCAGGGAGTGGGAGCAGAGGAATCTAGTGAGCTGATTATATGCGAGCTCAAGGAGTTGGAGGCAAACGGGAGCAGAGAAATTGGTTGGTAATTTGACAGTGAGTTTGGGTCCAGGGAGGGTGTCTTTAGGATCGGTGTGTTGAGTGCATGTTTGAAAGAGGATGGGAAGGTGCCAGTTGAGAGGGAGAGGTTGAAGGGAGGTTAGTATGGAGAGGTTGAATGGAGATAGTAGAGGTGTGAGTTCTTGAGTGAGGCGAGATGGGATTGGGTCGAGAGGGCACGTGGTTGGATTTGAGTGAGTGAGGAGATGGGAAACTTCATCCTCGGTGATGGCTGAGAAAAAGCTTAGTGTGAATGTGGGAAAGGTGACAGGGCTGGGGTGGCTGGGTGGGGGTGGGAGTGATGAAATGTCATGTCTGATAGATTCGATCTTGTCCTTGAAGTGGGTGGCAAGATCTTTGGCAGAGAAGATAGTGGAAGGTGTTTGTGTTCGGTCGGTGTAGAAGAGATTTGAAGGTTGTAAAAAGGAGTTTTTAGGGTTAGAGGAGAGATTAGAAATCAGAGAAGAAAAGTATGACTGTTTGGCCATGGAGAGGGCCGAGCTATATGAATGGAAAATTATTTGTAGTGTATAAAGTCGGCTGTGGAGCGCAATTTCCTCCAGTACCTTTCGGCAGTGTGTGAGCACCTCTGGAGGTATCGCGTTTGTCTTGTGTGCCAGGGTTGTGTCACGGTTTGTTAAGACTCTCAGACACAGAGTTAGGTAAAAACACAACTTTATTGAAAAGTTTAAAATAACCCTATTGGGTAGCATACACATATAACATAGCGATTTACAAAGTAACATTAGTAGTGGTACAATGAATGAGACACAGGCTCTACCGGCCTTGCCAATACCGGGTAAGGTAACCTTAGGTGCCACAAGATGGAAAAGGTTCTACCGGCCTTACCAATATACCAGGCAAGGCAGCCTGGAGGCTAGAACAACGAATGGTGTCGGCTCTACCGGCCTTGCCAATATACCAGGCAAGGCAGCCTGGAGACTGGTACAGCGAATAGTATATGCTCTACCGGCCCTGCCAATATACCGGGCAAGGCAGCCTTGAGACTGAGACAGCAAGGATAGAGGCTTTACCGGCCTTTCCAATACCAGGTAAGGCAACCCAAAGTTGGTAACAAGAGGAATAGGTTCTACCGGCCTTACCAATATACCGGGCAAGGCAGCCTGGACTGCGGGACAGGATGGCAGCAGCTATGGCCTTGGTGACTGCTAGGTGGATACATCAGTCACATAGGATGATAGACTGAGGCCCAGAGGATAGTCAGTAGTGCTGAAGCAAACCAGTAAACGTGCAGCAGAGACACAGTCTCAACTGGTGCTTATAGATAGCAACAAGCAACCGGTAAACACAAGGAGCGAACCAGTACCCGCTACTGGAGAAAATAACTAATCTAATGGTGCTGTCTAGGACTGAACAGCAATCGGTTACATGGAGCGAACCAGTACCCGCGTACTGGAGTGACAGGAGGATCTCCGGAGCTGTCTAGGACTGAACAGCAGTCGGTTAACACGGAGCAAACCAGTACCCGCGTACTGGAATAACACAACCAGCACCGGTACTATAGATGACAATGAGCAACCGGTATATACGTGAAGCGAACCAGTACCCGCGTACTGGAATAACCAATAACTCTACCAGTGCCGCAGCAGCCGGATGAATGTGGAGTGAACCAGTACCCGCGTACTGGAATAACCAAGATCTCTACCGGTGCAACAGCAGCCGGTTGTATGTGGAGCGAACCAGTACCCGCGTACTGGAATAACCAAGATCTCTACCGGTGCGACAGCAGCCGGTTGTATGTGGAGCGAACCAGTACCCGCGTACTGGAATAACCAAGATCTCTACCGGTGCGACAGCAGCCGGTTGTATGTGGAGCGAACCAGTACCTGCGTACTGGAAAAACCAATATCTCTACCGGTGCGACAGCAGCCGGTTGTATGTGGAGCAAACCAGTACCCGCGTACTGGAGAGAGGAACAAGTGAATGAAAATGTTGCCAGGGCGACTAAAGGAGACAAGCACACTGCAGGCGATCCAGGAGCAGGAACCCAGCCAAGGATGGACAGGAAACAGATCTACGGGCAGTCAACCGGATCAGGAACGGTAGCAGGAAACAGCAGTGGAAACAGCAACCCCAACCGGATCAGGAACGGATGCAGGAACCAGGAAACTGGTGAGCAGGAACACTGGCGATCACAGACGAGCAGGAACAGAGAGATGGCCCAGGAAGCTCAGGAACTCAATGCAAGTGCAAGCAGCATAGAGACTACAGGATAGGGCAACCAAAGGGTGCCCAAGCTCAGTCTAAATAGGCAATGCAGGGCGGGCTTAAGGCAGACAGCCAATGGAGAGCCCCCTTCAGGTAACTGACAAAGAAAGGCAGCAATCACGGGCACAGTGATAGGTTGTAGTGGGGTTGTGTGTGGGTGGCGTGGAGTTGTAGGTGCTGCTGTGTCAAGGGCTGTTGTGAGAGTGCTGTTGTAGAGAGCAGTAGTTTGTTCTGAACAAGTGAGTGTGAGGATGAGGTTGAGAAGAGGTTGCAGGGATGTGGAGAATTGTTGCGGATCAAGAGTATGTAGATTTCTCCGCATGCTCTTGGCCACGGTGGGGGGGATGGGTTTGGATGGTATGATGAGGTTATGATGAGGAGGTGGTGTTCGGAGAGGGGAAAGGGGATATTAGAGAAGTTGGAGACTGAGCAGAGGTTAGCGAAGACCAAGTCAAGGGAGTGACCATCACTGTGCGTGGTCCACTGTGATAAGCTAAAGGAGGTTGTTAAGGAGAGGAGTTTGATCACGGGGGGGTGTTATGATTATCTATGGGGATGTTGAAGTCACCCATGATTAGAGTAGGGACATCAGAGGACATGAAGTGAGGGAGCCAGGAGCTGAAGTGATCAAGGAATTGAGTAGTAGGGCCAGGTGGCCTGTATATGACTGCAACACGCAAGGGGAAGGGAGAGAAGAGGCGAAGTGCGTGAACTTCAAATGTAGAGCTGTAGAGAGAGGGAGCATTGGGGATTACCTGAAATATATGGTTGGGGATAGCAGGATGCCTACTCCACCCCCTTGCCTGTTGCCAGGCCTGGGTGTATGCGTGAATTGAAGGCCTCCATGTGAGAGTGCGGCAGTGGAGGCAGTGTCTGACGATGTGAGCAAAGTTTCTGTGATTGTCAGGAGGTTTAGGGAGTGGGAAATGAACAGATCGTGAACAGCAGTCAGTTTGTTGCACACAGAGTGGGAGTTCCAGATACCAAAACAAAAGTGGGGGGGGAGAGGTTAGGTGACGTGGTACGGCTATTAGATTGTGGATGTTGCGTGTGTGAGTGGGTTTTGCAGTACAGGAGAGAATGGAAGGGGGGCCTGGGTTAGGTGAGATGTCACCTGCAGCAAGCAGGAGTAGAAGGGACAGGAACATAAGGTGGAAGTGGGATTTGAAGCAGTGGGGCTTTTTTTTGCAGGGGTAGAAGGAGAAGCTGGTGATAGGGAGCGGAGGTATGAGAACAGTACGTGGGAGCATAGAAGTGGTGAGGGAAGAAGTGAGGGTGCAATGTGAATGGAGTGACTCTTAATGTGTACACAGGAGAAGGAGAGTCTTATGCAGGTGAGAAAGGTGAGGAGAAGGCAAGAAGTTAATTTGGTCATAATGGGGTTAATGCATGGAGCAGTAGAATATGAGCAGCAGTCTGTAATCCAGGAGGGGCAGTAGAATTTGAGCAGCAGTCTAATCCAGGAGAGTACTGGATGACTTGGCAAGGGTCAGTCCAAGAGAAGAGGGTGTAGGTGCCAGGGAGGGTGAGCAGAGTCTGTTGCAGGACTGAAGTATTTGGTGAGGGTAGGAGTCAGTTCAGGGTTAAATGAAGCAATCCGTTGTTGATCAGTAGCGGTAGATGTTGTAATGGTTAATGGTAGTGGGAGAAGAAATAAGGATCTTTTTTTTTTCCCACCAGCGGTTAAGTGGTTAATTGTGCAGTTTCTGAATTCAGTCCTGGTAATCCTGGTTTCTTTCCATCAGGTGTTCAGCAGGTTTGATAGAAGATGCAAATGTCAGTGCTTGGTGAAAATAGATGTTTCTTTTGGTCTGAATACAACAAATGTAGTTCTTTAGTTCATAGTGGTCTGTCCTCAGTCCAGCCTCTGTCCAACTCAGTCTAACTCACTGTTATTTTGACTTGATGCCCTGACTTCAGGTCCTGACACACTGCAAACAGATATAATGCAAGCTAGTAACCATATATAGGGAGTTCTAGGATACAACACAGCTGATTCCAGTCAGGGAGATCTGCACATCAGAGAGAAAGACAAGGCATTGGGGGTGTGAGTTTAGACAGACAGAGGTAGCAGGAAGAGATAACTATAATTACCTGTATTGAGAGACAGACAGGAGGAAGTTACAATCCACAGGAGATGAGACTCCAAGTAGCAAAAGACAGCTTGCAATCAATAAATGACAATCTATATCAATAAATGATATCTTTAACTCAGTCTAACTCGCTGTTATTTTGACTTGATGCCCTGACTTCAGGCCCTGACACACTGACTCCTAGGCAAGCCTGATGGGCCTTATTTTTATCTCCTTTTAATTTTGTGATTTTGTACCTGCAGGGGACCAAACATATCCGGGCTGATGCCCTATCTAGACAGTTCCCGGGTGCTAAGGAAGAGAGCCCTCCTAGTCCTATTTTATACTCCGGACTGAGTTCTGGCCACCATACGTACCAGCATAACATCTCCCCTTGGGGAGATTCCCAAGTATATGCATCTGCTGAGACTCCCTCAGGGTGCGAGGAGGGACTCGACCCCAATGTACCTGTGTTCCATATGGACACAATTATCACAGTGCCTCTGATTCCTGTCACTCTCATCTATGGCAGACACTGATTTGCTGAGTTGGTTTGGCCCGCCCCCTGGTGACCTTTTTATACCTGGCTATCACTTCTGTCAGATGCCCTTTCGTGGTGTTTCTGAGCCAGTTATAATGTTGCTGTGTTCCTGTGTTCCGGATTCCTGTGTACCGATTCGGCTTGTCCTGACTATTCTCCAGTGTTCCTGCTTGTGTATGATCCGGTCCGTTTGACTACCACCCTTGGATCCTGACCCGGTTTGGCTGACGTTCCTGCTTGTGTATGACCCGGCTTGTATGACTACCTCCTACGTGCTCCGACCCGGCCTGGCTGACTTCCTGCTCCGAAGATCGACTTCCAGCTTGTTCCAGTGACCTGCGTTCCAGTTGTCGCCGCTGCAACATTATTATCCGCTGTTCCAGTCTTTGTATGGCTGTTTTGCCTGGTGTTACCCCGATCAGTGCAGTGATTCTACCTGTGCAGAGCTGTGTGCTTGTATGCCTCACTCATACGGCAGAGCCTTGCTGTACTGCTGAAAAGCCTCGAGTAAACGTGCCTTTTAACCCTAGTAGTGCTGCCTTGCTACCACTCTCGCTACTCAGTGTGAGCCTCGTTCACGGTGATACTCCTGCTGAGTTGGCCGCTCTCCGTCGGCAACTCTGTACATCCCTACAGAGTATTCACATCCGTTGGGCGCTTTTGGCTCTCTCTCTCATTGCAAATACTGGGTGATTCCGTTATACCGAGTAGTGGCAGGCAAAGGCTTCAGCTTCAGCAAATCCGTTAACTACGCCCGTGGGGCTATTGGCTCTTGTACGTCATATCCCAGTGTCCGGTTGAGTCCGAGGAGGCTTGGGAGCTCTTGCATTGCAGGCCGGTTCCAGCTATGCCTGTGAGGCTATTTTCACTCGCACCAGCAGTAACAATTCCAGTAGGTACGCCCGAGGGGGCTAAATGGATTCCTGTTCTGCTTGTTACTGAACACCGTGGCGAGGCAGTCCTGTATCCAGTCTATGGTGAATGTTGTCTCCAGCACAGCTTAATAACACCCAGGGCGTGCCAAACCTCCACATCTGAGACTGACTGTTATCAAGGACTTAACCCTCTGTGGTTATATGCCATTCTACTGCCTTACATTTGTACATTTAATACGTTTGTGCAATTACATTTGTATCTATCAGTCATCATTGCTGGTGTACATCATTCGCCACTAGAGGGCGGACCTTTGCCTTACCTTACTCTAAATAAATTGTGTTTTATTTCACACACTGGTCTGAGAGTCTTTAAAAAACCGTTACAACAATTCTTAGTATATCTTTTCATCTTTAATTTATGAACCCTTTTTTATTATTTTACCATTTATTTCTTTATAACTGTCTGCGTGTTGCGGAGGTCCAGGAGGGTGCTCGGGGCATTGTGATGTCACGCGAACGCCGTCACATACGTCATGTTGTGAACCAGGCTTAATTGTTCTGTATACTTCCTGCTTCTTGGAGCTTTTTCTGATTTCCCTGTTTGTTGTGTTCTGGCCCATTGGCTTTCCTCTTTGACCATTCCTGCTCTCACCCTGCCCTGACCCATTGGTTTTCCTTGCTGATCTACCCTGCTCTCAGCCTTCCCTGACCTATTGGCTTACCTTGCTGACCAGCCCTGCTCTCAGCCTACCCTGACCCATTGGCTCAGCTCTTAACCATCCATGTTTGCAGCCTGCCTGACCTGTTGGCTTTTCCACAGACTTCCACTGCTCTCTGCCTGCCTTAAGTCACCAGCTGCTCCAGACAACCCTCCCCCCCTCAGTCCCAGGGTCCATCTAACAGCAAGTATCTTGTGTTTTCTAATACTGAGACTGCATATACTCTGTATTTGGGACTGCCTGTACCTTGTATTATCCAATACTTTGCATTTGGGACTGCCTATACCTTGTATTATCATACACTCTGCATTTGGGACTGCCAGTACCTTGTATTATCCAATACTCTGCATTTGGGACTGCCTATACCTTGTATTATCATACACTCTTCATGTGGGACTGCCTGTACTTTGTATTATCCAATACTCTGCATTTGGACTACCTATACCCTCTATTATTCTGCACTCTACATTGGGACTGCCTATTCATTGTATTATCTAGTATTTATCTTCTGCCCTCCAGTGCAGCCCTGTCTCCAACCCTTCCTAGGGTTCTGTTCTGGGGGACTCCATTTCAGACTGGGTTACCCCCACTGTGTTTCTATTAACCTTAGTTATCTGCTATTGGGTTCCATTATCTCTTGTCCTATTAACTCGCTTACTGCTAGTTTTGAGTGGTGTTATCCATTTCCATAGAGTGCGGTCCAGCAAGCATACAAAGCTCAAAAACATTATGGAACCCACAGGGCTAGTTGATGCTGTCTCCAATCAGATTGCTACACTTAATAGCACTGTGCAGGATTTGTAAGCTAACTAGGCTACTTTGCAACACCGTTTGCAGGATCTTAAGTCTGTATCTGGATGGAACCCTGTATCCACACCTGCAGGTGTGGCACAAGCCCCTGTGACCCCTGAACTGTTTGTAGGGGTCACCGAACCAGGTGTTCCTTTACCAGAGAGGTTCAACTGGGACAGAAGAGTCTACAGGGACTTTATCACTTCATGTGAATTAGTGTTCTCTATTAATCCCAGAACATATCCTACAGACTTTGTTAAGGTCTGGACAGTTATCACATTGCCTTCTGGGGAATCTCAAGCCTGGGCTCACCACCTGCTTAGGGATGAGAGTTCCATTCTTTTGTCCTGCACCTCATTCTGCAGAGTATTGGATTCTCTATATGAAGACCATCTACATTCGTCTTCCGTTCAGAGCGCTATTAGGTCTCTATCCCAAGGCAGACAACCAGTGGAGGATTATGTGGCTGAGTTTTGTCATTTCTCCGTAGGGCCACAATGGAATAAAGCTGCACTATTGGATCAGTTCCACATTGGTCTATCCGAAAACCTTAAAGATGAATTGGCTTGTGTGGAGGTTCCTACCTCTTTGGAGGATCTTATCGTTTTAGTTATCCAGTTAGATTGTCACTTCCGCAAGCATCATCGGGAAAGAGAGTTTCCCTTGGCATCTGATGTTCAGGGTGTATCATCCTCTCAAGGTGATGTTCCTGTGGTTCTACCCTCGGGATCCTCTGATGCATAGATGATGATTAAACCTGTGTCAATATGCGGTTAGAGTCGTCATCTACTTCGCATATGTCCCAAGAAACTGAGAACTGGTAGAGATAAGCCAAATTTCTTGTCTTGTTCTTCTCATTCTGTGACGTCCACTTCTCATCTATCTGTCATCTGTCTTGGTTTCCTTACAGCAGAACACGTACAGAAATGACCTTATAGCCATAATCGATTCTGCGGCTTTTGGATAGTTCCTCGACCAGAAGATAGTGGACCAACTGGGCATTCCTACTCAACCAAAGCAAACACCTAGACATCTGCAGATGGCTGATAGATGACATCTTTGCTCTGGTCCTGTCTCTCTGGAGACTAAACACCTCCAAATCCGCAATGGAACCAGATATCTTGAAAATATTTGTTTTGCTGTTATTTCAACACCCTTATACCCCCATGATTCTTGGACTCCCTTGGCTCCAACAACATGATCCTCTGATCAACTGGTCCTCTGGCTCTGTGACCTATTCCTCTCCCTTTTGTCAAGATCATTGTTTGAGTTCGCCACATATCCTTGCTCTCTGTTGAACCCATGAGACACCTGTACCTAAGTTGATGCCTCTACATTATCAAGATTTCCAGGACGTTTTGATCACAAAAGCATGGAGGTTTTACCTCCACATAGACCATACAACTGTCTCATTGAGATGCACTCTGGTGCTCCCATTCATTATGGTCACATTTATCCTCTTTCAGGACCTGAATATCACAGTACCTTGTTTCCAGTGCCACAGTTTCAGCGACGCTCAACGTCTTTCCATGAGTCATCTGCAGGCAAGAGGCTTCAAGCATGCTGCAGGCCTCTGTTTTATGTGTGTTTGTTTCCTGTAGTCTCCTCCTACCTGCTTCCTCCCTGTAGCTGCTCCTCCTACCTACATCCTGTGGAGGGGTTTAAAGGGCAGACTGAGTCCTGACTCAGTCACCCTTACATTGTTGCTCTGAGCAGTTCATTTTCTAGTATTCCTGATTCCTGTGTATGATCTGGCTTGTCTGTCCATCCATTCTGGTGTTGACCTGTGGCTCTATCTGACTATTCTCCTTGGTGTTACGATTTGGCTCAGATATCCTTTCTGGTGCAAACCTGTGGTTTTGGCTGACTACCCGCTCCGTGTATGACCTAGGCTTGTCTGACTACCCACTCTGGTGTTGACCTGGGGCTCTATCCACTGCGCATCCAGCATACATACGCTCCAGTGGATATCCTATCTGGTGCAAACCTTTGGTTGTGGCTGACTACCCGCTTCGTGTATGACCTAGGCTTGTCTGACTACCCACTCTGGTGTTGACCTGGGACTCTATCCATTGCACATACAGCATTCCATTGCTCCAGTGGATATCCTTTCTGGTGCAAACCTGTGGCTCTGGCTGACTACCCGCGCTGTGTATGACTTTGGCTCATCTGACTATCCTATCTGGTCCCTCTTCCTGGTGCTACATCAAAAAGTTCTGTTGTTATTCCATGATCATTATACAGCAGGTCATGGAGGTACTAGTAAGACTTTTAAGGGTGTACATCATTACTTTTGGCAGCCCAACATCTGGACTGATGTTCAAAAGTATATCTCCACGTGTAACACTTGTACCAGGATGAAAGGTACTCATAGTAAACTGTCGGGTTTGTTACATCCATTACCAGTACCCACTGATCCTTGGCAGGACATCACATTAGATTTTATATCAGATCTGCCATCCTCTAACCAACACGATACCATATTGGTGGCAGTGGTGGGCCGGTTTACCAAAATGGCACATTTCCTACCAGAGGTCTACTCACTGCAGCTCACACAGTGGCCCTTTTCTTGCAGGAAATATACCAATTTTGTGTGGTAACCACATCAGTCACATCAGATCGAGGTCCCCAAATCAATATACAGGTTTTGGCATTCATTTTTTTCTAACTTATCCATCACCTGCAAACTTTCATCCAATTACCATCCGAAGACCAATGGACAGACTGAATTTACCAACCAGATGTTGGAACAATACCTCCGTTGTTCTACATCTCATCTTCAAGATGACTGGACTCATTTTCTCCCATTAGCTGAATTCGTTTACAATCACCAAAGACATAGTGCGGTTCGTACTTCTCCGTTCTATGCTCTCTATGGGTATCACCCTCAACCTATACCAGATCTCCCTCTGGATCCTGTTGTTTTTGATTCCACCGAACGGGTCCTGCGTCTACAGTTTTGCCACCAGTTACTCCATCACACGCTATCGGTGACTCAACACATCAACAAATTACAGGCAGATACTCATCGTATTCAGAATCCATCTGTCACGGTTTGATAAGACTCTCAGACGTAAGGTTTAGGTAAAAACATAACTTTATTGAAAAGTTAAAGGCAATCCCATAGGGTTTTCATACACATACAAACAATACATAGAAGATAATGACAATAGCAAATAGGTTCTACCGGCCTTGCCAATATACCGGGCAAAGCAACCCAGGCGAGTCTGGAACAAGAGGCTCTACCGGCCCAGCCAATATACCGGGCTGGGTAGCCTAACGGGATACCAGTGTAGTAGGCCCTACCGGCCTTGCCAATACCTGGTAAGGCAACCTTAAGATGGAATAGTATGCGGTTCTACCAGCCTTACCAATATACCGGGCAAGGCAGCCTGACGGGATAGCAATAAGTAGGCTCTACCGGCCTTGCCAATACCGGGTAAGGCAACCTTAAGATGGAATAGTATGCAGTTCTACCGGCCTTACCAATATACCGGGCAAGGCAGCCTGACGGGATAGCAATGAGTAGGCTCTACCGGCCTTGCCAATACCGGGTAAGGCAACCTTAAGGTGGCAAGGTGAAAGGTTCTACCGGCCTTACCAATATACCGGGCAAGGCAGCCCAAAGGAAGGTGACAACCACAGTGACCTAATGACTGTCAGATGATATTGACAGTAAGATGGAATATAGAGGTTACCAGGTCAAGTGGTTTCATTGTAATCAGAAACTCTCGTGCCCATATACTGTAGGAATCAGTGCTGTTAGGACTGGACAGCGCACTCGGAACCCTGCAAGTCAGGGAGTAAACCAGCGCCCTACGTTAGGAACACACAGGCAGAATGAGAGCCGTAAGGCTAGTGGAGCAAACCACCGTCCGCACGCTGGGACCAACAGACTGTAATGTGAGCCTCAAGGCTAATGGAGCAACCCAGCGTCCGCACATGGGGCCAACAGACTATAAAGAGAGCTGCGAGGCTAATGGAGCAAACCAGCGTCCGCACGCTGGGACCAACAGACTATAATGTGAGCCGCAAGGCTAATGGAGCGAACCAGCGTCCGCACGCTGGGACCAACAGACTCTAATGTGAGCCGCAAGGCTAATGGAGCGAACCAGCGTCCGCACGCTGGGACCAACAGACAGTAATGTGAGCCGCAAGGCGAATGGAGCAAACCAGCGTCCGCACGCTGGAACCAACAGGCTGAATGTGAGCTGCAAGGCTTAGTGAAACAAACCAGCGTCCGCACGCTGGAACCAACAGGAGGAAATGTCGCCGAACCGAATGAAGAACATTGTCGCCACAGATGCAGGAACTGGAAGCAGGAAACAACAGGAACCAGCAGAGAAGATCAACCAGATCAAGCGAGGCCAAGCAGGCTGGCAACAGGAACATCAGCTACTGATGAGAACAACCGGAACCGGACTGGAACTGACAAAGCAGGCAGGAACTCAGGAACAGGTCGATACAGGAACTCAGGAACTCAGCAACAGGCCCAATCAGCTACTGCAGTAAGGAGGAAGTGGATGCTGTCAAAGACACCACGAAACGGCAACCAAAGGGTGCCCAGACTGAGCTTAAAAAGGCAATGTGAGGCAGGCTGAAGGCAGACAGCCAATGGGAGCCCCCTACAGGTGATAGACACTGAATTGCAGCAATCATGGGCACCGTGATAGTACCCCCCTTTCAAAGACCCCCTCGCCTAGAATAGGGTCTGGGTTTCTGAGGGTAGTTAGCATGGAAAATCCGCAGTAACTTGGGTGCATGAAGATCCTTACTATCCACCCAAGATCGATCTTCAGGACCATAACCTTTCCAATGCACCAAATACTGTACCCTTCCTCTAAGCCTTCGGTAGTCAATGATACTCTGTACCTCGTATTCCTCCTGACCCTCGACCTCAACAGGCCCTGGCACCACAGGTGTATTAGTGTAACGGTTGCATACGAGAGGTTTAAGGAGAGACACATGGAAAACATTATGAATGCGCATGGATGCAGGTATGTCCAAAGCATAGGAAACAGGATTAATTTTGTGAATAATTCTGTAAGGACCAATAAACCGAGGTGCCAACTTATTAGATGGGACTTGGAGCTTAAGATTCCTAGAAGAAAGCCATACTCTGTCCCCAACTTGGAAGGAAAAAGCTGGAAGCCTTCTGTGATTAGCATAACACTGATGGCGCTGAAATGACTGACCCAGTGCCCTCTGAACTTGTGCCCATGTGGAACGGAGTTGCTCGATATGCTCATCCAGAGTTGGAATCTGTTGTGTCTGAAAGGAATCCGGGAGCAGACAGGGTTGGAACCCATAGTTGATCAGAAATGGAGAGCTCCCGGATGAAGAGTTGACTGCACAGTTCCTGGCAAACTCTGCCCAAGGCAACAAGTCGGCCCAATTGTCATGATGGTCAGTCACGAAACAGCGTAGAAACTGTTCCAAACCTTGATTGGCACGTTCAGCGGCCCCATTAGTCTGGGGGTGATACGCAGAGGAGAAGGATAGCTGTATGCCCATCTGTTCGCAAAATGCCCTCCAGAACCTGGATACAAACTGGCTCCCCCTGTCGGACACCAGTACCCTGGGTACTCCATGCAACCGAAACACCTCTTTAGCAAACACCATTGCCAATTCTTTAGCCGAGGGAAGGCCACGGAGGGGCACGAAGTCCACCACCATCAATATGAAGGAATACCCTCTAGACATGGGCAATTCTCCCATAAAATCAATGGAAACATGAGACCAGGGGCGTTCACCATTAGGTAACGGCTGAAGCAAGCCCACCGGGAGATGTCTAGGGGTTTTAGCATGGGCACAGGTGGCGCAGGCATTAGTAAAATCGGCACAATCTGATCTCATAGAAGGCCACCAGAATAACTGAGAGAGGGACCATAACAATTGGTCTCTACCAATATGTCCCGCAGCCTTAGAGGAATGGTAGGTTTCAAGTAATCGAGTACGGAATGGTTCAGCGACAAAACATTTGCCCACCGGGGTTTCATGGGGAGCGGAGGCCTGGGAGGCCAGAATTTCTTCCCCTAGTGGTGAAGTGATACTGGTACGTATTGTAGCCAGTATTCGATCAGGTTGAATGATATGTGCTGGTGCTTCTTCTCTGTCAATTTCAGCCCCAAATTGTCTTGACAGAGCGTCAGCCCTAACATTCTTGGATCCCGGCAAATATGATACAATGAAATTGAATCGGGACAGGAACAATGCCCATCTGGCCTGGCGAGAGGACAATCTCTTGGCCTCAGAGAGATAAATCAGTTTTTTATGATCAGTCAGGATTAAAACAGGATTTTTAGTGCCTTCAAGTAAGTGACACCATTCCTTAAGAGCGAGGATAATGGCCAATAATTCTCTGTCCCCTATCTCATAATGGCTTTGAGCTCCGGTCAACTTTTTAGAAAAGAACCCACAGGGTCTGAGTGTTCCACCTTTGATGTGCCGTTGAGAAAGCACTGCCCCAACCCCAATATCTGAGGCGTCAACCTCTAAGGTGAGCGGGAGTAATGGGTTGGGGTGGGATAACACAGGAGCATTAGCAAAAGCTACTTTCAGTTTTTCGAGGGTCTCCTCCGCAGCCACTGGCCAGAGAGATGGATTAGCGCCCTTATGCGTGAGGTCTGACAGGGGTTTAACAATGGAAGAGAAGTTCTTAATAAACTTCCTATAATAATTGGCGAAGCCCAGAAATCGCTGGATAGCTTTCAGACTCTTAGGCCTAGGCCATTGTAAGACTGCTGTTAACTTTTCCTTGTCCATGGCGATGCCTTCTTTGCCAATTATGAACCCCAGGAATGGTACACTGGTTCTGTGAAACTCACATTTCTCCAATTTACAGAATAATTTATTTTTACATAATCGTAGCAATACTTCAGACACATCCTTGATGTGTTGCGACAAGTCTTTGGAGTGAATAAGTATATCGTCAAGGTAGACCACGACCCATGACTGTAACATATCTCTGAGAACGTCATTGATCAGTTCTTGAAATACTGCGGGTGCATTACACAGGCCAAATTGCATGACTAGATATTCATAATGCCCAGATCTCGTGACAAAGGCAGTTTTCCACTCATCACCGGCTCTGATACGTATCAAATTGTATGCTGCCCATAGGTCCAATTTGGTGAAAATCGAGGAACCCTTGAGTCTGTCAAAAACTCAGTGATGAGTGGTATCAGATAAGCGTTCTTTGCCATAAGCTTATTTAACCCACGATAATCGATGCATGGTCTCAGTTCGCCATTTTTCTTCTTAACAAAACAGAACCCGGCCCCAGCCGGAGAGGTAGATTTCCTTATGATCCCTCTATTAAGGGCATCAGAAATATATTCTTCCATAGCTTGGTTTTCCTCACAAGACAATGGGTATGTGCGTCCCCTAGAAGGCACTGCTCCAGGAGTTAACTCGATGCAACAATCATATGGTCTGTGCTGAGGTAAGGCGCCAGCCTCTCCCTTACTGAAAACATCGCTAAACTGCTGGTATACGTCAGGTAGTGAAGGGGAGGTGCACAAGACCTTAACTGGATGGGTGACGCACTTATCCATACAGAACTGAGACCAAGCAGAGATTTCGCATTTTTGCCAATCAAGTTGTGGATTATGCAACTGTAACCAAGGAAAACCCAATATTACGGCATGGTGAGGGGACTTAATAAGTTGAAACTGCTGCTCTTCTTTATGGAGAGCCCCAGTAGTCATGGATAATGGCATAGTTTCAAATGTAACTTGAGCGGGTTCCAAGGGTCTGCCATCAATTGCTTCAATAGCAAGAGGGGTTTCTCTTTCAATGCATGGTACCCCATGTAATTCAGTAAAGGTATTATCCATAAAATACCCAGCTGCACCAGAATCAACCAGGGCCAAAACCTCCACTGAGCGTTGTGCCCAAGATAGTACCACCTGTATGGTGGGTTTTAGTGTGCCCAACACTGGGGATGATTGGACACCACCTAGGGCCTGTCCCCCAAGGTACCCTAGGTGTGTTCTTTTCCCGGACGTACCGGACAGAATCTTAGCAAATGCCCATTTTTATTTACCACAGTACAAACACAACCCTTGCTTCCTGCGATATAGTCTTTCCTCCTTGGTTAGCCTAGTGAAACCTACTTGCATAGGTTCATCTGGTTCCCATACTGGTTCACTAGGCTTAGAGGCCAGGGGAGGGATGGGTGGTCAAACTATGCTACTAGACCCACTATTTTTAGACCGTATTCTCCGATCTCTGGTGGTTAATCTCTCACATATTCTGGAGTCAATTAGAATAACATACTCAATATAATCATCTAGGTCAGTTGGCAAATCTTTTACTGCAATTTCATCTTTAATTTGGTCACTGAGGCCCTGGGCAAAGGCTGCCAACAAAGCCTCGTTATTCCAGCCTACCTCTCCTGCCAAGGTGCGGAATTCAATGGCATAGTCGCCCACCGTGCGCCTGCCCGGTTGTATCTCCATAAGACGTTTAGCAGCAGATGTGGTTCTACCATGAGGCTCAAACACTCTCCGAAAGGATTGCACAAATTCACTGAAACTCTTAGTGCAAGGTTTAGCATTTTCCCACAATGGGTTAGCCCAAGCCAATGCTCTACCAGTCAGCAGGGATATCATGAACCCAACCTTACTACGGTCATTGGGAAACGCTTGTGCCGTCAATTCCATAAATATTTCAAGTTGGTTGATGAACCCTCTGCAGAGATGAGGGTCACCGGCAAGGGTGCAGAAGCCGTTAACCCTTTGACTGCGGCCCCTGAGGGCCTTGTATCACTCTCCGGTGTCTGACTTGGTGAGACCACCGGGCTAGAACCAGACTTGTCAGCAAGTACAGTGCATTCAAGGATAGTTTGGATTGCAACCGCCAATTGATCCAAACGTTGCTCAAGCATATCCATCCTCCAATGGATATTCTGTGTATTACCGTCACTCTTATTGTCTGAGGTCATGGCCCTTTCGTACTGTCACAGTTTGTTAAGACTCTCAGACATAAGGTTTAGGTAAAAACATAACTTTATTGAAAAGTTAAAGGCAATCCCATAGGGTTTTCATACACATACAAACAATACATAGAAGATAATGACAATAGCAAATAGGTTCTACCGGCCTTGCCAATATACCGGGCAAAGCAACCCAGGCGAGTCTGGAACAAGAGGCTCTACCGGCCCAGCCAATATACCGGGCTGGGTAGCCTAACGGGATACCAGTGTAGTAGGCCCTACCGGCCTTGCCAATACCTGGTAAGGCAACCTTAAGATGGAATAGTATGCGGTTCTACCGGCCTTACCAATATACCGGGCAAGGCAGCCTGACGGGATAGCAATGAGTAGGCTCTACCGGCCTTGCCAATACCGGGTAAGGCAACCTTAAGGTGGCAAGGTGAAAGGTTCTACCGGCCTTACCAATATACCGGGCAAGGCAGCCCAAAGGAAGGTGACAACCACAGTGACCTAATGACGGTCAGATGATATAGACAGTAAGATGGAATATAGAGGTTACCAGGTCAAGCGGTTTCACTGTAATCAGAAACTCTCGTGCCCATATACTGTAGGAATCAGTGCTGTTAGGACTGGACAGCGCACTCGGAACCATCAAGTGCCTGACTGCAAGTCAGGGAGTAAACCAGCGCCCTATGTTAGGAACACACAGGCAGAATGAGAGCCATAAGTCTAGTGGAGCAAACCAGCGTCCGCACGCTGGGATCAACAGACTCTAATGTGAGCCGCAAGGCTAATGGAGCGAACCAGCGTCCGCACGCTGGGACCAACAGACAGTAATGTGAGCCGCAAGGCTAATGGAGCAAACCAGCGTCCACACGCTGGAACCAACAGGCTGAATGTGAGCCGTAAGGCTTAGTGAAGCAAACCAGCGTCCGCACGCTGGAACCAACAGGAGGAAATGTCGCCGAAGCGAATGAAGAACAATATCACCACAGGTGCAGGAACTGGAAGCAGGAAACAACAGGAACCAGCAGAGAAGATCAACCAGATCAAGCGCAGCCAAGCAGGCTGGCAACAGGAACATCAGCTACTGGTGAGAACAACCGGAACCGGACTGGAACTGACAAAGCAGGCAGGAACTCAGCAACAGGTCGATACAGGAACTCAGCAACAGGCCCAATCAGCTACTGCAGTAAGGAGGAAGTGGATGCTGCCAAAGACACCACGAAAGGGCAACCAGAGGGTGCCCAGACTGAGTTTAAAAAGGCAATGTGAGGCGGGCTGAAGGCAGGCAGTCAATGGGAGCCCCCTACAGGTGATAGACACTGAATTGCAGCAATCACGGGCACCGTGATACCATCCTACTCAGTGGGCAATAAAGTATGGTTGTCCTCCGCCCACTTACATTTCTTTTGTCCTACTTGGAAATTAGGTCCTCATTATCCAAACTTTTCATAGGACCCATTCATCTCGTCCTTGTCTTTTTTTTTGCGCCTGGGGGTGCTCTTTGGGGGAGAGCTCTGTCGGCTAGTTGCGGAGGTCTGGGAGGGTGCAAGAGGTGTAGTGATGTCATGCTCACACTATCACATATGTTGTGACACGTGCCAGGCTTCACTACATAACTAAGCTCCGCAGTCCATTCTGCACATAGTTGTATTGTGTACTTCCTGCTTCTTGATGGTTTTTCTGATTTGCCTGTTTCCTTTGTTCTGACCCATTGGCTTGCCTCTTTGACCATTCCTGCTCTCAGCTTGCCCTGACCCATTGGTTTTCCTTGCTGATCAACCATGCTCTCAGCCTACCCTGACCTATTGGCTCGCTTCTTGACCATCCATGTTTGCAGCCTACCCTGACCTGTTTGCTTACCCACGGACTTACTCTGCTCTCTGCCCGCTAGTTCTTTATGGTGTTATCCATCTCCATAGAGTGTGGTCCAGACGTGTGTGTAGACGTTCTAGACACCTGTAAAAATTATATACACAATCAGCCTGGGCTTACCGGGAGGAATGGCACACAGCAAATGAACATTCTAAGTTCTCAGAATTTATTTAAATATAGCTGCATTTCACCAAAAGTTTTCGGTCCTTGAGCGGACCTTCATCAGGGTAGTGAAAAAGACAGAAAAGAAGTGTACTTAAATACCTTTGACATCCAACAGATACCACATCAAACAACAGCCCGCCCGGATTGGTACCCACGTGGTGCGACGCGCACCGGAGAACCGGCGCCTGACGTCACCTGCACTGGTCACAATTCGGGATGGTGAAAAAAAACAAAAAGAATGAAAATAAAACAAAAGTAAAGAAAAAACTAAATACAAATAAAGGTGGACAAAGTAACAGTACATACATAATATAGAAGACTCAAAATCATCTAGATATTCATAATGAACATCTCCCCGGTCATTCAGAAAAAATCATGACGATCCGACATGATGACCCGCTGCTTTCCACAGTGGTACATGGATCGCGATCACATCACATCCATTATCCCTCTGTCGGACACCAGCGGGCATTACAGCTTATTTAACCACAAAGTTGCTACAAAGTTGCTAGTAAATCCACAATAATGAAACAAAAAGGGAAACAAAGTAGACACTTTCCTCTTAGAAACTAACCAAAAGCAAAAGAAACCAAAAATGCACATTCTGCAAGATACCGACTACCTTGCAAACCATTCTACAAGATATTGTATTGTGTTCCCAATTAAATCATCCCCAAAAAAAGGGGCATAATGAAAATCCTTAAATCCAGTCACCGGCTGAAGGTGACAGATCTCTATAAAGAAATCTCATAACTTGTAATCCATAATATATTTGCTCAATTAAAGAGGGGATATAAACTCCAAGTGTTATAAATCTCATGTTATTAATTATGATAAGGGTTCTAAAAGGTTATATAAATTATTTTACAGATCGTAACACCCTTTTACACGCGGAAAGTCATCATCCATTACCGTTGAAAAGAGGTTTACCATTCTCGCAAATGTTGAGGGTGATCCGTAATACATCTGACCCTGATGTTAGAAAACAGAGTTTAATAAAAATGGGGGAGAAATTTTGTCAGAGAGGTTACAATAGAAAGATGGTTACATCAGCAATAGAGAAAGCTTTAAAAATTGATAGATCTGTAACACTTCTCCCAAAAGAGACTGACGTCAATGACAGGCAAGCAGATCGGTTGTGTATACAAACTACATACACAACCGTCTCTCCTAAGATTAAGCAAGTGATTCTGAACCGATGGCCCATTCTAGCAGGTGATGCAGGTTTGGGTTCATTTGTTCAGAATCCTCTGTTTTGTTAACGTAGAGGAAGAAATCTTAAGGATTTATTGGTAAGGGCAGATCCTATGGATAAATATGTTCAGAACAAAAATTGGCTGTCCCGCCCTATGGGGGTTTACAAATGCAAGGGCTGTACCAATTGCGGGAATATAATGGTTGGCAAATATTACAAACATCCACATACTCAGAGATCTATCCAGATTAAGGACTTTTTAAATTGTGAGAGTAAATATGTGGTATACATCATTGTTTGCCCGTGTGGTCTTTACTACGTGGGAAAAACAATCACTATGATTAAGGAACGAATCAACAATCACAAATCTTCAATTAAAAAAGCTCTAGAAGGGTGCATGGATACGAAGGAAAGTGCCAAGCAACCTGTTGCGAGGCATTTTTATGAAGCCCAACACAGTTTGACTGATTTCAAGTTTATGCCTATACTTCAGGTTAAAATGCCATCCAGAGGAGGCAATCGTGGCCAATTATTGTTACAAATGGAAGCGAGACTCATATATAAATTGAACACTTTCTATCTTAATGGATTAAACCATGAACTACAATTTACTTCCCTCCTATAATAAGGACAAAGCAACAGAATTGTTATATGTAACCCTTACAGCTGGGTTACATGAGGGTCGTTTGGAATAAATGGATGATCCATTGTGATGGCAGCATTTTGGAATTCAAATTGAGTCAGTGGTTTATATTTGATGGTGGCAGACATGTGGCACGTTCCTCCGCCTATTTTCACCCAGCCACTTGGAAAAGGATCTATATCTAGAGTGGATATGTCTCATTGGATTCCATTTTATATGAATTTGCCATGAGATTTTGAGTCAGTGGTAACACTTGATGGTGGCAGACATGTGGCATGATCCACTGTCTGTTTTCACCCAGCCACTTGGAAAAAGGATTTATTAAATGGATATCATCCGGATTGGATATGCTCTAGTGGACTCCTCTTTATGAATTTGCTACAATATTGGAGACTGTGTATGTCATCATAAGGAAAATAATTTATATAACCTTTTAGAACCCTTATCATAATTAATAACATGAGATTTATAACACTTGGAGTTTATATCCCCTCTTTAATTGAGCAAATATATTATGGATTACAAGTTATGAGATTTCTTTATAGAGATCTGTCACCTTCAGCCGGTGACTGGATTTAAGGATTTTCATTATGCCCCTTTTTTTGGGGGTGATTTAACTGGGAACACAATACAATATCTTGTAGAATGGTTTGCAAGGTAGTCGGTATCTTGCAGAATGTGCATTTTTGGTTTCTTTTGCTTTTGGTTAGTTTCTAAGAGGAAAGTGTCTACTTTGTTTCCCTTTTTGTTTCATTATTGTGGATTTACTAGCAACTTTGTAGCAACTTTGTGGTTAAATAAGCTGTAATGCCCGCTGGTGTCCGACAGAGGGATAATGGATGTGATGTGATCGCGATCCATGTACCACTGTGGAAAGCAGCGGGTCATCATGTCGGATCGTCATGATTTTTTCTGAATGACCGGGGAGATGTTCATTATGAATATCTAGATGATTTTGAGCCTTCTATATTATGTATGTACTGTTACTTTGTCCACCTTTATTTGTATTTAGTTTTTTCTTTACTTTTGTTTTATTTTCATTCTTTTTGTTTTTTTTCACCATCCCGCATTGTGACCCGTGCAGGTGACGTCAGGCGCCGGTTCTCCGGTGCGCGTCGCACCACGTGGGTACCAATCCGGGCGGGCTGTTGTTTGATGCGGTATCTGTTGGATGTCAAAGGTATTTAAGTACACTTCTTTTCTGTCTTTTTCACTACCCTGATGAAGGTCCGCTCAAGGACCGAAAATGTTTGTTGAAATGCAGCTATATTTAAATAAATTCTGAGAATTTAGAATGTTCATTTGCTGTGTGCCATTCCTCCCGGTAAGCCCAGGCTGATTGTATCTGTAAACGTTTATGGGATGTGCACCAGATTTCTGGTTGTTATTTTTTAGTGAGTGTCATTGGTCTATATATATATCACATACACATAATTCTCCTACATTTCTTACTGGCAAAGGATGGGTCTGCTATATCATTTATCTTAATTTTCTTTTAAATAATAGATATGTTTTATTTTCTGTAATTAAGAATTGTTTTGGGTGATCCTCTCTTTAGTTTTAACTTTTATTTTTATTGATATATAAATTTATGCAGTCTTTATTTATGACCATTATTACTGTAATGATTTTGTCCTTTTTCTTAAAACAATTCTTCAGATTAAGGATTAATGAAACTATTCCTTCTAATACACACAATTTGTGTGTATATAGCAGATCATGTTCCGGTTAAGCATTCTTGTCTGCCCTGATAAAGCGGAGTTGCTTCTCTGCAAGAACGCATTAGGGCTTATCTGTTCCTATACTCACTTTCCCCATGCCCTTGCTGCTTTTCACTGCTTCCAGTTTCCCTGCATAGCTCGAAGACCGGCATCTTTGCATGTTTCCACAAACCTTTTCCAGCAGTCTTTGTGCCTACTTCATTATTAATATGAATATTTAATGATACTATTACCATGAAGGACTGATCAGAAGTTTTCTATATCTTTCTGAATGCTGTGGATACATTGTAACATCTTCATACAGCAAAAAAGAAAAGACTCTCACAGCGCCAGCTCACCATAACATATACATATAATATAATACACAAATGAAAATAAAAACCCATGTGAATAATATACGGATCGCAGCAAGGAATGAGGGCATTCCCCAGCCCCCAAAAGACCTGTGCTTCTCCATATAGATCATCCAAATGTGCACCCTGTATAAAGCATATATTATACTACTGTTTATAAATTTAAGGTTTTCTTTGCATAGTTTGGTCAAAATATGTTTAAGCACACTTGCCACATCACAGCACCCCAATTTTAAGCGAGTCCTGTCTAATACACGAAAATGTCCCTATCTAAGTTGAAAATGCACCTGGGGAATTCTTGTAAATAATGCATAGAACTTAATTAAAAACATTATTTCTAATATCTTTATGATAAGACTCACATGCTTTCAAATGGTATTGGCTTGCGGTGAGTGGATGAAAGCTCAAGAAGACTGGAGCTCCAGCAGTCTTTTCACCCACCCCACAAGTCACATGGGGTTTGCATATTACCTTGATTGCAAAGACATAGGCCAAGCAAGCCAAACAGAAGGTCAGATACCATGCCTTTAATAACCCCTTTGCAAATAATAGTGAATGTGTAAATATCATTTAAGTGAATTTCATTTCAAATACTTTTTAATTGTTAAGTAAAATATAGTGAAAAAGCAGTTAGGCTGAGAGGAGAGTTATGCAAGAGCAAAAAAGAAAATCTCACAGTGCCAGCTCACCATAACCTATATAAATGAAAATAAAAACCCAGGCCCTAAGAGTTATGCCCAAAGCAAAATCGAAAACCAAAAATAGACCTGCACTCTTCCATACAGATTATCCAAATATGCACCCTGTATAAGTCATATACCACTGTTAATAAATTTGCTATTTTCGTTGCATAGTTTGGCAAAAATATGTTTAAGCTGACCTTGCCACATCCTATCTAATACAAAAAATTGTCCCTAAGTTAAAATGCCCTTGAGAAATTCTTGTAAATAACACACAGAGCCTAATTAAAAACACAATTTTGTATATGACTTTATCAGGGCTCAAAATTTCCACTCGCCACTAGCCAATGGCGAGTGAAAATTTAGCCCTGGCGAGTAGAAATTCAGCCCTGGTGGTTATGTTTTGGCTTGCAGGGGCGAGTAACTTTTCAGATCTGGCTAGTAGCAAAGGACGTAAAATTATAAGCCCTGACTTTATGATAAGACTCACATGCTTTCATACAGTATTGGCTTACAGTAATTAGTGAAAGCTCAAGAAGACCAGAACTCCATCAGTCCCCTTTATATGTCTTTTCATCCACACGGGGTTTGAATATTAGTTTGACTAGCAAAAAGACATAGGACAAGCAAGCCAAACAGAAGGCCAAATACCATGCCTTTAATAACTTCTTTGCAAGTAATAGTGAAAGTGCAACTGCATACAGACTTAACACATCACATTGAGGAGCATAACATCTTGCACAAAGTGGACAGACTGTGGACGCAGTACTGTGGCTAACAGGGAAGCCACTCTGCGAGATGCATTAAGCACAAGAAGGGCAAATATGAGTAGAATGGAATAAGAATATTTTGGTTTTATATTGTTTAGTAAATTGCTGCACTTAGATTGATTATCTCTGTCTCCCTTTGTGCTGTTTCAGCTATCCATAGTTTTATGCTCTGCATCAAGTGGACAAGGCAACTTTCATTTTTACATAAGAGAAGGAGTGCTTTCTGAGTGCAATAACATTTCTCTTACTTCCAGTATGGAACACAGGTACCAAGGGGGATTGAGTCCCTCTTCCTGGTGGACAGGGTATATCACAAAAGGCAGGGTCTTTGGGGAAGAGACACCCTCCTCTAGCTCAACCCCTCTGCCTTCGCCCAGAATTCATGTATCCTGCAAGCAAACTGGACTGGCAAGGCCATTCTCTTAGTTTTCTTAGGCTTTTTATTATTTCCTGCTTGGATATGGGATTGTATAATCCCCCAGTAGGTGAGTTGCCATTACTGGGCTTCCCTGGAATGTCCAGTTCACAGGTGCTCTGTGGAGCTATTCTACCCTGTCGTGCGAATCTTGCTTCCAAGTTTTACCTCATGATAGGGACTCTTGAGACTCTGTCCTCCCGTGGTGGTAATCTGTAGACATAAGACTGGTGAGTAAACCTTTGAGTGCTTCGGTTCACTTTATGTCCCAACCCTTACTGTGCTGTTTAGGGCTATTAGGTGTTTGCGTGCTTTTGGGGGGCATATTTTCACTCCCCCCACTGCTTAGGATCGCTGAGGTATCTAAAGTATCACAGTCAGAGGGAGCAGGCACCCACTTTGCATGATATTTGCTATTTTGCTTATCATCTGCTTACCCCAGGATCAAGTCATTAACTTCTTCTACGTGCTAGCTAATTATCACAAAGGAGAACCACCTTGTCTGGATGGACCTGCATTTGTTTCTCCACCATAGTTAGGGCTTCTTGGGTTTCCTCCGTCTTTGCCCAGGGAGCTTCTTCTTGCTGTGAGCCTTTTTGTAAACAGTCTGCAGCGTTTTGATCTTTCTCAGTACTTTTTCTTCTTTCATTATGTCTATGTCCACCTCTGCCATCCTCAATTGCAGATTTAACTTGGAGACTTCCTCTGGGAGAACCCTGAGGGTTTGCAATGTCTGTGTCTGACTGCTCAAAGAGTATTCACTGCCTTGCTGCAGCTTTCTCCATAGGAAGATGCTGAACTCTGGAGAGTTGTTGTAACTTTACATTATATTTATCCAGTTTGTTCATCAAGATCTATTCTCAGTGATATCCCTCTTGGAGTCCAGGAATATTCCCTCCTTCCAGTAAAGCAGATTTCAGTTTCTTGATAATAGCATTTCTCTTACTGCAGACCCTGTGCAAGGCATTTTAAAATTCCTCCAGTAGAGACTTTTCCTTCTTGCAGTGCCCTGGACATGCATACTTTGTGACTGGTTCTGTGGCTACCCGTGGAGCAAGTCTTGGGGCCCAGACAGTGTAGATGTGGTTTTATAGCTGCCAGTGGGACAGTGGAAAAAGGCTGAGATGTCAGTGTGTGGTTCTGTGACTACCAACGGAGAGTGGAAAAGGCTGGGTTACCAGAAAGCATATGTTTGATACTGTGGCTACCAGTGTGACTTGGCTGGAGATGCAGGAATTAAATGTGGTGGTCCGTGGCTACTTTTGACACAAGGATGGGAAAGCATACCATGTATGTGTGTGGCTCTATGGCTACCAGAGGACAGTGGAACAAGGCTGGAGAAGCATATTATATTTTTAAAAATTTTTATTGATCTTCCAGTGAGCATAGGGAGCTATGTTTCACCTACTTCATGCTGCCTGCCTGTCTGAGCTGGCCAGATGGAGTGTAGGAGGGGATGATCTTCATTGAGCATAATGAAAATCCTGCCCTTCTTTAGGTCCTGGTGTTTTATTCTTCATAACTTTTTTCCACTCTCTTTTGGATGTTGTCTTCAGTAAGTCATGCAGAGCTGGATTAACACTCCACAGGGCTCTATGCAAGGTACCAGTTAGCCCCCCCCATATAGTAGCACCCCCCATACCTCCATAACCCTGGCTACCTACACAGTGTTTAGTTAACACTACAGTTTTGTTGCCACAGACACTCAATTGGTTATCCAATCATTGGATAACCCTTTGAGTGCTTGTGCCAACAAAACTCAAGTGTAAACTAAACACTGTGTAGGTAGCCAGGGTTAGGGAGGGAGCTAAGGATACATTGATTTATTTTTGTCTTCTCTCTGCCCCCTGGTCCAGTCGTCCCCTGTAAAATAAATCTCTGCCTAAGCTAAGAATTAACCCTTTGAATGCCATAGGGAGGTATGCAACAAAAGATATAGTGATTGTAACATTCAAAGTTACGCACAAATAAGGCTAGTTCAGTATTGTAATCTCTTATCTGTCAATGGGCAGTCAGTTGAATACATAACCATTATTAAACTTGAATAAATGATAAATCCAAAATCACTTTGTAATCTCATATATGAATGTCTGAGTTTCTACAAAAACAAAGTATTTGTTTTTATAGACACTCAGATATTTATATATGAGATAAAGTGATTTGAGTTTTATCATTTAAGGTTAAGAATTAGACTGACTGCCCACTGACAGATAAGAGATTTACAATGCTAGCCTTATTAGTGAGTATCTTTGAATGTTATGTTACAATCACTATTTCTTAATTGTTTTACTGTACTTTTTGTAGTAGGTTTGCACTAAACATACTGTTTAATGTAATTGTTTGTTTTCAGAGTCTGTTGTGTTCTTCATGTATGTTTTAAAATTATGCATCAGACAGTCCTGGTTTAAGCAATTGAAAAGGCTGCTTCTTATTCCACATTTCCCTGCACACCTCTTTGTTAAGCCACATTAGTCTTATTTTGTTCCTCTTGTAATTATTCCTCAGTGATATATATTGACGCTTTTGAAGTAATTTGAAACATGCTGTCTTCCTTGAGCACTTTTATTTTTAAAAATGATATTCAAACTGAATGTCCTCTAACACTGCTTTTAGCATTCTAATAATATACTTTTTAAAATGTAATTTTTTGGTTCATCCCTTGTTAAGAATATCCTATTATGATCACTGCTGATCAAATGCTCATTTACCTGTATATTGAATACAATTTTTCTATTGTTGTTTGAGATGACTAGGTCCAGCAAACCCTCATTTCCCGTTTGCATCTCTACTACTGTACATGGGACATGAAGCTATCATAAAACATACCTATAAAATGACTTCCCTTTGTTGTGATGGAAGTCTGTTAATTTCAGGGTAGTTAAAATCTTTTATAATTCTATTTCATAACTGATAAGCCTTTCCATTTGCAGTAGCAGTTGAGCTTCTTCAGACTCCCTAACATTAGGTGGCTTGTAGCAAATTCCCATCAGCAACATTTTCTTATTTATGCCACTAGTGTGTATGCCAACCCACAGGGCCTCTACGTTCTCCATCTGGACCGGTTTGGAGAGGCAGCGTTACCTAGGTGAAAGGTGCGGGAGGGGGACTCTTTATACTTTAGTTACAAATGAATTAGACACCGTAAACCATTGTAATAAAGCTCTGCATGAAGAATGATTTAAGCTTATTTGTGTTTAAAGGGATTGTAATGTTTCACAAAAAAAGCAACTCCAATTAATCTTGATAGTATTTGGACCATGGAGAGTGTTATTTCAATGCTGTCGGAGTTGTAGTTCAAGAGTAATTGAATGATAAAATATCCCCCTCCCGCCCCTTTTACCTAGTATAAGCCTCCTCCCTTCAGATGTGGAATCTGAATCCCTTGAACAGACAGCTCACAGCAAGGAACAATCTTCTTACTGTGAGCATAAGGAAAACCCTGCCCTCCTTGACAGGTTTTTCAGGTTTTTGCCTATGCTCACTGAATATCGTCCCTTGCTGCGATCCATCTGGACAGTCTTGCTGCTCTGAGGTGAGCAGTGTTACATCAGTAGAAGGGGCGGGAGGGGGATACTTTATCATTCAATTACTCTTGAACCACAACTCTGACAGTATTGAAATAACACTCTCCATGGCCCAAATACTATGTAGATTAATTGGAGCTGCTTTTATTGTGAAACATTACTATCCCTTTAAAACATTATTATTTGTTTTAGTAAAAAACAGAATAAAACAGAGGGTAACAATGTACATCAGTATACAACAGCTTGCAAACCAGTCCACCCTGGGAGCCAACCTATTCGCAGATCACTCAAGTTGACTATTAGGCTATGGCATATCATGCAAGTAAATACCAACAGAAGAAATTATGGAAGTTGGCCACAGCCCCCCTCCCCCCACAGCAGAAGAGAGCTGGAAAGATGCCACACTAGGTCAACCGTGGCGACATGCCACAAAGTGACCGAATCAAGTACAACATATGACGGTGATAGGAAGGAAAAGTTAAATTATAGAGACGTAGACGAGTAAAGGAAGGGGTGGACTGGAAACTTCAAATGGGGAAGAAAATAGAGGGGGGGTTAAGAGGAAAAAAGGGGATGGGGAGGAAGAAAGGGGTAGAAAAACTCCACAGCTGTCTCTAACTAATTCATGATCCACATGCGGCCCTCAGGTCCCACTCGGTATGACAAATATATGCTCCGGATTGTGAACCGGCGGTTGTTTGATGTTTGTTTTCGTAGCAATTAAGTCTTTTGTCATGAAAAATATGCCAATAAGTGTGTTGAAAGCTGAAAGTGTATGTGGCTTTCCTGTCTGGGAGCATGTAATTGATGCATGGTTCCCATATCTGCCAAAATATGACTCAAGGTTTCCTTATTGCAAAGTGAACCTATCCATTCTGCCTGGAGGAAGACTTTGGTTTTATCCAGCCATTTTTTTTATGGTTGAAGGATGTCTAGAAATCCACTAGGTAAGTTTTAATAGCCATAAGAACCAGGATATGGAACAGTTTTGCTTGGGGTCTAGTGAATAGGTTTTGAGTTTGGCCAATGCCTAACAGATATTCTTTCGGGGATTTTTTGATCTGTCTCCCAAAGATCACAGGCAGCTCCTCCACCACCCTGTTCTAGAATGATTTTCTGACCACACAGACCCACAAGTTGTGGAACAACGGGGCCTCAGGCACGTTGTATTTAAATCAGGTGCTAGAAGAAGAAAGATGGATCACCCTGGCCTGATGGGAGGAGATGTAAGTATGGTGTTTAAGTCTCAGCAAAGTTTAATTGAAGTAAGCACAAGAGTTATGCTGTAACCTCTTGTGTAAGAACCTATGTACGTCTATTACCTCGACATCTGTGAAAAGGTCAACCTAGTTCGTAATGCCACCTGGTTTTATGGGGTTATTTTATGCAACTTCTGATTTGAATATTTCATACAAATTAGATGTTATAGGCCTAATTTTGCTAGCAGAATTGATACAAATGTTAAGAGTAGAGGGTAAGAAATCCTTATTTATTTCAAAATATCAGTAGTGTAGTGTCTGGCCTGAAGAAAGCGCTATAACTGGTTGTTAGAAGGGTCCTCCTTCACTTTACGTTCCTGAAAGCTGAAGTCCATGCATGTTTTTGGATCTATCAGATACACTACCAACTTCAAATACCTGTGGGCTCATTCCCTGAATCTAGGGTTTGGACTCCCATCCTGAAACTTTGCGTTACAGAAGAATGGCAGATAAATGGATTTACAGTTGGTTTTATAGAGACCCTCAGAAGTGGTGGGTTGTCTCTCATAGACGGTAAGAGATCTGAAAAAGGTGCATGTAGGACATACTTAAGATCAACAGGGGAGGCTAACTCTCTGTCAATAGCTGTGTCCGTGAATATGCTAGTGCCATGGATCCAATCTATCCATGTTGTATAGATGCACATTGGGGACATTTCAAACCCTCCCCCCTCCACACACTGATCTTGGGTGATGCAACTTCACCAAACTAATGCAAGGTTTCTTGTTTCTCCATATAAATCTTTGGAACGTCGTGTCAAGGCCTTTACAATCCTTTTTTGAGATAATGGGTAGCATTTGAATTTGGTACAGTAAACTGGGGAAACTCACCATTTTAATGAGGTAGCATCGCCTAATGGATGACAAGGAAAGGGAGCTCCAGGTTTGTAGTCCACATAAGATTTTTGCAGTATTTGGGTGATGTTTCTGTGGTATAATGATGTAAGGTCTTTAGTTTGTTTTTTTTTGTTTTTTTTACTCATTTACATAAAGTGTAGAAAAACATGTTCAACTCCCAAGCTTTTCCCAACAAATATCAATACATTCCCTATCTATCTGAATCTTATTCTTTCAATGAGACTACAATAGCTGTCAGAAACAACCAATCTGTCAGTGACTCTGCCCAGGTAAAACTACAGCTAGTGCTCGTTCACATAGCCTGTTCTTTCCCTAGAATGTATGCTACATATCTCCTCAGCACGAACCAACAACAGCTGCTTTCAAAACACCTCAGGAATTTCGATCCTTCTGCCAATCTGTCCAAGTCGACTACATGAGTTCACAAACCTAAATGATGCCACTAGAGGGAGCACATGATTCAAAAAAACTAAATTTAATAAGAGAATTACTCCTTAAACAAAAATTTCCCAGGAAAACAGAAGACACCACTGAACATACCAACATTTAATCTACTTAAATAATGTAAGTCATTTTTTAAGTTTACTGCTCCTTTAAGTTCATAAGTAGCACTGGGATTTTTTCTTCCAAAATTCGTGACTTTACACTTTCCCACATTAAACTTCATATTCCATTTGGTTGCCCAATCTCTAATTTTATGTAAATCCCTCTGTAGTGAACAAATATCATGTCCTGAATTTATCACCCTGCATAATCTAGTGTCATCTGCAACTATTTTATATATATTTTATCATTTAATTACTCTTGAACTACAACTCTGACAGTATTGAAATAATACTCTCCATGGCCCAAATACTATGAAGATTAATTGGAGCTGCTTTTTTGTGAAACATTATTATCCCTTTAACATTTTGAAGTTAACTTTTTAAAATTTGGTTGAATCTATATAGTTTTGCTTTTGCCTATCTGATCTCAAATGTAACCATGTTGTGATCACTGTTTCCAAAAATGTTCACCTACCTTAATATTGGATACCATATCTATAATATTCATTATCACTCAGTCCAATACATTGTTATTTCTTGTCAGCACATCCACCATTTGTGACATGTAGCTTTCCATTATCAGGCTCACAAACTTGCTTCCCTTAGCACTCTGACAGGTCTCATTTTTTTCAGTTGAAATCTGGATAGTTAAAATATCCCATAATTATACTATGGAGCTTTCCTAATTTGCATCAGCAATTGGGCCTCAACATTCTTATCAATATTTAGTTATTTGTAGAATATACCCACCAATGTTTTTTTTGTTTTTTTACCTTTCACACCAGTTAGTCTCAATATCTGTCCACAAGGACTCCACATTATGGCCAGTTTCCTCACTGATATCACCCCTTAAAATTTAATTTAGGTATGGTTTCACATATAAGCACACACTTCCCCCTT